>JAHWGI010001401.1:1386438-2133767 GCA_029379305.1 Frankliniella fusca | reverse complement strand
CCTTCGCATTGGCCTTCGCGAGGTTTACCTCGCCCGTTTCATTCGTTCGCGATGACTGACGAGGTCGGCGTGACTGGACTGGTGCTCCCGATGCCCGAGTACGCGACGCTTGGTTCGACGACCATCCTGTACCGTATGGGAGAAGGCGAAAAATATGAATGTGGTCTTTACAAGGATGGTTACAATCCTTTGCGTACAAACGAGCATATGTATAAACTGGGTGTGACTGAGAGATACGGAAAGTGTTACCCCCAGTATAAAATGAAGGCTACTCGACTGCGATCATTTGAAGGTTGGCCAAACGAGCAAGTGATAAGTGCAGAGACATTGGCTGATTGCGGATTTTTCTGGTCGCAAGCAGAGGACAAAGTGATATGTTTTTGGTGTGGTGGCGGCCTAAAAGACTGGGACGCTGGTGACGATCCCTGGGTGGACCATGCAAAGTGGTTCGGCCGTTGCAGTTATGTGCTGGAAAGGAAGGGGATCGACTTTGTGCAGAGCGTTCATGATCAGGTATGTGTTGTTGTTTGTGTTTTAAAAATACTGAGTGAATCAGCACTGTTGTTTTTTAATACGTGCTGTTTTCTTTTAGCTGTTTACGGGAGATGTTGTCATTCATTCGACGAGCAAGACAGAAGAGACGAACATGAATACGTCGTGTAAAATATGTCTGGAGGAAACTGTCAACACTTTGTTTTTGCCTTGTAGACATCTTGCATCTTGTGATGTGTGTGCGTCTTCAGTGATACAGTGTGTGATATGTAGGAAATCGATTGAGGCGACTGTGAGAGTGTATATTGCATAAAGGTTTTAATAAAAAAACAAAAACAACAGAAGTGGATGATATCGTTGTGTTATTTTATTTCTTACACCTTTTACTACATGATTGAGAGTGTTTCATTTGTACATCGTCACATAGTTTAACATTTCGAGAGTATCGTTGAAACATTTTTTCCACAAGAATATCATTTTTTTCACAATTTTTTGAAAAGCAATTTACAAAATCTTGAAGAGAGAGTCCATGCGATTTAAACAGGATATACATGACGCAGTAGTGTCCGCACACGGACGAATTCAGAGCTTGCAAGTCAATATGATTATATGTCCAGGTTTTACAGATACGGGTGAGGAATCGCCTGTGTGAAGCAACAAAAGGTTTGACGCCGTAACTGTCAAAGTATTCGCCGTGTCCGCATGCATCTACGGAAATGGCGAGCCAGTGGGTTCCAGGTTTCGATATGGGATCAGAGTTCACGATGAAAAACGCAGGCCTGGAAGCGATGGCGTTAGGAAGAGTGTCAGCGGCAAACACGCCGCAAAAATATCGCGACGCGTGCGCGTCTTGACGCAGAAAGTTTTCGAGTTGATCGCCGTCCATGTTGTTCACACGTTGTAATCCACGACGACGTGTCGATCCTTGGAGATTTCGACGAGATTGTCAAATTCTGAATAGACGACACAGTTCACTGCGATAGGCAGTTCAGCACGAAATCGCACATCGAGTCTGACGACGCCTTGTTTTTGCAGGTTCCAGTGGGCTTCGTGCGAGCTCAGGTCGGGCGTGAGGTCAAAGGCGTACAAGGTGTACCCGTTTCCGTATTCGTCGTAGCTTATATTGTTTCCTTCATCCTTCCAGTGAATTCCTGTACCACAGAACAGCGTGTTGTACGCTTGCATGTATGTCCCCTTGGAGAAATCGGGAGTGAGAGGCACAGCAGGAATTTGTTCCGTGTCCACGTAAAGCACCATATAGTTCAGATCAAAGTTTTGGTAATTAAAAGGGTTATGGTGATAGGATCCGTTGAATGCAATGTTCGACACAAATCCGACGACAATGCGTTTGGGGATTTGTCCGATATGCAGATTAGCGATGGTTTTATCACGCAGTCCCGCGGGGATGGTGATGGTTTTGACGTTGGTCCTGGTGAGCGGGTATCTTGCGGGTGCGTGCTCAAGTGCTTGAGCGTGGGCCAGGTTGAGGCTGGGTGACAATTCAACTTTCCGGAAGAAAAGCGTAGCGTCGTGAATGATGATTTTCTCGTTTTTATTCGTTGACATGAGAGCAAAGGCGTCTGCGCTGCGCGTGAGCTTGATGGTTAAGTCCGTGTTGGGCAGGAGGAATTTTGCTTGATTCGTGAGGAAATCACAGTGCAGTGGGTCCCATCAGTTCGAACATACGACTGTTTTTCACTAGTTTTCGCCTGGCTGCGAGTCCTTCGTTTTTGTCACCAGCAAAATCGTCCATGTGTCCTGCAGTGTCCTTGAACCATCCTCTCATGGTCATGTGAGATTCCTTGGCGCTTCTGTCATATCCGAGGAGGGCTTCGATGTGTGCCCGGTACGGATAAGTGAGAGATGATTGACTGACGACGGTGTTTCCGATCGTGACATCCACTTGAGAGAAGATGGAATGCAGCCCGTAGTTTACGAGTGACACATCGCTTTCTTTGTCCTTAAGTTTCGAACCGTCGGCTTTGACAACTTCTGCCACGATGTGCAGCATGTTGTGCGCGGCATCAATGAGCGCGTTTGTACCAGGAACGTGAAATGTCATAGTGTTGGACTGGGTGTATCCGGCAGTGGGTTTACATGCCTGCTGCCTGGTGCGTTCGATATTTCCGACGGTAGAGGGCAGAGTCCACAGGTCCACTTCGCTCCTCATGGCTTCGGTTGAGGATGGGTGAAGTAACGCCATTTTTTTTTAGCGGCTAAAGATGTCGTGGATGAATCGTTGCGCAGTCGCTCGTGACTTGATGGCGTTATTAGAGCTTCTGGTGTTGGCCCGGCGAGTGACACGGCCCGACTGTGTCGCCCTCCTTTTCGAGGCTCGTTTTATACCATTTCCAGACATATTGCCATTATTCATCATTCTGTCGATGAGATGGTGTCCTGCTGTGGCGGCGTGGCGCTTCACACTTTCCACGGGGTCGTTTCCTTGTCCGATGTCCGAAAAAATACCGGGTACAGCTTTGAGGGCTTCTCTCCCTACTGTTTTGATGACAGAGCCGACGGGGCCGCCAAGGAAAGGTAGCACCGTTCTGAATAGACCGCCTAGAAATTGTCCGACACCGTGTCCGCGCTGGTTAGGTATGCCGCTGAAATATCCCATGCCTTGCCCCGTCTGGGCTTGACGTATAAAATATTCACTGTAGTGAGACATCTTTAGATCTTGCGTTTGAAATGACACACCAGGGTCAACGTTCCTGAATGGAATGGTGTCAGTTCTCCAGTGTCCGATCTTATATGGACTTCCAGTTCGTCAAACGACTTGGTGGCGAGATCGTGATAAATAGGATGTTCACAGAGGTGAGAAGTCATGGAACCAAATCGGGCTTCCGAGTTCATGGGGATTGTGCGCAGTAGCGGTGCTCTTGTGTCTCCGACAATCTGGTCCTTGAGAATATTCATGTAGATAAACATTTGCTCTGGTTTTCCGAGGGTCAAGTCGACGGGGCGTATGCCCTCAATGACGTCACTCGTCGAGAACGGTCCTGGGAAAGGCAGGCCGAGTTGTGCGGCGAGACGCGGTGCAAAGTATACGACAGAGCTGCGGAGTCCTTTGAGAGCTGCGATGTGGAAACATTTTTCTTTGGTCAGTCCCACAAGGAAGTTGATGCACACCGTGGTATTGTTATCGCCAATTTTTCCGCAGCTTTGAGATGGTGTATTGCCGTCCAGGGTATAGTAGGTATTCAATGGCTTGAGCACGTCGGCGATGTGTTCGGTGAGTGACTGGGCCGTCGTGTAGAGTCCCGGACGCAGAGAGAATTTGAATTTCAAAGAGGAAGTCGTTGAATTTCTGTAGTCGTAAGGTTGTGCGTCAACGACAAATCCTGGTCCTTCTTCACGTTTTGGCGGTTTGGGGATATACGTTCCCTCTGGTACTTCATAGATTTCAATCCAATTTTCACGCTTCTGCACATTGATGAGCGTGTTGGGGTAATGCGCTTCGAGTAGTGCGACTTGCCATTCCCCATGCAGTTCGCATCGTTGAGGTAGATGCACTTTAAACTTGGATGTTTTGTTTTCAGGATAAAGTACTCCCGACGCGTTGGAGGGTAACACCATGTGAAAACTGTTCTCGGCCATGTTGCTCGTTCGCGTGTCGCGCACAGACTGGTGGCTCGAGTAGATGGACGGTGCGTATTATAGGATATCCTTTTCAAAAATCCAGGAGCGAGAGGAGACAGGGTAGCCTTGCCAATGCACGAGTAGTTGTTTTTTCGGGCCCTTTCCTTTGGTGTCTACGACGTGATCAATTTGAAAGGCTGTGGGTTTCTTTACTTTGTTGAGTTCCCAGGAATAAAAATGTCCTTCTATTTCCTCGTTATGATCGATGTCGGCGATCTTGTACACAGGCTGTTGATGTGGAATGATTTTCACAATCTTGAAAATTTCTTCAGTCCAATTAAAATGTGTTCCTTTTTCAAACATTTGTTTTTCTCTTGAAATTCTGACGTGATCTCCGACTTTGAGTCTAGGCTTGACGGGTTCGCGTCGCAGATCCCCGTAGAGTGTGTTGTACACTTGCATGATGTTATTTTCATCACTCGCTTCGGCAGGCGTCATTTTAATGCTTCTGTGTGTTTTATGGTTGTAAGCATGGGTGATGTCGGCAAGGACCCCGTCAGTATAATTATACTGTCCTGTGCGCGTGAAATATCTTTGCATCCACATTCTCAGCGTGCGAATAAATCTCTCTGCTACAGAGCACTTCGTTTGGGGGTTTTGGGTGTGAAAATATTCAATGCCATGTTCTTTTAAGAATTTTTTGACAGTCGTATTGTTTATTTCGCGTCCTTTGTCTGAGAGGAGTACAGCACATCTCCGAGTTGTCATATCAAACAGGGTTTGTAAAGCGTAAACGATCGTAGCTGCTTTCTTGTCTGGTATGGGTACCGTCCACGCGTATTTGCTAAAGACGTCGATCACAACAAAGATGAATCGTTGGGATTGATTGTGGTCGGCAATGGAAGAACAGTCCATTAAATCACATTGCCAGCATGCGTCGATAGTGTCTGCATACGTTTTATTGCGAGGAAAATTTTTCCTCACATTTTTGTGCAGAGTATAAGCCCTCTGATCATCGAGGTAGTCATTCACGGTGTCTTGAGACAGATTGGAGGCTTTCTTCAACCTGGCTGGTGTGCTGAATCCTGCTGGATGTCGGGTGTCGTAATAGATCCGATCAAGGTTTCCATTTTGCCCATCCTCTTGAGAGAGACGTCTTCTGACAGGCGGATGTGAAGTCGTCTGGGCGGGCGGGCGTGCGTGCGGGCGGGCGGGCGTGCGTGCGTGCGGGCGGGCGGGCGTACGGTCCGGGCGGGCGTGCGTGCGTGCGGGCGGGCGGGCGGGCGGGCGTGCGTGTCCCGGCGCGTCCCCGGCGTCTCCCCGGCGCGTGTCCCGGCGCGTGTCCCGGCGCGTGTCCCGGCGCGTCCCCGGTGCGTCCCCGGTGCGTCTCGGCGGCGCGGTACGGCGCGATGAGCGGCGTAACATCCCGGAATGGAATACCGGAACCGCTTTGTTCTTGCATGAATTCGCGATATTGTGCGTTCTGAACGAGTTCTCGTGAGCAATGGAGAGATTTTAGCGTTTTGACGAATGGCATCCAGCCCACGGCCTGTGCTTTTTTACGTGCTCGCACGGCGTCGGAAATCAAATCCACAATGTTGGCTTGAGGAATGATTGTTCCAGAGATGCTGACTTGACCGCGGGTGTCCCACGAAAGCAGAGGACGGACCCGTGGTGTCGCCAAGAAGTCCACGAGTGCACTGGCTAGTCTTTGAGCTTTAGCGGGGACAATACTGTTGATCTGTGATCGCAACGCTGTCGTGTCGATTTCTGAAACATCTTCTGTTTTCTGTTGGTCACTAGGCACGTGCAATTCGAGAGGTTTCTGATTTTCTCTTACGAAATGCAAGTAACGTTGTAAGGCTTGGTTGTACATTTTCCATTTCGAGTCGTCTCCTTCATTTTTCATCGCCAAAATGTCTGCGATGCTCGTGTCTAGCTCAGATGCGACGGCCCCTGGCGTGCGACCTGTCTGCGCGCCTTGCAGCCGCGAGACGGTCTCGTGAGGCACGAGCACCAATTTCTTACAGTGTTCCATCTGCATATTACGACTTGCTGAACAGCAGGTTTCCAATAGCTGGACCGAGCACACTCAAAAGGAGCGGTATGAAAAAACCACCTCCTCGTTGCACTATTCTCTTTTTTTCCTTCCACGACTCTCCTTTACGAGCGAGTTGACGCAACTGACCCTTGTATTTTTCGAGCTTCCTTTTATTTGCAGGCGAGACGGGGATACGCCCCGACAGAAAATTCAAGGCGATTTCACAGAGTGCATAAATGAGATCCTTGTCTGCAGATTGAAGCAGGGCTTTGCGAGTTTTCGTGTCGACGACAGCCAGAGCACGTAGTACTGCGTGATGTGATTTTTTCTTCTGCGTCGCCGGCGGCATGATGCACTTCCAGCCGAGTCAGAGCTCGGCGCACTTCTGATTAGGAACGATGAACAAGTTCACTTTTATACTTGTTTTTCGGGATATAAACAACGGTGTTTTCATCGGGGAAAATGTTTGTCCTGAGCCTCAGGTGTTCTTGTTGGCGAACGTGAAAATCAAACAGGAGATACGAGTGACCATCACGCGTAGCGTCTGTGTAAGCTTCCATCAGAGCTTTAAAATTGGGGGGATCGATTTGAAGTACAAAAGACCGTACTTGTGCCAAATCACGGGCAGTTTTCATTAAAATGCAATAGTGTGCTTGAAGACTGATTTCTCGCATATTTTTGGGGAAGATGCATTGTGAAAGAAGCCAGAAGCTTAAATTTCGGTGATGGGAACCCTTTATAGCAAATTTTAAAAATTCAGGATTTTTCAATTCAGACATGAAATCGTCACAAATAAGTAGTTTAGGCCCTGCGTTAGGCGGGAACTGATCCATCGTGGGGATGCCTTCAACAAATCGAACTTGGGGGTCGCTATGTGACAACTCCTCATAACATTTTTGCCACTCTGCATAATGCCATACTACTTCCACAAAATCGGTGTCAAACATGAGGGCCCTATTTTTAACAAGCTTGATCATTAAAGTTGTTTTCCCCGCGCCAGACCCGCCCACAAGCAAAGCATTGGAAGGGTGAGCGAAACGTATATCCATCGTGTTCGATTGTCTGCACGACACTGTGTTCTTCAAGATGAGGGTTAATCTTTTTATGCTTTTCGCAATTCTTTTTTTCATGTGTGTTCTGCAGAGTTCGCCTACAGAGTGCAGCACCTCACGGGGGGCCGTGTATGAAGAGAGAAACAAGCTAGTTTTTTATTTCTTTTATTTACATTCAGGAGACCGTGAGCACTGCCCCACAGATCACACGCGGGGTCGAGTATGACAAACAAGAAAACAAGGTATGACAATTTCTCATAGTTTTGTTGACGTTACAGAGAGCCGCCCGGGTTGCCTATTCGTCTTGTAATGTCTCTAAGAAATCCATAAGTTCGTAATCGATATCGTCCAACAATTCCGCTGTGAAACCGTAAGGGACAGTTTTATTTTGCACACGGCGTCTTTTGTTGAGACATGTCCGCCACACTTTCTGTGACGGTTTGGTAATAATTTTCCACTTTAACCTAGTAATCTGTTTTGGAATGCTGACGATCGTGCGCTCGTGATGGCCTTTGACCATGGAACATAACCTATCAAATGTCACCAAATTCGAACACGAGCCGTCAATACATATTCCACGAACTTTGATGCAAGTTTTTAATTTACTCATGTCTGAGTTCACAGCCACTTTAAAAGCATAATTCTTACAACCTCCGGAGACAAAACTGACAATCATAGACCTCTCTCCAAATCGTTCGGTAATTTCATCCGAAAGAGATCCTAAACTCTGGCCAACAACGGGTTCTGGGTAGCCTGGCTTGGAAATGAAGCAGATGGAATCTGAAGTACAACACAACAAGGTTAGTTTTCCTTTCATAATAATAATAATAAAAATAAATCATGAAATGTCCATCAGTGATTTGAATTCTTTTTTTAATAGGACTCACCAGTATCATGATACAGTGCTCGTTCATCAACGATGGATAAATATTCATAAAGCATGAGTCGTCCATGACATGTAGTGAATGCAGCATGAACTAATGAAGTTGTCCTCAAGCTGTCTTCCATATCTGCATGTGGTGTATACACTACTTGAATGAGATCATCATCCAGAGGCATAAGAGAAGAAATTTCGATGGTCGAATCTTCTGTGAGTCTTGTCAGTTCTGCATAATTTCTCACAAACTCCGTCTTACTTCTCAATGTTTTTTCTCCCAGTTTACCCCCTGAAAAAAGAAAACAAACAGTGTAAATTCATTCCAATTTCATAATAATAATAATAAAAATATGATTCATAACTCAAAGTAATTATACTTACAAAAAGAATTCAGGATCAGTTTGGCAAGAAATCTTTTGCCTGGATTCCTCTCAAACTTATCTTTGTTGAGTCTGATTCCATCTTTTTCCAAATGGTATCGAATGTATTCGTCTTTGTCGTTTTCTGTCACAACATGACTTGGCCAACCACTTGCCTCTATTTTCATGGCCATATTTTCTCTCACATAAGAAGTAAACATTCCATCTTTTCCTGTGACAGGATCATACTGATTCCCTGAATCATATTGATAAACTTCATGAATTTTTCTAACTGTATATTTCTTTTCGATTGCTAGATGAAACTCTGGTGCACACCAAGTCCCCAGAAGTTCTCTCTCATGGTCTGCATGGTGGCAATCACTCTGATTCATGGTTTCTGCACAAGTTCTACAGAGTGGAAACATCAGTTTGTTGCAACATCTATAAGGCAGAACGGGAAGGAAGAGATCTTGTGGGGGCAAGACCGTGGCTAAAATAACACCATTCAAGTTTTCAACAGCAGGCATATCTCTATCTCCATCAAGATAAATTTTCGGATGGCCTTCAGGATACCATTTGTGATATTGTACAGAGGGGTATTCACTTATCACATCATAGAGTTTGATTGATTCTCCTTTGCTCAAATCCGCTTCATATGCACTGTAAAGGGCACTAGTTCTACCACCATAAATAGCATCACGAAGCTTCAAAGGTTCAATTCTTTTAAAAGCGTGATTTTTAAAAAACTGAATGACTTGTTCTTTATTTTTCAAGTCATGCTGAAATTCACAACCCCATTTTTCAATCACAACATAACCATGATCTCTCAACTTTTTTGTAATGAACCTTGTTTTTTCATAAGGATCTTCTTGCGACCTCCCCCTGATTTTACTTCTGGATGTTTCATCGGGGATACAACGTTTGCAGAGATGGAAATAACAGCCGTGATACTGATACACTCTCTTCTCAACACTGCCATCAGGTAAATCTAGTTCAATATACCCGTCTACTTTATATTTGAGCACAATTTGTTCACGACCATTTTCAGCTGTCAATATTTTTTTCCCAATCAGATGGGATTCATAATCTAACCATTTTAATGCTTCAAAACTTGCTTTATCTCTGCCCCTATAGCCTCCTCGAGGGACAATGCCAATACGGCTGTTACCCAAGTGATTTTTTCTGAAGTTACACATGCAAGCAGAGGAAAGAGTCAGACATTCTCTCAAAGGATCAAACTGTGCAGTTTCCATAAATAATCTTCTGAAATTTTCCATGGCTTCACGGAGTATTTGCACATCTGATATACAGTAAGATATAATTTCCTCTTTAAACTTAAAGACAAAATTGTTGTTGACATGTTCATCATACCATGAATTAAATTCACTCAGCTCTTTCTCACAAAAATTGTTTGTACAATACAATTCCTTATCTAAAATTTTACCTTCATAGTTATAAAACTCTTTTCTATTGGCTAAATGAGGGAAATAACCTTTCTTCAGTTCAGTAAGGCCAAATGCCTTTGGAAGAGAACTCAGTCTTTGAGGTAGAAACATAATGGAATCTTTAAAATGGAGTCCTTCAGTCTTTAGACTTAACACTTTTGCACCATTCAGAACAACAGTAGGAGGTATCTGACGCCTCTTTAATTCTTGAAACACAAAAAAATTATCAAAATTTTTGGCGTTATGAGCGAAAATTGTCACCTCTGTTTTTTGTTCGCTGCACAACGCCTGAAGAAAATCGAGAAAATCAGAGACAACGTTGGCGTTGTCTTCAAAACCTTCAAACACATGTTGTCTTACTCCACAAGAGTGACAATTATTTTTGATGTTTGCATCATGTTCACAATCTTGACACACATGTTGACAAATCAACAGATTTGGTTTGTGTTCAAACCACTCTGCTTTACATTCATACTGCTGACTTTGATCAGTTTCAATGTCAAAATATAATCTAATCATACGAGTGTTCTTAGGGAGTGGTTTAGGTTCCCACGGCATCATGTAACATTTGTGATTCGCTGGAACATATTCTGTACAGTATTTACAAATTTTAAAACCACATCTATGCTGTTTCACTTTTCTATTTAATACATAGGCTTGCTCACAGATCCCACAAAACTTTTTGATTTGACAGACACTCTTGTTTTGACCATTGACTGTCTTGTGATTTTCCAAACAGACTGGCCCCGCAAACCATCGACCGCAGTCAAAACATTTTATGAGAGGATTGTCTCTCTTTTCATGATATTCATCACCCTCACAACGATCACAAGTCAAAAGGCATTTGTGAATCTTATCAGTACCATAAGATTTCAGACAGTTGTCACAAAAAGTATTAAAACCTGTGGCTGCGGTGATGGAAGTCACTGCATAGTAATGATCATTATGCAAAAAGATGTACATTGTTTTTTCCTTTTTCTTATTGTTAGCATCTCTTTTATCTCCATTGAAATAGATTTCTTTACATTTTTTGTCTAAGAATACGACTATTCTATGATTGGGTCGGACAGCAGCAAATTTACAAATTTCATCATATCCACATTTGTCTGTGGGGGAAACTCCTGCTATTTCACACAAACTTAAGGATGCCTTTCGAAGCTGTTTATTCTGAGGTCGCCTTAATCTACTAGCTAAATGTTTATTTGCATTTTGAAAAAGATCCAAGTAAGCTATACATCTCGCAAGACACATATTGTCATTTTCATTTTGCGGATCAAATAGAGTTTTAGTCTGACAATGTCTCTCAATCCAGCGATCGAGACTTTCAAAAGGTAATCTCAATCGGGCACCACCTTCATTTTTTGGTACATGAATAAAAGTGAGCTGAAATGTATCTAGTACAAAATTTTCATTAGAGTTGAGAGTATTTACAAGTTTGTCCACAATAACGTTTCCAGAAAGTTGATGAACAGGACGGAGATTAAACCATAAGGGTCTATTTTCATCTGAACCTCTTAATTCTAAACAGCATTTGTCGTCTGGGTCGGCGTTTACAATTTCAACTTGACGCTGCAGCAAATCGTCAAAGAGAGATTCCAAACCCAATTGATTTTTCAGGAGCTTGTCTTGCAAATTGCTCACTTTGAAAGTCTCAGCTCGAAATGTTGTCTTGAAGCGCTGCAAGTAACGGTCCACAGAAAGTAAAAGTTCCACGGCTGGCCCGGCTGGCCCGGGCCCGGCTGGCCCGTCACTTTCTACTGCCTCTTCCTCGTGCTCGTCTCCCTCCTGCTCACGCTCGCGTTTTTGCCGCGGCTGTTTCCGCG
This sequence comes from Frankliniella fusca, assembly GCA_029379305.1. Lineage (NCBI taxonomy): Eukaryota > Metazoa > Arthropoda > Insecta > Thysanoptera > Thripidae > Frankliniella > Frankliniella fusca. The sequence goes on along the minus strand of JAHWGI010001401.1, from coordinate 2,122,099 downwards.
GTCTCGGGGGAGCGCTTGGTGGCGATCCCGTGCGGGGCGGTGTACACGGGTGATCCCGGCGGCGGCGACCCCTCGCGGGGCGGGGCGGCGGGGGCGGGGGCGACCCCTCGCGGGGGCGGGGCGGCGGGGGCGGCGGGGGCGGCGGGGCGGCGGCGGCGGCGGGGCGGCGGGGGCGGCGGCGGCGGCGGCGGCGGCGGCGGCGAGGGAACCGGTACCCTTCCTCCCCCCACCTGCGCGGCCGCGGGCCGCGGCGGGCGGCCCCCCACGGACCTTTCACCACCACCCGCGACCGGACAGCCGCTCTCCTGCGACACCGGTCGAGACGCTGCCAGGGCCTCCAGCCCCAGGGACACTCTCACTCTATTTCGAACGAGCGCGTACAAAAGATGCACTGAGCTGTCTGATTTTTGATGATAGATCAACTGGTTCAAATAAGCACGATACCCAGACTCTAACACGTCCAATAGGTACAGATCTTGAGGTACCTCTCCCCACTCACAAAGAATGTTCATTAATCTTTGAAACACTTCCGCCTTGAGCTGTTCCGGTTCATACATGTGATGGCGCCAGTTGTCTAAAATCTCACTTACATTTTCCATGTTGACGCGTTAAACTCGTTCGCCACACTGCTCCCCTAGGCCCACACTCAGCCTGCGCATAGGGCAAAGGGTGTGGGTGTAGGGGGGGAGGACATCCAATCAAAATTCGACTCATGCAGGGTGGGGGGACCCTTACGCCAATCCCGATGGATTGCTGCTAGACCAAGGGTTTAAGGGCCCCCCCAGCGGCTACAGGTGGGAGAGGGGATTCACCAATCACCGGGGGCGAGGGGGCACGGGGGCGGTGGGGGCGTCGGTCGCGCCAAGCGAGCGCCCGGCCGAAAGGCTTCATGTATGGGTGAGGGGGGAAAAGGGGGCGGCGGGGGCGCGGGTCGCGACAAGCGAGGGCCCGGTCAATGGGGTGGGGGGAGTAAAGGATTCATCTGGACCACACTCCAGTAGATCCCAGCAGACACAAAAATCACTCGTAATCGCGACTTTGCCAGACACACTCGTGCCTTGCTCCGCTGCCCTGCTCGCGCTCGCGCTTCTCCGCCCCCGTGCCACTATGTCTGGACAGTCACCGAAGAGATTCAAGAAGGCCGCCGCGCGCCGTCGCCTGCAAACTGGCGGGCGTAAAGCCGCTCCGGAGCCCTACCTTCAACACCGTGAGGGTGTTCAGACCCTCTCCCAGGAGCTGGGGGTGAGGACCCTGGACGAGATGCCCGCCGTGCCGTCCCCCGCGCCCTCCTTCCATCACCCTGAGGATGTTGAGAGCATTCTACGGGATTTGGGCGTGGGCCAGGACCCCGCCGAGCTGCCGGTGCTGCAGGCCTCGCAGCTCAGTGACCTGCTGGACATGGCCTCGGCACCAGAGCCGGAGGTCATCACCATACCGGACACGCCGCCGTCCACCAGCTCCTCAGGGGTCTCCACGATGGTGGGGTCCAGGACCCCGCCCCCACCTCAGCCCGCGCCCCCCGTCGTCACCCTGGATGATGATGATGACGAATTCTTGGCGCAAGTATTAGACCCGCCCCAGGACGACTTCGAGGCGCCGGTCATGACAGTGGCCATGGAGCAGATTGAGCTGAACTCGACAAAGTGTGTGCAGTTTAGTATAGACCTGTTGACCGGCCTCGTGGTGATTTTGATAAAGGGTTTGACGAGCTACGGCAGTGTGACATCTCTGAGACTTTCACCTGACGAACTGACACTACTCATCACGGACAATTATCGACAGGCAGTGGAAACATATGTGAGGAGGCGACAAATTTTTAAGCGTGTCCATGTCGGGGGTATTCTAATCACAATTTTAAAAGGACTAGGCGGATCGGAACCCAACATACAATTGAAGAGGGGGGCGAAGTCAAACGTCGTCATGTCCTTCGCGACATGGCGAAAATTTTGTGATTTTGGCTTCGCCATGAATCACCTAGTTCAGAAAAAGCGGGATGCTGCAAACTTTGTCATGAAATACCTGGACACGACTGTACAGCACGCTGCGACAATGTTGTTAGATGATAATCTTACTTTAGATTTCTTTAAGAAAGCGCCTGATTCACTGTTTGTGGACGCTTTGCTAAAGGCACCCGAGGAAATTGTAGAGTTTTGTAGTCAGTTGGACTATTACCTGTCAAAAACAATGGTAGACTTTACAGCTGTAAAGAATAGCTTCATCATGTATCACACATCATTCTTAAAAATAAAAATTATTGAAGAGTTGCAGAAAATGAAGGCGGAGAAGTGAATCGCTGTTTTTGTATATATGACTTCGTAATAATATGTTCAGTTATATTATTTTGATTTTGCTCTTTTTTTGAATAAACATAACATTGTAAGTTAACCCCGTTTTTTGTCGTCATTTATCCTTTGATGACTTCCCTTGAAAAAAGAAGTATTGATTGATCTGAACATATCTGATAAAAGATGGATATTGATTTACCAAAAAAAAATGAAAACATAACCAAGCTTTTTAAAAATGCTGATAAGATTCAATTTATTTAAAGAAGGAGAAAAAAAACGAATTTAAAAAAATAATATTTACACTTGCAGTTTCAAAAAAATAATAACAAAATTAAACAAAGCTTGATTCAATATTTACAACTTATATAAAATATTTACACATGAAATTAAAATAAGTCTAGCCCCATATGAAATATTATACACACACACTCACTCACTCACTCACACACACACTCACTCATACTCTCTCGGGGGAAAAATCAGTCACGTTGGAATCTGGAATCAAAGAAAAAACACAGATCGATAAAATTTTGTCTTTATCAAAGTAAAAGAAACCGAATCACGAAAAAGATATTTACATCGAGCAAGATTTCTGACACGGTCTATTCACGCCTTGGCTAGTGTCGTCGCGTCGTCGTCTGCTGCTCTGCTCCCTCCAGCACCATCCTGCACACAGACAGCATTATTATCAGACATCAAAATGGCCGACATCACTATATACACGCCAAACAGTCCTGACTGCGCATATCATACCTTGACGTGACGCCGCTGTGTCACACGACAAGAACCCCTTCTGTGCGGCGTGACTTCTCCCCCGAGAGCCCTGCACAAGCACAAAATATTTTACAAACATAAGGACATTTTAAAAATTAAAAAAAAAAAAATCGTCAACACACTTACGTTTTTTACGGTTGGCAGCATCATCATGGCGGCACCACGGGCTGCGGGGGATTCTGGGCTGGCGGCCCCACCCCACCCCCGCTTACCCACACCCACCCTCCCCCTCCTATTTCATCCCCCGCCCTCCCCCTCCCACCCTCCCCCCCGCCCTCCCCCTCCTCACCTAGGGGGGCCGCCCGAAATAAAGTTAATCAACGGTTTTAATTCATCCAGAGCCAATAAATCATGTATTAGGGCCGTCTGAAGAACGTGGGGTTCCAGCCCCCCACTTTCCTCAAGCTCTTTTGCTAAATCAGAAGGTATGACGACCCTAAGACACGCGTCAAGGAGTCGGCACGGTGTCCAGGACGTTTTCCTCAGTGAAATCTCGCTGAATCCGTCGCTGGATGACAGATCCAGGGAAACGTACCCGTAAACAGGCCTGAACCCCTTGACGTCCACGGGCACTTCTGAATTAAAGCCGTTGTGAACTTTAATACAGGATATGTCAGGGCCAGGAAACTACGAGAGCATTCAAGATGCTCTCCAGTTCCTGGCCACACACATCCTTGCTCGTCATGATGCGCAGCTCACGGACAGGCACCGTGAACCAGCGACACCATGCGTGCAGCCCTTTCAGGCAACCCTCCCACACCGTCAACACCCCGTCCTCATACGTGACGGACCGCCACATTAACTCCTCCCTCACGTATGAGGACACGCCGCCCAGCCCTATATCCCCTAACAACATGAACAGCACTAGCAGCACCGTGGTGCTCGCTGCCTCCAACAACGGCATTACAATCTGCCTTGTGCCGATCATGATCTGTTCACACAAAAAAACAATCAACACAAACCACTAATAAGACACCTGTAGTCACACGACACTTTTTGCACTGAATTTTTCCACTCACTAGCGTAGTGTTGTCGAACCGAAGCGATTCAGGCGGGAGACAAGCACAGACTGGCTTCGGATTTCTCTGCAAGGACCCGCTGAGTTTTACATACCCTCCCTCCTCTTCACCCCCTCCCCCATCCCCTCCCTTTTTTTGCTAGGTAGCCCCGCCGAAACTCACTAATACCTTCCCCTAACACCTCTCCCCTCCTACGCTGGTCATTCTCTCCGGTGGGCTGCCAGCGCTGGCTCCGAAGATACACGTCGCAAAATAGGAGGTGGACTTGCTTTCGAATAAATGATTTCGAAACATATAGCAAAAATATACAGGCACATAAAAATTGAAGCAAATGTTATCTCTCCAACACTCCACGATATTTCTACATTATTATCATTATTTTCTTCAGCTGGCACAGCGGTACTGTTTAATTCCGCCGGGAAGGCATTTGTGAAATGACACCATGTCATGATGCAAACGCACGTGACAAACATCTTGATGCCACGAATGCCAAAGAGCTACTGATCAAATTTTACTTATGTGCGCACTTTTAAAATATTTTTCCGAATTACGGAAAAGATGGTCACCTGTTTTTCTCCGACATTTCAGCGAGTCTCACATCCACACACATACACACATACACTCACGACGAAAGCCAAGCTATTCTTAATTTTTTCGTCCAAACCCTCGTCTGCCAGATGCTTCCAGCTCGATAATTATATTGTATTCTTTCCTCCGGCCCATACCCACATAAGCTTTCTGCCATTGTAGGGCGCGGGGCAGGATTAAATATTTCCGAAGACACAATGCTTCACTAACTATCTACCTGCGTTATCTGAAAAGGGACGCATCTTGCTCGGACTGCAGGTGCAGACGCACGGTGACGGGGGGTGAGGGGGCGGGGGGGGCAAATCCCTGACCTATTGTCTGTCACGACTCACATGCCCTCGCCAACAGCAGGTGCAGACGCTCGGTGACGGGGGTGAGGGGGCGGGGGGCAAATCCCTGAGCTATTGTATGTCACGACTCACACGCCCAGCCAACGCTGACCGATACATGATGCAGCAGCCGCCGGGCTGCTGCGAGAGCGCGCTCGGAACCGGCAGACCGCTCCGTGACGAGCCCAGCCGCTGCCGCGCCTGGCCTACATCACCACGTGGCGTGCACGGCTCCTCCCGACGCATGTTTAAAAACTCGCGCCCGCCCCCTCCAGCCGCCATTGCACATGCGCACACCGAGCCCTCCCGCCAGCGCGCTGCGCGACGAGGCGATCGGCTGCATCACTACGCACTACATAGCTCCCCCACCAACGAACAGGCCGGTGGTCTGGGGGATAGCGCGCTGCGCTAGTAATCCTCTGGGCCGGGGTTCGGTTCTCGGTGACGGCACTTTTTGTTATGATGCCCCCCCACCCTGCCTCAGGAGCGACCACGTGTACACGCCCGGAGTAGCGACCAGGCATACACGGATGACGGCTTGCCTTCCTCACAGAAGAGCGACCAGGTATACAGCGACCACGCGTCTATATTACTACTGGCGGAGTCGCACCTGCCCGATGGCTGACAGGTGTTCCCGGCCAGTCCACGCATGGCCGCTAGGCTTCCCCCCCCCCTCCCGACTACCAGCGCGGGTGCCCCTCGGCTACCAACCACGCTGTCAGCCAGGCTGCCAACAGGGCTCCTCCCCGGCCCCTCCCCGGATCCTCCCTGGGTCTCCTCGGTCCCTGGTCCCTCTCCGGGTCTTCCCCGGGTCTCTACGGGTCCTCTCCCCGCGTCCTGCACAAGTGTTCCCCGGTTGGCATCTTGTCTTGGGTAGGCTCTTGCTGCAAACCGTGCATCATGGCTGGAGACTTGGAGCATCAAAGGTTTTCATCATTATTTTATCTAGCCAGTCAGGATTGTTATCATTAGAGAATGTGAACAGTACATACACTTTTGTCTCAGTGGTTCGATACTTTCGAGCACTTTCCCATTCCACTTCACACTGAAGTGCACTGTTTGAAGACAGAAGAACACTTGCATTGGCTTACACTTTCACAGTTTTGTAGTAAAAGTCTAAAAGTGCTGGGCTCAAGTAGTCCTTTTTTTCTATCGACATCTCTCACTGTTAAAAATCCCGTAACATACTACGGAAGTGCTACGGGACGCACCGTGATTTTTTAAGCGGTCTCAGCACCGCTTCTAGCGCTACGTCGGCTGGGGCGGGGAGCGTGTCGTCGTCATGGTCGTCGTTCGGGATGGCTTCGGGATGGTCGTCCTTTCGGGATGGTCGTCCTTTCGGGATGGTCGTCGTTCGGGATGGTCGTCACTGTGACGTCACGCCTCCCCCCTCCACGCTCTGTCCCCACTCGTCTACTCTGTTCGTGTGTCGTGTTCGTTGCTCGGCCCGGCTCGGCCCGACCCGGCTCCCCCCGACCCGGCTTGGCTCCGGTTACGGAAAATGTCAGTAACGACAAAATATCAGGTCTGATATGTAGGTTTTGAAGTTGTATCGAGATTATGTGAAGCATAAACTAATGTGGTCTGTCCGATGTCAGCTAGTTTTTGTAATGAGGACCTTGCCCCGAATGGCGGAGCGTAGTGGGAACCATAACAAAGCACCATAACCCATAATGTAACTAGTTTAAATCTAGTTTTATATTCAATTCTAGCATAACTCTGTTAAAAAGTGGTGTGTATTAGGGCTGCACATACATTCGGATCATTTTAAATAATGTTTTACGCCCGAAAATGTGAATTATTTGGAAAGCCCTTTCTGCTTTGTTATGGTTCCCACTACGCTCGCCAACCGGGGCAAGGTCCTCATACTGGGCCCATCACTATCACTCATTTGTAGTAATTTTATTAGGCTTCGCGTGCGCTAAAGCGCACACGGCGAAGCCTTAAGACAAGCTTTTGGGTCTTTCTCGTTCGCTACCTGAGAGGACCGGCCGGCCCGGGGCCCGGGCGGCGGGGCCCGGGCTGGCGGCGGGAGCGGCTGGGCCAGCCGGGCCGGGTGTCTATTGTCATTGTCTGACGGGCAGGGCCGGCAATTGTCCGGCCGATGTTTACATGCCAAATTTTAGCACGTGCGAAATAAAATGCTGTTCGAAAAGCATGCGTTCTTAACCATTCGCCTCTGAATTTTAAGTAGATAAAAAATAATATTTGAATCACGATCGTACGACTTTCCGATCAAAAGATACGAGAGAGGCATCACTCCAGACGGCGCGGCTCGCTGACAAGCCTCTCGCAGGTCCGGGCTGGATCGTTAGAATAGGGATCGGCCGGCTCAAGTGGTGCTAACGTGCACATAAGGCAGGGTAAGCCTCTGATTCCGTTTCCATATCCGTTCGAAAATTAATTTTAACGCACCAAGAAAAAAGGAGAAAAAAAAGAAATTAAGATAAGTACTGGACTGAGACTTTCTCGTTCGCTACCTGCGAGGACCAGACGGGCCCGGGGGGAGGGTCGCTAGGCTAGGCTGGCTATTGTCAGATGGGCAAGGCGTCCGTCTGTCTGCAGGCACGGGCGAGGCCGTGGCGGGCCAGGGGGCGGGCTCCGGCCTGCCCGCAGTCGCCTATTGTCCTTCGCAATTGCCCTGATATCTCGAAAAACTTATCAATGTTTCTTCGTTAACCGCAAATACCTAACTAAGTTGGGAATAAATGAATAATGAGATGTGTTAACTTTAAAATTATGAGATAAAATAGAACTGTATATATTGATAGTTGTCATGTGTAAAAAAGAGAAATATTTATGAGAAATAAATTGGGACATATATTTTGCTTTCTTTTATAATGCACTTTCCAAGTATACTTTTAGAATACCTATGCAAGTGACCACCTAGAGGTTCAATTTAACGTGCATAAATCTAATACGGTTAATGCAACAGCAACACATTTCTGAGTTAAATGTACAAAAGTATTCAGTGTATGCAACACCATCGTCTGTTAGGAATAGTTTGTGAGTTTACTATTATCTCCCGGATGCAGCCTCACGAGCTCAGTTGCACTACCAGGGAGTCTGAAAATAGTAATAGAATATGTGTACATAGCCTGTCCAGTATCTCTTACGACACTTCGAGTTGGTTCATATTTCAATTTGCCGTTTAGTACTTGTAACTAAGATCGGGGTAACTGCTGCGTTACCAAGCACGTGAAGCCTCTCATGCCCACATTGAAAAATGTGGGCTTTTCGGATTTTTTCATCTTCCTATCTCTTAAATAATAAAGAACCTTGTTTAGAATACACAAGTTTGGGTGCAGGCAGCAGAATTAGTGAAACTGATATCATTTGATAGGTATCATTTATTATACACTTGGTGACGGCAAACCGTGGATTTAATATATATCATATACTCTTACCGAAACTATTGATGCTGCTGTACTCAGATGTTTTATAAATCCTGAGGGTAATATAGAGAACCATTTTAAAACGAAAAATGTCAGGAACTACAAAATATCAGGTCTGATATGTAGGTTTTGAAGTTGTATTGAGATTATGTGAAGCATAAACTAATGTGGTCTGTCCGATGTCAGCTAGTTTTTGTACAATACTGGTCCCATCACTATCACTCATTTGTAGTAATTTTATTTCATCTTCCTATCTCTTAAATAATAAAGAACCTTGTTTAGAATACACAAGTTTGGGTGCAGGCAGCAGAATTAGTGAAACTGATATCATTTGATAGGTATCATTTATTATACACTTGGTGACGGCAAACCGTGGATTTAATATATATCATATATTCTGACCGAAACTATTGATGCTGCTGTACTCAGATGTTTAATAAATCCTGAGGGTAATATAGAGAACCATTTTTAGCAATATTAAAGGACTGAAAGATTCAAATTGAAATTTCATTCAGATCATGTGAAGCATAGAATACAGTGTTCGGTCGAATGTCAGCTAGTGTGTTTTGTATAATATTGGTCCGATTACTGATTTGATGCAAATTTATTTCTTCTCTGTATTCTAAATAATAAAGTACCTTTGTTTTAAATACACAAATTTGGGTGCAAACTGCAGAATTACTTAAATTGATATCATTTGATAGGTATTATTTATTATACACTTGGTGACGGCAAACCGTGGATTTAATATTTCTTCTCCGTATTCTAAATAATAAAGTACCTTTGTTTTAAATACACAAATTTGGGTGCATGCTGCAGAATTACTTAAATTGATATCATTTGATAGGTATTATTTATTATACACATGGTGACGGCAAACCGTGGATTTAATATATATCATATATTCTCACTGAAACTATTGATGCTGCTGTACTGAGATGTTTTATAAATCCCTAGGAGTAATATAGAGAACCTTTTTTAGCAAAATATTATATACTCTTGCCTATTTCATTCTAGCATTTGAGGCCTATTAATCAGCTTTAGACATTTTAGTCTACATATTTAGCAAGTATACATATACCAGACAAATTTTAGATTTTCCATGAAAAATCTATTCAAGTCTTTTGTATCTTAGAATTTTGTTATCATCTGGCCTATTTTTTTAGCGCGCCCTTCTGGTTTGGAAAAGCTTGAGAGCGGGCTTTGGTGTCTGTTTGTTTGTTTGTTTGTTTGTTTGTCTGTCTGTCTGCTGTCTGTTCCACTCCAAGGAGCTGCTGTAGAGAGTCGAAATTTTGGGGGGTATTTTAAGGGTCACTCCTGGACACCGAAAGGGAAGGAAAGGCCTGGTTCAAATCCTGCCAACCCTCATTAAGGCACTGAAAAAAAAAAATAATTAAAGTTCTACAGTAATGGGAAAAAAATTTATCGGGAAAATTTTATGAGCTCGTAACGGGTATGTCGACGAGTTAGGTTTCTCTAGGTCAAAATTTTGCCCGTTTTGCTGTATCTTCTACCGTTTTGGGTCGGCTCAGCCACCCACCGTTTTTGCGATTAAGGGCGTAACTGGCCGGTACAGTGTAATAAATAGGCGAAAACGGTCCAATTCTAATTTTGTCTAACCCAGCTGACCCGCACATCGCCAGAACCGTCTCGACGGTGGCTCATTGATGCCGCCCAACGTTTTCAGCGATTTCCCAAAATATCTCTGGGAGCTGAGTTACGCCCCTCCGGAAAGGGCCTAAATCACGATATTGGCGTAATTTTAGTTTTGGAGACGCCCCCATCTTCCCGCACCTCTCAGGAATCGTCTGGACGCGGCCAGAATAATGGCGCACACCATTTTTGTTCCAGGGGCCCAACTGGCCGGTACACTGTAAAAAGGGGGAAATTGGTGCGATTTTCAAGTTTCTCTAACCCCATCGATCCGCCCGGAACCGGATTTTCAAGTGCAGTTCAATGACGCAGACCATTTCCCTCGGAAAAGGGCCTAAACCACAAGTACACTATAAAAACCGACCAATATTGGTCCAGTTTTCAACGTTATTCGACCATATCGACCCGCACCTCTCCGGAACCGCCTTTTCGACTCCAGGTCAATGCTGCGAACCGTTGTCCTTGAAAACAGGCTTAACTCGCTAGTACACTGTAAAATCCGACCGAAATTGGTCCACTTTTCCACTATATCCATCCTCATCGATCCGCACCACTCCGGAACCGTCTTTTTAAGTGCAATTACTTGAAACGGACAATTTTCAAAAAAAAATTACGTCTGCTAAATGGGGAAAACTTTTTACATAATTAGAATTTGTAACGTTGTACAACCTACTTTGACTGACGTTAGTTTAACTGTTTAACTAAACTTTGGCAGTCTCAAGTATCGAACCACAATTTACACCCACTAGAATAACGTATGTGAATATATTTGTCGTAAACCTTTTCGTTGGTTCATTTTAAGGATTCTGAGACCGCTTCGATACATTTTGATGTATAGGAATGTTTTTTTTTACGGCCGCCTGTATTTCTTAAATACGGGAGAAATCCGAAGTGGAAAGTTACGGGCATTTCCGTGCCTTTACTTAAATGCAAAGGGTCAAAGGTCTCCGGGGAACCTTAAACACAAAATAAGGGATTTCGGTGTACGGGACGGTCCGTGATTTCAAAGTACGGGAAGGTCCGTATTTTTCTGGTACGGTCGTCCCGTAAATTTTAAAACGGTTAAAAACCGGCTAACAAATTTCCGGGCCATCCCGTCAAAATTCCCGTTGTAATTTTTGACAGTGCTACAAGTTGCTGGAAGCAAGGTGCCTTTTCTTTTGTTAACAGTCGCTCAGTCAGCCTTCCAGCATCCCAGCGTTTTTTCTGTTTTTCAGTTGTAACATTGTCGGGCTCACAATTTTTGGAAGAAGCTGTAGGTCTGGCGCCAGAAGAATGAAGAAAAATCTCACTTTTGGCATCTCCTGGAAGAATACATTAATAAACAACTTTGCTTCCTGCTTTGACACCACACACTACTAATAAACAGCGATACCTTGAACGATTAAATTTGAAAGTTCTGCTGCAAGATCCTGTGACACCTCAGGCTCTCCTTTGGCATATATTGCTTGAGGTGCCACAAAGTGACAGAAATCTGTCAAGGGGATCGCTTCAAACTGTGAAAGAGCTGCTGTTTTTAATTTGCCCCATTGCTGTGTCAAGTTGGTGCAGCTAAGGTCCTCAAGGTCAGCAGCATCGTCGACTCTTTAAGGATAACAACATCAATACATGATTGACATAAAAAAATTAAGTCAACATGAAATATAAATAAAGTGCATGGCATTACCTGTTTAGGAACATGAGAAGAGCAATACAATGATTGCACTTCTCAGATTCTCCGGCCTTGCAGCTGCACGAAGTTGCTTCAACACGCTTATAAATTGTTCCGAGATTTAATTTAATTTCTAAAACGTGTGGGGCACCAGTCAAAAAGGATGACTGCAGGCACAATGCCCAGACTTTCAGGATTTGGTCGTCGGACATCCCGAGGCTCCCCACCGAGATGAGCATTTTCTCATCAGTACTCGCTCTCCTTTTATTAAACATCGTGTTCCCTTATTTACCGCACCGCATCTAAGACGTCTGAGATGCCACAACAAGAGGCATTGTCACAAACTGTCAGTCAATATTTTAAGACAAATTGAAAAGAAAACCCACGGCTCCCATAGTACGCTTAGGTAAACGTACCCCATGCATCTGTCTGGAGCTAGTTCTACGCGCCGCCACCAGGGTCGCGGGCGCATACGTTCTGGACGCGAATGACTCACCTTCTAGGTCGTTTCATTGGATGGTATTATATTTTATGGATGTCTAAAATAGTTCTGCACCTTTTTCCATAAGTTTCGCCACTTATACCACGAAAGAAGGTCAAAATAGCAACAGAAACATTCATGAGGTGTTCGCCGCTCGAAGATGCAATGTCAACAAACCATGGAGGCCTACCACCGATAGCTCGCAAATAATTCTTCCTCCTCGATAGTGTTATTCTTTGAAATATAAGCGATACAATCAAAATTTCAATACGATGTGTTTTAAAAGGCTTCTCGCATACTTTAGAGAAGAAAATCTAGGTTTCATTAACATTTATTCTGTCTTGGAAGAGGTTGAAGGTTAGTCGTTATTGGGTTGGCTCTCCTGACGTGGTTGGGCCCTTCGTCACAACATCAAAAACAAGAACACGGCTTCGCATTTGAGTGAGACCCCGTGAGATGTATATGGGACGGTTCGAAATACGAACCAATTCTTTGCAAGCATTTTACAGTGCTGACCGTGGACAGGCAGTACGCTGTGAGCCCCAGCAGAGTGTAGGTGATGGCTAGCCGTTCCATGATGGGCCTCGCGAAGATGTCGTTGTTGGCGTGGAGCATGCTGCACATGATAGAACCATGGTAGAACGTCTCGCTCGTTCGCAAGGGCTGGATAACAACTTCCACATTTTAAAGGCACTCATTTGGGCACTTTCATCTCCTTCCATTTAGCATGAGAGAATTCACACATTGTGGTCATGCCACGGCCAATGTGCCAATAGAACCACAAAGCAACCGAAAGAGAAACATTTTGATCCCGAGGGCTGCTTACTTTAAGATGTGCTGGTGCTGCTGGACGATCACATCCACAGGAAGACGTCGTCCCCAGGGTCGGCTCCACTTGCCCTCCAGGTCGTACTCAGCCAACTCGAGTGACCGCTTCACGCACCTAGCGGCATCCACCACAAGAAGAGGAAGTCGTCGCGTTTGTGCCATTCAGCATGCGGTCCGAATTGGATTCGGCTTCTTTGCTTACATCTTCTCAAACAGTGGCGTAGGAACGAATTTCAATCGGAGACGGAGGGGTTTACACCCCTTGTAGGACTTTTGGTCCCCCCCCCCCCTTTCCTTAAGAAAATACTTATTCAGGAAAGGAAATTCCACTTATGGTAATAATTTAAGGAAAGTGGATAGGATTAAGCAAATGCAAGCGAAAAAATTCTAACGCTAACGCGTTAAACGGCCCCCTAGGTTTTAAAACTTGTCACAAAATGAGAAAGAACTAACGTCAGAACTATCAAGAGTATTGAGAACTTGCAATTAACACAGGAGATACTTTTACATTATGCCTTAAATCGCACTCATGAAGTTTTATCAAACTCCCAAAACTCACCTTTAATTTATTGAGAAAATTTTAGACTACAGAAAAATAGACACACAATGGTGCTTAGGTCATTATTTAAAGTAAATGCTTTCCAAAGCTTTGAGTTTAGAAATGAGCGAACCAAAATAATACTGTATATATGAATCGGGGTGCATGGCCGCTGCTGCTAGCTCCGCCCAGGCGGCGTGGGTATTGTTGCATAGCAACCGATATGCAAATTCGAATGGAAATTTCTCGGATCTGGCCAGACAGTTGGAGATCAGACTTAGTGACAAATTTTTTTTAATTTTTCGAACTATTTTTCATTATAATTTCATAAGAATCTGTTCGGTAGAATTGGCTGTGCTCTAGAGAATCCATTGTTTAAAACTTTCTGGCGAAATGAAGAAGGCCTCCCTACGGGGGGCCTAAAAAAGAAACTTTCTGGCGAAATGAAGAAGGCCCCCCTACAGGGGGCCTAAAAAAGAAACTTTCTGGCGAAATGAAGAAGGCCCCCCTACGGGGGGCCTAAAAATGTAAGGTGATAACAAATGTAAAATTTACAACCAAATTGTGAGTGAAATCTGTCTAACGCGTTAAACGGCCCCCTAGGTTTTAACACTTACTTGAGAATTGAAAAGACTTCGATAATATTCAGTCACAACGCTCTCTTAAAACCAAATCGTGAATTTTATCTGTCTCATTTTTGCTACACAAAATGTCGCACGCTGAGCCAGCTATCAACAACGCTACCGCGCCGCAAGCAATCATCATAAAAACCATACATGCCAAACAAATTAACAATTATAAAAAATAATAATTCGATTTTAGGAAAACTCTGGTACTCTGATAATAAAAGAGTGTACAATGTGCAGCTCGTTTTAAAGCTTTTTTAACAAGGAATATGGAAATGTAACCCACTTTGAATCAATTTTGTGCTGGGGAATAATGAGAAGCAAAAGGCCAAAACGTGTACATCAATGTTCACTGATATATCAGTGTAAAAGGCGTGTACACTGATCAATCAGCAAGCATTCCAATGTACACTGCGATAAATCAGCAAGCATCAAATAAAGCTCAAATAAATCAGATAATGATACGTTCACACAAGAAGTTGCGATGTGTAATGCCCTAGGTACAAAATTTTTCAGACATAACTCGAAAATAGTTAATGACTGGTGGTTATATTTAAGGCGTCCCCACAATGCACCTTATTACTCAGGTGGATCTACTGATAGCGCCTGCAGGACACTGGGTAGGCCGACCCGCCAATTACGTGTGTGAAGGTGGTGGCCTACTCCCTACTCAGATAGCGCAAGTGCAGGGGGCACGGAATATTGGAAATTTGAAGTGGGGACTGCGGGCGCTGCTGCTAGCCCCGACCACGCTGCAAGGGTATTGTTGCATAGCAACCGATATGCATATTCGAATGGAAATTTCTCGGATCTGGCCAGACAGTTGGAGATCAGACTTAGTGACAAAAATTTTTAATTTTTCGAACTATTTTTCATTATAATTTCATAAGAATCTGTTCGGTAGAATTGGCTGTGCTCTAGAGAATCCATTTTAAGAAACTTTCTGGCGAAAGGAAGAAGGCCCCCCTACGGGGGGCCTAAAATAGATTGCCATGTAGCGAGTTTCGCATTGGCTTTTGTCCTAAAACATTGAAAGCGAAGCGAGCAAAGAAAATTTTGGGGGCTTCAGGGCGCAAAATTACATGTTAGAAGCCAAAGCGTGCCTCCACTAACGCCAAAATGCGGCCAGGGTGCACTTTTTGACCTCATTCGCACACGTTTCGGGGCCCTTGCCGGGTGAATTTGGCGCCCTGTTCTCAAAGATTCACTGACGTGTCACTGACGTGTCACTGACGTGTCACTGACGTGTCACTGACGTATCACTGACGTGTCACTGACGTGTCACTGACGTGTCACTGACGTGTCACTGACGTGTCACTGACGTGTCACTGACGTGTCACTGACGTGTCACTGACGTGTCACTGACGTGTCACTGACGTGTCACTGACGTGTCACTGACGTGTCACTGACGTGTCACTGACGTGTCACTGACGTGTCACTGACGTGTCACTGACGTGTCACTGACGTGTCACTGACGTGTCACTGACGTGTCACTGACGTGTCACTGACGTGTCACTGACGTAAAAAGGACCACTTTTACGGATTTACGGAGGCCCACTTTTACGGAGAGGCCCGCCCTCCCAGCCCTCTCCTCTATACTAACCCCATTTTCTCCTAACCTCATTGTCTCATGAAGACGAACGAGATCGAGAGTAAAAGCAGATGCTACCTTTGGTATCATCTGCTAAAAATTCCTCCGTTCGAGTCTCTGCTCTCTCTTTCTCTCTCCCTCCAAGGCCGAGGCCGGCGTGTCTGCGGTTAAACTGCGTGAAATCCAGTTTGTTGTTTCTTACAAACCCTCGCAATGTTTATTTTCATCGCTGCATAATGATTCTGAGATAACTAGCAACGATGCATTGAGCGAAACTCGACAACTCACCTTGAAGTACTTTGATTCCCACTGAAACCTATAGAAATCAATATGATGATTTGTTCTTTGAGTTAGGACAGTAAATAGAGGCGGCTATTGACTATAACAGCTGATATAACAACAAAAGGTACAGGACAGGAACTTTCCCCTGCCTTGGGCTGAGAGGAGACTCCAACGGAGCAATTTATTTTCTCATACGCACTGAGATCAATAGATCGTTCTCGCCCAAAAAACAGTTAATAGTCGGCTCCGCCTAACGGTCGGATTCTCGCTGTAGCGCTTGTGACCCGTAGCGCTAGCGAGCCGTAGCGCTAGCGAGCTGTAGCGCTTGTGAGCTGTAGCGCTTGTGACCCGCAGCGCTAGCGAACCATAGCGCTTGTGATCTGTAGCGCTTGTGAGTCGTAGCGCTAGCGAGCCCTAGCGCTTATGACCCGTAGCGCTTGTGATCTGTAGCGCTTGCGAGCCACTCCCAAAGATTCCCCTGTTAACTTAGGGTGCTTAGTAATTTTGTGTCAAGGCAAACAGTGATCAGTGATAATTTACTTTTAAAATGTAACGATGAACGTTATCGTTTATTTCGTCTAAAAATAATCGATTACGTTATCGTTACTGGGTGTCCGAAGTGTTAACGGCACTGTTAACGCTGTGATGGCGTTAACGGCACATTGACTCTAAGCAAACCCCGATACCCCGATCTCAAAAAAAAGGGGAAACTTAATACACTGAATAATAACAAGCTAGGCCCGCCCTTCCGCCAAACGTCGTTGCCAGCTCCGCTTCGCTGGCAACTCCGTTCGGCCGAGGGCGGCCTAGCTTGGCCTGCCAGCGGCGTAATGGACGGGCCTTTGGCCCGTCTTCGGAGTCACAGGTTATAAAAAAAAATACTTTAAAAAGCGGACCTTCGGCCCGCTTACTTACTGTCGCAGTCTTACAAAACAATTGGAGCCTTCGGCCCTATTATACTTTTTACTCGTCCTTTACACACTAACTTCTAAAAGCTACTGTGTTCAGAACGAGTATTGTGCTGACGACTGTAACGGCGTGATAGGGTTGATCAGAATGTACAGCACATACACCAAAATCAAAGTGATGCTTAGAAAGGCCGCAATACGCCTAGTAGAAACACTATGAGATTTTTTTTTAACTTTGCGTTAAAAAGTTTGAGAAAATTATAATTTTGAGTTGGAGGTTATAGGTTAGAAGATACGTACTTAAAACAAAATGTTTTTCAGCGTGCATTCAGATACTAATTATTTACTCTAATATTAACAACATTCTAAAAAAACAAAGTTCATTTTATGAAGAAAATTTTAGGAAAATCAGAGTTTTAAATGAACATGTTTGGGTTACTATGACAACAGCCACCCGTTACTGCTTCACTTGAAACTGGATTTTCTTAATATTTCTTCTCTTACCTTGATGAAGTTTTGTGTTGAATTTGTTGATGAATGTGCAAGTGTTAAATTGCTTAGAGAGTATTCGAGTTTCAAGTGGTTATTTTTATTGGCACTTAAAGCAAACAAGTTTTTTAAGCCACTGCCTTCAACCTAAGGTTTTAGGTTTTCAAACTTTTGATCCCAAAGCAAATTATTTCTCCTAGGTTCATCTTGGCCTTTCTAATTATCACATTGGTTTCCATATATTTCTTTCTGAACACAATTGCTCTTGAAAGTTTACATGTAAATGCAAAACTCCCGAGTTCGTCAGTTTAAACTGCAGAACAGTTTCACGGTTTGAACTGACGAACTCGGGAGTTTTGCAGTTTAAACTGACGAACTCGGGAGTTCTGCAGTTTAAACTGACGAACTCGTGAGTTTTGCAGTTGTAACTGCGAAACTAAAGTTTCGCAGTTTAAACTGACATGTAGTATCACACTTAGATTTGCAGAGTGCTTTTAATTGACATCTTTGCTTGTTTTTTTATATATTATTTTATTTTTTAGATGTAAATTACTGCCTTAAATAACGGGCCTTTGGGCTGCTGACCTATTGTTGCCTCCCGTGGTCATAGGATACATTTTGGTCTTCGGTCTGATCATCCGTTTTGTTAACAGATTATGTCTGTTTATTTTATACATACCAGTGTGAAGGGTTTGCCTATCCTATGAGTTACGGCGCAGAAGGGCGGGCTAAAAAAGAGTTCACTTCATGACAAATATAGTTATTTTTAGGTGTCACTTCTCAAAAAGAGTTCAGTATTTCCAAATTAATTATTCGTGTATGCCTCTGGCACCTCTGGCGTACGATCACTGTGTGCCTGTGGCGTACGACCACAGCAACGATCACTGGGTACCCCTGGCCTACCCTACAATCATTGTGCGATTCTGGCGTAAGATCAAAGTGACGATCACTGGGTGCCCCTGGCTAACAATCACTGTGCGCCTGTGGCGTACGATCACACCGACGATCACTGGGTGCCCCTGGTGTACAATCACTGGGTGCTTCTGGCGTACGATAAGAGTGCACCTTTGGCGTCTAAAATAGATCCATGCTGGATGCCTATTTTGACATCAGAGTTTCCACCCGCTGCCCGAACCCGGAGAAGGAATGAGAAGAGGCAAAAGGGGGGGGGGGAGTAGGGGAATAACTCTTTAGGACCTAAACACAGAAAAGGCGACCCCGATAAGGTAGTATTAGAATATTTACTGGTCGAAATCGGTTTGAAACGGCTGGGCCGGCCAGGCCCATGCGCGAGCCGGAGGTGCTCACCGGAAAGGGCCGCGCGCCGCGGGGCATGCTGGAGACATTTGATGTCCGATTTTGATCAGGTTGCGCATAAATTGTTCGTAAAAGAACAGCCTACAACTTTTGTACGGCACTTTTTTGAATCCCTCGGCCAATAAAGCCCAAAATCGGTGTTGAACAAAGTTGAACACTTTTGGAACACAGCTTCTTTTTTCTTTTTACTTTGCTCGCGTTTCTGTTCAAAACTACATGTAAAACAGAAATAAGTTATAGAACATGATTTGTAGATCAGACCTTTAAGCGTCTTTTCACGGCAAAAGTAACCCCTGGGATTCCCAGGAGCTTTTTGGAATTTCCAGGCGCGCCAGACATTTTCCAGGAGCACCCTGGGTTTCGCATATATTTTTCCCAGGAGCGCCCTGGGTTTGCGGACCCTTTCCCAGGCGCACCCTGGGAATTTTGTGCCGAAAGTCTCTTTTCCAGGCCGCGCCTGGAAAATAATTTCCGTTTCCAGAGTTGTTCCTGGGAAAACGTGCAAAACGGCAAACCCCGAAGCTCCGACGGTACTCGACGTCCTTGACGTCATCCAGGGTGGACCTCGATGGGTTCCATCATGACCACCAATCCGGCACGTGTTTTCCGACTGTCGGGGACCTGCTGAGGTCGGCCTCGAAAACCGTTTTGCGCTGCGGCCTTCGGTTCGCGAGATACGAGGACGTACCACGACGTACCGGGAGCTCCGCGCCAAGGATACGTTCACATTTCGGAGGCCAAAGTGACCCTGGCGCCTTTCTCGTTGGGTGTCCGGGACTTCTGACTTCAGAAATAGGTTCCACAGGCTGTGGCGCTTCTGTAGACACCTCTCACACCCTTCTGTCACCTGACATTTGGGTTTGGCGGCGTCCTCAACAGTCTGATCCTGTTGAACACAACATATTTACAGGAATGCACAGTTTGAGGAGGCCGTTAAACTCCAATGTCAGGTGACAGAAGGGTGTGAGAGGTGTCTACAGAAGCGCCACAGCCTGTGGAACCTATTTCTGAAGTCAGAAGTCCCGGACACCCAACGAGAAAGGCGCCAGGGTCACTTTGGCCTCCGAAATGTGAACGTATCCTTGGCGCGGAGCTCCCGGTACGTCGTGGTACGTCCTCGTATCTCGCGAACCGAAGGCCGCAGCGCAAAACGGTTTTCGAGGCCGACCTCAGCAGGTCCCCGACAGTCGGAAAACACGTGCCGGATTGGTGGTCATGATGGAACCCATCGAGGTCCACCCTGGATGACGTCAAGGACGTCGAGTACCGTCGGAGCTTCGGGGTTTGCCGTTTTGCACGTTTTCCCAGGAACAACTCTGGAAACGGAAATTATTTTCCAGGCGCGGCCTGGAAAAGAGACTTTCGGCACAAAATTCCCAGGGTGCGCCTGGGAAAGGGTCCGCAAACCCAGGGCGCTCCTGGGAAAAATATATGCGAAACCCAGGGTGCTCCTGGAAAATGACTGGCGCGCCTGGAAACTCCAAAAAGCTCCTGGGAATCCCAGGGGTTACTTTTGCCGTGTTCCTGAAAACCGCATACCGATACCATTATTAGTTCACATTTTATAGCCAATTTACGAAACCCCTGCATTTTGAACTTTGAACATTCGGTTTTCAAATTCCTCAACAGGTACAAATGGGGATTTTTGGTACGTTATAGTACTCGACGTGACGAACAAGTTCCACTATGAAACATTTGTTCTCCAATTGTGTCTAGGTCCAATATGATTCTTTTTAGACTACGGGCGGTGGGCGGAGGGGCGGGCGGGCCGGCCGATTGGCCGTCGCCGCACCACTGGAAAAACTAATGTGACACATGTCACATGTGCACATGTGACCAGTTTAGGTAACATCACGTAATGTTACCATATTTTCGGTAACGTTTGTAATGTGACATCCTCCATGTTATTACTATAGGCAGATATAACACGTGGCACCGGATGTCACATTACCAAACGTGACCGAGAATTTGGTAACGTTTTGAAATGTGACATAAACTGGTCACATCAATTGATGTGACTCATGTCACATTAGTTTTTCCAGTGACGGCGGTCTTCAGGTCATAACTCCGTCAATTTCGGTCGCAAGACCCTGATTCAAAGCTCATTTTGACCGCCAGGCTTATGCCTACAACGTTCCGAAAAGGCCACAACCTCGATTTCCGACTAGAATCGGCGCAAATAGACTCTAAAGAAATTGAACGTTTTTTAAAAAGTCGAAAAATTACTTTTGATGCCAAATTGGACAGGTTCAACAACTCAAATAGGTCCAAACTATTATTGCATCTTGTAGCCCTCAGTTCAACGATTATTTTGACGTGTCGCCGAGCTTGCTACGACTTACCGTTCAGATTTTAGAGATAAAAAACAATTTAGATGCAAATGTTCAAAATTTTGAACTTTGAACACGATTTGAGCCGATCGGCACGGTGGGATTTTTGGGGACTTTTGGCTACGCACTCCCAAGATATGTATAAAATGACCCCCAAAATTTGGTACTCTTCGGAATTTTGTCTAGGTCAAAACAAAGTTGCACTGGACTACATGGTAATAATTTTGGTGCATTTTGTTCTATGCATCCGCAAGTTTTCTAGTTTTGTCCCCTTCCCGAATTCTT
Organism: Frankliniella fusca; assembly: GCA_029379305.1. Classification (NCBI taxonomy): domain Eukaryota; kingdom Metazoa; phylum Arthropoda; class Insecta; order Thysanoptera; family Thripidae; genus Frankliniella; species Frankliniella fusca. Next base: position 2,100,730 of record JAHWGI010001401.1, on the reverse strand, counting down.
TAAGTCGCATAGGTGATCGATGCTCCGCACAGCAGAGTGGCATGCGATATAAACAGCCAGTTTGATATCGACTGCTTTACGGTCGCTTCCAGCCATCTCGATGCCTGAAAGTTGATTTACTTTTAAAGTGTTCACAGAGAGCCCACATGAGTAACGGCTATCAAGGAACGTACCAATATTCTCCAATTTTTTTCTTTCTTGAGAGCATTACACTTCTCCACATTAGCTAAATGTTTCTCTTTGGTGGCGTGCTTCCTCAGGTCACCGTGGTGAGCACGCAAAGCCACATCACACATAGTGTACTTCGCTGCTTTGTTCACAGCCGCACCATCCGGGTTCGCTTTCAGCCAACCTTTTCGAACGCAGAAGAGGTCAGTCGAAATGGAAGCCAGCGGAAGAGATCCCAACCCCTTTTCTAACTGAGAACAAATCTCTTACCATGGAACACAGGCTCGGACTCCCAGGTGTAGGAGTACTTGCGAACAGGAGTAAGAATGAGCCTTTCTTGTTGGCTGCTGCCCGACGAGGATAGTGATGCAGGAACAGGGATAGTCGGGCGGGCTCGGGTGGGGGCGGGGACTGCGCCTGCTTCTGCGGGGGCGGGCTTGCGGGCGGGGGCGCCGACTTGGGCGGCGAACACCTGCTCGGGGCTTCCCGGGCTGTCCGGATCAAATCCCTTCCAAATACAGACGAACGACGGTTGTAACCCTAATGAAAACTCAAGGGGTGTGAGGGTATGGTTTTGCAAAGGTCATACTTCCTGCTCTACCACCCTGGTCGGCGACCCGACAGCTCGCACTATCAAGCAGCCCTCCAGTGGCTGGTGACGACCTGAGCCCCCCCGAGCGTTGAGGGGCAACGGCAGGGGGCAGGCGTTCGTGCTCCGAAGACAGGCGGCTGCGGCCACGGCCTCGGCCCCGACCAGCGGGAAGGGCTGACGGTGGGCTTGCCGGGCCCGCAGGCTTTCACAGAATGAGCACAAAGCAAAATGTTTGGAGATATTATGTCTCTGAGAGACAGTCTCTCCGTATTAAAAGTTACTCACGGGTCTCTTTGGCACCGGCTGAAACCAGTCTTTCAAAGAGGGCCGCTTGGCACTGTGGCCCTTTCCGCCCGCCGCCGCCTGCCTTCGACATCCCAGGATGGCCGCTGCCCCTGCAGGTGGTGGGTGCCCGGGTGTCCGCGGTGGTGGGTGCGGGTCACGGTGGAGAGAGAAACGGTGGCGACACGAGCCTACCTGCTCTGACCCCGGAATCGGTGCCGGATTCCTTTTCCCTGGGCGGCCACCAGAGCGCGCGTCGATCTAGCCTGGGCTATCTACACCGGCGGTTCAGCCTACCTGCAGCCTGGGCCGCGCACCCTGCCTGCCGGCCGCCCGGGATCAGCTTAGCGCGGCACGAGTCGTTCATCTCGGCAGCCGCTTGGGCTGCCTGGGGGTGGAGAGGAAGCGGGGGGAAGCGACGGGAGGGGAGGGGGGGGGGGCGGGGCGGCTAGTGACGGCGTGGCGGCCGCGGCCGAGCCGGAGCCGGCTGGCCGAGGCAAGTGTGTGAAACCGTGAGCTAGTTTTGCTTTGACGTATTTCTGTTATAAATACGTGACAACTCGAGCAGAGCTTTTGAGCGAAAATTAGGCAAGTGGAAACACCTGTGGCAAGTGCGCGCACTTGTCCATTGTAGCGGGACGGGCCGGCGCCTAGCAGCTGGGCTGGGCATTTGAACTTTGTACGTTCTTCTGCGCACCATGGGAAGAAAGTGTGTGGTGAAGGGGTGCAGGACGGGCTACGGCGGTGACAAGAACATCTCTTTCTTCACCTGTCGAAACAAGGTACTGCATTTTGATGTGGCCATTTTTTGGCACCGGTAGTTGACTCCGTCGACTGAGGTCACACGACACTACTACAGGACCTGCTGTCGGCTTGGGAAAAAGCCATTCCGCGACGTGACTTCACCCAAGTGACGCCGCCGCCACTGACCACCTCGAGCCCTGTGTGTGGGCGTCACTTTCAGACAGATGACATAAGGACACACAGTGTAGTCAAACTGAAGGACGGAAGGGTTCACCTCATAAAACTCACTGTGCCCGAACTGTCGAGAGTTGCGGTGCCCTCAAAGTTCGGTGAGGATGCGGTGTACGAGCCCCCGACCCCGACCGTCCCAGTGCCTCAAACCCCATCACCGTCCACATCAAGTCTGGTGTCGCCCACGCCCCACATTTCTGTGCGTCCGGGTCCGCTGCCAGCCCCACCTGCCCCCTCACCATTCAAGGTTCCGGTACGCCCCTCTATTCTGGTTAGCCGCGCCAGAACATTCCCTGCCCGCCCTGGGCCTTCCCTCGCGTCCGGGGCCGTGTCGTCCACCCCTGCCCGCCCTCCCCCCTCCTTCCTCGCCACCCCCAGGCAGCCCAAGCGGCTGCCGAGATTAACGAGTCGTGCCGCGCTAAGCTGATCCCGGGTGGCCGGCAGGCAGGGTGCGCGGCCCAGGCTGCAGGTAGGCTGAACCGCCGGTGTAGAAAGCCCAGGCTAGATCGACGCGCGCTCTGGTGGCCGCCCAGGGAAAAGGAATCCGGCACCGATTCCGGGGTCAGCCGCCAGCACACAGCAGGTAGGCTCGTGCCGCCACCGTATCTCTCTCCACCGTGGTGCGGGTGGAGGGCAAGTGCCCGCTCGCTGCTCGCGGTTGCTTGGCACCTTCCGCCCGCGGCCCGCGCCCCTTCCCTCGGCCACGCCCCCTCACACCCGCCGAACGGGCATGGCCTTCCAACTTCCAATAATGGGCGTCCACCCCTCTCTCCCAGCCCAGGGTGGCCAGCGCCGCCAGCAGCAGAGCGATTCCGGTGCAAGAGAGACAGCGCGCTCTCGCACCCTCGGCAAGACTACTTGAGAGCGAGAGAGACAGAGCGGGGAGTGCGCGCATCGGCGGGATCGCTCTGCTGGGCTAACACTTGGAATATTTCTGAGAATTCGTGTGTAACAGGACCCGTGGGATGGCCCCACAGCTGGGCGGGCCCCAGGTAGAGACCAGCTGGTCGCCAAGGGTCGGCTGAGACGGCGCTATGTCGTTTGCAGCACTAATCCCCCAGGTCAGAGGGGTCGAGTGTCGATTGCGGCGGGACCGAGGGTCCTGATTGTCGTTTGCGGCGCGCGTAGGGAAACCCGAGGGAAGAAAGAGAAATTTCTCTCCGGTGGCCAGTGGACGGCAGCGTGTGTGTCGATTGCAGAGGAGGTATTTCGGATGCGGTGCTGGGCTGCCGGCCCAGACCAGCGAGGGAAAGAAATGTTGGCAGTTACTTAAGATTTATGGGGAAATATTTAAAAAGTTTTAATTAAATAACATTGAAAGGTTGGGCATCTTGAACAAGATCTACTAACTTCATATTTTTTTACAGCTGTTATGATGACTACGTGTTTTTTTTATCAAGAATTTTTGCAGTTCTCGTTCTATATTTTAAGTATTTTATTCAAGTTATATTGAAGCTATCTAATTCAGAGTATGTTTTCACTTTCGTTACACTGGAAAAACAAAGGCACTAAACAACACCTTTCCCGGGGCATTAAAGTCAAGGGCGCGGTTTAGTGCCTTTCCTAGGGCACTAAAGTTTAGTGCCTTTCCAAAGGCACTAAACTTGTATGGAACTCATGAGAAGCTAGTCAGCTAAAGGTGTTAAAGGTCACATTTCGTGCCTTTCCAAAGGCACTAAACCTTAGTGCCTTTGTGCCGGGTGTATCTTTGAATGCGTAACAGTGATGCGGGTTTGCCTACCTGATTCGCCCGTAAGGTGCCATGACCCCTCAAGCCCTGGCGAGTATGCAATCCTGCAACACCGTTACGCATTCATAGAAAAGACCCGGTACTTTTGAAATAAACAATTTGTAACCTTATAAAACGACAATCTGAGCTCCGGCTCCGGCCACGTCTACACGGGTGTTCACGGGTGTATCAACCTAACCTAACCTCGCTATGTTAGAAGTGGTCTCTACCGTCGTTCCTCCCCGCCCTTCCCCTCGCCCGGCTGGCCAGGCTGGTCCAGCGCCGCATCCGAAACACCTCCGCCGCAATCAACACACGCCGCCGTCCATACCAGCCACTTAGAGAAATTTATCTTTCTCCCCTCAGATTTCCCCACGCGCGCCCGCTGCAAACGACAATCCGGACCCTCCTCGGTCCCGCCGCAGTCGACACTCGACCCTTCTGACCTGGGGGATTAGTGCGGTGCTCATCGTTTGTCCGACCTTTTTAGCAGATGATACATCTTAGCAAAAATAAAATAAAAAGAAACTAAAGAGAATTGATGTTTCATCGGCTTGTACTCTCGCAATAGTATAGAGCGGGCCGGGTTGTCACAGTGCGGCGCGGCGCGTGTGCAGGCCTGGAGAGGGGGAAGCCAGGCGGGCCAGGCGAGGGGGTCGGGAGGGGGAGGCGGGGCCAGCGGGGCCGAGCAGGGACCAGGCGAGGCTCCAACCCATGGTATTGTTGCCTGGCGGCGCCCGGCGGCGCCACGCTCGCGGCTCTCCCGAGTGTAACACATTTATAGCAGTATGTGCCAGACCCTGGGTGGGTCGACCCGCCAAACACATGTGTAACGGTGGCTGACTACCCAAACCCCGTAAGTGCAGAGGGCGCTGAAATAAAATTATTCGTACGCACATTTTCGTAACGTCGCCTTAATACACAAAAGTGCAAGACATAATAAGGTGTCAGCTAGCTTTTACTCCGAAGTTCAAAAACCAAGCGCGTACCCTGGGTATATTGTACCTAGGGGGGACTGATGAATGGCTCAATGGCTCGCAGTCCGCGAGGCGCAACACAGAAAAAAAAAGAAAGAAAGAAATCCCAAAATAAAAATTAGATTTTAGTATCATCTGCTTTCATTTACAATCTTGATTGAAATTTTTTTTGTCCGACCTCGCCGACTTTGTCTCGCCCGTGACACGGCCAAAAATTTTGTCCGACCTCGGTTTGTCCGACCCCTTTTTTTGTCCGATCTGTGTTTTGTCCGACTTGTGCACACCGCCACGAGCACACACTGGGAGCGCTAGTGCGCAGTACCTTAGATGTTGAGAGTACGTTGATCACGCACACCGTGACAACCGGCGGGTTGCCTACCCTCCAGGCGCAACGCCCAGAAAAGCCCCTCCGGCATCCACTGTGAAAAATTGTCGTAGGTTTACGTGAAAATTTTCCATAAAGTAGAGTTGTAAAATTACGCGATCACTTATCGTAAAATTACAAGCAGTACCCATCGACTTAAAATTCAATTACAAGCAAGAATGGGCTGTCGTAAATTTACAACAGTTTTCTTAAGTCGTAATTTACAAAATAAATCGTAAATCTACGAACACATTTTTCACAGTGTCAGGCAGGGGAAAAGCGTTCCCGAAAACAAACGAGCCACGCCCAACCAGCGCACCTTTGGTTGCCTACCAAAGGGCACTGGTAAGGCGTGGCTTGTTTGTTTTCAGGTACGCTTTTCCCCTGCCTGATGCCCGAGAGGGGCTTTTCCGGGCGTTGCGCCTGGAGGGTAGGCAACCCTAAGGGAAACGGTTGGGCGCGGCTGGCTTGTTTTCAGGGACGCTTTCCCCTTCCTGATGCCCGCGGGGCTATTCCAGGCGTTGCACCTGGAGGGTAGGCAACCCGCCGGTTGTCACGGTGTGCGTGATCAACGGACTCTCAACATCTAAGGTGCTGCGCTTTAGCGCTCCCAGTGTGTGCTCGTGGCGGTGTGCACAGGTCGGACAAAACACAGGTCGGACAAAAAAACGGGTCGGACAATAAGGGTGAGCGATAGGACAACTTTTTCGGTACCGAAGTTCATTATATGTGGAAAATGTGCTACTAGTAAAGGTTATTAACTGTGCAAAATCGCAATTCGGTGCGACTTCATCTTCAGCCCCCAATAACGCCGTGACAATTGGAAAAAACAGCTAAAATAGTGAAACGTAGGCAACCCGCAATGCGCCGACCGAGGCACTCTGGGAGGATCGCAGTGGCACTAAATGTAAGTCAATACATCGTATTTCGTCACCTGACTGCCAGAATGCCTCCAAAAGGTCAGTATCGTACTCTAATTAAACGTCATATTGTACCAAAATACGTCGTATTTAGCTAAAGTGTTGCTCCTGCACACTAAATGGAAAGGGACAATTTTGTCCCAAGAAATGTTGCGTTTTTGTGCACACCAATCCCTTTTGACAAGTTTGTGTAATAATTTGGGAAGATTTGTAATATTTCGGACGCAAATTGTCTCAATTTAGTGGGACAATTTGTCCCCAGTAAATGATGTGTACAAAAACGCAACATTTTCTGGGACAAAATTTTCCTTTTTCATTTAGAGTGTGGGATTTTCCCCCTTTGGGGAAAAAACTCAGGACCCACCACTTGAAGGTGGCCACACATCGGGTCCCGCCCTATCCCTACCCAACCAACCAACCACCCCTGTTAAACGAGATCCGTGCGTTGGCGTGCAGATCCGAGCACAGCCCGCGCATGGCCCGTGCACATCCGAGCACAGGACGTCCCGTATGGCTGACTATAGCATGATTTCGTCTTGAACTTGTCTTGCAAACCATGACAAATTCAACGCAACGCCAAGACGAAATAATGTCAAATGAAAGACAAAATATAAGACAGCGGCATGACAAAAGAAAGACATAGCGCTTTGAAATGAATTTGTCTTTTTTTTGTGATGGCGTTGTCGTGAAAACCGACCGTTTTCAAGACAAAACCAAGACAAAATCATGACAATGAGAGGGGCGTCGGAGAGGTGGGGGAGAGGGAAGGGAGCAGACGCGATGCGGTGATGCCACACTGATCCAACCGACGTGTTTTCACCGCGTAATTTGCCATCCGCTCACGAGTGGGCGCATGCGCGGCTTCCACCAGGCAGGGGGTGCACAGGCGGGGATGCGGGGGAGGGCGGGGGAGCGCGCGAAAATTCGAATTAGGTTTGGGGCGAGCCTGAGTTCCAAGTCCTTTCAAAAATCATAAAAATAATACGCCAGTTTGCAGAGAGTCAGAATAATTATTTATTCGAATTCATACTTGTTCAATGGTTCAGCAATATAAACAGAATTGCCTACATCAATTTTAAAAAGTACAGTGCTCAAACAATCAACATAGACAATTTCTTCAGGTAAATCAGATGGTATGATAGTATAAATGTGAGGAACTTTTACAATGTCATTTCCAAATGCAGGAGTTAACTCTAAAGGCTTGATAACAGCCGCATATTCTGCAGAACAATCACATGAATCTGAACAATTACAAGTCCTGACTTTCAGAAATGTTTGGACAACACCATACTTAAAAAGATTATCAACTTTGTACCTAATGAAAGAGGAGACATGCTTCCCAGCTGGATAAAAGTTAGATACATAGAGCAAATTATTTTTGAATAAACGATGAAATAGCTTGATAGAAGTATGTTGAACAACAATATTATAATTCTCTAAAAGTTTTTCCACAACCCAATTGAAGTTGGCATCTAAACTTCTTATGTTACCTATGCAATGTACACCTGGAGAAATCTTATCAGAAAAATGAAAGGGTTTTCCTTTCCTAAAAATCTGCTTACAATAAGTTTTAACAGCATTGTTTTCTAACTTACAAATCAGAAGAGGCAATTGTGTGACAACAGACAGATGAGAATAGATCTGGAGACCTGCATATCTAGTACCATGTACTAAATTAGTTAACCGACCATTCATATCCTCAAATTTGAAACAACTAGTGGCCCATAGAGGACCTAGGTTTTTCACATTGAGAGGTAAATGGGAAAGCATGTGAAGGTTGTGTGACATATGTCGGATTCCATACAGCTCTTGAAATTCCTTCACAAATTGGGAAAGCAAAAGAGATGAAAGTGTTATGTCATCATCACTTACACTTGACTTATTGAGAAGAGCAACTCCTTCTACTAACAATATAAAATGATCATAATACTTTTGGTTCAGAACATTGAAAAGAACACAAAGTGCATAATACAATAAAAATGAGCGCAGTTCTGAAGCCTTCCATAGCAATATTTTTTCTAATGACTGAGGTAGTCTTTGCACAAAATGCGGTGGTGAGATCTGAAGCAGCTTATCACTCACCAAGTTTAGTTTAGTACAAATAGAGTATGGTTTTTCCTTATCAGATTCAATAAACAGGTGGAGCATTTGGCGTGTCACACCAAGATACACACAATGCATCACATCTATAGATGTAGATTGAAACATGTCGTCGACCATGTAAGAAAGCACGGAGGGCCCTTTAATGCCACATGCAGCCTCTTCATTTAGTCGAGTCTTGTTATGGAGCACTCTATTTTGGACTGCCCATTTTACTTGCTGCTCATATTCCTCCATAGAGCGCAGCCGCACATTCTCTTCAAAGGGAAAAACAGTTACATCATTAGTTCTTTCACCTTTACACCGGCACACTGGGCATGAGAAAAATCCAGAATGGGATTTCATATTAATGAAAACAGCCCTGGCAGGAGCGTCACAAGTTCCACACACCACAATAACCTTCACAATGCATCTCTCCTGAACACCATGAACATCGCACTCAATTCCCTTTTTCAGGTTCTGAATATCCTTATATATTGGTAACAAATACACATTTGGGTGTGGTTTAGTTACACTCCCCCATAGTCCTGCTATAAGTATGTTTTCACTTAAAAATCTTTTATCTGGGGGCAGTTCATTAATTACTAAGAAAAACGGCCACAGAGAGAAAGAAGAGGAGTTAAATATTTGTACACCGTCCGTGTTCCACATTGCTGTAAGAGTGAATGGAGTGCTTTTCTCTGCATTCTTGTAAACATCACCGTCCAGAATGTCTTCTATGTTGTTCACATTTTCCTTTTCACGGCTGGTCTTATATTCCAAGTCTGCTACAAAATCTGGTCTCTTAAGCATCTTCTTCAGTTGTGTGGCAAGTGGTACTGTTATAAAATATTGAACCGCTCTAGACTGATCAACACACACATCACAGAGATCAGTAGATGACAGGCGTGTTTTGTAGCAAATGCTACAAAAATAATGCATTTGTACAGGTTCATCTATCTTCTCTAACATTTTGAAAATATGGTGACTAGATTTGAAGAATATGTTAGGATCTGGCAAATGCAATGAAATGAGAGCTATTAATCGTGACAAACCAGCTCCGCTAATGTTTTCTGACTGAACAAATGACAAAATGGCTGTTAAGCTATCCCACTGCGAAATTTTTGAGCCTTCATAGATTGGACAGTTTTCCTTAATGACAAAGTCTTCCGTGGAGGGCTCCAACAGAATTTCTTGATCAGAATAATCTTCTCTGCAAGCCTCATACTCAAAATTGTTAATGGTGAAGGGCTCTTCTTCATTGTCAATACCCCATTGAACCCAGGATATATCTGCAGATGATTTAAAAAATATTAGTTAAAGTTAAAAGGTACCAGTGATACTGAAAATAATTACTAAAATACTAAAATAATTCATAATTACTCACCATCAGAATCCGGATTGGGTATTGGAAAAGATACAACATGACTACTGTCCACGAGAATATTGTCACTTATCCAGCTTAAATTAACATCCAGTGGGGAAGTCACATCTATAAAATAAAATCAGATTAAATATGAGACTTAAGTACTTCTAAGGGACACTAAACAAAGGTTCGTAAAAATGCAAGTGTTACCTGGTTTGAGAGGTTCAGGCAGCTCATTTTCTGTCAGTTGTGCAGCAATTTCAGTTTCGGGCGCAGTCACAGTCATGCCACAAAATTGAAGGTGTTCCTCTGAGGGTGTATCTTTAGCAGCAGTAAGCTGTCTAGACAATTGGGAGGGGCCTGCCATACTGGTCTGGGGTACACCACTTGTCTGTACTGAAGAAAGCAGAAAACATTTATAATGCCACTTGGAGGGGGGGAAGGGATAAATAGAGAAGGGTAGATCACAACATACCACTAAATTGTCTCGTTCGGAGAATTGCTGTCGAGGGAGGCGGATCGATGGTGGAGTCAACTGAAAGTGTCAAATCCATGGTAAAATCCTCTGGCTCCAAAGTGAGGTTATCACTGCAATAAAAAACAACAAGGTTATTGAAAGTATTCAGGCACAACTCGAAAGGCATGTAGTGGGGGTACTGAGTACGGTGCGGAATAAAAGCTTAAGCGTACTGAAAGTACAAAAACAATGTATGATGGTGAAAATAAAATTTCTTACCTGTCGTCTGGTCCAAGCACTTGAGGTTGTGATGCTGCTGCCTGTCGGAGATACTCTCGCCGGAGTCGCTTCTGCGACCTGGATAGCTTTTCTCCTTCGTCATCTGCCATCTCGGAATACCGAAGTACAATATTTTGTAATTTTACCACTTGAAATTCATACCGATCTAAACTTGAAAAATTTGCTATCCGCGAGCCGGTCACCACAACAACAACAAACAATCGTCTGCCTCGCTGCCGCGACCCCGATGTATGTTAGATGGCAGTGGCTGCTCTCAAGGGCACCAACATTGAAAACATAAAAAGTAAACATTTTTATTGTGGCTGCGTTAAAAATCGACAATATAGACAATTAAAATGAGTCTAGCAGCAATTCATGCTGTTATGATTTGGTTTGGTTGAAATAAAACTTGTAGATGTCGATTTTAGTTAACAAAGTTGTGGTTGTGGAGTTGTCAGTATAGTTGTTATGGTTACTGGGTTCTAAATAAAAGCAGCCGGCGCAAACTCCGTACTTTCTTTTAAACTTGGACTTCTGTTACAACGGATACATAGCAATTAATTCACAAGGTCGTTTCAAAATTTAATACCAGTGTGTGTGATCAGAAATGGCCCCTCGTTTGCCATTTTTCCTGGTGTACTCCAGCGAGGAACCTGTGTCGGCTGATATCGTCCGTGAGGACAACGTCCTCATTGAGCCGGACACTACTGCAAAAGAAATTGGGTGTCGTGTCAATTTCCGTTGGGCCCTATCCAAGAAAGAATCTCGGATTGACACAGGTGTCATTCTAAAAATCAGTAAGTACTTAGGTGTCGCATTAGTAACCTAACCTTCAACTTCTGTCATGTTATTGACATAACCCTCCTTGCTAACACCATTCTGTTAATCTTTTTAGATACTAAAGTCAGTCTTTTGTCGGTGAGAGTGGGGCGTGATGGAACGATTCTGCCCATGGGGAGTAATGAGCAGGGAATTGGCACCAAAAAGCAAGAATTGGAAAAGTTAAAGTATCAGCGTAATCATGCCATGGACAACACACTACAGGACCTTGCTCAAGACCTTATCGACAATGGCTGTGGTAAATATTCTTCAGTTGATACTTGTACTGCGTATTTTTAGCACTGTTACCTTATTTATATTTTTGTTTTAGAATCTGTAGCCAGCCGTCTTCCCACCTTGCCATCCCAGTTGCGGCTCCCCAAAAGACACTCGCCTGATGTGCTGGAGAGGTTACGTAACAGCCTCAAAGCATTACCCTGCTACTCCAAAGGCCCTGGAAAGGTAAGCATCAGTAGCATGTCCTTAGTTATTCAACACACACTGTAAGAGTAGAATGTGTGAAAACATTATTTGTCATGTTTCTCTTTTCAGACAGAATTGTGGAAGGATAGTGGTGTATGGGTGGATTATGGCGCTTTAACTACCCTGAAATTACAACACTGTCGCCCTGCAAAGCGAAAACCAAAGAGGTTGTTCTGTGGCATCCTTCGTCTCCTGGTCCCTCAAGACGTTTTGCTTGCTCCGGGTCTCAGCGCCACAGGGTCAAGGGGTTGTGTAGCTTTTCCTCGTGATCTAGTTAATTTTGCTGTTTGTAAGTTCAATATATTTTCTCTTAAATTAATATCTTATGTGAAATGTTTTTGATCACCTGACATTTTTTAAAAATTATTGCAGCTTATGTTGGCTCTGCCAATAAACTGGCAGGGGGGGCTCCTGAGGAGATGAACTTCGACCCAGTATTAACTGTTCGCAGTCTCATTTCAAATGAGATCAATGACAAGAAGCGTCCCTCTTCTGCTTTATCTTCTGCTTCATCTTCAGATTTATCTTCTGCTTCATCTTCAGATTTATCTTCTGCTTCATCTTCAGATTTAACTTCTGCTTCATCTACTGATTTATCTTCTGCTTCATCTACTGATTTATCTTCTGCTTCATCTTCTGATTTATCATTTGATTTATCTTCAGCCATATCAACCTCATCTTCCTCCCGTACTTCTCACAATTCTCCCCATGATTCCCCACAAAATTCTTCCAATAATTCTCCTCATACTACACCCCATACTTCACCACCTACTTCACCTCAACCCTGTACTTCACACTTGAGCTCACATTCTAACTCACCTCCCCCAAATCTTAGCTTGTCCTCCTCCAGCCTTGTCTCACCTGTCCGACCTTCTCAGTCTTTCTCATCTGAGGATCATACATACACATCACCCAGTGGCTCCACATACTTCGACATGAACAAGTCTGCACGGCAGAGTACTATTGCACCCGTCTACTCCACCCTCCCATTTTCTCAATATTAATGTTTTATTTTCACCAAATATGTTAAAGTTTGTGTTTTTCTTTCTGTTATTTTTGTAATCTAAGACTGATTTTATTTTATGTTGTTACCTATGGTTTGTTAAAAAAAATATTAATTACATATATCGCACCTGTATCATAAAGCCCATAAGTTCAAGAGAGACAGGGCGAGGAAAGCGCTTCATCGTATATGTTCAAGGGCTGTGACTTTTGTTTTCTGCTGCTAAAGGCTGTTGTAAACATGAATTTATTATTGTCCCTGTCCTGTGTACATATTTCTTTGACATTGGTAATTTTACTTTTCCATGTCCCCGAGCCGTGATTATATCTTATTTCTTTTTGGAAAAAAGCTAAAATGTGAAGGGATCAAATAAAGACCGATGACTATTAAGATGGAGGAAAATCTGTCAACCTGTTGTTTAATCTGGAGGTTAGTAGCTAGCTCTCCTTTCTTGGGAAGCTTTGTTTATTTCTATAATATATTGCTTGGACACTTGCTTTGGTAGGTTTGGGGACATTACTGTTAATTTAGGTCTGTATAAAATGTTTTTAATTGTCATTCATAATTTCATTTCATGACTAATGTGTTGAAAAATAGTTAAATATTTAGGAGATGTGTCACTTTAGTGATTTTAGTAAGATATAGACCAAGTGAAGTTGATTGTCACTCTTTACGGTCTTTTCATAGTAGTTCCAAACCTCAAAGTCTAAGGCGAAGGGACTAAATTCTCCGGTGCCAACATGTCACTTGGTGTGGATGTTCGACCCATCATTAGCTTTTAAAAAAATCATGGTTTGGAATTTTTCTAATATGACGTATTTCTGCTAGAGTTGAAATAGTGAAATTAGACAACATTTTAACAGGATTTTACTAAATAGAGGTAAGAAAAATTTTTCACGATCCAATCCAACCATGGATTAATTGAATCAGTATAAAAAACTTAATGTAAAACACCATGACCAGAGTTGGTATTGTGTTTCATATAGGATATTAGGTATCACTCATAACTTGAGACAGATTGGTCGAACACCAAACTTTGACCTCCTAAACTCCCAAACCTAAATTTTAAAAAAAATTTCCTTTGACATATGGGTCCTTGGGGTGGTCCCAAATGATATTTAACCACTCCCAACTCAATCCGAAAACCATCATTTTGGACCTGGTGGTGATCTGTCAGAGAATGACCCAAAAGCAAGGAAAAATAAAAAATAAAAATCAGAAATGGAGGGCGAAAGCAAATGCAAGACGAGTCGACAAGTGTGGACACAACTAAATGCCGAAAAGAAGCATCAAGAACAATGTTGTTAGGAGGTTATGGCTACCTCTACAGCTCACAAAGCAAGGCTTATCGTAACGAAAGTTTGATGTTATGCACACAGCAGAAGTTTGAGACGCACACTAGAGAGACGCACACCTTTGCTCTCGAGACTCAAGTGAACATAGCACACGCGAAACGCGAACATTACAAGTCAAGTGTCGGTGGAATGTGTGTTTGTTGATTTCTTACTCACTGCCGCATCGCTCACCCCTCCTCCCCTCCCCTCCAGCGGCACGCCAGCCGCCAGCCCAGCTGTCTCAGCCTGCAGCGTAGACCATCACGTCGCACAGCTGCGATCTCGTTGTCTACACCCGTCCCTGCGCGTCTCGCGAGTCGCGAGCGGCGGGCACAGAGATGCACGGGGCTGCACGGGGCTGCACGGGACTGCACGGCCTGCTCGGGCGGTGCTCGGTATTGCACGCGCTGTGCTCGGTATTGCACCTTAACGCACGGCCTGTGCTCGCTTCTGCACGTCCTGTGCTCGGATGTGCACGGGCCGTGCGCGGGCTGTGCTCGGATCTGCACGCCAACGCACGGATCTCGTTTAACAGGGGCACAAGGGACATGACTCTTTAAGAAGAGCACTTATATTCTGATTTTGTTTTAAATTTTGGCAGACTTACTTGTATTTCTAATAATACCATCTCTCCTTTCAGGTCCTGTCACAGCTTTGGACACCTGTGATACAAGCTGAACCGTCCTTTCTACTGCCTGAGTGTGACATGGGATAGAGTTTGCAATCGGTCGGCCAAACCCCGGTGAGCTTGCCCGACGCACGCTGGCTGCTCTTGCCCGGCCCGACCCGACCCGAACTGAGGTGACGATCACCATGCGTGCGACAGAGACTGCTAGTGCTGTCTCTCTCACACGTCCGGTGGTCGGGCAAGCGCGCTAGGGTCTGCCCGACCGATTGCAAACTCTAACATGGGAACGCAGGCAAATTATCATCTACAAAGAACGGGTCGTCTTTCGCCATTTCCAAATCACTCTCCGAAAAGCGACTCGTTCTTTGTGGAAGATAACTTGCCTGCGTTCCCATGCCACACTCAGGCAGTAAAAAGGACGGTTCAGCTTGTATCACAGATTTCCAAAGCTGTGACAGGACCTGAAAGGAGAGATAGTTTTATTATAGAAATACAATTAAGTCTAGGAAAGTAATGCCAAAATTTAAAACAAAATCAGAATATAAGTGCTCTTCTTAAAGAGTCATGTCCCTTATGGTTGGTTGGTTGGGTAGGGATAGGGCGGGACCCGATGTGTGGCCACCTTCAAGTGGTGGGTCCTGAGTTTTTTCCCCAAAGGGGGAAAAACCCACACTCTAAATGAAAAAAGGAAAATTTTGTCCCAGAAAATGTTGCGTTTTTGTACACATCATTTACTGGGGACAAATTGTCCCACTAAATTGAGACAATTTGCGTCCGAAATATTACAAATCTTCCCAAATTATTAAACAAACTTGTCAAAAGGGATTGGTGTGCACAAAAACGCAACATTTCTTGGGACAAAATTGTCCCTTTCCATTTAGTGTGCAGGAGCAACACTTTAGCTAAATACGACGTATTTTGGTACAATATGACGTTTAATTAGAGTACGATACTGACCTTTTGGAGGCATTCTGGCAGTCAGGTGACGAAATACGATGTATTGACTTACATTTAGTGCCACTGCGATCCTCCCAGAGTGCCTCGGTCGGCGCATTGCGGGTTGCCTACGTTTCACTATTTTAGCTGTTTTTTCCAATTGTCACGGCGTTATTGGGGGCTGAAGATGAAGTCGCACCGAATTGCGATTTTGCACAGTTAATAACCTTTACTAGTAGCACATTTTCCACATATAATGAACTTCGGTACCGAAAAAGTTGTCCTATCGCTCACCCTTATCGGACAAACCGAGGTCGGACAAAATTTTTTGTCGTGTCACGGGCGAGACAAAGTTGGCCAGGTCGGACAAAAAAAGGTCGGACAAACGATATACACCCGGATTAGTGCCGCAAACGACCATCTCCCAACGGCAGACGCGAGGCACCAGCGGGCACGATCAGGCACGACGACGGGGCGGGGCAGGGGGCAGGAGGCTGGACCCAGGCCACGATGGCAGGGGCTAGAAAGAAACGCGGCTCTTTGGCGTACTGGCTCCAGTCCAAACCGAAGAAACCTGTGAGAATTTTAGAGACTACATCCTTAGTTAAAAGTTGACAAACTTTTCCCGACAAATTTGCATGCCTCGGCCTAGGCTAACAAGCCCAGCCCCCCTTCGGCACCTAGCGGGGAGACCACCACCACCGCGGGCGCGGACGCGGCCGCCTTGTCTCCTCCCCTTATCATCCAGGCCCGGGCGTTCAATTTGCATCCGCCCGGCCGTCGTCAGTGCGTCAGAGCCCGTGCCCCCTGCGTCCTCTCAGCGCCCGGGTCCTCCTGCTGGCCCGTTCCGCCCTCTCCAGCCTCCTCCTGCAGGCCCTGGCTCGTTCCGCTCTCCCCCGGGTCCGTTCGAGGGGTGCTTGACAGTGCGCCCGTACGGCACTGCGCAGAGAGAGGCACGCACTTGCGCTATTCCGCGACGTGGCCGGTGCCACACGCATGGCGTGACGCCATTGATGCCCTTGATGCTGTGGACGCGGCCGCGCGGCGGAGAGGATCCCTCAGTGGATCCTGACGATCCCGAGCAGATCTTTGCCGCCCCTGCCTCCTCCAGCAAACCTGGCGCACCGTCAGCCACACCTCCAAGACCGCCCTGGTCCCTGTGCGTCCTTCTCCACGCCAACCCGGTCAGCAGCCCGCTCCACGCCTGTGGCGCCCTCCTCCCGAGGGGGACCCAACTCGCAAAAACGGCGTACAAAGACTGCAATTCTGAATGATTGGATTTGACTTAATGTGACCGGATGTGACTGGATGAGACCGGATGTGACTAGAGGTGACCAGATGTAACTGGACGTGACTGGGGGTGACTATGGAAGTCGGACTGGTGGTGACTGGAGGTGACTGGAAGTCAGATTGGAGGTGACTGCAGGTGATTGGAGGTAACTGCAGGTGACTGCAGGTGACTGCAGGTGACTGCAGGTGACTGCAGGTGACTGCAGGTGACTGCAGGTGACTGCAGGTGACTGCAGGTGACTGCAGGTGACTGCAGGTGACTGCAGGTGACTGCAGGTGACTGCATGTGACTGCATGTGACTGCAGGTGACTGCAGGTGACTGCAGGTGACTGCAGGTGACTGCAGGTGACTGCAGGTGACTGCAGGTGACTGCAGGTGACTGCAGGTGACTGCAGGTGACTGCAGGTGACTGCAGGTGACTGCAGGTGACTGCAGGTGACTGCAGGTGACTTCAGGTGACTGCAGGTGACTGGAGTAGGACTGGAGTAGGACTGGAGGTGACTGAAGGTTGTATCATCGACTGGATGGATTGGACGTGACTGGAAGTGGGACCGCAGCGAGAAAGCTGATGACTGGGCGCCGTACAGGTAGGCAGCCAGGCTCACGGTGGCGCTTGATCGCCTAATATGTAGGCAACCCAGAAGACAGTGCGCGGCGCACAGTGCAGGTACGGAAGTTGGTGGGAGCTACGTGAGTTTGGTATGGGAGTTCACCATTAGAAAAACAATTCTTACAATTCTTATAACTTGTCCATGCCCGGTGTCGTTCGGGCCTCGTCAGTCATGGCGCATTTGTCAGTACAATCCTGTTGTAGTAGTCTGTAAGTCCTGACAAGACTACGTATCTGTGTGGCACAGTGTTATGACTGAAACTGAGTGAGAACACTAAATTGTTATGAAACGAACGCGTGAACAACTGTCTTTTAATAGTTTTCAATATTTCACTGCACAGACGTATCTGGCAGGCCCCGCCAAAATTGCATCCAACTCCAAGACGATACCGCCACCGCCCCTTCAGAGCGAACACGATCGGCTAGCTAGCACCAGAAAAACATGCTCCGAGGGCTCTGAGGTGCCCACGTAGCGGAGATAGCCGAACAATCCTCGAATAATTGCCGAAGAAATTGTCGAAGGGGGGAAGGGGGCATCGGGGGGACGCGCGACGCGTGAGCTTTCGAAATAATAAACGCCGCTGGCCGTAGAAGATTGTGGGATGAGATGATAGATAATGGTGGTTAGTGGTGGTCGATAACTGTAAAAATCGTTGTGACTGGGGGTGACTGGGGGTGACTGGAGGTGACTGGAGTAGGACTGGAGGTGACTGGATGTTGGGCTGTAGGTGACTGTAGGTGACTGAAATTTGATTGTTAATCCAAGTGTACAATGACTGGACCAAGTTGGGTCCCCTTCGCCTCCCCCTCATCGTCGGGGAGCAGTAGCAGCAGACTGGTTTTAACACCGAAGCGCAGTATTAAGCACATTAAATCGTAGAAAAACGAACAGGCACTGCGAGGTAGGGGCGCGGACAGAGTATTAAGTCATTGGGCACTTTGAGATAAGTTGACTTAAGTCTTCGTGGTCCAAAAGGGTGGCTTGCTGAGAACCCCGCCGGGGCGCCTGTAAACAAAGGGGCTCAGTGCACGGTGTGCCAGACCGCCCAGCGGGCTCACCACGCGGACCTGCTGAAACATGCAGAAAAGTCTAAGCACAAGGCCAATATGGAAAAGTACAACACCCTTAAACAAAGCAGGCTTGATACCGTTGGTGCGTTGGACAAACTTTTATTATAACTGGTGAAGTTAAATAAGGCACTTTTTACCACTTTAATATTTTCAGGCATTGAGTTCGCTGGCAGTGAGAAAAAAGCAATTGACCTTAAGTTAGCGGTGTATATTGCCTGTCACTCAGCCGTAAGGAGTATGGACCACCTTTGAGACATTCTTAAGATTGTCGTAAGATTTACGTCTCTGTGGAATTAAAAATATGCATTCTTTAGATCTTAAGGTCTCATTATACCGAGCTTAATTCCTGGAAAACATTACTGTCGATGACACAAGTCTCAAGTTTCTTCTTCCATTGATGTTTGTGTTTTAACTTATAAGCACCAGCACATATCTCGAGAAGACGCACCGCAAAGAATATTAGGAAGGCGTGACTTTTGTACGGATGCATCTCGGTGGGGACGGGAGCCCGCGAGGGGTCGAGCAGCTGCAACAATGGCGACTCGGCTCCCCTTTCCACGCTGTTTTCCCGAGACAAGTCGAGCATTTCCATAGAAATGGAGATTTTAGATCGAAATTTCTCAAAATTGGTCGATGACCTTAGGCTTGCACTTCAGCAGTGAGCTAACGAGATCAAGTTCTACCTCTCTGCCAAGTCTTACGGAAATCGTATAGAAAAATCAGGATTTAGGTAAGGGGCCGTGCTAATTAGAAAAAAAAATCGCATCCTGACACAAAACCATAGGGCTACTTCGTGCCTAAAAATCAAATCTTTGAAAATTTTACTCAAATTTTAATACTTTAAGTTTAACTTGCTTGAAAAAAAAAATACCGAGGAAAAGTTCTCAGCAATGGTTGAAGTTCGGACCATAACCATGTTCCTACTGAGTCTAAAAACGCTCCGTGCGACTGTTTTGAACATTCGAGTCGAGCTGGAGACTTGAGCCCGGCTGGACCCTGCACTGAAGAGGAGAGGTGCTTCGGGAAGGCGTAACGCGGCCAATAAACAATATATCGAAGGGTCCTAGGAATAAAGGTCGATGTCCCGCGCGTCTAAAACAGAAAGGTAGATCTCATGCGCGTCCAAAACGTAAAGTTCGAAGTCCTATACACTGCATATTAAGATGATTCGATCTCTTGCGCTGAGTATTAAGACGATCCGATCTCACTTTTTGAACTTTTCGACATTTTAACATGTTCTGATGGATAAAAACATGATCTTTCTTTTTGGTCTTATGTGTTGTTATTGTATTATGAACTGTTTGCCCGTAAATCACTGAAAACTAAAGGTTCGATCTTCGGAACGCGCTCGGTACTCTAGCGAACAAGGTTGGATGTCAGGTAGGCTGTCCCATTTTGAGGGGTGAGGTGTCCGATTGCAGCCCTTTGCTCCTTCAATGAAAGCAAATGTGTTTCTGATCACAACGAGCACCCGCCGACCCCCGTGCGACGAGTGGAACCATAGGCGGATCGCGATTAAAGTTTCTTGTCAGTTTTTGCGCGCTTTGCGGGTACCATGCTTTTGGGCCCGCAGCACCCAGACCGTGCGACCGGGAGAGATGTCCGGACCTGTGGTGACTACCTTGGGTATGTACTCAACACCGGGCATGGTGTCGCACCCATCCCCCACCCCCTTCCTGACGTAGGGCGTAAGTACCCGTTTTTGAGTTATGGCGCCCGGGTACGAGTACCGATGGTCGTGGCGCAATATCGTTTGCCCGGAAATGTAGCGGGGCCATATGCCTTTCAATTGCGATATAGATATAGCGAGTTCATAACGTTTTCCTGCGTCACACCGAAAACGCGACACGAAGCGGTGGAGCGGCTGCCGACGCATTCAAACGGAGCGCGCCAAACAATGGCGCCGACCGGCGGGACAGTGTATAGTCCGCTCGCCGCACATAAACAGTGCAAGAATGAGTTGTTGTCACCCCGGTCACCGCTCACCGCTCTCCACGGTGTAGAGAGATCTCTCTCGGGCCTACGTACTACCTAGGCATGCGGCGCTGGCCTAACGGTTCTCTGGGTGAGAGACCGTACTTGTAATATATTTGCTATGCCAGGCGGAGTGTTAACATGAAAACAATCTTTCTAAAACAAAGAAGTACATACTGATTATTAATATATAGCCATATAACCATTAAAATGGCACAATTGTTTTAATTCTATCCTTAGTGGCTGACATTCATTTCAAAATAGATACGCCTCATCATTTAAAGGTTCTGCTGAGTCTTTGTGAATGTCTTAACTGTATTGAAAGTTACTGGCCTCTGTTAACATATTTCTTGCAATGTCTTTTTAAATCAAATTTTAAGTGACCCATTTCTGGCTTACTATAGATTCATGTGAGTTGGTTTGAGCTTGGGTTTGAGGGCAAACTTAATTCAGAAGGATAAGGAATGAGAGGTGGGGAGGGGAGGGGGGGACTGTCAGCATGTGATGCAGGTGCATTCTTTCTAACCATGTAAATGATACTTACCCCCACATATCAGATGGGTGGGAGTAAAATGGAGGTAGTGAGGGGGAGGGGAGCACTACTCGAATTTCGCTGCTACCTATGGCCAGCACCTACCTGCTGGGCAGGGGAAGGCCAGCAAATGCCGTTGCTTGAATCGCGGCGCACGAGGAGGATGTCCCTCTCCCGCCCTCCTCCGTGATTGATTGATTGACTGACTTTTGACTTGTGGGTCGCCTACCAAAACGGCGGTTGGGTTGGGTATTTTTCTTTTAGCCCTCAATTCGCTCAGCAACTACGTGCCTGCCGCACGTACTCCTAGTCTTAGAAGCGAAATTCTGGTTGGTCTTAGAAGCATTTTCACTACTTGCTGTATTCGAGTAGTTTGCTTTTAAAATTTAGAAGCATTTCTGATAGTTGGAAATTGTGAGTTTTCGTGTTAGAAGTTAATTGTGAGTTTGCACAATATCCATCTAAACATGATAAGATGTATTTCCTTTAGATGGATCGGGGCTTGCCCCTCGATATAGGAAGATGTGGACCGAAATCGACCAAAATGGCGCCTGTTTTGCCATATATCTTACCGTTTCGGCGCTAAAGCCAATACGACGACCCAAATGTCCGAAAGCACATGCTGGGCTGGGTATCGTTTCTTAGGTTTTGCGTCATTTTGCGGTTCTTCGGACTAAAATGTACATTTTGCCAAAGTACTGGCCGTTTAGGCACTATCGGCGCATTTCCAAAGCAGATGGGAGGGCTGTAGTCTCGGTAGTGCACCTTTACAAACTTTCACTGTCTATGAAGAGTATACCAATACGGGGCGAGTGCTCGATCATTCAAAGCTAAGAGTACGTTCTGTGACTGAACGCCGCTGGCAGGCCAAGCAGGCAGAGCAGCGCAACGAGCGAGCTCAGATGCTCCTCTCAGAAAAGTGGTGTGAGGTGGGGTCGGAACAGGTTCTCCAAAGTCTCTCGATCAGGGAGAAATGACGTTTTCCATGCGTCTACCGGCCGCTCGAGGGAGCTACTAGAGCCTCTCGTATCTCTCTCCCACTCAACGCTGAAGGCTACGTCTGTCTCTGTCACCGCTAAAGGAGCAAGCCGGGCTCCCCAGAAGCTGTTGAGAAAATCATAGCCCTCCTCCCCAGCAGATCAGACGAGCAACAGCAGAGCTATCTCGGGGAGGTGGCGCGGCGTAGCAACGAGCATCTGAGCTCGCTCGTTGCGCTGCTATCTGCAAGCAGGCACGTCCCGTGACGAGTTGCCAGCGTAGCAAAGCGGAGCTGGCAACGACGTTTGGTGGAAGGGCGGTCCTGTTTGTTCTATAGTGTGCCTGTATAGTAGACAATCCCACCGCATTAAGTAGTAGCCGTGAGTGTTGAGCGCAAAGTGGATGGCGCCTAGGCCGGCAAAGGGTATGCCGCAACAGACGAGCGCGGGGCCCTGGAACAGCAGGATGAGCGCGAAGCGAAGCGTGCGGCCAGGATCTCCCTCAGCGGCGTTGCTGGCCAGCGGCGGCGCGTACACGACGCGGGGCACTGGCGGCAGTGGTGGCACCAGCGACAGGCACGACTGCAGCAGCACGAGCAGCACCAGCCCGAGCAGCGTCAACATGAGGGTCATCGTGAACATGCTGTCCGTCCAGTACTGCAACGCACACACACACGTCAAGCGTCAGGTGTAGGAATGCAAATAATTTTCATAAAAAATTTTTTTTTGAATTATTCACGTGAAAATTTTTCACTTTATTCCCCAAAAAATGGAAATTTTTGATAAAGAAATGTTTTTTAGCCCGCCCTTTTGCTTTGAAAAGGCATAAAAGCGGGCTTATGCAAACGACCTCGTGTCTGTCTTTCTGTGTGTCTGTCTGTTCTACTAGAAGGAGATGAGCTAGAGACTCGAAATTTTCAGGGTATCTACAGTTTCACTCCTAGACAACGGAACACCTACGGCAAATCCTGACAACCCTCATTAAGGCACTGAAAAAAATATTAAAGTTTTCACGGAATAAATAATAATTTTTAACATAAAATTTCATGGTCTCCAAAGGGGTATCTCGACGAATTAGCGTCCTCTGCACTAAAGTTTCGTCCGTTTCGCCCTATCTCTAACCGTTTCGGCGCTACGGCCACAGCAAACATCCAAATATCACAAAACATCATGATGGTTGTCGTGGCATGGGTTTTGAGTCATTGTGCGGCCCTTTGCGCCAAAATTTCGTCCGTTTTGCTCTATCTCTTGCCGATTTGAAGCTACAGCCACATCGACGACCCAAATATCATAAAACATCATGTTGGGTATCGTTTCATGGGTTTGGCGTAATTTTGAGGTCCAATGGACCAAAAATTCGTCCGTTTCACTCTATCTCCTACCGCTTCGGCGCTACAGCATCAAGTCGAGGGGGTATGCACTTGCGTAATAGTCGGGTCACACGCCCAGTAATAGAGGTGTAATAATCGCGTAATACATGTAATACTTCGTAATACATGTATTACACGTAATGCCTGCGTAATAGACGTAATGGCCACGTAATAGTGCGTAATTTCCACGCAATATCGGCGTAATAGTGCGTAATATCGGCGTAATAGTGCGTAATATCCGCGTAATAGTGCGTAATATCCGCGTAATAGTGCGTAATATCCGAGTAATAGCCGCGTAATACCGTCTCCGACATGTCTCGATGACGGAGTATTTACCGATTTGTCTCTACCCCTCGCTCGACTGTTGTCCTTCCCCGTGAGGCAGTCGCAGAGGGGATGAGGGTAGGGGTAGTCTAGCCTAGCCCAAGCCAGAGTCGGTGGTACAACCAGCCACAGTGGTTTTTTGTTAAGAATTTTCTTTGGGCTTTTTCAAGCAAAATTTCTTTCATTTAAAGGTCTAATGTTTTGCAATTCGGCACCTTAAACTAAAACACACGCAGTCCATCCGGCCGTTTCAAAACTCACGCAGTCGCCCGGCGCGTTTCAAAACTCACGCAGTTGTCCGCTACGTCGAAAAGACACGTAGTTCCGATTCACCGCGCGCTCCGTGCACACTGGCGGGTTTCGACGCGTCGCCCGACTGATCCGCAGCGCCGCGGCCGGTAACGAACTGCGTGGGTTTTCAACGGGAATCAGGAACTGCGTGAGTTTTGAAACGCGCCGGCCGACTGCGTGAGTTTTGAAACGGCCGGATGGACTGCGTGTGTTTTAGTTTAAGGTGCCGAATTAACATTTTAGTCCATGCCGTATTAGCCATTTTGATAATAGATATAGAATAGTCTGAGTCGGTATAAGTTTCACGTACGCCTTCCGAGTACTTTCCTCAAGATGTAAATGATCCAGTTTGGGTGTTTGACTACGGAAACAAAAAGTCTGAGATGCTGAGATTTAAATAAAACTGGTGCACGAATGTTTCGAAAATGGTCACAGACAAAGATAAACAAGAACAGATAGAAACTGCTCCTCCAAACTTTTCTGCTATGCTAATGGTATTGGCAGTCACCCTAGGGAATGTTTGACGTGCTCTTCTCAAGCGTAATACGCCTGTAATAGTCACGTAATATGCCTGTAATAGTAGCGTAAAAAGAGTAATAGGCGTAATAGGCGCGTAATGGTCTCGTAATAAACCCGTAATACCCGTAATGGAATGTAGTAGGCGTAATAGACGTAATAGAATCCTATTACAGCGTATTACCTCATTTCGTAATAGTCGGGTCACGATATTTGGGAGTGCATAACCCCCTCGCATCAAGTATACCTTGAAAATTTTCTAATTTTTAAACTATTTTTCAGTTTCCTTACGTAAAAATCGTATAGAAGCATTCGGCCACTTTCATAAACCCTGGTAAAACAAAGGTTTAGTTTCTAAACATCATGTGGTGTATAGTTGGCAATTCTATACGTGACATGATGTATAGCAGGAACTAAACATGACAGTGGCGTCGGAAGTCCTCCGTGGTGGTGGGGCGAAAACCACGAACCTTCTCCCCGGCGCACGCTTCGGTCACCAACCACCACCCATTCCCATTTCCCGTTTAATTTAAAACAATAATAACACGTGTAGTAAATACTTAGAAAAATCCGTTTTTATTAATTGTAATATGAATTGACCATTTAGCTAGGCTAGGGCTCGGGCTACAAGCTACACTGTTTAGCGTGGCCCAAACGTGGACCGCCTTTCAGGGGTTCTATTAACAAATTCTCTGATAACTTCACTTAAATCTAACTGAAATGTTGTATCCTTGTGGATAAACATACAAATAAATAACGGGAGGCAAAGCTAAGCCAGAGCAGGGTGAAAACTGCCACAGAGAACGGGGGGGACTTCGCCCCCGCCAAACCCCACTTCCTACGCCACTGAAACATGACAAGATGTTTAACAACTAAACACTTTGTAAATGTTTACAGGTTAAACATTTTGTGATGCATAGAAATAAACACTTGGGCGAGGCTTCACAGGGAGAAGCATAGGGATACTACGCTGCGCCAAGTGTTTAGCCAAGTGCACACTTGCAAAGTGTTCAAGAATTAAACATCTTCTGGTGTATAGTTTGAACTAAACATGATATAGTGTGTAAATATTAAACATTAGCAGTTAAACATCATTTGATGTTTAGAACTAAACATTTGTTTTACCAGTGAAGGGCCATTGTCGAGGAGGAATAAGAAAACATTCTGGCGAATTGGGAAGGCACCCCTAACGGGGGCCTAAAAATCGGATGCTGAGACAAAACCATAAGGCTACTTCGTGCCTAAAAAAAAAAAAACACATTAGCGCTAGAGACGCTAATTTTTTTGATCAGCGCTAGCGCGCAAAATTTTTGGAGAGCCGTTAGCGTTAGCGCGCTAGCGCTAACGCCATTGTACTCAGCGTTAGCGCGCTAACGATTTTCGTTAGCGTTAACAACCCTGTGGCGCTCGCCCGGTAGCCTGGCGAACCTCAGCGACCCATTGGCGTACCCGGCGCGAACCTCCGCGAATCGATAGCGAACTGAAAGCGCACTAAAAGCGAACAAATCTTTTTGCGTCGGGTAGCGACGAGGATGACGTGAGACGTCCGCGACAATGCGGGAAGTTGTCTCTTCTGGCATGAGACTGCGCCCTCTTCCTTTCGTAAAGCCTGTCCCGGTAGGCCGCTCTGTCGCGCGCGCATGTAGTGCTCGGCTGCATACCCACACTGTAAAATTCTTACACACTAAACCCTTATGCATTTTGTTGTGCATAAACATGCAGGATTTTAAGCAACCATAAGTATGCACATTTTTTAGGCATAATTATGTACAAATTGTGCATAACTATGCACATATTGTACATAGTTATGCATAAAATTGTGCATATTCTTATGGTTGCTTAAAATCCTGCATGTTTATGCACAACAAAATGCATAAGGATTTAGTGTGTACGAAGAAAATTCTTCGCAGCGTTGCGAAGAATTTGGCTGCTTCGTAAGGCTTCGTAATACGAAGCATTTTCTTTGCAAGCCCCGCCTTGCGAAGAAATTTCTTCGCACGCTACCCCTTACAGCCCCGAAGAGTACGCTGTTTGGTCGCTAAAAGTACGCGCAAAGTTCGCTCGGACAATACGTCAAAAGTTCGCTTTTGGAAGGAGAACTAGTACGCCAAGATTGCCAAAACGTCTCAAAATCGTACTCCGTGGCGTCCTAGTCCGTCCGGACAAGTACGCCTTCAGATCGCTATGCGAGGACAAACGTTCATTATACATCCTAGTACGCCCGGAAAAGCGTACTAAAAGCGTTCTAGATCACTATTGCTGTGTGGGGTGGAGGAGGGGGCGTTGAAAATTCCCCGCTCCCCTCAACGGTGGCGGCCGGGGGCAGGGGCGGCACCCGTTGGTGCTGCACAGGCGAGGGGGAATGCACATTGGAAAATCTTGTACAGACTACTCGGTATTACGCGGTATTACAGCTGTATTACGCAGAACATTTGATCAATCAAGGGCATATTTTTGTGTTTTTCGGTATTACATTACGGGTATTACCACGTAATACATGGATCAGGTGTACAGTGTATTACGGAAGTGAATTCCCCTTCGTGCACAGGGATACCGCCTACCCCCTCCCCCCCCCCTTGCACAGGGGTACTGCCCACCACTCCGCTAAAGGGAAATCAAAATTGTGTTTTTCTTTGTCCGTTATATTACGCTACGGGTACAGGCTGACCTGGAGAGCACATTGGAACATTCAGATAATTCATTTGGTAAATCGAAACTTACTTACTTGAGTTGGACTCGAACCCTGGACCTCCGCTGCTGATGCTGACTCGTTAGCCGCGCGGCCACCGAACCTCATATAGATACAACTACTGCCATACCGACGTCAACCCAAGTCACTGAGCAGCCTTCTGCTGTGCTGTGCTCTGATTGGTTGGCACAATGGACGGTACCAAGTGACGGCCTAATACGCCCCGACACGTATCTTAGGCGTACAAGTCAGCCACAGCGGGTGGGATGTGAGAACTAGTGTGCCCGGAGTGCGCCAGTGCGCGCGTTCAAAATGCGACCTAGTCTTCTGAGTGGGTACTGCGCGCAGACTAGTACCTCAAGAAGGGTAGATTGTGCGCACTAGTACGTCACTGCACGCGTCCAAAAAGCAACCTAGGACTGTGAGGGGGCCCTGTGCGTGTACTGGTCCCGTGGCGGGCGGGAGGTGATGGCGACCTAAAGTGCGCCAAATCCGTCGGTATTTTCAAAAGAAACGTACTTTTGACGTACTTTTAGCGTCCTGTTGGCGTACTTTCTGGGGCTGTAAGGGACGAAGAAAATGCTTCGCAATACAAAGCAGCCAAATGCTTCGCAGCTTAGGCTACGAACGATTTTCTTCGTAATGCGAAGCATTTCTTCGCAAGGTATTAACAGTGCACCACGCGACAGGCGCCCAACCCGCAGCCGCTACCGCGGCCACGCGCCCCCAGATAGGACCGACCTGGTACAAACCTTAAACACAATTTTGAACACACGCATGAACACAGCACGGTAGCTAGGGTGGAGGCTTTAAGATCACCCAGGTAGCCGAGACTTGGAGGATTCAACCATGGTAGCGAAGAGGCAACCAGCGGCAGTACGCACTCAAAACTTTCTCATACTGCCACTGAGAAGCCTCGCTACGGGCCCGAAAGACAGGCCGCTGAATACACACTAAAATACTAGGGACAATTTTGTTCCTAATTGAGCACGAATCCGTGCATACGCAACATGTGTACGATTTCTTTCCTAAATAAAGAAGTAAAAGTGCACTATTGTGCAGTTTTACTCCATTATTACGAACGAAATCGTACACATGTTGCGTATGCACGGATTCGTGCTCAATTAGGAACAAAAATTGTCCCTAGTATTTTAGAGTGTATGAATCTGACACCTAGCTCACACTCCGCTCGGCGACCCGTCAATTTCGTATCTACCTCAGAAAATTATTAATATTAAAATGATTAAAATCCCTTACAAAAGCGATTCGTTCCGAAAACCGACGAGGACAGTTCCAAACTTTGCCTTCTGTCTCGGACAGTGCCCTTTTACTTGCGGACTAGTCCGTGCCGTGTCCTCCTCCGGCCGAGTCCGCACCGGACTGGTCCGCATTTTGACTTCAGTCTGGCATCGGGTGCCGGACAGGTCCGGCGGTGTCCGCGGGCAGGGCGACTGGCCTGCTGAGCCCCTCGAACGGACTACGTCCCGGACTGTCCGTCAGGCGCAACGCTTCGCGGACGAAAAAGCGAAATAGGTTCATAAAAAAATAAATAAAAACGAGAACGGAGAACGGAGCGACGAAAAGAGATCAAGTTTAAGCTAATAATTTCACTGTAAAAATGTTGGAATTTTCCCTATTCTCTTGGATTGGAAGGTTCCTTTACAGCGTAACACACGGATAACTTTATAATGTGAAGGAATTTTATTACTCTGTCAATTGCGCTTCGGTTCCCTCGTTCCTTTTTTTTTTTGTATACGCTACATAAGGCAAAGTAAATGTCAAATTAAGGAAAAGTTTTAGTTGAAGAAGGGAAACCGAGACCGAAATAAAAAGCCGAGATCAAAATATGAAGTCGGAAATCCCTCATGCACGGACCACAGCCGCCACTACCGCAGTCAGCCCGGCCGGCAACCTTCTGGAAAATGGCTTAACATGACTGGGAGCGCGGCTCTGGAATGACCCGGGGACGCTGCGACTCTTTTCCCCAGATGTCCCCGTGGTCCAGCGGGCAACGTGATGGGATCTCAGTTCAAAGGTCCCAGGTTCGACTCTCCGTCCGGTAAAGTATATCGGCCTTAGTGAAGTACAAACTGAAGTGTATAAACCACGTGGCAGAAGAGAGGGAGAGAGTTCTCCGAGAGTGCTGTATAGGGGACCACGAAAAACATTTTTCATTTATGAATCGCAATTTAAAAAAATATATTACAATGTATAAATGTTCAGGTATCCTGGTCACTCTATTCTCCGGACTGTCCGATGCATGCCCGTGTAAGTGGCATAGGACTGTCCGAAATCTTGCTGATTTTGTAACTTTTTAAAGTTTTCTGGAACGGTCCGATGGATAGAGTTGGAACTGTCCGACGGCTAACTACGGACTGTCCTTCGGACGTAGTTCGGACTTAATCTTTTTCATAAGGGATTAATTAAAAGTAATTAAAAATATTATTAACATTAAAAATTATTGAAAAAAAACTATTTTAAGTAATTATCTTTTCAATTTTGATAGAGATGATGCCACCAGGTATACAGTCCCACCAGGTATAATCCCACCAGGTATATTTCCCACCAGATATACACGATTTTATTTTGTTTTTATTTACGCGGATTCCCAACAAGTATAAATCCCACCAGATATACACCAATTTATAAATATAATTTTAGTGTGTCAGCAAGTATAATTCCCACCAGATATAATTCCCAACAGGTATAATTCTCACTAGGTATAAAAACAAGAAATAAACGAAGTGACAAGGTAATTCTTTTATTAATTTTCATGTGTTTGAATAGTGTTAAAAATTCAGGTACATTTTAAGCAAAAACAGTAAAAACTATTTAATTAACCCTTTCAGTCATGAGATTTTTCCCAGTAAGTTTTTCTGACTTTTATAGTGTAGTTCGTCTATTTGGCACCCAAGGGACTCATTTTTGCCGGTCCTGAGATTGTGGGATGCTCGATTCGGGATTTACGGAACGTTGTACCCGTGCTATGTTATGACTTCAGGGCAAAAAAAAAAAAATACCTTTTTTCAAAGTTTTTATTTTGGAACCTGTTTTGAGTCACGATCATGAGTGGTAGTGAAGTGATACCTGACACGAACGGACAATGACGCGCGATGTCGTTCTGCCCTCATTTTGTGCAAAAAAACAGCCTAAAATGGCCGTGATTCCTTACTGTTCCGCTGAGACGGCGCTGGTGTCTGACGAACGAGCAGCACGCAGCAGGCGACAAACTGAAACTGACTCACCGCGGCGTAAATAAATAAAATAAATAAATAAATAAGTGAATGAATATCTGGTGGGATTTATACTTGTTGGGAATCCGCAAAAAAAAAAAAAAATTAAAATTGTGTATATGTGGTGGGAATTATACCTGGTGGAATTATACCTCGTGGGAATTATACCTGGTGGGATTATACCTGGTGGGACTGTATACCTGGTGAGACCACCCCTTTTAATAGAATCATTCGACTCAACGTGCTAAACAACTACGATCGGTCGAAAGAAAAAGAAAAGAAAATTAAAAAAAAAAATCATTTCGACCGACCGTTGAACATAGTACTGAGCTCGTCTCATAAAAAAAACCCAAAATGTACTTTTTACTATAGGGGTAAGCTCTAGTAGGGGTAAGCACCCGAAAACACTACTTCTGATCATTTTTGTTTTCTCGCCTTTTATAATTGAAAACACGGAGGTTTTACCTCTAGTAGGGGTAAGCACCCGGAAACACTACTTTTAATCAGATTTTTATTTTTTTTATTTTTCCACCTTTAATAATTAAAATAAAGGGGGGGGGGGTGTATGACAGGAATCCATACCCTTACAAAAATGAAAAGTACGCTGTTGGTGCCCGAAAGGTCTCATTTAGTCCTCGAGGAGGGTTCGCCGAGTACGTTCGCTCCGAGACTAGGCCGCCGCGTGGTCTTTGGTGCAGTCGGACAAGTTCTCCTGGCGGTCGCCTGCAAAAGACTTGTGCGTCTAAGGTACTCGTTAAGCAGGGACTAGGGTTCACGAGAGAACACTACCGGACGGACTTGTCTCCTCTGAGGGCTTTTTGGTTGGGTACGAGGCCCCGCACACATCTTTCCCAGGGGGCAAGGCGAGGGGTCAACAACTTCGAATATTCATCGTACAAGTTGGCGGTAATCAGGTCAATATTCACAATATTCATTCGATATTCGCAATATTCATTCGTAATCACAATATTCATACATAATCATAATATTCATTTATAATCACAATATTCAGTCAATATTCACAGTATTCAATCAATATTCACAATATTCAGTCAATATTCACAATATTCAGTCAATATTCACAATATTCAGTCAATATTCAATTAGTATTCACTATATTCAGTCAATATTCGCAACATCAGTCAATATTCAATGCTTACCCTTCCCCTCCCGGTGCCGCTCGTAGAGAAATCAGAGAAACCCACCAACGCCGCTCCGACGTTTTCGCTGTTAGAAAGGTACACCGGCACTCGGGCGATAGCTCGCGTAGCCCTTCTAGACTAACAGTGTGACGCACTAGGATAGCCAATGGCCACTAAACGCAATAAAAAGTCATTTCTTGTGTGGTCGTGGTCATTCCATGCCACTGGACTCGTACCAACCTGTAAGGTGTACCAGCCCATCACGCAAGGGCAAGATAGGCAACGCAATATTACAGGCGTGGAAAAATAGAGTACACTTACATTAATTACAGCGTCTAAAAGTAATATTTTGATGTAACGTGGAAAAATTTTGTTTTTTTTTTTTGTCGGGGCTGTCAAGATTTTTAAAACATATCCGAGAAGGTTGGGAACACTGTCCCAGTGCTGCGACTATTGCTATCAACAACAACACAATTGTGTATTATTATTATTGCGTTGCATTCGACGAGCGCATTCATTACTGTTTCGTTTTATCGTCCCCTCAATTTTGTAATATAAGTAATTCTAAAAGCATCATGAGCGAAACGGATGATGGCGGAGGAGGGAACCCTGGTAGTGAGGAGGGCAAGGTGAGTATGACGTAAATAAATAGCTAGCTACTAGAGCTGTCGAGGCATTCGGTGCCTATTCGCTTGCCTCAAACAATTCTCAGGAGCAATAAAATTAAAAATAATGAGCAGACGGGTATTTTATAATCCAAGGTTTTCTTGGAGACTTCTCCTGTTGGAATCCGTTCGAGTGCAGGCGAAATGTTTGTTCGCTTGCAGATTTTAATAAGAGGTTAGGGTGCGTCCAGCGTCCACTGCTTTGACGCCTGGGTTTGTTTGAGGACTTGCTCTACGATTTTTGTCTGTGGTCTGTGGAGAGGTCACCGAAATGCTTGACAGTGATTCGTATTCATCATATTTTACTGCATTTTTCAGGCAGCCGAGCGTGAAAAGGCTTTTTGGGAAGGAGTTTCTTTGAGGACAAAGATATCTGTGCCTGCTGACCTGCAAGCTATGCTTACTGCAATGGGATCCAACACTGAAGCTGCACTCAAGCGCCTAAATAATGATACCATTAATAATATGCAGGATTGGGCGAGAAGAATTTTGTCGCAGGTTTGTAATTAACGTAGCCCCCACTCCTGCTCTGTACACCACTACTTAAACATTCATTTTAAAATTTCTTTTTAGAGACTGAAACCAGAGTCAACAAAGAAGTTAGCATTTGGTTACTTTGCTGATGATCCAAATACATTTGAATTCTCCCCTGGACAGCGTGACACTTTGTTGGAACTGGGGGTAAAAATGCAGAATCTGGAAGGAAAGTCTATGATTTCACCTAATCTGAAGCTCCAGAGTAGATATAAGAATAAAGGTACGAGTTAATACCATTGATAAGTTCCAGTTCTTTTAAAGTATAAATGCACACCTCCTTGTAGGAAAGTGTTTCGAACATTTTGTTTGCCTTATGAGAGAGCCTTTTACGTTTCATCCTTCTGGGTATAAATTTGATATATTTTATAGTAAAGTGTTAAAAGCAATAGCACTTTGGATGTAAGGATGCACATTACTTTCAATTCTGATATTTTTCTTGTGTCCTATGGGAGTAATTCCACCTCAACAGTAGTTATACACTTAAAAGGAGTTATATGGGTTGCGCTTTTTAAGTCATTTTAACTTAGAACAATAAAAACTAGTGTACAGCTTATTAGTTTCAAATGATGGGTTTAAATTAAAGTTAGGAGTGTATTATTATTAACTAGGACCACCCTATGGTCCCAAATGTCAATGGAAAGTTTTTAGAAAAATTTGGTTCAGTAGAATAAGAGCTCCAAATACGGTGTCTTGAAAGGTCGAAGAAATATGTAAATTGTTTTTTTACACCCTACAAGAAATACTTCACATGGCTTGGGCAGGGTGGTTTGGACTCAGTTTTTTATGATGATTCAGATAAGCTATGTTAAGATTGTATCGTGGAAAATTTTTAAGTTTACTTACTAGGTTTCTTAAAAATTTTCAACGATATAATACAAACATAGCTTATCTGAATCACCATAAAAAACTGAGTCCAAACCACCCTGCCCAAGCCATGTGAAGTATTTCTTGTAGGGTGTAAAAAACAATTTACATATTTCTTCGACCTTTCAAGACACCGTATTTGGAGCTCTTATTCTACTGAACCAAATTTTTCTAAAAACTTTCCATTGACATTTGGGACCATGGGGTGGTCCTAGTTAATAATAATACACCCCTAACTTAAAACTAAACCCAAAATTCGAAACCAATGAGCTGTACACTAGTTTTTATTGTTCTAAGTTAAAATGACTTGAAAAGCGCAACCCACATAACTCCTTTTAAGTGTATAACTACTGTTGAGGTGGAATTACTCCCATAGGACACAAGAAAAATATCAGAATTGAAAGTAATGTGCATCCTTACATCCAAAGTGCTATTGCTTTTAACACTTTACTATAAAATATATCAAATTTATACCCAGAAGGATGAAACGTAAAAGGCTCTCTCATAAGGCAAGCAAAATGTTCGAAACACTTTCCTACAAGGAGGTGGGCTTTCATACTTGTGAAAAACAATAAGTTTCACTTTCAGTTATAGATTGTTAATAATATTTTTCATCTTTTTTTTTCAGTGGCTCTGTGTGATGATGATCAACAAATCATTGCAGAACAGCATGGGATACTTTCTAGAATAATTGATGCTGCTTTAAGTAGGGACTTCCTCCTGAAGAAATCAGAAGAAAATACCTTTTATGTACTCAGCTTGAAAAGTACTTTGTAAGGGACAATATTATGTCAAATAGAAGAATGCAAAAAAAGACAGTACACTTGTGCCATCAGCAGATCACCAAAAAGGGCTTGGAGTACTCAAAACTTTTATCGACATGTAAAGGCTGTGCACTTTGAGAACCCTAGTCCATTAAAGAAACAAAAAACACTAGATTTTGGTGGTGAAACCAACAATGATATTGATTCTCCAGACTCGGATGAGGATTGTCATAGAGAGGAATCCTCTAGTCCTAGTTAGTATCTTTGCAGTTTTTCTTCATTTTTTAATTTTATTTATTTTGCATGAGAGTGATGATAGAAAAGTTGAAAACCACAAAATAAGTGAAACTGAAACCATTCCGAAACTTATGTTATGGTTTAGAATTTTGAAGTTAAAAGTATGATACCATGGCTTGATAAATATGCTAAATGTACTTTTTAGATTTTATTTTCTTGCTTGTATATTGCAATGCCTCTCCTTATACAATATTTTTTTCTCTTTCTATTTTTGTTATGGCTATACATCAAAACTGGAATTTTTTTCTTTAAAATTATTACAGTTAGGAAGAAAATCTTATTTTAGTGTAAATTATTTTCAATAAAATATTTTCTACACTTACTTTCTTTTCTTTTCTTTTAGGAATCATGTCTCAACACCCTAAATTTGGTAGAACTGACAGAAGTCAGCGAGCCCTTCAAGTTGCTTCATTGGGTTGCCATACACTTACAAAATACATGCCCGTACTAAATGCAATTGAAGTCACCGTAAAAGAAAATGAAAATTTACATAGAACCGTGAGGCAGCTACTTGAAAGGTTGTCTGAAGTTCATAATTCACCACCCACTGTGAGCAATTTCCTCAGCGCTCTAATGCAATCTGCTGCAAAAAATTCAAACAAGAAGACAGGGGGTGAGAGATACAATGATGATTTGAATCTTATGGCATCACATTTCTTTATGTTGGCTGGTCCAAAGGCATATCATGATTTGCATGGGAACTTGCCAAAAATTATTCCCAGTGCCTCCACAGTTCAGAATGTCATGAAAAAAAATAAGCAAATCATAGTGGAAGGTGAATTTCGGTGGGAGGCTTTATCAAAGTTTCTGGAAGAACGTGACTATCCTCGAGAGGTAAGACCATCAATTTCTTGGTTTTCATACCGTTATCGGCGGGGTACGGCGGCAGGAGTGGACGAGGACCGGCGGAGACCAGCCCGTGCGCCTGGCTCAGGTCGCGGCCGCGGTCGTGGTGGAGCTGTCCAATGTGCTTGGCGGCGGGCGGGGCAGGGTGGTGCTGTCGGCGGCTGGTGAAGGTGCAGCTGCCCGTCAGCCATCAGCCTCGCGCTCCATGGAGTCGCCGCCCCGATTGCCGCGGTCGTGGTGGTGCTGTCCAATGTGCAGGGCGGGGAGGGGGGTGGGGCGTCGGATGCTGGGTGTAGTGTAGAGCTGCCCGCGTAAGTCTCGGGCTCCATGGAGACGCCGCCCCCGTCGCCGCGGTCGTGGCGGTGCCGTCCAATGTGCAGGGCGGAGGGGTCGGATGCTGGATGTAGAGCTGCCCGTCAGCCTCGGGCTCCATGGAGACGCCGCCCCCGTCGTGGCGGTGCTGTCCAATGTTCAGGGCGGAGGGGGGGGGGGGGGGCGTCGGATGCTGGATGTAGAGCTGCCCGTCAGCCTCGGGCTCCATGGAGACGCCGCCCCCGCCGCCCCCGTCGTGGCGGTGCTGTCCAATGTTCAGGGCGTGGGGGGCGTCGGATGGTGCATGTAGAGCTGCCCGTCAGCCCTCGCGTCAGCCTCGGGCTCCATGGAGTCGCCGCCTCGGTCGCGGCTTTGCTATCCAATGTGCTGAGCGCGCTGAGTAGTGGGGCAGGGCGGGACGGTGCCGTCGTGGTAGTCCAACACTTACGCCTACGTCCTTAAACCGATTAGTATTCGTTCTGAAAAATACAGTACTGTTTTTTTTCTTCAGGTCGTTATTCAGGAAGACGCTACGAAATGCATCAGAGGCGTACAATACGACCCCGCCTCGAATCAAATGGTTGGTTTTGTACAAAGTTTGGACAACCGTGGACTTCCAGAAATTCTCGCATTCCCTGCAACAACTGAAGCTGCAATTAGGAGCTACTTTGATACCAAAGAACGCTCTGAATATGTCTACTGCATTTTGGCAAAGCCGTTGATGGAATCTGCTTCAGCATTTGTCCTCTGCTGTTATGGGACCAATAATAAATTTAAAGCAGATCAAACCAAAGCGAGATGGCAATACCAGCTGGAGTGTGCAGCTGCACACAATATCATGATAAGGGTATTCTCCTCAGATGGTGACTCCAGATGCCTTTCGGCAATGAGGGAAAGGATGTTTCAGGCCTGTGGAAATCCGCTTGCATGGCATTTCTGGTTCAGAGCCGAACTAGATTTAACAGTTGTGTGTGTGCAGGACCCAACACACGTGGCAACAAAACTTCGAAATCTACTGTTAAGGAACAAAATTCTCTGTGTTGGGAAGTATTTTATCTCTGTGAACCACATACAGTTCATGATGGACAACACATCACAAGACCAGCACAAATTAAGAGAGGAAGATATAAACCCCAAAGACCGGATGAATTTCAAATCTGCTGAGAAACTGTTTTCTGAGAGAGTTAGCACATTATTAGCTTTGAAAACAGATGATGCCGACGCAACTTGTGTTTTTCTTGAAATGGCCAATGGAGCAACTGAAGCATTTTTTGATCGGAAGTTACAACCTCTTCAGAGAATCACAATGTTGTGGAAATCCACATTCTTTTACAGGGGGTGGAGAGAGTGGATCTCTTCACATCCATCCTATACACTAAAGGATAATTTCCTAACAAGCAATACATATTTATGCGTAGAAATTAATGCTCACGCACTGATTAACTTAGTAAGGTATTACAGGGACCATGCCGGTGAACCGGGTGTAGGTGAGCTCAGTTTTAATCACATTAAAAAATATAACTTCTGTTCGGTGTGCGTCAAAACGCGCCAAAAAGACAAAAACAATAAACTAAAATTTTGAAACATTTTTTTCCTGTTTCTAGGAGACTTTTGTCCTTGGTTATGGAGTAGCCAGGCGTGTGAAAGCCTCTTCCGAATGCTGCGTTCCATGACAAGTACCTTTTGCACAGTAATGAATTTTACGGTGCGTGAGTTCATTCAACGAGTATCGAGGGCAGCACTAGAGGAGGACATAAGGAGCAACCTGGGATCTAAGTTTTTCTTCTCCAAGTCAAGGCGTGAAGGAAAATGAAGGGATGCTACTTCGCCCGATTGGCATTTCCCAACTGATGAAGACCGGCCTAAAGTTGGCCAACTTTTTTGTTGGCCAACTTTTTTTTTTCATCGAAAATTTGATTTTTTTGCCAAAAATGATCAGCAACTCATAAAACACGTTTTTTGAGGTTTTCTGAAAAAAAATGAAAACTTGTAAATTTTACGGAAACTCGTTAAAGCACTGAAAAAAAATTAATCTCACGACCATCTAGAAATGATCAGCTGGTCAAAAAACGTCTTTTTAGAGTGTCGGCAAAATAACCAAGTTTTGGTCCAATACTTGTAAAAATTTGCAAAAAATTATTTTGCGATTTCCAATAGTTTGGCCCCCTGTGGCGCCCGCTGTATGCTGGGAACAATTCTCAACTTTTTACCAGGTGTTGTCCGACATGAAGTCCGACTGCCGCCGGCTTGGAGGAATTGTTCCCAGCATACAGCAAAAGTTGCAGCCCCGTGAAAGTGCGACATCGCGCTACGGTATAAAATTCGTTTGCGATTTCCAATAGTTTGGCTGCCTGTGGCGCCCGCTGTATGCTGGGAACAATTCTCAACTTTTTACCAGGTGGTGTCCGGCATGAACCCCGACTACTGCCAGCTCGGGGGAATTGTTCCCAGCATACAGCAAAAGTTGCAGCCCCGTGAAAGTGCGACATCGCGCTACGGTGACGGCTATTTATAAAGATGAAAAATGTCATCAAAAGAGTATCTAGAAATGATCAGCTGCTCATAAAACGTCTTTTTAGAATGTCGGCAATAACCAAGTTTTGGTCCAATACTTGTAAAAATTTGCAAAAAAATTATTATGCGATTTTCAATAGTTTGGCCGCCCGTGGCGCCCGCTGTATGCTGGGAACAATTCTCAACTTTTTACTAGGTGGTGTCCGACATGAACCCCGACTGCTGTCAGCTCAGGGGAATTGTTCCCATCATACAGCAAAAGTTGCGGCCCCGTGAAAGTGCGACATCGCGCTACGGTATAAAATTGGTTTGCGATTTTCAATAGTTTGGCCGCCCGTGGCTCCCGCTGTATGCTGGGAAAAATTCTCAACTTTTTACCAGGTGTTGTCCGACATGAACCCCGACTGCTGTCAGCTCGGGGGAAGTGTTCCCGGCATACAGCAAAAGTTGCAGCCCCGTGAAAGTCAGACATCGCGCTACGGTATAAAATTCGTTTGCGATTTTCAATAGTTTGGCCGCCCGTGGCGCCCGCTGTATGCTGGAAACAATTCTCAACTTTTTACCAGGTGGCGTCCGACATGAACCCCGACTGCTGCCAGCTCGGGGGAATTGTTCCCAGCATACAGCAAAAGTTGCAGCCCCGTGAAAGTGCGACATCGCGCTACGGTGACGGCTATTTATAAAGATGAAAAATGTCATCAAAAGAGTGTCTAGAAATGATCAGCTGCTCGTAAAACGTCTTTTTAGAGTGTCGGCAAAATAACCAAGTTTTGGTCCAATACTTGTAAAAATTTGCAAAAATTTTTTTTGCGATTTCCAATAGTTTGGCCCCCTGTGGCGCCCGCTGTATGCTGGGAACAATTCTCAACTTTTTACGAGGTGGTGTCCGACATAAACCCCGACTGCTGTCAGCTCAGGGGAATTGTTCCCATCATACAGCAAAAGTTGCAGCCCCGTGAAAGTGCGACATCGCGCTACGGTATAAAATTCGTTTGCGATTTTCAATAGTTTGGCCGCCCGTGGCCCCCGCTGTATGCTGGGAACAATTCTCAACTTTTTACCAGGTGGCGTCCGACATGAACCCCGACTGCTGCCAGCTCGGGGGAATTGTTTCCAGCATACAGCAAAAGTTGCAGCCCCGTGAAAGTGCGACATCGCGCTACGGTGACGGCTATTTATAAAGATGAAAAATGTCATCAAAAGAGTATCTAGAAATGATCAGCTGCTCATAAAACGTCTTTTTAGAGTGTCGGCAAAATAACGAAGTTTTGGTCCAATACTTGTAAAAATTTGCAAAAACGTTTTTTTGCGATTTCCAATAGTTTGGCCGCCCGTGGCGCCCGCTGTATGCTGGGAACAATTCTCAACTTTTTACCAGGTGGTGTCCGACATGAACCCCGACTGCTGTCAGCTCGGGGGAATTGTTCCCATCATACAGCAAAAGTTGCAGCCCCGTGAAAGTGCGACATCGCGCTACGGTATAAAATTCGTTTGCGATTTCCAATAGTTTGGCCGCCCGTGGCGCCCGCTGTATGCTGGGAACAATTCTCAACTTTTTACCAGGTGTTGTCCGACATGAACCCCGACTGCTGTCAGCTCGGGGGAATTGTTCCCAGCATACAGCAAAAGTTGCAGCCCCGTGAAAGTCAGACATCGCGCTACGGTATAAAATTCGTTTGCGATTTTCAATAGTTTGGCCGCCCGTGGCGCCCGCTGTATGCTGAGAATAGCGAGCTGAAAGTCGGCCGACCGGAGACGCTGCGCCCCGAGTCCGCGTGCAGGATGATTTTAATCCGTTGAGATCGGACAAACGGCTGTTTCTTGTCACTCGTACATGTTAAATATCGAATCTACAAAGAAAAACGTTATGTTTTGACACCTCGATCGTACCGAACGATCAATCCTTCGCGGAGAAATCTTAGTCTAAGTACGCCCTACCCCTACTCGGCCGTGGTCAAAGGATGGAACCAGCTGCTCGGCCATAGTGCGTTGACGGTTGACGTACCCTGATTTTACTCCACACACCCTCCCCGACCCTGCCGACCTGCCCGCCAGCTCTGCCCCCACGGGCACCGGGACCCCGCCGACCTGCCCGCCAGCTCTGCCCCCACGGGCACCGGGACCCCGCCAACCTGCCCGCCAGC
This sequence comes from Frankliniella fusca, assembly GCA_029379305.1. Classification (NCBI taxonomy): domain Eukaryota; kingdom Metazoa; phylum Arthropoda; class Insecta; order Thysanoptera; family Thripidae; genus Frankliniella; species Frankliniella fusca. The sequence continues at coordinate 2,060,376 of JAHWGI010001401.1, read as the reverse complement.
TCTGCCCCCACGGGCACCGGGACCCCGCCGACCTGCCGAGCCATTCCGCTGCCGGCACCCGTCAGCGCTCTTCTCGAGTGTGAGAGAGACAGGATTCTCGCACCCCTCGGTTGTGTCCTTGAGCGCGAGAGAGACAGCGACGAGTGCCGGCAGCGGAATCGCTCCGCTGTCCACCAGCTCTGCTCCCCCGGGCACCGGGACCTCGCTGACCTGTCAACTCTGCCCTCCACGGACCCCGGCGCCCTGCTTTCCACCTCTCATAATGATTCCTTTTGCGGCCCTGCCAACCTGGCAAACTGTCTCATTGATATGATACCCTCTGCTTCGCCATTCCTGCAAGTTGCATGCCCGTCATCTTGAATTATTTTACCCCTCACCCTTCTCCAAAAATAAGTATTTGTCAATTAGTTGCGCTACTGGCGGACGACAGGTTTAAACTTGTCATTGGTCTAAATTGCAACTCTTCTCTGGACTTTTTTGTCCATTAAGGAAGAGAAAATAAAATAAAATGAATGTTCGATTCTTTTGGACAAAATTGTACTGTTTCTTATGGACAAATTTTATTGCATCTGATTTTAGGGACAATTTTGTCTAATGAAAGATGCAAACACTTTGTACCTAATTCTATGGACAAAAAATTGTCCTTTGCGATTTAGTGTGCACCTACAAGTAGTACTTCCCGTTATGAGTTGTGAAGAGAATTTTACTTTTTGTTTGTCATCGGGAAAAGACAGTTTTCCATTCTGACGAATAATGCAACTTCGTTGTGACCGAAAAAAATTCGCGCTTGCTTTGCTCCTGATATATTTCTTACGCATACGGCAGCGGCTAAATTAAGGGCGCTCATCACCACAAACCAGTTTTGTTGTCCCTAGGCCCTAGGGCCTATGGAAGACGCATTTTTGGTCCATATGAAGTATTACTGATTACGTTACCTATAGCTAGCTATAGCTAGCTCCCTTTTTGTCGAGCTTGCATCATCGCGATTTGGACTGACTCTCCAAATGCTTTGCTTTGCTCGCCTACCGAAACGTTGGGGGGAAAATTGTTATTTCTCCCTCGAATTCACGAACATGTTGAAGGTACATTGGATTTTTTTCTTTCTTTTTTTTTGGATATCTGAGCACCCCCCATCGCGGGACACTTCCTACGCCGCTGTAGGGGTGTCGCAAGTCGATTGTCTTGTTTTAATGAAATTTGCCGTATTCACACTAGAATGTGCGGATTTCGACCCTTATTTGATGGAATTCGGCTAAAAGTCGTAAGACCTTTTTTGTTCGCAAGGAAAAAATACAAACTGGACCGTAACGGTTTGACCGAAAATACAAGTTGGGTTGCCTACCTAACACGCGTAATGAAGAAAATTCACTAAATGTACCGATTTTGACCATTTTTTGACAGAATTCGACCAAAGTCATGGGACGTTTTTTGTTCGCAAGGAAAAAATAAGTCAATGAACATGTATTTATTCGTTTAAAAACAGTGCCTGTAGCCTACATTCAAGGCGAAACAAGACGGAATATAATAAAAGTAGAGTTTTACATTTGCTCCTGTAAAAATTGGTTAATTATGGAAATAAAAGGTAAGTACACATTGCAATTACAAAACAAGGTAAGTATAGACGTTACATATGTGGATTATCTTTTCTGTGCTGAGCCACAACAAGCAATAGATCCTGCTTTTCTTTTTCATTAGTTGTAATAATGTTAGCATTCTCTGTAATTAATTTGACTCCTCTTTCAGCTACATCATTTACCACCCTGAGTTCGCGTACAACGGCTTGATCCCTACAGTATACTGCATTATTTGACCAAGTAGCCGGGTCGTTTTGAAGAAGTACATCAACCGAGAGTTTGAGAGCTTTAAAGAAGAAATGGGACTGTTTTGTCACAAAGGAGGACTGATCCAAGTCATCATGTATCAGCTTGGACGTTAGAACACCTCTCTTTGGGGGATCTTCTTCACCGTCTTCGTGGAGCAGAGCTGATACCATTTCCCTCTTGGTTTCCACGCTTACAGCGTCGTCGTCAAAACTAAGGGGGCTAAGATCAGAGCTTAAATACCATCGTCGCAGCATTTTGGTCAAAGCCGCTTCCCACAAAGTTCCGGGCTTCGAGTTTTTCTTCAAGATCTTCAAGTAGTTTAAGTCCACTCGTGGTGCACTTACTGCTGAGGGAGATTGAAACCAAACTGTAATGTATGCTGACACAATAAACTGGCAAATATCACTAATTCATTTCTTTTCAGACTGAGAGAGTTCAAACTGTTCACGGAACAAAAAAATTTTGATGGAGTAGATTGCCCTTGCCATCCATCGGCATTTTGATATTGCGCCCGGTTTTCGAAAAGAAATTTCTCTATCGGGCAATCCACCCAGGTATATTATACTCAATTCTAATGGCTCTCTGTAATCGTCTCTTGGCTGGAATTCCTGAAAAAGAGCACAAAAGGTAAGGACTCGTCGTTCAAATAAAAGAGTGTGTTACTAATGTAGTCCTGATTAATTCTTTGTACCTTAAGTTGAAATTTGCAGAATATTATCATTTCGTCGGAATCACAAGGAAACTTACGCAGTATTTGCCTGCCAGCAGGTGAGTATTTATCTGAAAATAAATGTTGCATTTAAAATGGTGGTTGTTTTTATGTTTTATTAAGAATTTAAATTATCACTAACCTTTATCAATTTCAGGCCATGCATTGCCAAATTTTGCAAAAAGCGGCAAAATTTCAGGGTTTTTCGAATTTCCCAGGGCAACAACGAAAGCTGCTTCCAGTGTGAGTTCAAAAATATGATGGCGACAGGCTAAATGGAGGATTTTTTTATCCAGTTTCTTTTCGATAAGAACGCAGGCACCGCCGAAACGTTCGGAATTCCTGATTGTTGTGTCAAAACAGCCTGCACATATATCCGTCGTCAAACCCCACTCGATGAGAGCGTCTACAACTGCTGTAGATTGCGCTTCACCCGAGGATGAGGTGATTGCTGGCACACCAAGCAGTTGTTCAGATTTCCCCGAAGAGACCAGTATTGCCAAACGTTCTTCTTTCTCATTAGCTACAAGTAAAAACGTCTATGTTAACTAATGTTTTCTGGAATGTAAGTGCTAATACAAACTGAACTTAAAGTCTCGAGAGCTGTAAGTAATCACTGGTAATCAGTACCCGATTAAAAATGTGGAGTCCGATACGAGCCCTAAGAAGGGGCATGTCCGAATCCTGTACGAAGGACTCATTCCAGATCTTTCCAGAATGTTCCCAAATAAGACAAGTTTCGGAAAGCCCGAAGCCACGAGGAGCCGGACTTGACGCATCGGACTAGTCCGAACAGCATCCCTCGGACAGCCCGAAATGCATCCGTCGGGTAGCCCGAAAGTCGTCCGTTTGAGGAAGGGAATTGAGGGATCGCAGCGAAGTACACTATGTGTGATGTGGCTTTGCAAGGATCATCTGCAAGTCAAGATAGAAAAAGAGAACATGCAAAATTCATTACAAAGCCTGGCTCATTCTGATTGGACTAATCTTCTCTTTAATAGCAAATAAATACAACAAAAAGATCTTACCAAACTTTTGAACTAGTTGAGATGCGGCACAGCTGCATTCATTTGGAACACTCTGCTCCTGTTCAGTTTCCAGCTCTTTTCCGTCATCGGTAGACTCACATATTTGTTCAACACTTTCTCCTTCCTCTTCGACTACACTATCTTCCCCGTCCTCAATATCCTCCGCCTCCTCCACTCAAAAAAAAAAAAAAAAAAAAAAAAAAAAAAAATGCCAAAAGAATTAGAATAAATTGTAACACTGAGTTTCAGTAAAAGAAAAGATGGTAGATAACCTTACCTGTGTTAAACAATTTTCTGGATACCTTGCTGACCACAACTTGGTCAAGCATATTCAGGCCTTTAGCCTTACAAACTTTGGAATCCTTCTGAACCTTCTGATTTGCCTTCATCTCTTGTTGTAAATGCTTGGGGACGGGTGGTTTCGTTCATAGTGCTTTGGCAATATCCCTTTCAGAAGCAGAACCCGTCTTTACAGTAGATTTTCAACGGTCTTTGGACTTTGTTTCTTCCGCCTTCTTTAGAATGTCAAGAGCCAATTCTTCTTCTTTCCTCATTAGTTCTTTGGAGTTATCTGTTGATAGAACAACAATCAGTAACCAACGTGTTAAAGTTCAGTCATGCTATATTAAAAATGCTTTTACTCTCACGCTTAAAATTATACAATTTTTCAAGTTACATCGAACCCCAAATTAGACAATTTAGTAAATAATGCATTCAGTCGACCAAAATATAGAAAGCCTTGAAGTTTAGATTAGTGAAAGGCTTCAACTTGGAGGCTCTTTTTGAAAAATGTACAAGTCTAGTAAGTACAGGGATGAACCCTTATAAAACCGTTTCATACCGAAAGGAGTCCGAACGGACAGTCCGAAGCTCACCCGCGGACTGTCCGAAATCAAGCCCCGGAACATACCGAAAAACCATCCGAAAATGAGTAAAATCTGCAAGTTTTTGGGCTGTCCGAAGCGTGCGGTCTCCGTGCTCCGGACAGTCCGATATGAGTCCGTACATGCGTTATTGGAAAAAAAAGGACAGCACGCAGGAATCGATCCTGTGACTCCTCAGTCTTTCCTACCACAGTCCGACGCCTTTACCGACTGAGCTAAGCTGATTGCTGAGAGGCAGAGACTCAAGAAGGACTCTTATGCTAGGCGGAGCAGTCTTCGAAGAGCCGCGCATTGCACGGCGCGAACCAATAGTCGCGTCGTGATCAGGTTTTCGGCAAACGACTTGATATTGCGCTTGCGCTCGGGTGAGGACAATAAAGAAAATTAAAAGATACTGTCTTTAAATATCGTAACGTTAATCATATTCTGTAGTAACGCCTTTCGGCAACGAGACGTAACTAGAACGTGCAAAAAGTGCGTATATTCAGAAGTCATATCACCAGTGGCACCACGATGCTTAGTGTTTACGTGGCGAGACAGATTATGCGTTAAATATTTCTTAACTGAGGTATGCTGCTACATGTAAAAGATGTAACGTCTTTATATGCAAAGATAACATGGACTTGTGCAAAGAAATACATCCAAGTTCACGCCGTTCTCGGACAGCCCGGGAGCAGCCCGTGACGGTCGCTCGGACTGTCTCCGGGCAGCCCGCTTATCACCGGACTACTTGCGGACTGCCCTGGCTGCGTCGGGCTTAGACCGGACTGTCCTCGGTCGGACTCGGGCTCAAACGGACTGTCCTGGAACACATTCGGAGCTGTCCACGGCCATCGGAATACATTTGGAACCGTCCAGGACGAGTTTCGGAATGATTTCGTTTTGTAAGGGAAGGGTTAGAATGTAACCGTAGTAAAAATAGTTGACTATTTTAACAATCAAACCCATCGAAAGTGTAATAGGAAGCGGTCTACAGGAAATCTGCTGCGACAGAGACCACCAAAAGTAAAAAGGATCGAATAAAAAGCCATGAAACATCAGGGTTAACCTACAAACTGGTAGTTAAGCGTGACGCTAAATAATCAACATTGAATTAGTTCTTTGTCCGCAACAGGTTGAAATCATCTCGCAGGGAAGGACAATACTCACCACTGATACAAATTATGTCCTAGCCGGGTACCATTTCTTATCCCCACTAAACTGCACGGTCGTTACGGCGCCTTCAAATATACTGCCTGCAGCGACATGATTCAAAGGCTCAATACCGGCTTGACTATCTTGCGTCCAGTGGATCAAAGCACGTTTCAACGGTTGGGGCATCTTGTGATCTTGTGATGAATGAATTCACAGGTGGTTGAGCCTGTTGGAACGGGATGGGCTGAACTGGCTCGCCTCACTGCTACGGGGTGCACACAACCGACGCCATGGATGCCTCCATGCGTAATACGTGTACTACGCTAGTCGACAGCACTCTGTCTTCCCGTCGATACACGAGGTTCAAATTACAAACTAGACTGTTAAAATTTCAAGTATGTTTATAAAAAAAATTAGCAGTATTTTAAGTGCAATAATGACTAATTATTCTATCTATATCAATATTTAAAGCAAAGATGGGATTCTGATTCAGTTGTTAGAGTGACTATATGGACCGAAGCACCGGAAACCGAGTCCCTTTCCTCCTCCTGCACCCACCCCTCCCCCTCCCTTCTTGTGTCATCCCGAGCCCGAGCAGCATGCGAGGTTATGTTTACATGTTTAGGCGGTTCATGAAATTGCCAGTTCAGAGCTAATTGTGTGTGCACCTTGTAATATCATGGATCGTGATGGAGCCCCTGGTGAGACCCGTAAACAGCGGCGGTATCGGAAGAGCAGGCGGGACCAAAACTTTCGCCATGAAGAAGATTCCGATCTTTCTCAACACGAAAAATGTTTGAAAAATGTTTTAATTTCATTCATAGAATCTGAAGATGAACCCGAACATGAAGATGTTGTCTTTGATCGTGTAGATTCTCCACCAGAATCAATTGCAGCTGAAGACTCTGATGCAGATCAACGTTCTGAGGAAGATGGAGATTCTGAGTCTGATTCTGAAAGATTAGCAGCAAGTGATGAGGAGGAAGAAAATGTAGATATCAATGACCAACCAATATATGATGGTGCTCAGATCACCCTCAAAGAGAGCTTGTTATTAATTTTAACTTTTATTGTGAGTCACAAATTGACTGGTCTTTGTGTAAGTGATCTGCTATCTCTAATTGCAATTCATTGTGGCCCAGACAACATTTGTATGAAAACTCTTTACACATTTAAAAAGCCTTTCAAGATGTTTGGAATTTTTTTTATAGTGTGTCATTTCTATTGTTCAGTATGTCAAGTTCCTTTAGAGACAAAAAATTCCATTTGTGATAGTTGTCAAGGCCACAATGATGTATCACATTTCATTGAGTTTCCAATTGTGATGCAGCTGCAAACTATGTTCAAAAGGCCTGGGTTTTACGAGTCTCTAATGTTTAGATTTAACCGTGTGAAAAAACATGCAGATAACATTGAAGATGTTTATGATGGTGCTATATATGAGGAGCAAGTAGATAATGGATTCTTAGCAAATCGTAACAACTTAAGCTTTTTCATGTACTTTGATGGTGTTGCATTGTTTAAAAGCTCTACTTTTTATATATGGCCAATCTACCTCACTATCAATGAACTTCCGTACAAACTTAGAACAAAAAAGAAAACACTGTATTGGGAGGGATTTGGTTTGGAAAGTCTAAACCAAATCCAAACCTATTTCTCGGATCACAGCAAGAGAGTCTGTCTGTTTTAGAAAATGATGGAGCAAATGTAGAGTTGCCTGATGGTGAAAACATTCTAGTTAAAGTTAAATTATTAGGTGCTGTTGGTGATATGCCAGCAAAATCGACCTTTATGAGGATTCTTCAATTTAATGGAGCATACTCGTGTTTTATCTGTATGGAAAAAGGAGGTCGGTTTGATTTAGGCAAGACTACAGTGCAGGTATTTCCCTTTAACAAAAAGTACCAACTTAGAAAAAATGATGAGATGGTTAGGTTTGGACAACTGGCTATACAAGCAAGGCAAACCGATCCACACTGCTGTAGTGTGTATTGTGTAAAAGGCCCAACGTTATTGTCTGTCATGCTTCCTAATCTAGTCTTGTGTATGGCCATTGATATAATGCATGGAACTTTTCTAGGCATAATGAAAACCTTAGCTCAGTTTTGGTTTCATACCGAGTATGCTGGTTTTCCGTTCTGTATATCAGATTTTGTTAAAATTGTTGATGCACGACTTAAGAATATCAAACCACCTGTTAACTTCCAAAGGGTACCTCGTAGTTTATTTAAAGAATTTGCTCAGTTTAAGGCTTCAGATTGGAAAAATTTGTTCTTTTTTTATTCTTTGCCAGTGTTAGTTGGAATTTTACCTCAGCAATATTGGCTACATCATTGTAAGCTCGTCATGGCAATAGCTATTTTCTGTCAGGAGAGTATGTCAATTAAAGAAATTGACTCTGCCAATGAACTGTTGCATTCATATGTTGAAGAATTTCAGATTTTGTATGGTGTTCGTTACATGTCTCTGACTTTTCACCAGCTATTCCATTGTAGTTAAAAATTTAGGTCCTGCGTGTGTTTACTCTAGTTTTTTCTACGAGAGTCTCAATGGTGAGCTGTCACGTCTTGTACATGGCAGCCGATATGTTGCCTTGCAAATTTGTTCTGCTAGCTCAGTCCTCATGAATTTGACTGTGATGATAAGTAACATGCCAGCAGGGAGTGCTAAAGATCTTTGCTTAAAATTCAAAAGAAGTTGGACAAATCGAGTAAAAATTTGTGAGTAAATTGATCACCAGACTGATGTGGTGGGGAAAATGGTGAAGTGTTTTCCTGTCCCTCAGTTAATTACTAGGATGCTTACAGAAAACTTTAACTTGGTTGGCGGCATGTGTAAATACTTTAATAGACTGAGAAAAAAAGGGATTATTTTTACCTCAGAGTCATATGACAGAAGCAAACAAAAAAAATCAGCATTTGTGGAAATTGTAAGTGCTGGTGTTCATTATCTCTGCAAAATTAATCATTTTGTTAAGTGGTCAGCTTGTGCCAATCGCCCCAACAATTGTGATAATTGTCATATAGTACCGTAGACCGGGGTAATATGGGACACTGCGGGTAATATGGGACATGGGACCCTGGACGACACAAGCTCGTGCTGCGACCTAGTGGTCAGCTTCCACACCTCAACAAAAATATATTCCGTGCAAGAAGGCCGTGACGAAGAAAAGAGGCGGGACTAACAGTCCAAAATAGAAAAGGTTAGTCATTTTAAAAATTTAGAAAGTTTTAGGCACTTTTATCAATTTTTCTCAAATCACGCAAAAACCTCCCTATCTACCATACTTCTGACAAACTGACATACCTCTCGTAATTTTTTCTTGTTTCCCACACATGTCAGCTAGCAGCGTGTAAAGTTTGGTTAGGTTACGCCCACTCTCTGATTTTAAGCAAATTTTTTACTGAAGTTCCGTCACTTTTCAGGGTAATTTAGGACAAGATGAGAAACTATCAGAAAATGCCCGGACCGAACGGACGGTTACAGTGGAGTGAGGATGATATGCGGAGGGCAATCCTTCGTGTAAGGAAGAATCAGCTACCCCTCCGCAATGCTGCAGAACAGTTCGGAGTGCCAAAGTCATCATTACACCGGCGACTAAAGCAAGAAAACCCTACCGTAATGCAGCCTGTTGGGCGGCCTAGAACTCTGAGTTCAGGGGAAGAATCAGTTCTTGTTGACAGCCTGATAATTTGCAGTGAGTGGGGGTTCCCTCTGACCTGTTTAGACATTCAAAATTGTGTACAACAATATTTGACTGGAACAAATCAGGTGGACAGCAGGTTTGTTAACAACAGGCCCTCAAGAGACTGGGTAAATAGTTTCCTCCAACGTCATCCAGTGCTCACCAAGAGATTAGCCACCAACATCAAACGTTGTCGTGCAGCTGTGTCAGCTGAAACAGTCAACCAATACTTTGATAACGTGGAAAAAGAGTTAGCTGCCGTGCCATCAGGTGCCATTGTTAATTGTGATGAAACTAACCTTAGGGATGATCCATCTGCCAAAATTGTTATTGCTAGAAGGGGGTCAAGACATGTAGAAACAATTATGGACAGCAGCAAACAGAGCACAAGCATTATAGCTGCTGTCTCAGATACAGGTATAGTCCTCCCTTTTTATTTTGTTTACCAAGCCAAATATGTTTATCCCACTTGGATAGAAAATGGTCCAAAGCACACAGTTTACAATGCCACAGAATCAGGTTGGTTTAATATGATTATTTTTGAGGACTGGTTTGTTAAAACGGCTTTGCCTTACTTCAAGAAATTCGGACCGAATCAGAAGAAAGCCATTATACGGGATAATTTAGGGGCCCACCTTTCTATTAAAGTTATCCAACTGTGCGAAGAAAATAATATAGCTTTTCTTCTCTTGCCTGCCAATGCTACACATTTTCTTCAACCACTTGATGTTGCCTGGTTTGGCCCCATGAAGAAGGAATGGAGAAAAGTACTGAGAGACCACAAAGAATTTTATCCAGGAGTAGTGAAAAAGGTAGTTTTCCCCTCATTGTTGTCAAAGTGTGTGGATGCTCTTGGAGAAAGGTGCTCTAAAAATGCCGTAGCAGGATTCAAGGCTTGTGGCCTTGTCCCACCAGATAGAAACCAAGCTTTGAAACGATACAAACACCTCCAGCTAACCCCTGACAAAACCCTTTCTGAGGGTGAGGTGTGTTCAACTTGGACAGACGTACTCGTCAACCATTTAAGGGAAACTAGAGGCAACGTAACAGCAAACGTGACCAAGAGAGGGAAGCCCTTCGAAGCTGGAAAAAGTATTACTGTAGAAGATGTCCAAAAAACAGCTGTCACATCCACCTTCCTGCAAGAAGAGAAAAGTTGTGCAAGATCAAGATAATGAAACAGAAGAAGAGTTGCTGGAGCAAATTTTAAATGACTCAGTGGGTACAAACAGTCATAGAAGAGAAAGTAACAAAGAAAATATTGATCCAACAGTTTCTGTTTCTTCTCCCACTTCTCAAATAATTAAAGAGAAGGACTTTGTTGTGCTTGATTGTGGGAAAGACCTCTGCCTGGGCCGAGTGAATGATATTACTGATGAGAAGTATGAGATAGACTGTATGAGAAAACATGTTGGAGCCAAAGAAACTTATTGTACTTATCCAAATGTTCCAGATGTTGTGATAGTTAGGATAGAGAAAATTTTGTGTTCTGTTAAAACACTTGATCTCAGAAGGAATAGAGTAAAGGTAAATGACCTACAGTACCCAATTAACAGGTTTCTGTAAAAGTTAACAGTTAAATTTTGATGAAATATAGTTGTTTTTGTTTTTCTTTTAATGATATTTTATGTATGAAGTATATTTTGTACTAGTCACCTTTTATTTTATGTTTTGATTAAGACTGTGATTTTTGTTATTCCAAATATACTTTGGTTACGCCCCTGTTATCAATAAAATAATGATCTATCCATTACATTTTTCGTTTTCCTTCTACTAGTTCCTTTCTCTAATTTTACTCTTTTTTGAAAGTTTGATTTGGAGGAAAAATAAGCATTTTACACTTAAATTATCAATATAAATCACACTTTTGCAAATTTTAAAATTATTTTGGTTCTCTACAGAAGTGAAGGAATACTCAAGAGGCTTATTTTGGCCATTAAATTCTAGTACTGGAAGCCTTTGGATCAGTTTTCAGCAAAAAACACATGGTGTCCCATATTTCGCGCAAACGCGGGAAATACGGGACAAACTATGAGAGGGCGTACCAAAGCTTCTAAGGGTGCTAAAAATTATTTTCTAACGTGAAAAGACACCTGAGACCCTAAAGAACAGCCCCTAAAAGTATCTATCGAGTTGGGTAAATTTAAATGTAGGTATTCCTAGAACAACCTCGAAAAGTGTCCCATATATTACCCCGGTCTACGGTATACTTCTGTGTAGTCTCTTTGTATGAACAGATACCATGGGAAATACATGAAGCTGGGTTACAGGTGTTTGCACCTTACCTAAACAAAGTTCAACCTAAACATGTAATGCGTGCTTTACCTGTTCAGTCGATAAAATTTGTGTGCCTTTACATGGCTGTAGATGATAATGAATACTTAGCCCTTCCCATAAATACTTTAGAAGTGGAGTAGCCCAATAAATTGGACTTGTAATGAGAGTATTAAGCTGTGTTCAAAATTCATTTTAAAATAAATACTTTTTATTCTTGCATACAGCTCTTTTCAATTATAATACCTCGACTTGTTGGAAGTTTGGACCAACGTAACTTGTCACCTTATACCTGGAGCATGGAATTAACTAGAAGGAAACATTTTCACAAAATTCTGACTTCTAATTAATACAACTATCCAAGAGCATGTTAAACTGAATACATTCCAACAAAAAAAATTAACTCCAAAATGTTGGGAATTATTAAGCAAGATACCTCTGAATTTTCACTAAGTTAACAAAGCGTAGACTTCAAAGTAAATGTGATTTCTTGTTGTATAAGTAATTAATTAATCTTATCATCAAATGCTTCAAATTAACAAGGGAGAAGTGAGTCCTCATGCTTCAGACCAAGAATTGTTCAGTGGGAGGAAGTATATTTCTCCATATTGACAGTTTTTCTGAACAGGCTCCGACGACAAATGTCATATGATAACTGTACAGCTACCTTGAGTATAAAAATGTTATCCACAGCATTATTAATGGCATATCCATATTAATATCCAAGAGCATGTTAAACTGAATCCATTCCAACAAAAAATTTAATTTAACCCCAAAATATTGGGATTTATTAAGCCAAGGTAATTTCTTATTTTGACAAACCGCTGTATTTTTGTTGTTTTCTGGTTACTATGGAAATGATGCTGATTCTGCAGCTGAGCAAAAAAGTGGTGATCTGCAAGAGAAACCATTTTTTCCCCTTTAATTTCTTAAAGTTTCGGCCTCTGGTTTCCCAGTAACGTTAGGAAAGGGGTGCCACACCTACATATACCACTTTTAGATATACCGAAATTATATATAATACTGCATATTATATGCAATAATTTTAGTAAAATAATGGTGGTTATGACTTAATTAAGAGAAATTATTGGCACATTTCATGGCAATTCTCGCTGTTTTATTATTTAAGTATCGATTTTCCCATAAATATTTTCCAAAAATAATTATTTCCCCTGGCAATATTTTTTTAAAAAAATACAGGATTGGAAATATTTTTTCTAAAATATATGCTATAGCAGATATTAATTTTGAAAATTAATTCAATTTGTTTCCTTAATTATTTAGTTACGTGGCGAAATGTTACCATTTCACTCCCGAATATTTATGATATTTTATGGAAGTATGTAGCTTACGCGTAGCTGCTGTGACAAGCTTTGAAGTTGTAGTATAGTCAATCTGAGTTTTAACCCAAGAAGAATTCCGAACAGTACGAAAATTTTGGGATAGGTTAAGGCATGCCCAAGAAGTGCTTGGCCAAAAATTGAATGCGATTTACCCCCCCCCCCCCCCCCTCTTTTTAATGCCTTAATGTTCTGTGAACACGTAAGGTTGATATTGTGATGTTTCTTACAGGATTAGAGAGTTGGAGAGAAGGGAGGGGGGCATTGGTGCCACCTGGGATCGTTCAGTTCGTACAAATAGAACAAAGGTAGGGCAGTGGCCAAAGGAGCGCCCAAATGTGAGCTAAAAATTCGTATTCAACAGCTGTGCCGCATGATTTTGTCGTGCTGAAAACGATGCAACAATCAAATTCGCGATTCGAACACTTTTGAACAACTTTTTTGAATATCTTCGTACATTTTTTAACTCTTTTTTCCGCGTTCTGTATAATGTATCCAGATCTTTTACACCAGTTTCTCAGTCTGTGGACCTTGCGACACCGAGGAAGGGGTAACCTGAACGTCCTAAGTCATGCCAACCCTCAACCCTCTGTTCCGATCAGTGTACGGAACACAGAGTTGAACAGAATGCACAGAATCTCGCAGAATACACATTTTTCTTCGGCAGGTGTGAGGCACATCGTTTCGATGTGGTACTGGTCAGCTGAGGGCGTTTCTGGGCTCAGAAACAGCCTCCCGTCACTGCAGAACGCATAGCTCAGCCTGAAGGAGACACTGTTCAGAACACAGAGTTGAACACATCGTCACACTCCCGGCTTATGTACTTTTTTGTACGTAGCTATGTAAATCTCTGTGCATGCGTAACTTACGTAAAAATTTCTTACATAGTTACGCATAAAAAGGCTCACTTTTTGCGTAATTACGTAAGAATTTTTGCATAATTATGTCATAAATTTTACGTAAGCTACGCATGCACATAGATTTACATAGCTACGTACAAAAAAGTACATAAGCCGGTAGTGTGTAATTTTCTTAAGGACAGAGTAACGACGCATTGTTTCTTTGTGTAAATGTGCCGCAAATAACGGATCTCGCCTCGAAAACTACGTTGCACCACTCTGGAACCCGCAATAGCCTGCTGTTTAGAAACTTATTTAAGGAGAACATATTAAGCGTAGGAAGCTTTCGTGCACACTAAACCCTAATGCATTATGATGTTCATAAGCATCCAGTATTATAAACAACCATAAGCGTATGCTCAATTTCATTCATAACTATGTACAAAAGTGTATTTCAATGGAGCGCTGCCCGGAAGTGCGAAGAACAAAAACGGATACAGAGAGCGGTAGTGGGGGCGGGCGGGGAGGCTCCCCAACCACCCACCGCTCCTCCACTCGCCCCACCACTCTGTATCCGTTTTGGTTCTTCGCAGTTCCGGGCAGCGCTCCATTGAAATACTCTATTTGTGCATAGTTATGCACAATTTGCACATAATTATGTATAACATTTGTGCACACTTATGGTTATTTAGATTCTGCATGTTTGTGCACAAATAAAATGCATAAGGGTTTAGTAAGTAGTGGGTGGTGGTGATGTGGGGATGGGCAATTTTATTATTTCATGTCTGGTCGGAACACTGTAAACACGTGATTCGATTTTCAACGTCACCTTACGTTGGAAAACATCGGTGAACAAATACGAACTCTCTCATCGCTGGATTTCGCTCCTATCGTCACGGTTTGAGAAACAAACTCATCTGGAGTTCGAATTTCGACTCTGAGCTGGTCCGTGTTTCGCCACAATCCGACGCCATCGTAGCTTCTTCCAATGTCAAGAGACGGTTGCTTTCGTCGTAGTAGGGTATTTTACTCAAATCCGGGACCGGAAGTAAGAAGTAAAATATAAGCATGAAATCGGAAACAGGTGCTGACAGCGGTCTGCCACGGTTTGAGAAATCTACGATCGACTGTTTGTTTATGTCAGTTTGCGATCAACATAACCACTTTTCTCTGCGTGTCTCAGTTTTCTGGCCTATTTATATGGCCCGTTTTTAAGATAAGACGCGTGCCAGTCCTTAGATTTTGTCTAGAACACGAAAATATCTAGCATCTGGCTTGGTATTGCTCCTCTCCGATTGTCTGTTTCTAGTTTCAATGGAGTAATCATGTATGATCCGCCCTACTATAGTTCAAAAGAATTCACTACAATACTACTTTTCATACTCGTGTAACACTCCGTACACATTTTACCACTCGAAAGTGTACTTTTCAAAACGAAATACTTCACATGTATTGACCGCAAACTGACACATAAACAAATAGTCGGTCGTAAATTTCTCACACAGCGGCAGACCGCAGCCAGCATCTGTTTCCGATTTCATGCTTTCATTTTACTTCGTACTACCGGTCCCAGGTTTGAGTAAAATGCCCTATTCAGACGCAGCGCCTATATACGATTCTGTCCCTTCAAAAAGCGTTAAAACAGATTTTGGTTTTGTTTCCGGCCGTTTTCCGACGCTTTTCGAAGGTCAATCGTGGTTTTGACACTTCAAAAATCGATTTACCATTTAGCAGTGAAGCCGTTTTCGTTGAGAACCATGTCGTCGAGAGCCTGCTCCTACAGAAGACTAAAATAAAGAAAAGCTTTTACGCTCACATTTCAACTGGTAAACTATTTAAATTTTGCAGTAGATATGCAAGATTTGTGCCACTTTGCTTTATTAGAAATTAATGCGCCCTCAAATCCAGTCTCACTTTCAAGTTTCTTACAACCCGCAGCTTACTTGAGACTCACAGCTTTCAGCTTAAAGCCAATTTGGGGAATGGCTTTTACAAAAATGCTAAATGTGATTTGGGCCAGATGTTCAAATGTTCAGCTTGGGCTGTGTTTAAATGTGTTGTGTGTGCCCTGAGCACGGAGGTCATAGTTTCTCTGACTCAATTTTGTTCGAATCGCCTGTATCACGCATAATTCTGTCCGAACTCGTTTTGTCCGAAACGCCTGATCCCCGAATCAAGGATTTTTTTTTTGTCCCAAAGCGTTTTGTCCGACTCTTGACCAGTACTCCGCGTAGCGGGTTGCCTATTCACCAGGGGCACCAAGAGATGCACTTGCAGTGTGGCAGCCCTTACAGAATGAAAAGTCCCTGCTCGGGCCGATACGATGGACTAGTGTTGGACTTTCATTGGACTGATGTGGGACTGTTGGCATACTCAGAGCGGACTCTGGCTGACAGGTTGACCAGGTTGAAAAGGTTTCATATTTCGGACTGATTTCAACCTGTCTCTAGTCCTCTAAAAGTCCGACCAGTCCTCCAAAAATCCGACCAGCCATTCGGTCATTCGAAATCCAGACCCTCGTTATACGTAGCTGCCCGCATATACATGATCCTGCCAGGTGGATACGAACCAGGGACCTTTAGACTCAAATCCCAACGCCGGAGACCACACGACCGCCAGGACTCATCTGGAAAGGGAATGCTCGCACCCGACCTGATGCGGCGCTCCGCCAGGGAACAGAATACTAAGATCTTAACTGCGGAGCGCGTACACACTAAAATACTAGGGACAATTTTGTTCCTAATTGAGCACGAATCCGTGCATACGCAACATGTGTACGATTTCTTTCCTAAATAAAGAAGTAAAAGTGCACTATTGTGCAGTTTTACTCCATTATTACGAACGAAATCGTACACATGTTGCGTATGCACGGATTCGTGCTCAATTAGGAACAAAAATTGTCCCTAGTATTTTAGAGTGTATATCGGATGATACCGTATTTTGAACTTTTAAATATTTGACATGTCGCAGCGTGCTTTACACTCTCAGACCGTTCTTGGCATTTTGTTATTATTTTATTAACCTTTATGTTCTAGTATATTATGGGCTAATTATCATACATACAATTTCCTCTGTAAACTTAAAGACATTTTTCCAAAAGGCCTGAATTATGTAAGAAAATATCAATAGATAGGCAGAAAATAACAGTGCAGAATTATACTAGTTCACATATAAGTCAATAAGGAAATGCTTATGGCCGAAAATGTCTTTTTGTATTGGAAGGAAAACACCACATTTTTTAACGTTTTTGAACTTGTTTTAAATATTTACAACTGTGGCGGCGTGGCGGTCTAGTTCTGTCAAATCTTAGTACCAACGTTCTGTCTTTTTCATAACACGTATTTGACTTTTCATTGCGGTACTAAAATTTCACATTCTTGGTATGAAATGTTATTGAGATAATATGATAATTCATGGTTATCGTGAATTATTCAAGTCAAATATTTTTTGCGATTTCAAAGCATTGTTGAACGTCAATGAGTATGCGGGAAGTACGACTTGTCCGCCGAGGAACACTAGGGGGTTGACTAGATTGACCAACGATAGTGGAGTGGACTGGATGGACTAAAGTCGTACCGGTCAACCCAGGGCATACTCTAAGCACACCTGCAGGTTGACCGAAAGTCCGACCGAAATACTCTGGCGTACTAAGGTTAGACCATGGCACACCGATGCATACTAGTATCAGTCTGTCCGCAACCTCGCTGCGGACTTCTCGTTCTGTAAGGGAGCACTCACATAGAGGGTGTGGGCGAGGGTAAGGTGGGTTGCCTAACTGAAAGGGGGCCCACGAGATGCACTTGCAGTGTAGCAACCCAAGTTGATGTTGAAGCTCTCACAAAGAGGGTGTGGGCTAGGCTGGTCCATTTTGAGGGGTCCGGTCATCGATTTGGCCCCATCTATGAGAACTTCTCGTGCGGCTCCTTGAAGCAAAGCAACCCGACTTACCCACGCCCACTCCCTCTCTGAGAGTATTGCTGCATTGCAAGTGAATCTCGTGGGGCCCCTTGTGGAAAGGCAACCCACCACGCTCGCTCCTACACACTCTCCTGTTAGAGCTGCTACAGTGCAAGTACATCTCGTGGGAGCCTTGTGGATAGGCAACAAGCCTCGCCCGCGCCCACACCCACTCTGTGAGTGCTGCCATACTGCAAGTGCATCTCGTGGGGCCCCTTGTTGATATGCAACCCGCTACGGAGAGTACCGATCAGGATTCGGACAAAACACTTTCGGACAAAAAGTCCTCGATTTGGGGATAGGGCGGGTCGGACAAAACGAGCTCGGAAAAAATTATTTTTATCGAGTTTGAATTTCGGTCAATTCGGACAAAATCGAGTCGGACAAACGATAAACACCCCCTGAGCATTTGCGCGTGTTTGGAGCCGGCCTGGCCCGGGCGTCGGCGCCCGGATTGAACGGTCATAACTCCGTCATTCTTGTCATACAGACCTGATACAAACCTCATTTTGTTCGTTTAGCATGCCTCCACGACGTCATGAAAAGGTGTAAAGTCCGATTTCTAGATATTTTGGCCGTTCTGATGGCCCAAAGATTTTTTGGCCTTTTTTAAATTTGAAAAATTGACTTTTACCATAATTTAGTCATGTTCAAACGTTTAAAATGACCATATGACCAATGTGCGAACCTTGTAGCCCATTCTCGGCCATTCTCCTACAAACACTTTGAGCTGTCGCCTAGTTCTGTAGTTCTTAGCGTTCAGACACTATAGAGCTGAAAAACAATTAACGTCCAAATTGTTCAAATATTTAACTTTGAACACGATTTGAGCCGATCTGCGAGTTGGGATTTTTTGATATTTTTGGCCAAGCACTTCGTAGGCATGCCTTAACCGATCCCCAAAGTTTCGCACTATTCGGAATTATTCTTGGGCAAAAACCCAGATTGACTGTGCTACAACTCCAAAGGATGTCACAGCAGCTACTCTGGAAATCCAAGTGTACGAATATCGCACACTTGTAGGTGTGCGAGGATTCATTCGTGCACTTGGCCACTCAAACGTGTGAATATCCTAGGAAAATTCTCACGTTTAAGTGGCAAAGTGTGCGAATGAATCCTCGCACACCTACAAGTGTGCGACATTCACACACTTGGGTTTTCAATGTGCACAAAAATTACATACTGCCAGAAAATATAATAAATATTCGGGAGTGAAATGATAATATTTCGCCACTTAACTCAATAATAAAGGAAACAAATTGAATTAATTTTAGAAATTAATAGCTCGCAGCAAATATTTTGGAAAAAAAAATATTTCGAATCCTGTATTTAAAAAAAAAATTGCTATGGGAAATAATTATTTTTGGAAAATATTTATGGGTAAATCGTCACTGAAATAATAAAACAGAGAAAATTACCATAACATATTCCAATAATTTCGCTTAATTAAATCATAACCACCATTATTTTACTAAAATTATTGCATATATTTTGCAATATTATATATAAGTACGGTATATCTAAAAGTGGTATATGTAGGTGTGTCATCCCGTTAGGAAACATGACTATCATACATTGCTTTCATCAATGACTGGAGTGAAGTTTATAAATTTCTCCGTATCCTAAACAGTGGTTCTGTACTTTTCGTACAGGGCTTCCCGTTATAAAACATGACTTAACCACGCATCCTCCGCCTCCGCATCGCACAAAAGATGACGTGGCATTGGAGAGGCTGTTGGGTTGCCTATCCACACGGTGCTGGTAGACTGGTTGCCTACCTTCCGGGTGGACGGGTCACCGAACCATTTTCCCGTCATAAATTTTTGAACTTCAAAGGGAAATATTTAGTTTCGTGTCTCTCTGTAAATTTGACTCAACTTTTCCAAACGCGTATTTCGGGAGCGCAATCGGAGCCGTGGCGGGCTGTCCGACTGAGACGCGAAAATGCGGGTATGGATTTCGGGTTGTCCGAGAGAACCGGACTCTTCTCGGGGCGTCTGGTAGAAGTCGGGCTGACATCGGAGTGTCCGAGGAGTAACCGGACTTCTTTCGGGCCGCTCCAGTCCGACGGCGGGCTGTTGAAGGAACAGTCCGAGTGGACATCGGACCTGTATTGGAGTGGTCCGGCTTCGGTCGGACTTATTTCGGCTCACTTCGGTCTAGATTCGGAACGAATCGCTTTTAAACGGGATAATCGTGTGTACGCTCCTAAACCGAGTGATGGACCCCTCGGTCAGAGACCTCCATGGCGCAGTAATGATTTTAACTTTAAAAAAATAGAATTAGTATTTATTTTAAAACTTATCTATAATTCATCTCTGATCGTAGCCGACACTTAAAATTGCACTGGCCATCAAAATGATGGGAAACATCGAGAGCTAACCCCTCTAAGACGTAACCCCCCCTTATATAGAAATTATCCATACCGAAAAGAGCCCGAGGCTGTCCGAAGAGGCGCGATCGGACGAACGTCGGACTGTCCTACTGGTGTCCGAAAAAAATGCACGACAGCATCGAGATTCGTTCCTTTGCCTTCGGTTCTTGGTTCTTCTGCCCCCTTGTCCGACCCTCTTTCAAACTGAGCCACACTGACAACTAAGATGTGCCTCAGGAAGGCCTCTTGGTCAACGCGCAACGCCTTGCCAAACAAGCACTGTATGCGATAAACAAATCATCGCATCAAGATGCAGTTTTCGACAAATTCATTAACATGCCCTGGCGCATTGTAGGGTGAACCAAAATGCCAAAAGTGTTCGACACAAACCCTTAGTGCTCGGAATAATGTTCCAATACCGGCAAGGACCTCTCAGTATTTTTTTGGGATTTTTAGGATAATATTTAGGGGTGTCGCAAGTCGATTTTGTGTTTTTTAATGAAATTTGCCGTATTCACACTAGAATGTGCGGATTTCGACCCTTATTTGATGGAATTCGGCTAAAAGTCATAAGACCTTTTTTGTTCGCAAGGAAAAAATACAAAGTGGACCGTAACGGTTTGACCGAAAATACAAGTTGGGTTGCCTACCTACCAGGCGTAATGAAGAAAAATCACTAATTGTACCGATTTTGACCATTTTTTGACAGAATTCGACCAAAAGTCATAAGACGTTTTCTTGTTCGCAGAGAAAAAGTACGTAGAAACACGTGTTTGTTTTAAACCTACGTTTGGTAAGCGCGACTAGCTTGCGGTGCGACATGTTTGAACACGTCCGTTTCGTTGCTCCGTTCGTTCCGCTGTTACACTTGTTTTCGGTATCATCGCTTGCTTTCGCGTTGTTATATTATTTTTGGAAGCTGCTCGAGGACGCGTTTAAACCTGATCGACTGTCTGGCGTCGAGTGCAGGGTGAGGGTGGTCTGCGACGCGACGCCGCGACGTGTACGAACACGTTTGTTCGACTGAGCGCGACCGTCCGTTCGTTGTGTTATGTACGCCGCGCTGCCGCCGTTCGAGTTGTTGTTTTTAATTGTGTGACGTGAAGTGCTCTTCGAGATGTTGTCAAAGACGAAGATGAGTACCTCCCAGGTGAAAATTCCGGCCAGGTTTCCGGCCGGAAAGTGGCACTCCGGCTGTAAATATGTATACGATTTCCGACCGTATTCCATCTTTCCGGCCGTAATTTGGCACTCTGGCCGGAATCTGTCACGATTTCCGACCGTATCCCCGTTGTTCCGGTCGGAGTCAGAGTTTCCGACCGTAGTCAAGCCTTTTCCGGTCGGAGGGGTTCCGGTTTACAGTCGGAATCGATACGGTTAACGGCCGGAGCCTTTTTTTCCGGCCGTACGTTTTTCGGCCTACTGTAAGTGACTTGTAGCACCTAAACTAAGAGACAGAGGGGAAAATCGCTTCGTGTGTCACATGTTGACAGAAAACTGTACTTATGCATGATATAAAAAAAATATTTCCTTTTTTGACCATAGGGCTACTAAGAGAACGGCTCTAGATAGGGCATTTTAAACATCACTATCGTGCTCAGCGCACAAACTTTACCCGGGGGACATGCTCTTTAAAGGCCTGTTGGACACCGCTCAGGTGGTGTCCAGAGGACTTTTCACAAAGTCCGGCCAGAACACCCTCCGGCCGGAACCTCTTCCGGCCGGCGTCAGAAACTACGGCCGGAAAGCGGCGTCAAAAACTACGGCCGGAAAGTGTTCCAATTTCGGTAAGTTTTTTGAAGAAATGTTGACATTTCTGTTAAAGGTTGTATATTTCAATCAGGGAAAACCCACAGCAGCACGAAAAACGACGAAGAGAAGAGTTTGGGGAAAAAAATTACCAGTAGTTATCGGAGAACGTGTACACAGGATTACCAGAGTGGTGGACCCCTCGTCTCCGACATAGTGATAAACTACACTGTTAAAACTTTGCGAAGAAATGCTTCGCATTACGAAGAAAATCGTTCGTAAGCTGCGAAGCATTTGGCTGCTTTGTATTGCGAAGCATTTTCTTCGTAGTGTGCGAAGAAATTTCTTCGCAAGGCAGGGCTTGCGAAGAAAATACTTCGTATTGCGAAGCCTTACGAAGCAGCCAAATTCTTCGCAACGCTGCGAAGAATTTTCTTTGTAGGCCTAAGAATTTTACAGTGTATGAATAATGAAGTTGTGTAAAAGAACATTTCGAAATAAACTAACATTCGAGTAAAATTCAAGTTCTTTTTTTATCAATTACCTCTTTTACTATCATACTGTAACCTTATATGTATCAATCGTAGCATTCAAATTCGAAGGGAATGCAATTTTATGTGTTGGTAGTATTTTATAGAGCATTAGCTCCAGGGTCGGTAGCCCTATGTGGTGCCATGACAAAAAGTGCTTTCTTAGGCACGAAGCAGCCTAATGGTTTTGTCTCAGGATCGGATACTTATATATATATATATATATATATATATATATATATATATATATATATATATATATATATATATATATATATATATTTATATATATATATATATATATATATATATATATATATATATATATATATATATATATATAAGTATCCGATCCTGAGACAAAACCCTTACATTATAACCATATATATGTTACGGGTAATGACCGATTTTGGACGATGTCCGACATTATCCGGATAATGTTAGGTTTAGCCGATGGTACGTGGCTAGGCTTGACATTAGCCGACCCGGGGGTGGGTAATGACCGACCGTACCGACATTATCCAGAGGGCACTGGATAATGTCAACATTAACCAGCTGGGGGGAACGAGGGTGATGGCAGGGCAACCATGGTTATCAGTTTTTATTGTGAAAAATTTACCCAAAATTTACCATAGTACAGAAAAAGCTACAAATTATATTCCTCTATCAAATGAGCATTAATTATTTGTTAGAGCAATTGTTACCAGAATGGCATTTAGAGTTGCAAATTTTTCCTGATTTTTTACATGAGCAGCGGTTTGTTTTGCACCCCGAGGCGCAATGACATCGTTCAAAACCCTGTCCGCCCATGTGGGCACCAGCCGATGCCAGCGCTCGGAGGCTCTTCAAAGTGGTGGACACGTCGTCTTCAGCGATAAAGTCTCCCTTGCACACCTGGAACTGGGACCTTATCAGTTTTGTGTCCAGTGTGCCGTCTTTGTTGGCGAGAGTGTAGAATCCGTCCTCCTCCTCCATGATGCGCATGATAACGTTCCGCTCCCCGGCCTTGGAGCGGTCGACGTCCGGTATGGGAACAGCTACGCTGTCACCAACTTCGGCCGGGCTGAAACGATTCTTTGACGCAAGCACCATTTTCTTGGCTTGAGCGCGGATGTTACTATGCGCCTCTTTCCTCTCTGCCGCTATTCTGTCGCCTTTTTGACAGAGTAGGCACAAGCCACCTTCGGCGCAATCACCATGCAGGGATACGCGACACTTTTTGCACTGGTCACTGACGCTGCAGCTCTCCCCGCAAGCAGTGCACGTAGCTGCGCTGGAGCTAGCCATGTCCAGTATAGTCTTCGCAAACTTAACACCATGTGCATCTGCTGACTTGGCTACCTGACTACTGTATTCTATTTCTGGCGAACCGAAGCCGGCGAAGGGAGAGGTGATCTTTGGAGGTAGTCGCGGTGCGTTGCTCACAAGTGCAGAAGGGCGTAGAGGACGAGATGGTGTTGCAGTTGGACCAGGACGTGGAGGGGAAGGACTAGGACGCTGGGAGGATGGACCAGGACGTGGAGAGGAAGGAGGACTCTTGGACGATGGGCCAGGACGCCGGGAGGATGGACCAGGACGTTGGGGGGAGGGACCAAGGCGCTGGGAGGACAAACCAAATAATAAGATACCTAACGATTTGCCTACTGTACGTTCCATATTTTTACAGACTGTTCTTTTACTTTAGAGTATGGTAGAGAGGATGGACCGGGACGTGACGGGGAAGGACTAGGACGCTGGGAGGATGGACCAGGACGTGGAGACACTGGTAAAACAAATGAACAGTTCTAAACACCACCTGATATGTGTACTTCTATGCATCACAAAATGTTTAACCTCTATACATTTACGAAGTGTATAGGTGTTTAACATATTGTCATGTTATAGAAACTAAACATTTGTTTTACCAGTGGAGGCAGGACCAGGACTCTGGGAGGATGAACCAGGACGCTGGGAGGATGGACCAGGACGTGGAGGGGAAGTACCAGGGTGCTGGAGTGCACCTCTTCCTCGGCCTCTTCCTCGACCAGCTACACGACCCTGGGGGAGCGGGCATCACTATGTACCGGGTATTTCTCAGAATGCGTGACAGTGTTGCGGGTTTGCCTACCCCATTCACCCGTAAGGCGCCATGGCGAGTATGCAATCCCGTACCGCTGTTACGCATTCAGAGAAATTCCCGGTACGCATGTTACAAGACTTACGAAGGGAGTAGGGGTAGGTGGGGGGGGTGCAGGACGGTCAGGTGAAGAGACTGGTGAACTGAACGGTGACGGTGGCTGCCTGCCGGACCGTATTGGGCTCCCAGCATGTTCCAGCAGCTCCAGCAGTTCCTCCTCTGTTTCCAATCCTTCTACAGCATCGTTGGGGAAAGAGGAAAGGAGCCCCACCCTCATGTCCATCCCGAACATTGCCTTGTAGGGTGACATCTTGATCCCGGCGTGCAGAGCATTGTTCTTTTGGTGCTGAATGAATTTCAGCTCAGCTGCCCACTCAGTCGTCCGCACGGTACGTAGGTGGGTGTTCAGCATCTTCTCGACGTCCTGGTTTGCCCTTTCTACAGAGCCCTGGGACTGAGAATGGCGAGGTGCCCCGTGCACGATCTTGAGCTGCGGCCATCTTAGCTTCAGAGCCTCTACCAGCTCGTTTGCAAATTCCCGTCCGTTGTCCGACTGCAGTATTAGCGGAGCACCAAAAAGGCAGAAGATATCGAGCACCTCATGAACCACTTCATCTGCCGACTTTCTCTTCAGGGCCCGCAGTACAACAAACTTCGTCAGATGGTCCTGGTAGACGAGGATGTGCCGGAACTCGCCGTCAGGCTTGCTCTGCATATCTATGAGATCCACTTGACAGCGTGAGTTCATTTGAGTGTGGATTATAGGCTTGAGGACAATTCCTTTCTTCTGGGCCTTGCTCTTAATCGCACACTCGAGGCACAGGCTGACAAAGAGCAGAGCAACCTGTTGGGTGATGTTCGCATACTTCTTTTTCAGCTCCGCCATCATCCGGTGTTTTCCCCCATGCCCGGTGTTGAGGTGAGCCTCCTGTAGCGCAGCGTATACGTCCTCTGTGGCCACGTAGTACTTGGTTTCTCCGGTGGATGACGGCTTGACGAGTTTCTCCTCCCCCCCGATGGTGAACACAGCGTACCGTTTGAGTCGACGCCTGTCCCGGGAGTCGCGCTGAGACGGCTTGAGATGTTGTGCCTTCTTCACTTCTTCTAAAATTTCTACATACCTTTTCTTGTCAAAAATGGCTGAATTGTCCTTTCTCTTTTTAGAGAGCAGCTCTTTCAGCTTCTCCAGAAAATGCTGCTCTGGATCCGCCATGACTCACTGGTGCTAGTGCCCGGCACGGGCACACTCGGGGCACAGGCTCACGAAGAGAATAACAGCCTGTCGGGTGATGTTTGCATACCTGTAAAATAAATTACTTTCAATAAGAATTTTCGTTTCCACGCACTGTGAAAAATATCCTCGTAAATTTACGATATTTTTTTGTAATTTTGATTTACAAAATATGTCGTAAATTGACGACTGCCCATTCTTGCTCGTCGTTTATAACTCACCTCTTCTTCAGCTCGACCAGCATGTGGTAGGGACTCGTATGCCCGGTGTTGAGGTGGGCCTCCCTCAGCAGCGCGTATACGTCCTCCGTGGCCACGTAGATCTTGGGTTCTCCGGTTGCGGACGGCTGGACGAGTTTCTCCTCTCCCCCGATGGTCAGGACAGCATACCGTTGCAGCAGACGCGTATCTCGGAGTCCGCGCTGCGCCGGCTCGACATTTTGGGCGCTCTTTACCTTCTCTACTATCTCCGCGTACCTAGCTTTCCCGAAAATTGACGAATTCGCTGAGAGCTGCTCCTCCAGCTTGCTCAGGAAGCTTTGTTCGGCTGCGTCGGCCATCTGGTTCTGCGGTGCTTCCTGGTGCTTCCCTGCTTGCCCCGGTTGTCATGGTTGCCCTGGCTTCCCCCACCCCCTTCCGCCATCTTCAATGCCCACCGTACCCCCGTTTCGACATTATCCACCTCTGGCTGGATAATGTCAAAACAAGGCGGATAATGTGCGGTGAGACGGACATTAGCCAGTGCCCTCCGGCTAATGTCGTTTCCGCCGGACATTACCCGGATAATGTCGGACATTAGCCAAGCGTCGGTCATTACCCGTAACATATATATTGCACGGCCCCTTACCTAAATCCTGATTTCTCCATACGATTTGCACAAGACTTGGCAAAGAGATATAGAACTCACTTTGCTTAGTTCACTGCTGAGATGCCAGTCCAAAATTGGTGGCCAATTTTGAGAAATTTCGATCTAAAATATCTGTTGCTAATACTTGACTTGTCACGGCAAAACAGCGTGGGAAGGGGAGCCGAGTCGCCATTGTTGCGGGTGCTCGACCCCTTGGCGGCGCGGCGCGCAGTCGAGGAGGACCGTGGCCGGGGACTTGTTGATTCATCTCATGCACAGTAGTTCAAAGGATAGAATTTCGAATGATACGTTAGAATAAAAATGTAAAAGCAGTGTTTGAATGACCATTTCACAAACTAGGCTTTATTTAGTTCAAAAATCAAGCTGATCGGACAATTTTTACTGCGAGAGACTAACTTCTCAGTCATTTAAACTAGAAATCTAGAATTTGGCATGTGACCCGCTGTACTTACGACTGTGAGATAAAGCAAATTCAATAACGTGACACGTAAGGCTAGAAATTTTAAATTAAATTTCTACATAAACCATCCCCAAAGAGAAGCGTGACGTGGATTCAACGTGGATTCCACGTGGAGGCGTTGATCTATCGTGGACGTGGATGAATCCACCAAAATTCAACTACTTTCCCTTTTACAAAATATCATCATAAATTTATGTTTGCAAGAAACTGGGGTGCTTAAACATTGTAAGTAGTGAAAAAACTGCTTGGCAGCTGAACTTGCGACATCCCGTCGAAAAAACGTGGAATGGACGTTATTTTGTCCATCGTGGACTGATCCACCATGTTTCAACTATTTCATCTGGTGTTCCTGTGTTGTCGACTGTTCTCCATACACTCTAAACTTTCTACAAAGAAATTTTTCGTAGAATACAAAGAATTATGTGCAACCGTAATATACAAGAAAAATCCTTGTATTAAAAAGAGTTTTCCTTCGTACTAAAAGGAATTTTCTTTGTATTACAAAGAAAATTTCGCTTTGTAGTGGCTTCGTATTACGGTTGCACAGAATTCTATGTAATACAAGGAAT
Source organism: Frankliniella fusca (assembly GCA_029379305.1). Classification (NCBI taxonomy): domain Eukaryota; kingdom Metazoa; phylum Arthropoda; class Insecta; order Thysanoptera; family Thripidae; genus Frankliniella; species Frankliniella fusca. Next base: position 2,032,807 of record JAHWGI010001401.1, on the reverse strand, counting down.
TTTCTTTGTAAGAAGTTAAGAGTGTACGTTTCCATGATTCATGAGATAAAAGACGCTCTATGATTTCTTTATCAAGTTACTGAGAATACGTTGAAATAACGTGGAATCAACGTGTTTTTCCTCCACCGTGGATACATCCACCATATTTCAACTACTTACTCACTAATCCCCTCGTTGTTTCTGTGTTAGCGACTTTCCTGTTCCTGATTCATGGAAAGGAGGGCGATTTATGAATTTTTTCCATGTTGAGTGGGACTTTGTGGAAAGAACGTAGAATCCACGTGGAATCCACGGTACAAAGTTCATAGTTCAACATTCAGAATTTAGTCACATCTTTATTTTTATAGATGCCTGAAAACTGTCTTGTCCTTATAAAATATTATTTACAATTTGTCGCAAACAAAAGGAATCGAATTTCGACGTACTTAACGCACAAATCGCTAAGGTCAAGCGAAGGAGCTGTGTGGGTTGACCCTTACAGTCGGATCGGTTGCTGACGCTTCTTCCTCATCAGTGGCGCCGTAGGCTAACGGGTATAGTACGAGACTTCGAACTCTAAGATCCCGGGTTCAACTCCAGGTAAGGTAAATAAAATAAATGAGTAAGATTGTAAGTAAGAAAAACCGTGTCACACAAGGGAAAGTAATATCAGTCAAGGAATATTTTTATGATTTCTGACAACAATACCCAAAAGAAAGTGAAATTTGAGCATAGGCAAACACGTTGATTCCACGTTACATCAACGTTGAAAAGTGGTGGAACGAAGTGTCAAATTAACGTCGCTTCCACGTGGATCATCCACGTGGATTCCACGTGACAGTTCAACGTTGAATCAACGTTACGTCCACCAAAATTTCTCTTTGGGATCATCTACCGAAGTATTTTGTGAAACAAAATTACTAACGAACTTCGTGCATACCAGGATTTCCTGAAATCGTATTTTTTATCATGGTAAAACTATTAGAAACCTATAATTTAATAACATAAGACGCTTCAGTTTAGAGAAAAGAAATAATGTAAAGTTCATGCCTTTCTTTGCCAAGCAAAGATTTTTGAAACTTTAAATTCAGAGCAAAGGTAACTGTTTGGTGACATAAATTGACTGAATTTACATTTCAGAACTCGTAAGATCTCATCTTCTACTCGTCAGTAATATTTCAACCACTCGCGATTCTCTCACACTCGATGGCTCTAACCCTACCATGTCGTGTAGGAGCTGGGCCTGCTCGGGGTCCCGCCGCCACAGGTGCTCGTAGCGGTCCAGAAAGCGCTTGTGCACGCTGAGCAGGCGGTGAAGGTCGGGCCCTCGGCGCCGCCACACCCGAATGTACACCCAGGTCGTGTATAGCGAGCAGAAGTTGATGAAGGCGTCCGTCACCTCCTGTCGCACCGCGGGGAGCATAATATCAGAGACCAGGATGATATGTTCGACAGGAAATCTGTTTTCCCCAACAGAGTTTTCTGCTCAGTCGTGGACAGGAAGTGAGAAGATATAAAGAAGTGCCAAAAGGGGCGCAGAAACAGCAGCTGACTGCTGCTTCCGGTTTAAAATCAATTCAGGATATCCGGGTTTCACACATTCTCTGAAAATATTATTTTTGACCAATATAGGAAGAAACTTTATAGTGTATTCCAAGCAGTTGTTGACCGGAAGTGAGAAGATGCGCAAAAAAGGTCCAAAGCGGATGCGGAAATAGCAGCGGACTGATGCTTCCGGGCTGCTCTGAAAAGTTGAAAAACCGGGAAGAATGTTGCCTCCGCCGCCTTGGCACTTCTTCACATCTAACTTCCGGCCAACAACTGATTGGAATATCCTATAAAGATTTTTCCTATAATGCGGTCAAAAATAAAATTTTCAGAGAATGTGTGAAACCTGCATATCCTGAATTAGATTTTAACCATTTCGGATTAGTACTCATCAATCAAAAGATATCCTGTTCGAAAACTCGTTTAAGTCATTGTACATTCCGAGGGGTTCCTTACTTCGATTTTTTGGTGTACAGTGACTGGAGATGAACAACGATGAAATGATTACAAATGACTGGCAGGTAACTTAAAAGGATGAAATGACTAAAAATGACAAAAAGAGAAAAAAATTGTGAAAAATGATGAAAAATGATAAAATGTGATGAAAATTTATGAAAATTTATAAAAGTCGGTGAAAATTGACTAAAAATTGACTGCAAAATGATTGGAAATGAATAAAGTTCATTAAAAATGACCATATTTGACTAAAAGTCGAGAAGCAAGGTTGAAAATTGATTACTTTGTAAATTCGAGTAATTTCACTGCACCGAGCGGGCCCGGCGGAAATACGGACACCCGCATGGATAGGCCAACACTCGCTAGGCGTGCAAGGCGGGCTTGTCTTACCAGCTGGTAAAGGAGCGAAACCGGGTGGGTAGAGGTAGTGGCCTTTCTTGGTGGAGGGTGTTGGTATCCCGTGAAACCTGGGTTGTATGCAATTCGTACATGATTTGTATAAAATTGTTGTATGGGCACACACGTAACGCATACGCACCGTACGTGCACATACAATCATGTATTTAAAACTGTACGTAAGGAGGTGATGGGTTACATACAAAACACATGCATTTCGTATGCATGAGAAGTTGTATCGAAATGTGTATGCTGCAAAGTGCGGCTGACATACAAACTCGTATGTGACTGCAGGTGCCTGCAACAGCCTGCGCACGAGGACGTACGCGAACATATAAACTTGAAAGCTGCACGCAAGCCTTTTGCATACAGTCTACGTACATTGATGTACACACGTACGAAGATGATGCAATCACGTATGTGCCAGAGTCCTGAGATCTTAGGGGCCGTTCCCCAAGAACTCGACAAGGCCCGCCCCCCCCCCTTCCCCTCAATAACTCTCCTCCTATCCACTGAGAAAAAGAAATTTCACCTCTTTCGCAGTTTTTGATTCTCGAAAAAAAGATCCGTCGGTCAATTTTTTTTGATTTCTCGGTTTTTGAAAGATAAGTTGACGGCGTTAATTGGCTGAGCAATCTAATTTAATCTAAAAAAAAAAAAATCCAATCTAATCCAATTAGCGAAGCCACACTGACACTTCCGGCGCATACTGATGGGAGCGTCAACTTTTCTGGATTGCGCTGACGATGTTGCCAACCTCAACCAAATGAAACTAAATTCTGCCGTATGGAGTTTTGACTGTTTGTGAAGTGCATTCATTCTCTTTTTGATTATTCTTTACAATAAAACAAGTCGTGTTGAGTTTAAGCACTCTCCAAATTACATGTATTGGCACAGGGACTTTTCTATGAACCAACTAAGAAAAACTCAGTGTTTTGAGCGTAGAAGTGGTCAGACTATTTTGCGTCTGTTTACTCCTCAGGTTGTGGTCTCTTCTTAAACTCCTCTAAGTTTCAGACATTACTTACTGTTGTCAGTTAATAAAATATCTATTTTAATTAATAAATGCTGCATGCTTCTGTTTCATTTAGAAAATGAGAAGTTGTGGATTATGTATGTTCTGATATCTTGTTTCAGGCATGGAAGTTAATGTACCAGAACCTGAAATCATAACCATTGATTCGGATTCAGAAGACGACACACCCTGGCCAATCAAGGAAGAATTTAAAAATGGTGATGGTTTGGATGAAACATTAAATGAAGTAGTAAATGGTATGTACTTCTTTATTTGCAGGGCAGTACTCAGTTTATAATCAGACATTGTTGATGTTAGTTGTAAAGAAAAAACTTTGCATCATTTTTACCAAAGCTGAAGCAATGTATTTTATAGATAACTCTCTTGTAGGAATAGAAAATGGAAACTTCAGGGAAGATGCCTGTCCGGCATGTGATCTTCATGGTCCTCCAGGACAAGACTCTGCACATAAGTGTGCATATTGTAAAATTCCTGTTCATGCATTTGGGTGCTCTGTTGCTAATTGTAATGGTACTGAGGGCTATGGAGGCAACGACAGGATATGTCTACCATGCTCCAGAAAAGGTTAGTGAGTCCCTATATCTGGGAAGAGCTGAATAATTATTTTTCAACCAACAAGACATTGCCTTTTCCTTACAGCTCAACCAACCAAGAAAATTTCTTGCAACCCAATCTGGAAGTGTTTTACTTGTGGCAACAAAGACCTAGAATTGTAAATTGCATTGCAGCTGCAGAATATTGATCTATAATGCCAAAAGATTCTTGTTTAATGCTTTTCTCTGATGCAGGAAAACTATTCAAACCCCAGGTGCAAACTTAGGACGTGAATATTATGGATGCTATTCTTCTCTATGCACCCGTGAAAAGCCATTCTTGTTTTGGGCTCCTAAAGGTAAGGAGCTTATCTAATAATATCTTTTGCCTTATACAATCGCAATGTAATTTGTTAATCTACGCTCCATACATATTTGATATTTCTTTTGTATCCCTTCTAGACAAGTCAACTGAAAAAATTGTCTCACCAGATAAAAGGGTAAATGTAACAGAGCGCAAAAGAAGAGGTAATTATCTTAGCTCAGGAACACTTGTAGTGCTTCAGAGTGCTTTAATTTCTGCCCGCTCTGTCTTTTGTCATGTGGTTTGCCTTGAAACTTTTTGCTACTCTTCTAATTTCTTATTTTCCATAAATCTATTTCCCTTTGCGTTTAAAAAATGATTTCTGTTGTCAGGTCAAAAAAGGAGTAATAGTGAACACATTACAAATGGAACTGTAAGTTTAACTTCATGATACCTTCTAAAACCAATTCCATCTCCAAAAAATTATTCCACACATTCTGTATTCTTTTCTTTATAGGAGCAGCAAAGCAAAAGGCCTATGCGCCAAATTCACCTACCACTCCGATTGAGGAAATCATATGTCTTTGAGACCCCTTAAATCAATCAATGAATGCTCTCAGACTGTTTTTTTTTTATTAGTAGCTGTATTAGTTGTATTAAATTGAGTCCTTTCGCTCTTCCTGTTTTATTTGGATAAGTTACCAATTCAGAATTATGAGGGTGGGGCGGGCTAGACGCTCCTGGTCTTGGTGGCATGTCTCCTGGCGATCCCCACCTGGGGGAGAGTTAGGACAGGGGCTGACCAGGGCTTTCTGCATGGCAGTGCACTGCACCTTTCTCTCCGCTAGACACAAACGCGTAGGTCCGGGCGGGCCCGTTAGCTTTCTTCCGCGTCTGTCACCTCTGGTTGTTCTGCTTCTTGCTGCACGTCCTTCAGTGAAGAAAGAAGACTGAACGCACTGACCAGGGGGCACAAGCGCCTCTTGGTGCATGACTGGGCCCTTCATTTGGGGTGCCTGGGATGACGGGATGGTGAGTTCTGAAGAGGGCCCCACTTTGATCGAGGTCACGGCGGTGCTTAGGGCCTTTTGACCTTGGTGCCTGACTGGGTGTTTCCTCTGGAGCGCCCGGGATGACAGGAGGGGCGAAGAGGCTGGCGCCCGCGGTCTTGGGACTGCCGCACTGGCCGGGCAGTGGCGTGCCCGACCGGACGGCCTTTTCGGGGCGCCGCCCGGTGGGGTGCAGCCGGGGTCGCGGAAGGGATGCCATGATTCTTCAGTTTACTGGGCACACGATGCCACCGTGCCCGGGACTTAGCTGCCGAGCCTTTCTGTGCTTGTATCCTTTTTGCATGCCTGTCAACGTAGCCTGCTGCTGCACGCTGCAGTTTTGCCTGTTCCGTTCTGCCCTGCCGACTGATTCAGAAGATCGCTCTCATCTCTCCGTCCTTCTTGCACCTACAAGGGTGCTGGTCGTGGTAGTGCTCCACGAGTGCGATGAGGATAGAGTTATGAAAGCTATCTTCTGAATCGCTCGGCTGCCTTTGCACTTGTTCATACCCCGTCCGCCCCCACACCACGGCCCTTGGTCGCCGCGCGCGGAGCGCGGGGGCAATTCCCCCTAGGGGTGTGCGACTTCCGCGACTCCGCCATGGAGGGGGGAGGGGGTAATCCCACTAATTTTTCCTCTCTTCTAACAAGGGTCTACAGTTTGCCGACGCCAGCGGCCTGACCTGGCTTTATGCGTAATTACTCTGAAAAATAATTATGGAGCGAGTCCAAGACTCCGCCGTTAGACTACTATTATTATTATTGTTGTTGTTATTGTTATTATAATTGTTGATTCGAATTTAAGTTATTATGAATCTGTGAGCATGTTTATGTTATGTCTGATGATAGACTTTTGCTCAAATTTGTTTTCTTGTTAACCGTGTTACTTTTGTTTGTGGAAAATTAGACCTGTTCTTACCTTCACAAGTCTTTGCCTTCATCTTTGAATCCTCTCGTCAACTTTAATTTATTCAAACGAAAGATATACAGTCACCGCAATTTCCTTTACATAAATATATGCCAGTGTTGCGACCAGCCTCAACAACAGACGAGGGAGGCTCAACCCTTCCCCCACTCCACACAACAGTGAACTAGAGGTGCGCGTAGGGAAGTGTTAGATATGGGGGAACTGGTAGGGTAAACCTCTCAGATCGCTCTTTGAAAAAGAAATTAGGGATATATTACGGGAGAGAATTTAATCAGGATCGGTGGTTCGAAAAAGGTTGATGCTCCCTCCGGTTACCTCGTGATGTAGTTTTCCCCGTCCGTCGATCCGTGCTGCCACCACGAAGACTGAACCGCATCTGCCAGTCCGCACCAGAGGTGCGGACCGCCAAACCTCGGTCTTCGAGGTGGCGAGCGCGCGCCCCCAATTGCAATGTTAGTGTTTTGCTGAATGAACACCAACATTGCATCAGGGCCGCGCGCGACACGGCCGTGCGCGACTGCTGACTGCCCTACTCGGATTGGGTCGCGCACTCGCGACGCAATTAGCTGACAGAAGCCCAAACCCTTCCCCGCTTTCTGTTTTCGACCTGGTGGTGCAATTAGTGTCCTTACATTTGCTTTCACCACGTGGTGCAAATAGTGTTTTTTTTGTTGTTTGCACCGTGGTGCGAATTATTATTATTTTAATATTTACACCACTATATTTGAAAAGTGGGGTGGTGCAAATAGTAAAAGCAGCACAATTTACACCGTGGTACAAATTACGCCTTATCACTTATTTTCACCACTATGGTGTAAATAGTCACTCCGTTTATCAATTTAGTTTTGTTCAAAATAAAGTAAGGAGAATACAAGAGCATTGAACATTCAAAACTTTGCTATCTTTCAATTAAATAAATGTTGGATTTAGAGTGAGTGAGGCCGCTGCCCGACTGTCAGTTGTTATAAGGCTGCCGGGCCCGCGGGTCCGTTCCTAAATGCGTGAGGCCGGGCGGAGAGCGCAAGACTCGCGGATCCCGCGAAGCTGCTCCCCCGCGAGCGCTCCACGGAGTGACATGCCGCGTTTCGCGATGCAGCGAGCGTCCCGCGGCGGGGGTGACTCGCAGGCTCGCAGGGGCACTCGCGACTCACCCCCGCGAGCGGGATGAACTACCCGAGTTGACCCGAGGACACAGTGAAGTGACCGCGGAGGACCGTGGGGTCCTTCGTGAAGGTGAAGTTAGTGTTTCCAAAGTTCTTGCGTGAAAATTCACGCGGCTGCGTGAAAAGGGTTGCTTCAGTTCGGAATGATATCAATTCATCGAATCCAAACCAACCAATAGTAGTCCAGCTACCAGCTCAGATGTAGCTCATTAATTGGACAGACTTCAGAGCTTGCGTGAAAAAACACGCGGATGGCAAATTGCACATAACACCTTGCGTGAAAAAACACGCAGATGGAAAATTGCACATAACACATTGCGTGAAAAAACACGCGGATGGAAAATTGCACATAACACCTTGCGTGAAAAAACACGCAGCGTGAAAGAACACGCAGGGTACGTTCCAGATGCACTTGCCGCTTTTGCCAAGCTGCCTGAAGTAAAAGGTACAAAGGAGAAAGACGCGACACAAATATAGAATCAAAAGCGCAGCACCTTGGTCTTACCAGGCGGCAGCGGGGCAACACAACAAATACAGGACGACGACGAAATTCATAAACAAATATACTAGATGTCATGTGGACAAGGATAGCGAGACGAAACATGAGCTGACCACTTATAACCCGACGTCCGAACGTCCGCGCAGACGGTGCAGACCTCAAAATCACGCAGCCGCGTGAAAAAAAAATCGCCGCACCAACAAGCGTGAAAATCACGCGAGATCTTTGAAGATGCATACGCCGCATTCAAGGCAGCCGCGTTGTCCAAGCAACGCGATTCCCAAACGGCCGAACACACAGTGCAGCCCATAGAGCGCGGTGCGTACCGTGCCGTTGACGGTCAGGGGCCGCACGGTGGCGATAATGCGGCGTGGCGGCGCGGCCACGGAGCAGGTCTTGCTGAGGGCCTTGTCGACCTGCCCGCCATCGTACCAGTCGTACCCGCACAGCTAGCGTGCGCTCAGTGCTGCCGGGCCGGGCCGGGCGGCGCGCGGCGCGGCCGCGACCTGCCCGCCGTCGTACCCGCGCAGCTACGGCGCGCCCAGTGCTGCCGGGCCGGGCGGGGCGGCGCGGCCTCGGAGCAGGTCTTGCTGAGGGCCTTGTTGACCTGCGGGTACGACCTGGGTAGACCTGCTCCGAGGCCGCGCCGCCCCGCCCGGCCCAGCAGCACTGGGCGCGCCGTAGCTGTGCGGGCCGGTACGACGGCGGGAAGATCGACAAGGCCCGCAGCAAGACCTGCTCCGAGGCCGCGCCGCCCGGCCCGGCCCGGCCCGGCAGCACTGGGCGCGCCGTAGCTGTGCAGGTACGACGGCGGGCTGGTCGTCAAGGGCCTCAACAAGACCTGCTCCGTGGCCGCGCCGCCCCGCCGCATTATCGCCACCGTGCGGCCCGTGACCGTCAACGGCACGGTACGCACCGCGCTCTAAGGGCTGCGCTGTGTGTTCGGCCGTTTGGGAATCGCGCTGCTTGGACAACGCGGCCACCTTGAATGCGGCGTATGCATCTTCAAATCATCTCGCGTGATTTTCACGCTGGTTGGTGCGGCGTTTTTTTGTTGTTTTTTTTCACGCGGCTGCGTGATTTTGAGGTCTGCAGCGTCTGAGCGGACGTTCGGACGTCGGGATCTAAATGGTCAGCTCATGTTTCGTCTCGCTATCCTTGTCCACATCACATCTCGCACCTTTTGTTTTGTCAATTTCGTCGTCTTCGTGTCTGTTCCAGTCTGATTTTTGTATAAGGGATTGATTTTGATTAATACCTTACATCCGGCTTACATCCTCATCCAGTGTATGTGTTAGCGGCTTGTTGCGGAACAGCATAGAAATGGCAGCAGACGACACCGGTCGCATCCGGTCATAAAAATCACGCAGCGTGAAAAAACACGCTGCGTGTTTTTTCACGCAACAACTTAGAAACACTAAATCCACCTTAAGTGTACGTCGTCGCTCGCGGGGGTGAGTCGCGAGTGGCCCCGCGAGTCACCCCCCGGGGCGCTCGCGGCATCGCGGTACGCGGTAAGTCACTTCGCGCAGCGCTCGCGGGGGAGCAGCTTCCCGGGAACCACTGAAACACTAAAACTTAAAAAAGTAACACGCACATTCCGTAGCGTCTTTTAAGATAGAACTTTGACTTCGTCAGGGAGGTCAGGGTCCGAGGGGTACACGACTCTGAAAAGAAGTGAACTGGGATTGGGGATTGAGGATTGGGGCAAGGATTTCTAACATTGAAATTGATTGTGAAGGATTGGGTGAATTGGGTGGATTGGAGCGGATTGGAGGGAATTGGAGGGGATTGGGAGGGATTGGAGGGGATTGGAGGGGATTGGAGAGGGGATTGGAGGGGATTGGAGAGGGATTGGAGGGCATTGGAGAGGGATTGGAGGGGATTGGAGAGGGATTGGAGGGGATTGGAGGGGATTGGAGAGGGATTGGAGGGGATTGGAGAGGGATTTTAAGAGGCTGCCAAAATAGTAGAAAAGACAAGCTATGATAGCCCGTAATAGGCTGAATGCCGATACGCCTGAAGCATAGGCAACCCATTTCGCAGCCCAGGAGATGGCCCGCATTCACATCAAAACAAAAAAATAAATTTTGAGAGTAGTGTTTTGTTTCATGTCTTCAAAAAAAAATTATTGTTACGAAATCTTGAAAGATTTTGAATTAAGCCCTTCGAAACATAATTCAAAGCTATATTCAGTTCTTAATGTGTGACAGAGACCACATAGACCTGGTTTCATTTCACTAATTTGCTGTTTAGAGTTGATTTTTAAACAAAAAATAAGGTTTACTAGTTCAAATATTTAAAAAAGTATGTTAATAATGAAATTTGTCGAAGGAAAATAGGTCTATGTTACACATTTATAACTCAATATGTATTTGTATTATGTATCCCAAGGCTACAATCAAAGTCTTTTGAGATTTTGATACAAGAAAATTCATAATAGATATAATACTGTATGTTGAACTTTCTTTCCACTTTTGATTGAAATTATATGGTTCTACCTTATGGCAAGAACATATATTCTGAACCCCAGATGCCAAGACATTATTTATGCACATAAGCAGCACAAGCATCAGAGTAAAATTTAAAAAAATAAAATTAAAAAAGGACTCCATGCATATAAAAGCAAGGGAAAAAAAATCACATCCATATTGTTTCTTTTAAAACACTTGCTTTAATAAACAACAATTACTACTAGGGCAACTATTGCCATCAATTAACATTATACTGTAAAATAAAATCACATTCAACAGGTAACTTGTATTAGCCTACTTCAAATTAGTGAAAAAGGTGAAAGCATCAGTAGACAGGAACAGCTGGGATCCAATATTGGTGGGTGCTGGCAGATGTGAGACATAGTTTTCTATATTAATAAATCCCTGTATCTTGGCTGCTTTATAGGCAAGGCTTCTGTCAGCCTTTAATTTATACCAGGAGCACATGCATCCTACACCTCTTGCTGTAGCCTTGTTCTGAGGTGGATCAGTAGGAACACTTGGTAATGGATATGTTCTAGCAGCACCACAGCCACTCAAATAAGTAAAACTGAGAACCTGCCCAATGCAGTGTACTCCCTGCTTTCTGAAAATACACCAGTCACCTTCTTTTATGGAGGCTTTTCTTACCAGTTCTGTTGCGGCTTGCTTCTTTGAGTTGAAATTGGATAACGTAAAACAAACTCCTTGCCTTACACTCAGCATCCGATCACTGCTCAATTTATGACCGTTATTTGACAGTAACCAACAAAATGTTGATTTTCTCACTTTTACAAAACGACCATTAGAAGTAGGAACCATAAGAAAAATGCTTGTAGGTGGCAGTAAAATTGTTTCTTCAGGAATGTCAAGAAATGGATTAAGATCCGTGATATCTTCAGGTGAGGGGAATGCTGCTAGTAGGTCTAAGCTAATATCGTCTTCATCAAGCACACTACTGTATAAACTTTGTTCTAAGATAGAATTATCTTCTAGGTCATCTCAACCTTCCATAGCAGAAAGGTACTGCTTGATGTGAACTAAAGAGAAACATTTTACTCCCAGTTTGTTCATGACTAGTACTATATCACTTTTAGCGAGATTTACTACTTTCAAAATCTCATCATTATTTGGAAGATACTCTAGAGATAATTTTTCTTTAGTGAGCATTCCGATCAGTTTTTTTCTTCTCTCCCTGGGAAATACAAGCTTCTCCAACAATTTGGATGACACAAGGTTGAGTACATCAATTCTTTTTACTCTTGCAAGAAACTCTTTCATGCAGAAGTTAATTACTGTAGACTATGTGGAGGTCATTGATCTTGCAAGTCTAAAATATCCTTCACATGGTTGGCTTCCCAGCAGCTCCACAAGAAAATATTCTGGCGTAGATTCTTCTCTGAATTTGACAATCAACATTGTAATAGTATGTGCGATTATTTCAACACAAACATAAAGGTTTGATGTTACAAAGTTGTTCATATTGTAGGAAGCATGGTTAAAGAGAAAAACTTTCCAGAATCTCAAAAAGAAAACACAGTACCAAACGTTGTAGAGCCTTTCAGCAGCACTCAAGGCTTCATCTAAACATGCTTGCAAAAGAAAGCGCATACTTGTGAGGTAAGCAATGGTGCCTTCACTGCCAGTAATATTTTTTTGGAGAGAAGTGGTGACTCTTTCACTACACATTTTAATAGAAGCATTAAAATTCATTTAATCCTTTTCCAAATCATGATCAGTCAGACCATGCTCTTCTTGAGGAATATTTTTGATTAAAATTTTGAGATGAGTTTGAGATGCTACATATTTACCAAGAGGAAGAACTGTTGACGGATTGAGGCGGGCTCTAAATTTGTTAATAGTGTGGATGGGGTCTTGCATTACATTAAAATTTCTACTAGAACTTGCAAAAAACCAGTCTTTCCACTTCTCTTCAAAATAGAACTCATCACTTTGATCACCTGACTGTCCAAACAGGTGAGCGTGCATGGCTTTGAGGAGTTGTGGGTCACCATCAGATGCAAAATTTATCACTTCAACACCAAGTTTTCCTAACTCTTTATGAATAAAATTCCACCTTTTAGAAATATGTACGGCAGAAAACTTGTTGTCTGTGCCAGACAAGGTGAGACAAAAAGATGGGGGTCCTTTTTGTAAGGGCTGAGCCATGATAGCATAACCGTTCGATGCAACTCTTCCATTCCTGAGGTGAGATGCTATCATTGCAGCTGATCTTGCTGGGTGGCTGCTAGGTATCGGTACGCCATCATCATTGAGAGCCAGCACCGGGCCAATAATTTGATTGGTTGTGGAATCATAACAAAACTTTTCTGGTATACGAGTCCCATCTTCTGATATTGCCACTTCGAGTGGCAAGTTATTTTTCTTCAAGAAGTCCACTAGCTCCTGAAATCGAAACACACCTTCAATTACAGGCTGTGACGCATTTTTCAACATAAGCTCGACTTGGCTGATGGAAGGTAGAGATCCAGGTAGATTAACTTGTAAGAATTCATAAATAATTCGGCCTCCAACTACAAAAAGATAAACCGCAAACAGCTTTAGGTCCTCCTCATACCGTTGACCGTGATTCTTTCTTTCTGAGTTTTTTTTTTGGGCCGTGCCTATTAAAAGTTTTAAGAGAAAAGACAAATTTATCTTATTGGAATCACCTATTGCTAGTGAAAGTTCTTTGCATCTAGCTTCTAAGCAACTTATTACCTCACTGTTTGCTTTCAGAGTTATCTCTATTTCATTCAAAACAGGAAAATAAACCGGAATACGAGTTTGATTCTCAATGTGTCGACCCAAAGCTCTTTTTCTTTTATCTGCCCTGCTGAACTTATTTGTATTTGGGGAGATATCCGAACTCTGATATCTCCCACCACCCAAAAAACCAGAGCCTCACCTGATTTATTGCTTTCCTCCATCTCAATCAGATCCCCTCCATGTTCCTCTTCTGAGCTTCTTGTTTCTGTACCAGCAGCAACAGATTTCTCATTACCTGCTTGAAAGAATGATTGTAAAACTGTCCCAGGCAAATGATCTTTTTTCTCTTTGTGTTTCATGAAGTGGCGATAAATATTGGACAGAGTCCAGGATGATGATGCAGACCGGTACCCAGATATGTTTTCAGAGCAGATCAGACACTTTGTTTGTGCTATCAATACAGGCCCTTCATTTTTTTCCACAGTTTTTATAGTCATGGTCACACGTGAAACACTAGTAATATAATCTGGAGTGAATTTTTGCTTCTTGAAGTAGTCTTTCAAAAGTTTCTTAATATAAGTCTCTTCTTCAGGAAAATCATAGCTTAGTACATTATCCTCTGAAGTCTTGCGTCTCTTGGGATTTCCAGCATCATTAGCAGAGTTCTTCTTAAATAATGGGTGCATAGTCACACTTTTCCCAAGAGGCTTGTCTTTTTCTGTGTGGTTTTTATTTACATACTGTACCACTTGTCGAACTAGTTTTTTCTCTCCACTAAAAAATGCAAATGATTTGGCACTAGTTGCTGAGCCAAGGTACAATTTCAATTCTTGTGCATCAGGTACACTTTCTTCAAGAGAGCCACTTCTAACAAATGTATCAATTTCTTTAAAGTCCTCTTCTTCAAACTGTTTAAGGGCAGCATATGTTTTAAATCCACACATATGCAAGAGTCTTATGATGTGGTCATCAATCATGGTGCGCATTGCCTCCATTATTTCCACCCACATTTTGTTGTCATCGTAAAACTTCGTCATAGCTATATCTTTACTTGTCTGAAATTAAAATGCATATGATTAAAACCTTGGAAATATTAAATGGGGTATAGTAGTTTGATTAATTATCGATTCTGTATGCTTTTATACCTCATCAACATTTTTATCCTTTCGCTTGTCCCAATTGCAAAGCACGCAGGTTGCTCCGGCGCTGGCGGAACCACGCAAGTCGGCCGGCGCTACATCAAACCACGCAAGTCTGCGCGGCGCTGGCGAAACCACGCAGCGCTGTTTCCCCGAGTTTTCAGGAGAGCGATTCGAAGGTTCGACGCTCCATTGTAATAAGCAGCGTGACCATTTTTCGAAGTCCGCTTTTACCGTCTTATTTTTCGATTTGATTTTTTAAAGTAATTTTAGTGGGAAGAGCATGTCTGAAACTATAGGAAACCATGTTTATCTGAAAAATGTCAGAAATCGAGTTGCGTGGTTTCATAGAGCGCCGATGGACTTGCGTGGTTTCGCCAGCGCCGCGCACCCGTGCGTGGTTTGATGTAGCGCCGGCCGTCTTGCGTGCTTTGCAATAGGGACGAGCGCTTTGGTATTGAGTCAAGTTTGTGTGCAGAATGCTCCTGTAAGAGAAAAGGCTAATATTAACCTCATTCATATAGAATTTCTAACGTTGCGATGCTGCATGGGCACGACCAATTATGATTTAAGAAACATGTTTACATTCACACCTTTCTGAATGCTGTTCTTATTTATAAGTTAAACTAAAGGTCTTATTCAGGATTTCATAGAGGAATTGTTTGGCTATTTAATAAGAGGCTGTTTGCTCACTTAAACAATATAAATAATATTTTCAAACTATTACTGCAACAAATTAAATATTTTAAATTGCTTAAGTATAGAATATAATGGTGCTATAATTAATTAAGATAAACTAGCATAGCATTCAATAGCACAACAAGTCCTTTCTAATGAAAACCCTCACCTGATCTTTAAGTCTCAGCTAAGCAAAACAGCGGGGAAGGTAGGCTTTCAAAAACTTATCTTGTCCTTGTCACTTTGCTCATTATCTTGATTTCCTTCTACCACCTTCTCTGAATTATTCTGGAAAAAAAAAGCAAAATTATAGCACATTCTACAAATAGATGTTTTTGTGGAACTGCAAAGCAATATGAACATACCATTTCTTCACATTCCTCATCCTGGTCCCCCATCTTTGGCAAAGTTTCGGCGAATTACAGGGTTCTGAAAATATAAAAAAAACCTTGATCGCTAACGCTAACGTGACAGCAGATGATAAAGACTTAGTAAAATAATACACTGCTAGAACTGATATTGCTCGTTTATCAGGTGTTAGTGCTATTATGTGGATTATTATTTGTGATGGGTGGGGGCTATACGATCGTTATCTTTTTTTTCCTTTATGTTTTTCTCTGTTTTTTTTTCTCTTTTATTGTCTGCCTCTCTTTTTTCTATTTCACTGTCATTCTTGCTCTTTACGTTACGGATACGGGTGGAAGGTCACCTGTCCCGTGGCACTCACTTCCAGTTCTGTAAGGAGGCTTCCCTCACGCCCATCTTCCTAAGCTCCGCCTTCTAGGGGGCCTCCCTTACGACCACCTTCCTAAGCTCCACCCGCTTGGGTAACCTTCCTGACTGACACGTCACTGACACGTCACTGACACGTCACTGACACGTCACTGACACGGCACTGACACGTCACTGACACGTCACTGACACGTCACTGACACGTCACTGACACGTCACTGACACGTCACTGACACGTCACTGACACGTCACTGACACATCACTGACACGTCACTGACACGTCACTGACACGTCACTGACACGTCACTGACACGTCACTGACACGTCACTGACACGTCACTGACACGTCACTGACACGTCACTGACACGTCACTGACACGTCACTGACACGTCATGGGGGGGCCTCCCTAACGACCACCCATCTAAGCTCCGCCCACTAGGGGGGCCTCCCTTACGACCACCTTCCTAAGCTCCGCCCTCTAGGAGGGCCTCCCTTACGACCATCCTTCTAAGCTCCGCCCTCTAGGGGGGCCTTCCTTACGACCACCTTTCTAAGCTCCGCCTTCTGGGGGGGCCTTCCTTACGACCACGTTCCTAAGCTCCGCCCTTTAGGGGGTCTCCCTTACGACCACCCTTCTAAGCTCCGCTTCCTAGGGGGGCCTCCCTTACGACCATTTTCCTAAGCTCCGCCCTCTAGGGGGGCCTCCCTTACGACCACCCTTCTACCCTAACAGAAGTTGAAATCCCAAAATTATCCCTTTGAAGTACCAAAGTTGTCCCTCTACTTTTCAAGGGACTTGGAGGGGATTTGGCACTTGCTCAAATCCCTCTGAAGTCCCTGCCCCCCGAAATCCCTCCGAAGTTCCATTTGCGATCGCGATGCCTTTTTGACCTAATCGAAAAAGTGGTTTAGGAGGACTCCTAGGTCGTTTTTAACACGTCACATGGAATTCAGGTGTTCAGAAATAATATACTATTGTATAGATGTCTCCTTCATACATGTTTCATCCATGAACGGTGCTTTAAAACCGCCAGACAGCTATGCGAATAGGATTCAGCGGTAGTTACGCAGGGACTTCAGAGGGATCTGAGCAAGGGCGAAAACCCCTTCAAGTCGTGAAATCCCAACTCCCTCATATGCTACTATTTGGGACTTCCAGGGGATTTGGACTTTGGGATCTCGAGGGACTTTGGACTTTGGGACAAATTTGGGATTTCAACTTCTGTTAGGGTAAGCTCCGCCCTCTAGGGGAGTCTTTCTTACGACCACCTTTCTAAGCTCCGCCTTCTAGGGGGCCTTCCTTACGACCACCTTCCTAAGCTCCGCCCTCTAGGGGGGCCTTCCTTACGATCCTCTTCCTAAGCTTTGCCCTCTAGGGGGGCCTCCCTTACGACCACCCTTCTAAGCTCCGCCTCCTAGGGGGGCCTCCCTTACGACCACCTTCCTAAGCTCCGCCTTCTAGGGGGGCCTCCCTTACGACCACCTTCCTAAGCTCCGCCTTTTAGGGGGGCCTTCCTTACGACCACCTTTCTAAGCACCACATTCTAGTGAGGCGTTTCTTTAGCTTACGTTTAGCCTATATAGTGAAGCCTTCTTAAAGTAAATATCGAGGGGAGGCCTCTTTTGAGCGTACGTTTAGCCTTCATACTGAAGCCTTTTTAAAGTAAATATCGAGAGTAAAAGCAGATGCTACCTTCGGTATCATCTGCTAAAAAAGATTACATAACAGCAACCTTTGGTAATTTGTGACCTGTCAAGTCAACCTTACGATGAGCAAGAAGGCATCCTGGCCTAGCCATAGAACAAAACAGATACATAGAATTCGGCTCCATTAACCTAACCTTACTTTCAATGAATGCGGCTTGTTTCACTCCGCGCATTCAATGGTAATTTGGATGACACACAATATGACATAACAAATAGTTAAACACTCGTTCATTTAAATTTAAGAAGTTACAGTGAAATGATGCTGTTTAAAGAATAAATTAAGTATACTTACACTACGGCTTGGTGCGCGGGGTAGGGCCGCCGGTGAGTCGCGCCTCATCTGTGTGTGTGTGGTAGTGTTGTGAAGTCAGTCTGACACACAACCTCAGCGGTTTTGGCGCGACGCAAGTCACAAATGCTCCCCGTGTACGGTACTTAAAGCATTTATCGAGAATTATCGACTAAATGGATGCATGAAAAGTTATTTGGTAGAGAGGATAGGGGTCTGATCGGCATTTAATTTAATAGATTATGTGGAGGATTGGTGCGATTGTAAACGATAATTTAGTCTTTATCGTGGATTTTATAGATTGGACGGGATTGATGGATTCGGTGGGATTGGAAGGATTGGAGAGGGATTGGTCGGGATTGGTTGGGATTGGTTGGGATTTGAGAGGGCTTGGAATAGGGATTCTTTCTCAGGTGAACTGGGATTGGTCGAAGTCGTGTACCCCTCGTCAGGGTCAGACTTTGGTCAAGAAATGGAGGTGTCTACTGCTACATCCTCTTCACTTTCACTGCCCTCCTCTCTACGTTAGTACTTATTTGGTATAAAATGTCCGCAACGTCAAATTCACTTTTAGATACTTGCAAAAACCTTTCATTCCTATAAAATTGACATTTTTTTGGGGAAAAAAGGCAACTGTAACAATAAAAACGTTTTTTTTTTTTTTTTTTTTTTTTTCGTTTAAAACATAGTTTCTTTAGGCCGCGGAAAAAACCGTTCGAAACGTTCGAAACATCGGAAAACAAGCTAGGCCCGCCCTTCCGCCAAACGTCGTTGCCAGCTCCGCTTCGCTGCGCTGGCAACACTGTTCGTCCGGGGGCAGCCTAGCTTGGCTTGCCGGCGGCGTTATGGACGGGCCTTCAGCCCGTCCTCGAAATCACAGGTTATAAATAAGATACTTTAAAAAGCGGGCCTTCGGCCAGCTTACTTATTGTCGCAGTCGTACAAAACAATTCGAGCCTTCGGCCCGATAATACTTTTCATTTTTATTTTTTTTAAATTTTATTTTTTAGATATAAATTACTGCTTTGAATAACGGGCCTTCGGCCTGCTAACCAATTGACGCCTCTCGCGGTCATAGGGTACATTTTGGCCTTCGGTCAGATCATCCTTTCAATTATTTTTACAGATTATGCCTGTTTATTTTTTACATACCAGTGTAGTGGGTTTGCCTATCCTAGGAGTTACGGCGCCTTACGTGCAGATTGGATAGGCAAACCCGCAACAGTGGTGTGTATTTGACTTGAAAGAACACAGTGTTATTTAATATTACAAACGATTTTTAATATGTTCGTTTATTATGAGTATATACATGAACAAAGGAGTACATTTCCAGTAAGTGTGCACCATTTGAACGACATGCAAAGCTTTGGTAAGCGGAGAAAAAGTACTATAAATTAGTTTGAAACGCACAGTATTTTAGGCGTGGAAAAATTTTAGGTAGCGGTGTATCACCGTGACTGCAGCCCACCCTTCTGCTTTGAAACGCAGTGGTTATATGTCTATTGGTTGCGCCTTTATCATAATTTCTGTGATTAAAGAAATGACAGGATTAGGGATTGAAATTTTCCGGAAAAATATTTTTAGGAAATATTTCCGGAAATTTTTTCCACTTTTTCCGAAAAATATGGAAAAATTGGAAAAATATCCTTTTTCTCTTGTTTTGAAATAAAAAAATAATTTTAAGTACTCCTATCGCGTTATGATTCGTTTTAGAGAAAACAGCAAACAGCAGTTTGTCTTGTTTCGCTAATCGCTTCATAATTCCGCGCCTTGCCGCCTCAAACGCCGTATTTAAAGCCTCAATGAAGTACTTCTCTTTTTTCTAAGCTTCCGATTCTTGATCAGAACTCGAATCTGTCGTCGATGCGGGTTCTCGCGCTGTTGTCATCGTTCTGGATTGTATCTTTCAATAATAATAATGTTACACTGATAAAACAAACGTTTAGTTTTAATACATCAATGGTGTTTAGTTTCAAATGTGCAAACATTGCACACTTCAAGGTGTCGAGATTAACTAAACGTCATTTGGTGTGCAATGTTTCGACACTTCCGAAACGTTCAATAAACTGCACACCATTTAGTTTGCAGTTACTCGATGTCTATTATGGCTTCCCAATAGCTGGTGCATGTGTCCAAGTGTGCAAACATTCGACACTTGCGAGACGTTCAAAGTTTAGACGTTATTGTAATGTCAAGTAAAACTCGACACCATGTCATGTAATGTGCAAATTTGTTAGAAGCACACTTAAAGTATACAAAGCTGCACATTTGTTATACCAAGGTAATTATATTAAGGTATACACCGTAAAAACGATGTCTGATTTTTTGAGGTGAAAGGTAAAACTTTGAGGACCTTGGATACTTTGAGGAAAACTCCTCAGATTTTGAGGAAGTCTCCTTAAAGTTGGGGGGGAAATCCCGTTTTTTTAAATTACGGAAGTTCCCTTAAAGTTTTCCCCTTTTCCTAAAAAAATCAGACATTGCTTTTACCGCGTACCCTCTACATAATCATGAAGAACCTCATACAACTTGAAACAAATTTTTCTTTTCACTATATTAGTAATTTCACTTCACAAGTTCATAAAAACAAAAGAAAATATTTTTCCATATTTTTCCAGGAAATTTATAGCTCGGAAAAATTTCCAAGTTTTCCGGAAATTTTTCCGACCTTTCAATCCCTAGACGGGATACCCAACATGACGCTTTCGGATATTTGGGTCTGCGATGTGGCTGTAGCCCCGAAACTGTAAGAGATGTAGCGAAACGGACGAAATGTTGGTCTATAGGATCGCAAAATCACGCAAAACCCATGAAACGATACATGCTGTTTTATGATATTTGGGTTTTCGATGTGGCTGTAGCGCCAAAACAGTAAGAGATAGAGCAAACGGACGAAATTTTGGCTCAGAGGGCCGCAAAATGACGCAAAACCCACGACACTCATCATGATGTATTGTGAAATTTGGATGTTTGCTATGGCTGTAGCGCCGAAACGGTTAGAGATAGAGCGAAACGGACGAAATATTGGTCCTGAGTACGCTACTTCGTCGAGATACCCCTTAGGAAACCGTAAAATTTTATGTAACAAATAATTTTTTTTATTCCGTGAAAACTTAAATAATTTTTTCCGTGCCTTAATGAAGGTTGGCAGGATTTGCCGTAGGCGTTTCGTTGTCTAGGAGTGAAACTGTAGATACCCTGAAAATTTCAAGTCTCTAGCTCAACTCCTTCGAGGGAAACAGACAGACAGACAAACAGACAGACAGACAGACACCGTATCGATTGCATAAGCCCGCTCTGAAGCTTTTTCAAAGCAGCAGGGTGGGCTAACAAGACGATTGATCGAGTTTCTTGTTTTCAACTATTATCTCAAAGATATCATAAAATATCACTATTACAATACAATTTTTTTGAAAATCCCCGAAGACAGGTCACAACACCCCCTCCCCTCCCTCTCCTACCATACCCCCTCCTCTGACGTGATATGTAAACGGGCCCTTAGACTACCTGAAAGTCGGTGGAGTCGATGCAGAGTGTAAAGAAAGACGCAAGGGTGAGCAAGGCCGCGACGAATGTACACATCTTGGAGTAGGTGCGGAAAGCCCAGCCGTGCTCGGCAGAAGCGTGCGACCACCCCGGTGGCCCCCGATCCCCACCCCCTCCACGGCGCAGCTTGAGGTCTGTCAAAATACCACCAGTTGGCCGTCCGGCCGGCCGTTCGTTTGTGGATTGTTGTGGTAGGTTGTAGTATAAAAATGTGTATCAGCTTAAAATATTTCGATTTGGTTCTATTAAAATTTCTGTGTGTTAGGTTAGCTGCTGCTGCCGAGGACATGCATTCAGAGAAAGGCTCGTTTTTTCAAGAACGAAATGTTTCATAAAAATTTCAATAAAAACAAATTGAAATATTTTAAGCTTATACACATTTGTAGATCGGATTTTGATGTTTTATCGTCACCTTCCATCGCAACGGGCCACAAACGGTTGGACGGCCGGCGGTATTTTGACAAACCTTTGCTCAGCCCCGGTCTCGGCCCGTACACACAGTGCGGCGAGCACAGGCAGATGCCAACGCCCCTAAGGAAGGCTGCTGCCATTTGCAGCACCATCGCACCGGCGCTAAGTTGCGCGCACTCTGGAAAACCAAGTGTGTACAAGTATTAATTATTTACTGTATTCATAGAAATATTCAGCTAGTAATGTGTACATGCTCATGTATGCAGTAAATAGTGTGAACATGCCTCTGTACAAATTTTTTACTGAATATTTATGCATGCACACACGAAAAATCACAGGGAAATTACGTGTGTACCTGCCAAGGTATATTAGTAAATAATGTGTACATAGGCGTTTGCACACTATTTACTGGATAAATTGGCATGTACTTGCTGAATGCTTCTATGTACACTGTTATTCAATTACTGTGACATCACGTTCTTTTTCATGTAAAAAAGTCACATCGTTTTAAAATGTAATATTACATTCTTTTCAACGTGAATCGGCCAGAATATACGGGCTAAATCTTATTGTCACATTCAAAAGAATGTGAAATTAATATTAAAAGGAATCCGCCAGTTTTCAAATAAAAAAGATTGTGACGTCACAGTAATTGAATAACATTGTATGCAGTAAATAAGGAATACTTATACACACTTGGTTTTCCAGAGCTGCCAACCACGGCCTGGCCCGGATCGGCTTCGGGAGCAAGAGTGACTGAGCGCCAAGCCAATCTTCTTAGCGAAACTATATCGTTTCTGGTCGCATTAGACGTCCCAAATGACCTGTGACCCAGCCGCGGTCACCAACTCGGCTGCTATCAAGCATTCTAGCCACAATAACTGCAAACCCTTCCATCGTCCCCACCTCTCTCCCCCGCACTGCCTCTTCCTGCTCCGCCCCTGTCATCGACCTCATTACTGACCTCATTAGTCGACCACCAGGGCGCAGCCCAGCCGTCGTAGGCTACCCCTGTCATTGGCCCAGACCGTGACTCGAAATGACCGCTAACCCCCTCCCTGACAACGAGCGTCCAGGTCTGAGTGACCACGCAGCCCCGCTCGTGCACGCTGCAACGGGCCTCGTCAACATGAATGAGTCAGCAAGGCGAAAAGAGTGACGGTTGATGTGGTAGTAGTTGTTGTTGTAGTTGTGGTGGTGGTGGTGTGTGTGGTGTGTGACTGCGTGTTTGTGTAGAGGGGCTAGAGCGGGTAGAAAACTGTAATATAACTAAAAGCTTCAGACAACCAAGTTTCAGGGTCTTGTCCCGAAAGGCTAGCCTATCTGTTTTTCTGCGCTTTCTGCAGCGCTGTCTTCTTCTTATTGTGGGTTTGCCAATATTAACGTTAGAAAAAAAAGTAAAAACTGCTGCGTGTTCCTTAAAGATCAAGCAACAAATGGCAGTTTTTACTTTTTTTCTACCGTTAATATTGGAAAACCCAGAATAGGAAGAAGACAGCGCTGCAGAGAGCGCCGAAAAACAGATAGGCTAGTCTTTCGGGGCAGCGAAACAGATAGGCTACTGTAGCACGGACGCGTCGGATGGCCCCTTATGGACGCAGCCAATCCTGTCGAAAGAATCTTCACCAAATTTTAATGGCTGGGATCGCGGTGCGGCGCGCGCAGCCGCCGCCATCCAGGCAGCCGGGCGGGCGGGCGGAGTGGGGGCCCCGCCGGCCAGCCGTCAGGCAGCCAGCCGCGCCCGAGGCCGGCCCGCGCCTCTCCGCAGGGGCGTAGGAACGTTTTTTGGCCAGGGGGGGACCAGCCCGTTCAACCCTTTTTGGCGCCCCTTCCGCGACTGGCGCCCCCCCCCCTCCCCCCAAATAATAATAATCGCATTTCAGTGAAAAATTAGGCACAAATCACAGTTTAAATATACATTTTATTGCGCAGTGCGCCGGCAGCCGGCAGGGAAGAAGAGAGGAGAGGGGGCGGCGGGCGAGCGGCCGGGGAGCGAAGCCTGGCCGGCGAGGGGAATACTCCGAACCCAGCCTCAGCCCCCCGCCCAACGCTAGCCGATTGCCGATTGTTGCATTGCTACATCGTGCCTGGCACCTAGCACCTAGAAGGTTGCACGTAGCTACTAGCATCCTTCTTAAAAGAATAGGGATAGACCCTCAGCTGGCCCGGCCCACGCAAGGCTGCAAGCAGGTCCAGCATGTGCATGGCTATGGCATGGTAGGGCGAGACCGAGGCGTGAGGCGTGGCCCTGATGCTGATGGTTGTAGCTGGCTGGTGCTGACCCAGCCCTATCTCAGCCTCAGCCCTCGGCCCCAGCGCCCCCGCCCCCGCCCCCGCGGCCCCAGCGCCCCCGCCCCAGCACCCATTAGACGTGGGCGCCGACCGCATTTTCAGCGGCGGCGGCGTGAGAGTCAAATTTCGTCGCCGGCGTGAGCGCCGACACTATGATCGGCGGCGGCGGCGGCGTGGCCGGCGTTTGCGCTATAAACGGTGGCTAAAAGCTCAAGAAAGTACAGTTTCATACATGGAACAAAGTTTTTTGTACCAGACGACTAACTTTTCTCTTAAAAATGTAAAAATGTGACAAGTTACTAGAAACTGTCCGTGCACGAAAAGTTGCCTATCTGCTAGGCGCTCTTTGCAGTTACAATTGAAACTATTTTGGCTGCTTTGGTGCAGCAACGCCGGCGACGCCGCCGGCAAAATTGTCCCCAGCGAGAGAGACGACCTCCACGACGTCTTCTGGAAGAAGGACCGGGTCAACAAGCACTACAAGACCCGGGGGTGCAGCCGCAGGCGCAGGTAGGCGCCGCAATCAACAACAACGAGGCGGCTCACCGCCATCACCGTCACCGGCAGCAGGCCGCAGACCTCGGAGGCCGCCCGCAGCAGCCCCTTATAAAACGAAATCATTCCGAAACTCGTCCTGGACTGTTCCAAAAGCAGTCCGATCGTCTCGGACACTTCCAAATATGTTCCAGGACAGTCCGTCAGCAGTCCGAGTCCGATCGCGGACTGCCCGAAAGTAGCCCGCGGCATCCAGGACTGTCCGTAATAAGTCCGATGCTACCGGACAGTCCCTAATAAGTCCGGTAGTCCGGTCCGGACCGACCGAATACAGTCCGACTATCATCACAGGACAGTCTCGGGTTGTTCAAGCACAAAAGACTTGTACATTTTTTTTTGTGAAAACTTGCAAACTATATCTAAACAATGATTTTAATCACACTGATAAACTAAGTGTTCAACTGCTCAACACTTTTAAGTGTGGAACTGCGAGTTAAATACTTGCAAGTGCACACCTACCGAATTGAACACTTGCAAGTGTAATTACGACTACGGAGTTGCACGCTTGCAAGTATTCAACTAGCAGTTGCACACTTACAAGTGTTGAGCAGTTGAACATTTAGTTTATCAGTGCAAATATGAAAATTTGTTTCATCCTCCTATTAAGCATATTCAACTTTCTGCTTAGCACTGAAAGGGCCAGATGAATTATAGGACAAAAGTTTATTTTATTTTGTGCTGGCTGATAAATTTGCCTCTTTTAAATTGAGTAAATTAAACAGGCACATTTTATTTTACAAAAGGTCGTCCATCCTGTCCTGTTCAAGCGATGCAAAAGCATTTGCCGAAAACCGCATGACGATGCGCCGATTCGTTCGTCGTGTACAGCGCTCGTCTCGGGAGAGATTCTGTGCCTAGCTAAAGAGGCTCTCCTGTGTCATCTCTTCTCAGCCGTCAGCGTAGCTCAGTTGGTAAGAGCGTCGGTCGAAGGGTTCGATGACCGACAGGTAAGGGAACGAATCCCACACGTCCAGCTTTTTTTTAAGCCGGTTGGACCATTCGGACTAGTCCGATAGACGTCCAGCCATGGGCAGCGGACAGTCCGATAGACGTCCGGTCGCGGGCTTCGGACAGTCCGAAAACTTGCTGATTTGACACATTTTCGGTAGTATTCTCGGCAAGGTCCGGGATGTCGTGTCGGACTGTCCGAATATCGGACTGATTTCGGTACAGAATATTTTTATAAGGGGCACGACGACGACGTCGGAGAGGACTTCGGAAGGGGTTTCCGAGAGGACGCCGACGCAGATGACGACGCCGACTTCGACGAGGAGCCAAGGCACCGGCGCCATCCCAACCGAGTCTGGGTCAGGGAAGGCCATCGTCCAGGACGGAGGGAAGCTGTCCAGGACTACGACGGGCGACGCCAGCAGTATGACGGGGAGGCCGACGACGAGCAGGAGGAGAGGCAGGACCATCCTGCTACGAATCGCTTCTTCATGCAGCTGCTCGAGAGGATGAGTGCCCCGAAGCCTAAAAAATACAGTGAGGCACCCAAGTATGACGGAGAGGCAGACTACTCCGTGTACCAGCTGCAGTTTCAGACGATAGCTGAGGCGAACGAATGGGACGACAGGGACAAGAAGACAGCCCTGGTGCAGGCGTTGACTGGTAACGCCACAGATGTGATTGCTAATCTGCAGCATCAGGAGGTCCCCATCACGTTCCAGAGTCTGGATGAGGCGTTGGTAAAAACCTTCAGCAAGACAGCATCCATGTGGGAGCGAAAAAAAGATTTCAACACGCTCTCGCAGGAAAAGGACCAGTCCATCCGCCAGTTCGCCAGGCAAGTCGAGCGCTTAGGGCGATCATACCTAAGGAACATGAAGGAGGCGGACATTCAAGAGGCCTTAGTGGAAAGATTCATTAAGGGCCTCACGGACAAGAAGGCAGCCGCACGGTTGGCGTTTGCCGCACTGCCCACCTTGGACGAGGCGATGAAGACTCTCAATAGGGGCCTAAGTCTCGAGATTGATGAGCCACCGTCGAAGAGAGTTCGTCTCACCAAGGCGGAGGAGGACGACAAGGAGGAGGACGAGAAGACCATAAAGAAGGACGCCAAGGTCAACATGGTCTTCCCGTCAGAGCCGTCCACATCAACAGCTGGCCAAGATATGAGCAGCAACGGCCAGAGAGGAAGAGGCCGAGGACGCGGTCGCGGTCGTGGCCCAGGACGCGGCAGGGGGTCCGGCAGGGGTCGTGGTGGATACAGCAGCAACCCCGACCAGTACATGCAGTGCAGGTTCTGTGGAAACTTGGGACACAGAATGGCCAACTGCAGAGCCATGGCACGCACCAACCAGCAAGCTAAGTGTCATAACTGCGGACAACCGGGACATTTCATGAGAGACTGTAAAAAAAGTAGTACAGCAAAATTTGAAATGCCTCCGCCGGATTTGTACAAAGCCACGATGCAGTGGTTCTTAAGTCAGGGTTTCGAAAACAAAAAGAAGCCACCCCATGTACCAAAGCCTGACGACACGCAGGAAAACTAGAACCAACTTCCACTGAAACGGTGGCAATGGAAGTTGAAGAGAATGTTAACGAAAAGACTGAAAATGTACAAACTAGTCTTAATGAAAAACCACCGGTGATTTCTCCAGACATTCCTATGTTAAAAGAATGTTGTACAAAGTCTGAGAATCACCGGGAGGTCAGCATTGTTCCTTGTTATATGTGCACAAATGTAAATACCGCACCAATGATCGACTGTAAAATTCTGAATAAAAACAAAAGTGGATGTATAGACACTGCAGCAGTTATTACAGTTATCCCAAGGACAAGAGACCTCCCAGTAGCAAGGCTCAGACTAAAAGGAGTCACATCACACAAAGCAAGCCTATATGGTCCGACCATGACAGAGTTTGAAATTGGAGGCAAAATATTCTAACACGAGACATATGAGGCAGATATCCAGGAACATATCTTGGGAATAGATTTCTTGCATAAATTTGATGCAGTCATAGGCGTAAAGAAACAAGTCCTAGAGATTGGTGAGGGGCCTAACAGGGTAGAAGTACCATTTACGTTAGGAGAGACAAAAAATGCAAACATTTATACTACGGACAGGGTAGCCTATACAGTGAGGGCTGAAAGCAGCTTCACACTTATTCCTTTCGTGGAGAGAGAGGTTGCCACAATACTTAGGACGGATACGGTAACTGATGAGTCAGTTAGGGGAAGAACTGACGCCTGTCAGAGTAGTGGACACACTCAGAGTCTAGACTTGGGTGAAGGGTACCACACCCAGGGCAGGGTGGTTCTCAACACTCAGGTAGTGGGCCAAGCAGTGTCGTCAGACTCTGAAGGAGATAAAATAAAGGGATCCCTAAATGGGAACAGCCAGTTACTAGGGGGAGACTAAGTTAGGATTATTCGTATCTAATCCAGCATTTGGAAACAAGGTTTCCAAACTACCACCAGGAGTGGTAGCGCAATCAGGCATTATACCTTGTCTAACAGCACCAATCTCTGTGACCATACAAAATCTGGGGGATAAGTGTGTTACAATACCAAAATACGCAGTACTCGGAGAAGTATTTATCCTACACCCAGATACGTATGAAAAAGAATTTAATCCGGACTTCAAAGAGACAGGGGAATATGACGAAGGGGAAGAAATAGAAAACATGGATGTAGATGTAGATATGGATGAAATAGCACAGGTGAACGTGGTCAACCATGACACAACTCCATTTTCTGACGCAGAAATCAACACTGTTCCATGTCTCCCAGAGATAAAGGAAGATGAACCACTTCCAAAAGACTTGCAGGAGTTGGTAGATAGATGCACGCAACTATCTGAAACAGAAAAACAGGAGTTGGCTAAAGTGCTAAGAAAACATCATGACATCTTTGCAAAGGACAACACCACGTTTGGTAAATGTCCCTGGATAAAATTCAGGATTGACACTGGTGATCACCCACCCATTAAACAAACAGCCAGACCTATACCAATTCATTATAGGCAGGCAGTAAGGGAGACTATTAAGAAGTATTTAGAGCAAGGTGCTATAAAAACTAGTCAATCGGCATGGGCTTCTCCTATTCTATGTGTGATGAAAAAGACAGGAGAAGTAAGGGTCTGTATTGACTATAGAGCTTTAAATGCAGTCACAAGAGTCCCCGCCACGCCTATACCAAGGGTACAGGATCTGCTGCAGCACATGGGTGGCAAAAAGATGTATCATGCTTTCGATTTAGCACACGGATACCACAATCTAGAAATTCACCCTGATGATCAACCCAAAACGGCTATAATATTGCCGGAAGGTCTGGGACTTGCACATAGGCAGTTTGAGTTTACCAGGTTAAGCTTTGGACTGGCCGCAGCACCAGGGGCCTTTCAGTATATTACAGACCGAGTCATTACCCCTGCAAAAGTCAAAACACCCGAAAATGACTTAGGTGAAACTGTATCAGTTTACCTGGACGATATCTGCATAGGAGGAGACAATTTCACACAAATGCTCCAAAAGTTGGAAGCATTATTTAATAGAATACGAGCAGCAGGTTTCCTTCTAAAAGCCAAAAAGTGTGAACTCTTCCAGCCAGAAGTCTCGTATCTAGGCCACAAATTGTCTGAAAAAGGAATAAAAACTGATCAGAACAAAATAGACAAAATACTCAGTTGGCCAGCACCAACCAATGTCAAAGAAGTAAAGTCTTGGCTTGGTTTGGTACAGTACTACTCAAAGTATGTTCCCCATATGGCAACAATAGCAGCGCCAATATTTAAGCTACAAAAACAGGGACAAATCTTTGATTGGACTACAGAGTGTCAAGAAGCTTTTGACAAAATTAAAAAGCTACTAACAACGGCACCAGTGCTGGGAACACCAGATGTGACAAAGGGACCTTTTACTATCACAACAGTCGCTAGTCTCACAGGTCTTGGGTGTGTTCTAAGTCAGGAACAAGATGGTAAAGATGTCACCATAGCATACTGGTCTAAAACTCTAAACCCAGCACAGAGGAATTATTGCACTACCCATAGGGAACTTTTAGCAGTTGTAGAAGCCATCAAAACATTCCATCACTACCTGGCAGGGGCTCCATTTATAGTGAAGTCTGATCACGCAGCACTGCAGTGGTTAAAGAACTTCAAGAATCCCACGGGCAAGTTGGCACGATGGCTGGAGAGACTGGCTCCATACAAGTTCCAAGTGGTACACGTCAAAGGTAACAGCATAGGGCACGCAGACGCCCTATCCAGGAGACCTTGTGACAACTGCAAGAAGTGTGACCGCCTAGAAGAAAGAGACAAAGAGGTATTAGTGTGCAAATGCAGCACGACTAAAGTTTGTGAAAATAACTGTACAAATTGTCTCTTTGAAGAAAGAAAGCGGATAAGATGGACTAATAGCACCATTACCGTTAACTGGACAAAAGTTGTCCCTGATGGTATGAGCCCGACAGACATCAGAAAGGCTCAATTGCTTGATCCCGACATAATGCCTATTATGGTAGCAGTACAGGATCAAAAGAAACCTGAATTTCAGGAGATTGCAGAAAATAGCAACAAGACCAGGTCACTTTGGTTCCAGTTCAACTCATTAGTGATCAAGAGAGGAGTTCTCTCCAGAAAGTTTGAACATCCCAGTGGTCTAAAAGAGAAGGAAGAATTACAGTTAATTCTCCCAACGAAATTGGTGAAATCAACGGTAAAAACTTACCATGAGCAACTAGGTGTGGGTAATCATTTTGGGGTAACCAAAACATTGGCATATCTGAAAAGATTCTTCTGGTGGCCAGGAATGTTCGAAGATACTTATGAGGTAGTATCACGAAGCAAAATATGTGCCAAACACAAGGGTCCAAAACACCACACCAAAGTTCCGTTGAAACTGTTCCAGGAAGGAGTTCTTCATGGACGTTGGCATGTAGATATCTGTGGGCCTATAAGTCCTAAAAGCAGAGAAGGACATGAATACATATTAGTTGCGGTGGAGGCTTTTTCTGGATGGCCAGTGGTAGTACCACTGTATAAACAAACAGCAGACGAAATAGCTCAGGCACTAATAACTCATGTATTCTCCATATTTGGTGCACCACAGTCACTGCTAACGGACCAAGGAAAAGCGTTTGACTCAAAACTCTTCCAAGAAATCATGGAACTTTACCAAATCGGCACCTGAAACTAAAACACACGCAGTCCATCCGGCCGTTTCAAAACTCACGCAGTCGCCCGGCGCGTTTCAAAACTCACGCAGTTGTCCGCTACGTCGAAAAGACACGTAGTTCCGATTCACCGCGCGCTCCGTGCACACTGGCGGGTTTCGACGCGTCGCCCGACTGATCCGCAGCGCCGCGGCCGGTAACGAACTGCGTGGGTTTTCAACGGGAATCAGGAACTGCGTGAGTTTTGAAACGCGCCGGCCGACTGCGTGAGTTTTGAAACGGCCGGATGGACTGCGTGTGTTTTAGTTTAAGGTGCCGAAATAAAGAAACTGAGAACAACGGCATTCCATCCTGCAACAAATGGAAAAGCAGAAAGATGGATCAAGACGTTAAAACAACACCTGATGATATTGGTGGAACAGGACAGAGAAAATTGGCCGAAATACCTGCCATTCATAGCACAAGCTTACAGAAACTTACCTCATTCGTCACACAAGTTTTCTCCATATGAGGTTATGTTTGGAGCTGCTATGAGGAGCCCACTGGACGCGGAACGCGGTTCCCCGCCCAAGAACGTTGATATGCACAAGCTCTACCCAATGTGGGTTCGGAAAACTATGCAGGATATTCACGAAGTTGTTGCAGACATGAATAAGAAAGCTGCAAAAAGGATGAAAGCTTATTATGACAGAAACGCAACACTCTCACCATTCCTGGAAAGGGATCTCGTGTACGTCTACTACCCCAGACGAGTCACGGGCATATCAGCCAAATTAACGACAAGGTGGGAAGGGCCTTACAAAGTCGTAAACCTGATCAATGATTGTAATGCCAGGATAGAACGGGTAGACAACCCAAGTAAAAAGTTAATCGTCCACACTGTAAAAAAACAAGATCGTAGTACGGAACCAACTACGGTGTCCCGTATCTTCGTTTTAGAAACTAACTACGGAGCGCAGAGTACGGCGCCACCGTACCTCATTTTCGGTGGGCAGAGGTCATAAGTACGGGTCTGCCGTACCCCATTTTTTGAGTACGGTGATGCCGTACTTGGCAGTCCGTAACGGGGATTCGAAAATTTCTGGTACGGTGCGCGCCGTAGTAGGGAGGCACCATTCTACGGTGGACACCGTTAAAGGAATTAACGGTGATTTCCGTAGTTTTCACCGTCATTTTTTTTTACAGTGCACATAGATCGTCTTGCACGATGCCCGGCCGAGGAGGCAAATGTAAACAAACAAGACGATATGAGAAATGCGTGGTTACTATTTGTACAGTAAACACTGCCACATGGACGCTCGCGGCGCGAGAATTTAAAGAAGAATAACTAGTTGCTATAGCACCCATTGTTGAACAGCAGAGACGCCTAGGGAATGACGGATAAGGCTAGCGTCCCCTCAGTAGCGTCCCAAGCGAGCTAGCGAACAGATCAAGTGAAGTGCGTGACGAACCAGAGAAAAATGACCGAGAAAAACGAGTCGGAAATCTTTTTGGATACTGGAAGAAGAAAGAACACGTTTGCAAAAATGAAAGTGACTGCGTCTGGTTTCAACGAAGATGGTACAAGAAAAAGGATTGTGAATTTAGGCAGTGTGACCAAGCCTACGAGTGCGAAGCCAGACAGGCGCGGCGGAACGTTTTCGAGCCAGGGGGGGGGGGGGGGGGGGCAAGCCAGGGGCCGCCTTCGGCGCCCCCCTTTTGGGGTTATAGCGCCCCTCTGAAAGCCCCCCATCCCCTACCACTGCAATTCCATATTTTATCTTTTTTTTTAACATTTGGAATTAGTCTCTAGAAAATTGCTCAACTAACATTTTTGAATAATTTGAGGTGTTGTTCTCCGATGTCGGATGACCGACGTATGAAAGTTTTAGGAAAATGATAAACAGCGTGCGAAGCAAGCGCGAAAACCTTGGCAGAGAAACTATTTTACGGCAGGCGAAACGCAGAGTGCTAAGGAAGTAAATGCTGACTTATAATGAAACCGGAAATCCGATAGCCTGCATGAGTTGGCTTAAAAACTAAATCGCGAGCGAAGCGAGCGGAAATTTTTTTGATTTTTCATGATGGAAAGTGAAATTATGAGACTGATTTTGTGACCCCTTATAAAAAAGTTTCATTCCGAATGGAGTCCGAAATTCGGGCAGTCCGCAGTCACATCCCGGACCATGCCGAGAATTCATCCTAAAGTGATTAAAATCAGCAAGATTCTGGAGCTGTCCGAACGCCTGACCGGGCGTCTGCCGGAGTAGTCCGAGCGACGGACAGCCCGGAATGAGTCCGATCCCGAACCCGAGCTATAGGGCTGTAGGCTGCCCCTCGTACCACCCATCGTTAGAGTGTTTCAGCAAAACACCTTTTGCAGATATCAAACGCGTTCGTGGTCTAAAATCGATGGTTTTGGTTAGTAACCCACAGATCCGAAGTCGTTTTACTCTGCGATAAACCATAGCCGTGCCCCAAGGGGCCTAAGTGGGGCCTAAATGAGTCGAAATTCAAAGTATGAAAAATTTGTATTGAAGTTGGCCTTATGGGTAAACACGTCATTTTGAGACCCTCTGGGCGAAAATTTCGTCCGTTTTGCCGTATCTGTCGTACTTTTTGAGATATAGACAATTTTTTGTCAATTTTGGAGCTTTTTTGAAAACATTTCGAAAAACTCCTCCTGAAGTCCGAGTTTTGGGCCAAAAGTGTCGAATTAGGGCTTGTTTTCATCAGAAAGACGAACTCTATCAGATAAAATTTTGCGCGGGGCAGGAGCACTTGAGAAGCGCCTTGCAAGGTTGCTCGAAATTGCTTAAAAATGGCTAAAATTTGAAAAATCAAAATTCCACAGGGACGTCCCACCGCCCCGCGCAAAATTTTATCTGATAGAGTTCGTCTTTCTGATGAAAACAAGCCCTAATTCGACACTTTTGACCCAAAACTCGGACTTCAGGAGGAGTTTTTCGAAATGTTTTCAAAAAAGTTCCAAAATTGACAAAAAATTGTCTATATCTCAAAAAGTACGACAGATACGGCAAAACGGACGAAATTTTCGCCCAGAGGGTCTCAAAATGACGTGTTTACCCATAAGGCCAACTTCAATACAAATTTTTCATACTTTGAATTTCGACTCATTTAGGCCCCACTTAGGCCCCTTGGGGCACGGCTATGGTTTATCGCAGAGTAAAACGACTTCGGATCTGTGGGTTACTAACCAAAACCATCGATTTTAGACCACGAACGCGTTTGATATCTGCAAAAGGTGTTTTGCTGAAACACTCTAACCCATCGTCCCCCCTCCTCTACGCCTGACCGGGCGTCTGCCGGAGTAGTCCGAGCGACGGACAGCCCGGAATGAGTCCGATCCCGAACCCGAGCAATAGGGCTGTAGGCTGCCCCTCGTCCCCCCTCCTCTCCCCCTGACCCCCACCCCTCCCCCCACCCCCTCCCCGCACCCCCTCCCCACCCCGCACCCATTTAAACCCCGTAAACCATTTTGGGTCCACTTTAATTTCGGTCATTTCTAGCAGTTCTAGTGCAGAAATCCAAGAGTAAATTTCTTGCCGTACAAGTGGCATTTCCAAAATAAAACAGCGAGCGAAGCGAGCGAGAAATTTTCTCTTTATATTGTGAAGTAAAAAGAGATTGTAGGAGTAATTATGTGACATTAGCGGACCATTTCCGCGCCTTTTCTTCGTTTCTATTCTACTCTTGCACCCTCAGCTCCCGCATGTGGCGTCCTGCTTAAGCGCCCTACGCGCCCCGAGTAGGGCCTCCAGCGCTCTGCTCAGGGCGCCTTCGGCGCCCTATCCGGACGCATTTTAGCGCCGCCCCCCGTGCCCCGTTCCACCGCGCCTGAAGCCAGACCAGGGCAAGTTAAAAGAAGTCGTCGAAAGAATGAAAAGAAAATTTGCTCAAGATCAAGAAGATACAAGAGCAAAGAAAGCCAAGATTATGATAAACAAGCCAGTGATCAAGAAAAGAAAAACAACAGTGAAAGTGAGCAAGCAAAGTGAAACAAGAAAAGTCAGTGAATCTACAAGAGCAGCGAAATCAGTGAATCCGCAAGAGCAAGGAAAAATCAGTGAAACCTCTGACATGATGGATTGGGACATGCCTGTGTTAGAAGCGGACAAAACCCTGTCCATATCACTCAACGAGGCAGAAGCATCAACTACTCTATCATTCCCTCCCATCAAGAAAATAGTGAGTTTGCCAACAAAAATAGTGCTGCCTGAATCACTTCTAAAAGATCTACAGTTAAGTGAGGATGCAGACGAAGAAGAATCAAGTTTTAGTGCAGAAATTAATCGTCTGGAGGCCGAAGTAAATAAAATAAGTGTAGAGCCAGAGGTGCAAGATGGACTGAGTATGCGAACAAGTGAAATCAGCAAGTCCGAAAACACCAACGAGTTAGAAGCAGTGGAGGAGGAAATTGAAAAAGAAATTTCACAAGAAGAGCAAGCCATACGGGAGCTGGAGGAAAAGCTAGCAGAACTCCAGAACAAGAGCAAGAAAGAAGAACTCACCTGCGGAGGCATGGCATTGGGAATGCCATGGAAGCTGACTGAAGTGACAAATGTTAGTGTACCAAGTGGAAGACTCGAGTGGTTAAGTGAAATTCCTAAAAGACTTGAGGAAACTAAGGGACAGTTAAAAGTGCACCCACAAGACCCCCGTAGAAATAAAAGGTGCAGGAAGTGTCATCGACGCTTTCATGTGGCGAAGGACTGTCCCAATAAACCAATGATAAAAATGAGTTACAGTTAACGAAAAACTTGTGATAATGTAAATGTACCAAAGCATGCTTGTTAAAGTATTAGTTTAAGTGTGCCAAAACCTTGATTGCTGAGTGTTAGTTTGCCAAATGTTCTTGTTCGATAAAACATGTATTCACCCAATCATGCAATAAACCATAAATGAAAATGAAAAGACATGAAGTTGTTAAATTGAACAAAACATAATGAATTTATTGAATTCAGGAAGCAATGAAGCAAAAGTTAATGGAAGGAAACAAAGAAAAGTGAAGGAGTGAAAAAGGAGTGAAATAGTAAAACAATGAAAGCTGAAGCACCAAAACAAACGGGAAAAAGGGTGCTTGGAGGCAGGGCAGAGAAGGGTTGAATCTGGAAATAAGGAAATGAGGAAAATGAGGAAAGGAGTCATTAAAAAAAAAAAAAAAAAAAAAAAAAAAAAAAAAGGAGACGGAGATATAGATCACAACATCAAAAGTAAACAAACACCACAGGGTAACTAACCTTACTCCTCAACACAAGAGGAACTAGTGGAGGTGGAGGAGGCAGGCTCGGGTGCGGCATCATCAAGTTGCAGGCGGTGAAGTTCCAACTGCAGGGAAACAAACAACAATAACTAAACACGCAAAGATTTTCATAAGACCGGCGCGGAAAGAGAATGCTTTCAAAAGGAACGCGTAAGCAGCGAGCGCATATATAAGGCGAATTGGGTCCGTATAGAGTAGTTAAAGGAAACTTTTTGACGCAAAAAACGAAGGACCCAGTTAACACAAAGAAAGGAGAAGCGTAAGGAGCACATTGGCCACATAATAAAACAGGTTCTCCGTCTTCAGTAGCACGGTGATAATTAAAAACGACGATAGACGACATGATGGAAAAAATAAACAAAGAGGAAACTCACGATGTCCAGCTCCGCAACAATTGCCGCATCGTCCAGTACTTCCGGCTGGCCCAGGCCGGTAGGATAACGGATGCGAGGTGGAGGAATCTGTTCCAGGGGTTCAAGGGGGCCAAGTTCCTCATCGGAGGGCCCGCGTTGTAGAACAATCTTGAAAACTTACGAAGCAAGGATCGAGGCAGCAGCCACATTGGAACAAAGGTTCCCACTCTAGATAACGAGCCGGCACCAACCGCTCATACTGGGTGAAACTGGGGTCCACCACAGACCACACAGGATTATTATGAACGGAGGTAATACACTGGACACATATCTACAAATAAGAGAGAGAAAAGAGGTGCCATAAAACTGGAAAAGTGAGAAAAATAGAAAGTTAAAGGAAGCGTCCTTGGCGTCACTAAGCGTCACTCACCCGTTGCAAAGAATCCTCGCCAGCAATATGGCCCGCATAGTGTTGGACTAAAATCTTAACACTCATGATGATATGAGTGAAAAAATGATAATAAAAGTAATGAAAATAGCAGTAAAATAACGATGAAAGCGGATAGCGCGGAACTGAACGGAACAGCAATGAACGAGGTACGCGATAGGTGAGAACGACCGTTGAACAAGCGACGCGACAAAGAGCAACAAGTGAATAGCGGAAATCGCACGACCAGGGGAAGTTTTCTTGGAAAAGGTGGAGGGGTAAGGAGCGACAGCCAATCAGAAGCAAGGACCGAAGCGACCGGCTCGGCAGCGCGGTTCGCGTTCGGGAGACCCGAAGTTCAAACGGATAACGGATCCGACAGACGGCAGGCTCCGAAATGATGAAATAAAATAAACAGCACTAGTGTGGAGAACACATTCAGAAAAGAGAGGAGGATAGAAGTTAAAGAAATATTTCCAAAAGAAATCGGAAATCCAAAAATCAAACACATCAAGACGACGAAGAGCAACCTCAGGACAAGAGCAAAAGCGTCGCTGGGAGATCGCACAACGTTGAAGCGTCGCTGGGAGATCGGACAACGTTGAAGCGTCGCTGGGAGATCGCACAACGTTAATAGGACCCGTCGTCATGTCCTCCCCACTCAGTCTCCTTCTCCAGGTGCCTAATGTAGGCCGCGAGTCTTCCTTTCTCAGTCTTTTGTGTGTAGCGCCCGGGCATGTCAGAAATGTTAGAGAGAAGCACATCCCGAAATTTTGACAAATTTTTTTTAATGAAATCGGTGGATTGAGTTCTCAAAATTGCGGCACGGGTCGAGAGGTCATCCCAGTCATTTGAAGGCTGCAGTTGATGGGCAACTGCCAGGAAGAGACATGCCCCATTGGATTTGATGACAAAAACCGAAACGGGCCCCTCCCCCGTAACCACTACTTGCTCACTGTAATGGAGGAAGAAATATATCCTATAAGAAACAGAGCATAAATTGCGACGGATGCGTGTTCTTTCTAGTGTCGCTCTGAGACAAAACAGTAGAAAGGTTGAATGGCGCGAGCGTGCAATTCTTTCCATCAAAATAATAGAAATGAAAAAGTGCCATAGCTAAAGGAAAAAAAGTCTAAACTTATCCCCAGGTTTTTCACGATACATACCTTCCATCATCTCCATCACAAATACTACTGAATACATCTGACATTTTTGCCTAACCAAGCGTCAATAACTGTAACTGTGACCAGGGATCCGATGTGATTAGATTTTCCAGATCGCAAGCACCCTGCCAACGGGTTTCGCGCGAAACTGGACGCCCAATGCTGCCAACCACAGTTTCGGGTATTGTTGTTCTTTGAGAACAGTTTTGAGATTTAAAGGAAGCGTACTTTCAAATGTCAATATTTAGGAGAAAAGATTTTTAGATTTATCTGCCGGTGCATGATTCGATATCTCGAAGAACAACAACACCGGAAATCATCAGACCCCTTTTAAGAAAAAGGAAAAAACTTTGAAACCAAAAATCTGTTCTACGATCTACATGGCGCATGCCTCTTTCGCTCACATCATTATCATTCTGTGTCCAAATCAGACTTGGATAGTTCAGAGAAAAGTTTAAAAATTGGGAAGCAACCTCGGGCGGGCGCGGACGGCAATGCCAGCGAAGCCGGGCTAGATCGGTGACGTCATTGTCGGACCCTCCGATCCCAGGTTCCTGCCCTGAAGCAGACCGCAACGGCAACGTTGTTGTGTGCTGTCTTATCAGTGACCGATATTTCTGAGCGGCCAAGATGGTAAAATTCAAATGTCCACTTTGTAATTATTCCTCGTTCTTGTCAAATGATGACCTACAACAACATATGCGCAGTTTTCACCTGACTAAGAAAAGTCTTAAAGTCAATCATGTGTGTCAGGAATGTAATAAACATTTTTTGTCATCTGCTAGTCTCCAGAAGCACAGTCGTGTTTGTATGAACCTGAGAACTCAGTTATTTAGAGGTTAGTTTGTTTCAATTAATTTTAAGTTATAATTTTAAACAAATCCCTAACTTTTCTTTGAGTTCGCTTATCCCTCAAGTCATTGCATGCAATGAATTGTTTGGTAGACCATGGTCTTTTATAAAACTTATTAGTACAGAAAATGTCAACTTGAAGCACATTATTTAATTCTTCTAATCGGTTAATGTATTGCCTTTCCCTTTTTTAGATGACATTTCAACCTCTTCAACCTCTTCAGCAGGCTTTCATGGAGACTCTTATCAGTCACAGGGTGAGCCTCAGTTGTTTCCACATCATCTTTTTGAATTTATGGCAAATAAACTTACATGTCGGACATATGGCCACAAGTGTCCTTTACCACTCTTGATTTTTAGTCTTAGCAATTTTATGATAGTTTGTTCTCTTCTGTAATATGATGTAGGTTCAGTTGAAGATATGGAGATTGCAATGGGTACACCTGAATTGCTTATTCCTGGCCATCATGATGAGCTTCAAGTTCAAGGTAAAGATAATAGTAGACCTTGTCTTGCGCAGACATACCTGCATGAGTATTGTTGGAGATTATTGGAGGCATATAATCACACATGTTAACTATATGCTTGCAAATTCACAGTAAAGAATGTAAGGCATTTGCTGAGTTTTCGCTCTTCCAATATGCTCGCAGACAGATTGTGCGTCTTAATTTATTATTTAGTTTCGTGTTTGACACTTGGCGAGAGGCTTCGGACTGGAGTTAATGTTAAGTTGAATCCGCAATACTGCTCATAGCTAATAGCTCATGTGCTCATGCAGCTCGTAAGTTCCTCTCATTTCTGAATGCGGAGTGTAAGAAGGCAAACTAGGGAACTTATTTGGTGAAATGGCCTCTTCAAAATATATTAAATTTCCACTTTCACCAAAAACATATAGTTGAATGCGAAGAACTTATGAGCCACATAAGCGCATGAGTGCATGAGCTATGAGCGGTATTGTGGATTCACCTTTAGAACATCATCTTAAGTTTTTGAAACTAAGATTTCTTTTTTCTTTTGCTTATCAGAAAACCAGCAGAGTACTTCTGAGGATCCAGATCTTGATTTTGAGGAAGAAATAGAACTAGAAATTGAAGATATTCTCCAGCATGAAGTGGGCTCATTTCTAGTAAACCTCAAAGACAGCTGCTATGCTACTCAGAAAATTTTAAATGAAGTCATCAAAGGTGTTGATGGCATTCTAGGAATTTACCTTGATTGGATTGAGACCAGATTTCATAAAAAATTCTCTGGCAAGGAATACATATCTCTTAATGAAGTCTCAGATATTCTCAAACTGATGAAAGGCTTGTCGATTTTTCAAGGTGCTCACGACACCATCTCATTTCTTGAAGACACGGGAAGACTTGTAAAACCAGTAAAAGTGGTTTTTCAAACCCGCAACGTCCTAACCAAAGACTGTTCTATTGTGCAGGAAGATGAAGAATTTGCCTACAAGGTCCCCTTTCTACCTCAGTTGGAGACATTTCTGAACTGTGATGATGTCTTGGAATGTGTTGACAACCCAAGACAAGCTACACCTGGAACTTACAAGAGCCTGCTTGATGGATCATTTTACCAGGAACATCCTGTTGTACGTTACAAGGATCCCAAAGCGTTAGCAGTTGTACTTCATATTGATTGGGCCGAAATGTCTGACTCAGCATCGCCAAGGGCTGGGTTGAACAATTTGACTAATATTAGCTGGCAGCTTGCTAATGTACACCCTGAGTTGGGTTCTACAGACAGAACAATTAACCTTCTTGCTACCATCAAAACAAGGTGGCTGTCTCATGAACGGGTCAAAGTATTGCTTGAAGACATCATTGATGCCATGAAGAAACTTACTTCTTCTGGAGTAACACTAAACATAAAAGGTTGTAAAAGACACTTTTATGGTTTGCTTTTAGCTGTCTTAGGGGATTATCCTCCACAGGGCTTTATAGGAGGTTTTAAAGAGTCTGTCACTGCTACATTGGTCTGTAGATGTTGCCTTGCTCCAAACCCCGATCACCTTCATGAGTGTGATATAAAAGTGATCTCCCTTAGGACTTTGCAGTTGCATGAAGATCATTTGAAAGAAATAGAAAGTTATGAAGCTCCAAAAGGCAGACGTGCAAAGCCTGTCCCTGGTCAGCCTCATCCGGACCCAAGTGTAAGGTATGGTGTTAATTACCGTAGTCACCTAATGGACATACCTCACTTTGATGTAACTAAATGCCTTTTGCAAGATGTTATGCATATTGGACCTGAAGGGTTATTGGAAATGGTTTGTAGAAGTTTGATGCATCACGTAATACTAGAAAAGAAGAAGAAATTACTGACAGATGTCAATGATTAAATCTCTGCACTCTCTAAGTGTTTTCGAAATGATCGCCCCTCATCTGTCAACAAACCTCAGCACCTTACTAATAAATTGCGTCAAAGTGCTGCACAAATGAACAATTTGGCAATCCTCCTTCCATTTGTTCTCAGGAAGGATTCATTGTTTCCAGGGGAAGCAGCTTATCTTCAAGTTCATATCCGTCTCTTGAGAATTCTGAATCTTTGTATGGCATATGATTTAAAAAATGAAGATGCTGAAAGATTATCTACTATGATATCTGATTTCCACTCTGAGCTGTTAAAAATCAAACCGAATTTGTCAATGGCTAAGATACATTTCATTCATCATCTTCCAGAGCAGGTATATTCTTTTGGTGTTATTCGCCAGCAAGCCTGTTACAGATTTGAATCCCACTTTGTTATTTTGAAGAGGATAGCTCGCCTCCTGCACAACACCAAAAATCTTACCATGTCATAGCCTACCGTCACCAAACTAGGCAGTGCCAAGCCATGGTCCAGCCTGGAGGTTTCTTATACAAAGGACATGAATTTGGTAAAAGAACCAAAATTTCTTCTTTGGTTAATGACCCATCACTTAATATGCTGAAAAATACAATAAATACCCCATTTGAAGAAATTGAAGAGCTTAGCAAGATCAAAGTACATGGATCAGTGTTTCAGGCAGGCACAAGCATTATCTTAATTGATAGCAGCAGCCCGCTTCCAAAATTTGCCAAAATTCTGAAGATATTTTATATAAATCAAAAGCTCATTGGATTTTACTGCCAAGACATTAAAACTGACTTTGAAGACATGGAGCTGAATGCGTATAAGATAACCTTTTTAAGTTCAAAAGTTGCTGTGTCCTTCAATGATATGAAGTTTCCACATGAAGTACTACTTCTGAAGGTTGAGGGGAAGTGTTATGTGGTTCCTAGAGGTCACAGAGCGCTTCTAACATAACAACATGACAACCATGGTCCTCACAAATGTGGCACTTTGTACTATTATTATTGGTAAGAAACAATTTTAATTTCTCACAAATGGACATGTACATGATCCTGAAGTCTAAAAGTTTATTAATATTTATTCTCTTTCTTTTTTTAGGAAACGAGAAAGATTGTTGCTGAAAATAAGACTCTTGTGTGTATAAGTTCCTTATTGCAAGCCATTCGAACGAATCATCTCTAGAATTTGATTATTCTAATCCTATGCTAATCCCATATTTTGTCCATCAAGCAACTTCGCTTGAGAGCTCTTGTGTTTGGGCTTCAGGAAGCATCTATTCTACATTCAACCACTTCAGATGCCTGTTACAGTAAGTAAATCAATTATTTTTCTCTAATATGCTCAGTGATGTATGTTCTACATCTTTTATGCCTCTCCATACAGATCGGCAATTGCTTCAGAGACAAGTTGTCACTTCTGTTTGATCTGGCCTGCTCACTTCGACTTACTTTGTTCTCTGAAGTAATTTGGGAAAATTTAAAAACTGTCTTTAACTTCTCACAGCTGTTGTTTGTCAAGAAAGGCATGCTGGTATGTAAATTTAATGTTTTGATCACTCTTGATTATTTTATTCCCCAATGTTTCATTTGTCCTTTTTTTTTCTTGTTCCAGGCAGAAACCAAGCAGAGAACTATATCACTTTTCCCAGTGAGAAATGCCATTTCGAAATGATATTGTTTTGTTACGTGGGTGTGCCATGCTTGTGTCAATATCAGTTGGAGGTAGCTCACGCTCAGAAATATGAAATTTCTGTTTAATTTTAGTAAGGGACAGGTAAGGCACTTTAAAATTTCATTACAAAATACTTTATTTCTCATTTTTATTTATGTCTCTTAGTCTAAGACCTGTTTTTATTTACTTTCCTCCTATTTAAGGATATTCATCCGTTGTCTGGCATCCAACAGAAATTAGAACTGTTTATTTAAAGGGCCAAAGGCGTGTTTCTTTTTCTATCACCCTGGTGTAACGATACATACAGCCTCTATATTATTTTTGTGTCTGCTTTCACTTGCTGATTATTTACAAAATGTTGCATATTCAGGTATTTAGTATACTTTTATCAAAATTAACATAACTATTTAGATTTAATAATTCATGTCTCCTTTGACACTTGCTTAACTTTTTTTTTTATCTGACTTAATCACATCTGCCCCCTGAGAAAAGCTAAACTGTTTGCGCTTTCCTGTTGTTTCAGGTGTTTTGATTGTATCTCTTGTAGTAAATGAATGTCATATCTAATATTTTTATCAACACTGTTAGGATGACACAACCACACAAATGGTAATAAACTCTAAATGTTTGGGACTCCTCTGTTGTTAATCTCTTAAGGAAAAAGAAAAGGTGGAAAACCTCATGCTGATTGGTTAGTCTAATTGTAAATCAGATTATCTTCCTTTTACTTTTTAAAAGAATCTCTTATCTATCTATATTATTTTGATTTCAGCTGTGTCTGTAAAATTTTTACACCAGCAAGGTACAAATATTTAAGACTTCCCAGAAGGGAAAGAATTCTTCTGAAAGTTTGAAGGTCATAAAAGTATATAATATACTAATCATATTGTTCAGAAGGTGGTCAGAGCAGAAAAAAAAAGTTACAAGACAACTTGAGGAGATGGTGTACCGAAAGCAGAAGATGGCAGAGTCAGAAGACGAACTTGGAAACAGAACACTTCAGCCCCCTACATAACTGCAAAACGTTAGTGAGACAGCTAAAAGTAGTGAAATTCAAACTAAGCATCTGAATATAATATTGTGTTTGCAGCCTTAAAACAGTCCTTTTTGTTCACAGGAATTTGGTTCTTATGCATGTGCACATGTGCAGCACTGGTATTTTATAATCAAGTTTTCAAATACATTTCATTTCACTCTTGAAAAGGGTGTACACAGATTGGAGGGTTGTAGTGTGATTGGAAGAGAAATTTGACGTAACTTTAAAGAAAGCCAAACATTTTTGGCATGAATTAGATATTTTGCAAGTTAAGGGTGCTTAAAGCAGATTTTTGTAGAAAATTTTTGTGACTGGATTGTGATTGGAAAATGATTGGAACTCAGGGCGTACACTGATTGGAGAAGGTGAGGTACCGCCAGTGTATTATCTATTCATCTACCGTAAGATAAGTCTGTGTCGTCTATCTTACCCATTAAAACTTGATGATCAACGGCACAATTACACAATTACTAATTCTTGTTATTTATTTCAGAGAACATTGCTAAAGGCTGATGTTTAGTTCATATTCCAGCGATATTCCAAAACCACTCCACTCCATGCTTATCACAGAGAAGCATTGTTGCAGCAACGAATTGTCTTTGCTAAATTTTCCAGTTGAATCAATTAAATATAGACATCAAGAATTTTCATTCCCATGTTGCTACAAAATTGTAAGAAGAAACTGAATATATTGTACTCAGAATAGGCTTGTATTTTATTAGAGATACTAGCGTATTGACTGCAGTTTAAAATTAAAACCAACTATTTTAAAAAAAGCTGTACTATGTAGGAAGAAAT
Source organism: Frankliniella fusca (assembly GCA_029379305.1). Taxonomy (NCBI): domain Eukaryota; kingdom Metazoa; phylum Arthropoda; class Insecta; order Thysanoptera; family Thripidae; genus Frankliniella; species Frankliniella fusca. The sequence goes on along the minus strand of JAHWGI010001401.1, from coordinate 1,988,369 downwards.
TTGATGAACTTAGTCATTGATGATTCCAAGCTTTTTCTGTCTCATGACACTAAAAATTAAAGATTCAAATGTAAGGTTTCAATGTGTTTTAATCTGATTTCATCAAGTCTCATCACATGAGATCTTCAGGGCATCTTACAATCTGTACAGGAATGTTCAAGACAGTTTCATGGTTTGTACCTTTATACCAATTTGTCTACATGTCTACAGATATTATTTGTGCAAACAAGATACAAAAGGTCAGAAAACAAACACAATTAGTGAAAAATACACTGTATGTTTCCCTCAAGGTAAGTCTTAATGTGAGAACTATCATGAAATGGGTGACGTGTACACATTTCAGGGAAAAAAAGGTAGAAATGTGCCACAAAAGATGCTTAGAGAAACAGTATTTAATCAACTAGTTATCATCACATTAGTAAAGGTTTTCTTGATCCACAGCCAGGATGATGGTGAGCAGCAGTCTGAAGTGGTACCTGAAAACACAACGGTTTTGTATTAGTTTTGTGTAACAACAATAGGTTTTTATAATTTTTTATCTGCAGATTGCATGATCTGTATTGAATCGGCAGGCGAGAGACGTTTTCAAAATTATGTACATTTGAGACGAGAAATCAAAAACGAGGCGCAGCGAAGGTTCGTTCAAACAGTGAAGCAGCCAAGATAAGTAAACACTGGACCCAACAAGTATGGGTGCTTGGAGCTCAAGCGACAACAGTATGTAACAAAGCAAAAATGTAAACGTGTAAACAAGCCAATGGCACGCTGCGATTACGGCACAAGCTAATTTTAGAGTGAGAAATTGATCAGAAACCACAGCAAAATGCACACCACATTTACAAGCGAGGTTATGTGCACGTAGTAGACGCCACTATTTTGTGAAAAACGGAAATAATTAAGCGAGGTAACTGGTGCGAATTCGAAGTAGAAAGGACTTACACTTGTAAAATGCAGCAACGCGATGACTTACAACGACAAAGTACACAATCAAACTGAAACACCTCGAACAAATACCAAAACAAAAATATCGTCTGTATGCCGAGTGGCTGTGGCTGAAGTTGAAGGGTTGAAGGTATTGAAGCTCGCTCACGCAAAACTTCTAGCTCTCGCACGGCGATATGTGAGCAGACTTCAGAGTCGTTTACAGATATTTGTAGAAGGCAGGGCACTAGTTGATTTCTTGTTGTGATTGTGATGTTCGCGTGATTTGTGTGAGTCTTTTCGGCTTGAAAATTCAGTGAGATCGAGGACATGACAACTGTTTATCGGACAAACAAACCTCCTGCGAGGTCTTGCGAAGATAACATACTGATGGTATTGGACATCTGCGTTTGACATTCCGTCAAAACAACTTTATCCCGTGGTAAAGAGAATGCAGGGAGAGGTTACCTCTCAGAACCATGCCATGCCAGACTGTATTCAACCAAAGAGCAGGAGGCAGGAGGGTCTTTGTGCTGATAATAGTAGTCAAGGTAAGGGACAGCCATCAAGTGTAAAATTATTTTAATCTGTTTGCAAGCCTTTGCACTCTTGCACAGTTTGATTGGTTGTAGATCATGGAAATGCTATGGAATTAATTAAATTAGAATATGTAGGGGATCATTTTCTGTAAACTGTATTTTAGGGAAGGCACCATCGAACCCCTTTCCGCAATTTTTTTTTATTTTTTTAATTTATTTATATTACGTATCCTTGGCAACAAATGACGCCATTTTTATGGCAATGTTAATGTTGCCATTCTAATGGCGACGTTTATGTTGCCACAATACATTGGCGACACATTTGATGCCATGGTTTATGGCGACTTTATTAGCCAGTGGTTGTTTTAATGTCTGCTGCAGACTAGCTTGAACCGAGTTTGTGGCGACACTCTAGTTTGGCGACTCTTGTCACCAAATTTAGGTATCAAATTAAAATGTCGCCTACTTTGGAAACACATTTAGTACCTTTAATGGCGACATATTTATGTGTTGCCAAAGAAGGTGACATATGTTTCCCTTATTGGCAACAAGTTTATGTGTCGCCAGAAGATGGAAACTTTTGTTTCCATACAAAATACAGTGATGTACTCACGCAAATCCCCTTCACACCCCCACCCCCTACCCTCTGCCCCAGCTCGGCCTTTGTCTTTTAGTAGCTCGTCCCGCCACGCAGCAGTGTAACATAGGTGACCTACAGTGCCCCTGTAAAGCGCGCAAAATGCCGCTGGCTGTGGACCCATCGCGCGCCTCACTCTCCGACAAGGTTTTCGGCTCGTAGCGCCAAGGGGAGTCAGGTGGAACAGGTGGCTATGCCAGACTAAAGGCCTCGTGGCCAGAGTTTGCTACAATGGTCGTAATGGTTTGCTACAATGGTCGTACAGCCGCGGCGCGGCGGCGCGTCCGGGCGGCCGGGCGTGGCTCGGCGACGCGGCGCCGCCTTGCTCACTTATTGTGCCCTCTGATCGGTCTTCCCTGCCTGACGCCGCGACGCTGCCTGGCCCGGCGCCCTGCGAGGACCTGCACTGGCAACAGTGCTGCGGACTAGCTTGTTTGTCTTAGCAACGGGAGCGAAAATGAAACCGGCGCTTCTGGTCAAATCTGTGAAGTCTTGGCTCAAGAAGAAAACATCTTCAGTACTACTGATGCCTACTCGAGGTACGTTGACATCATCGAGAATTTGATCCTTGTTATGCTGTGGCCTCACGTAAGGGTTGGTGGTGGGCCGGCCCCGGCCGCCGCAGTCCCAGGACTGGGTGAAAACCCCCGGGAGGGCCGACCCCGGCCGCCGCGGTCCCATGTGAGGGCTGGGCTCGGGCTGGGCGTGGCCACTCGCGACGCAAAGGCTGGTCACCACGAGCTCTTGGCCCCATCCCCGCGATTTGAATTTTTAGGCAACGGAGTTGCCTTCTCAAATCGCTGGAAAACGTGCGTGTTTTGTTTCATATGGCCCCTTACGACAGAAAAAATCTGCTGAAGGGAATTCGATGATATTAAGCATACATTTAGAATGTAATCTAGTACATTCGATTCTGAAGTCTAGTTGAAATCTGTATTGCAGAAATTTTGTAAATTTGAATTGAAATTCGAGTTTCTATGGTAATGCTCGACTCGTCAGGCAAAATGAACAGGGGAAGGGGATATTTTTTCGTGGAGGGGGTAGGCCGAGGCGAGCCAACACGGAGCGAAAGAGAAACCTCTCAAGTCTGCGTTCAAACAAAGCCAGCCTTTAGTTTCGAGCGCAAGAATGAGATAACACTACTGAAATTCGCACGTGACCACCGTACTGCCTTCTTTAAAACTACTTCAGTTTTACTGAAACTTGCCTCGGTTCTGCCAACTAAATGTGCGCCTCAAAGAATGAGTTGCAATCGTAACGTTATGAGAGCAGTGATTTTTTTTTTTTCATTTTATTTGGTTGGCATGTTGTGTCACAACAACGCGAAAGCAGGCCAAGCATGTCCGCCATTGCCGGTGGCTGATGTGCCCACCTCGCGACTTTAAATCATTTTTTAAAGTTATCGAAACGTTGACATGGCGAACTGAATGCGTAAATAGTAGTTTTATACCTGCGGAAAACGGTCTGGTAAGTTTGACTTCGATCTGGTGAGCAGAATTCTTGAAATGATGTACATTTACGTGTACCATTTTGTGTAAACAACGCCTTAACTCCGCGTTTTCCCAATAGAGCGCACCCCCGTCGCGGCCGCGGCGCGTTTGCCCGCTGGTCCTTCGCGTACCAGCGGTATTAGGTAGGTCCCCGGTTCGCCCCTTCCGTGCGCCCGGTAGAGGGGAGGTTATTGTTGACGTTCTCCTCCGGCCGTGACCTCGCCGCCCAATTTTCGCCGTCAGAAGGAGAGCTCTCTTTTCTCCTGCTCCTGTCGAATAAATGTCAGCCGAACTGTCGGAGAGTATTCATTGCTTGAAACCCGCCTTATCAATTCAAACTATCGTAAACTACACAAAACCAGTCGGTTTTCTTACAGTCTTATTCAACACTCACAATATTTTATTTTAGTTATAGAAACTCCGTTGTCTACCAGGATTTCGTGAAATCGTATTTTTTTCTCTTGCCTCCGAACGAATAATTTGTTTGTCTCTTCTAGGACCATCTGGAAATCCACTGCCGTCCTGCCCTTGCGAGAGATGGACATGCTGCTTGAGGGTGGGGGTGAGGAATTGCCTCCGTGCAGACGTGGATAGAGGACGACAATTTTGCTCGCGGGGCGAGATAAAAATGCTGAAGGTGAGTCTCGTCTTTAAATAATTTAGAATAACATCCAAAAACTCCAGGAATTTTTATTTTCTTCCCTCTTTCAGACGAGATGTAAGGAGAACAAGTTTCAGTTGGACGAGCTCGAACGCGCGCTCCTGGAAGAGCGAAGAATGACCAGTTTTCTTGAAAAGCCCACACAAAAAATAGACGTCTATAGATCGCGCTAGACCGTCTATGGTCGGTCTACAAACGTCGATAGACGTCTATAGTTGTCTAAAGATGGTCTACCTTGTGTCTAGCAAGTCTATATCCACAAGGAGACGTAATTTAGATATCTAAAATTAGTCTTAAATTTAACTACGAAGAGACGTCTACGTATTGACCGAAAGTAGACATCTATAGATAATCTACGAAATGTCTATCTTGTCTACATCTATTAGTAGACATATAATATACATATATAGATGAGAAAATCTGCCTAGTCTATGCGCAGACGGAATGATAGATGTCTATAGACATAGACATATTTTAGACAACAGTTAGACCTACCTTGGAAGATATAGCATCCTAACAGTCCACTCCTCAAGTTGTGCGCATAGCGTAATGGATAGAGCGACATACAGCTACCAAGGAGATGCTGGGTTCAACTCGAGGGGTCCTTCACTTAAAAAAATCGGTGTACAGCCTCAAAAAATCAAGAAAAAAATCAAAAAAATCAAAAAAAAATCAAAAAAATCAAAAAATCAAAAAAAAATCAAAAAAATCAAAAAAAATCATAAAAAATCAATAAAAATCAGAAAAAATCACGAAAAAATCATAAAAAATCGAAAAAAATTCAGAACAAATCAGAAAAAATCAAAAAAAAATCAAAAAAATCAGAAAAAATCAGACAAATAGAAAAATCAGAAAAAACATTTCAGTCAAGGAACGAGGCTACACCTCATGGTATGAAAAATTGTGCGTCAGGTGCGTGCAGGTTCCTTGGCTGTGGATGAGAAATCGTCTGGAGCAAACAAAACAAATCAGCGCACTCGTGTAAATCGCGTTTGAATGTGAATCTTTTCTAGTGTTTTCTTCTCGCACAGCAGTGAAACATTTGTGATAGAATTTCTGTGGATATAAAAATTGGGCACCGTCACCTCGGATGTCGTTCTTTCATGTTTCGTCACAAGGCCAGCGTTTCGTACAACTCGGGTCCTTTTTTCGCCCAAATAAGGTGAGGAGGCAAACACAACCGACGCAAGCTCGCACTGTTAAAGCGCGAGAACTCCTCTTGTTTGCACTGTGAATGCTTTACTTTGCGGTGATTACTTGGTGCCGCTCGATTCCTCTGGTTTCCGCACTCCAACATCACTACGCTTGCGATGTACACATTTCACATTCACTCGCGATTTACACGAGTGCGCTGATTTGTTTTGTTTGCTCCGGACGATTTCTCATCAACAGCCAAGGGACCTACACGCACCTGACGCACAATTTCTCATACCATGAGGTGTAGCCTCGCTGAGGCCAAGCCGACGCCAACCGCAAGGCCGACTAACACTGCTTCCACCTAGCAGCTAGCCAGCCAGCCAACCATGCGACGAGTCAACTTAATTTTGAATTAATTTTGAATGCAACTAATTAATTCCTTAAAATAACAATTAATTACGATTCATTTACTTTTCTACGAATATAAACAGGCATTTCGAATTAATTTGGATCACCTATTACCAAAATTAAATTAAAATATTCAAAATTATTCTAAATAGGGTATTCCGGACAAGGCGAGCACCGGAAACGATAGGCGAGTTCTCGCTGGTCGGATCTCAGCCTTGAGGCACATCCACGTTTGTCAACTGTCTTCCGCCGCCACCGCCACCCTAGGGTATATCCAGCGACATACAACCTACAACCTATCCGAGGTCCCTGATTGGTCGATTCGCCCCGCGAGTCATTTGTTTTGGGCGAATCGACCAATCAGGGACCTCGGATAGGTTGTAGGTTGTATGTCGCTGGATATACCCTAGGGTGGCGGTGGCGGCGGAAGACTGTTGACAAACGTGGATGTGCCTCAAGGCTGAGATCTGACCAGCGAGAACTCGCCTATCGTTTCCGGTGCTTGCCTTGTCCGGAATACCCTATTAATAATTTAATATTTGGATCAAAATTTCCGTGGATTTTACGACCCATCAAAAAAAAATCAAAAAAAAATCAAAAAAAAAATCAAGAAAAATCAAGAAAAATAAAAAAAAATCAAGAAAAATCAAAAAAATCAAAAAAAATCAGAAAAAATCAATAAAAATCATAAAATTCAAAAAGATTACTTAAATTATAAAAAAATCAAAAAATCAGGTTGAATAAAAAAAAAATAAATTGATTTTAAATCGGTGTACGCTTGAGTTTGGAGTGAAGAACCCCTCGGTTCAACTCCCCAAAATTTATATTTTTCTGGTGTATATTTATATCTATTAGTATACATCTAGTAAATGTATATAAAAAGACGTCTAATATACGTCGCAAATTAGGACATTATACGTGTCATAGATGTCTACCGGTAGACTACAAAAGACGTCTAGTAGACTCTTCTGCATCTAAGGAAAGACGTCTTTTATACGTATAATAGACGTCTATTTTTTGTGTGGGAGACTAAGCGAATCCATGCAACGCCACCAGGAGATGATGGAGAAACACGAAGCGTTGCTGGAGAAACAAGCGGTGTTGGTGGCTTCGAATCAGAAGCTCGCTCCGCAAGTGAAGTCACTGCTCCAGGTTAGTAAAAGTACTATTTAACTGATTGGATTTTAGTCACTCAGGTCACCGGTGTGAGACGAGGCTTGGGGCCCCGCTTGGCAGTCAGTGGTTTAGAATCCACAACACTACCACAAGTATTTGACTCCTGCACATTCACATCTTGAAAAAAAAAAGGGGTAAAAAAAGATTTAGAATTTGTTAGAGATATAATGAAAAAAACAGAAGGTTAGAAAGAATCAAATGTAACTTACCAAACAGAGGATCAACTACCAAAGAATCTCCTACTGCTCCTGCTCCAGGACAAATGCGTTGCAGCTGTTTGGTTCGGCCATCCCTATAAGTTTCCTGGGTTGTTTGCACAACTCTTGAGGTACTCTCAGTTGTTATCTTGCAGCTCTGTTTGGTTGACAAGGACTTTGACCCTAGAATAGAATTAGTCATTTTTAAACACACATTTAATAACAGACTTGCATATTATAGAGTAAACAATCAGGCATAACTAAAAATAAATACCGTTACCAGAATTATCTGTAATAGATGTATGCTGCCGGTTTGTGCTAGGCACACCGTTGGCATCAGAAGTTTCAGAGTCAAGCTCACTCATATCTTGAGACACTGAAGATAAAGAATCTGCTAGTGCTCCAGGACAAATAGTTTGCAACTGTTTTGTTGGCACAACTCTTGAAGTTCTCTCAGTGGTCGATATTTCGCAGCTCTGCTTGGTTGTCTTTGATCCTGGAAAAGATTTGTCACGTATAATAACAAATTAAATATAAATAGTAAAAAAACTTGGAGCGGGTGCAGAGGTAAATTAAGTATTCTAATCAAGTGATGTAAGAATCAATGTTGGTTACCTTACCAGGTATATTTGGAGCAGGTGGTTTTAGTTTGTTTGTCCTTGATGTCCTTGTTCTATTAGAAGTTCGAGACACCTCAACACTCGAATCTTGAGAAAAAAGGAGAAAGAAGGAACATCACTCCTAAGAAAAAATAGGGGGCGGTTTAGGCTTGTTTGTTAAGAAAAGTAAAAGAAAAATTTTGAAAAGAAAAATGAATGAAAATTGAGTGCATGCAGAGGTAAGTAATATTTTCTATGAAAACAATGTTGATAGTGAATTATTGAATAAACTTTGGCTTACCATGTGCCTTTGAATCGCAGTTCATGTTTTCTTTTGACAGGCTAATGGGTGTGAGTCCTGGAGAAGGCATACCAGCTGTTGGAATACTTGGAGTGGAATATCTGACCATCTTGCGGGATCGGTCAGAAAATGGACCTGTGAGTACAAAAATTATAAATTATCTAGCCCATCATATTATTTTGTTAACACTACACACTAAAATATTTTTTCAAGAGTAAACTTACATTCAGCTTTTTCTTTGACTTGTGTACAACTATTTTCCTTATCTAGTAAATTATGTCCTTGAAATAAACGACGCTTTCTCTCAGTAATTATATGAGTAGCAGTCGCAGGCTTTCGAAGAGAGGCCAACCCTGGTTCGGTCTTGGACAAGCCAACCTTTCTCGTAGCTACTGATGAACTTTTCTCCTTGTCTTTGTTGGCAACTGACTCATTAGCTTCATTCTTGCTGAGAGGCTGCGGCTCAGTTACATTCAAAACTTCCAAATTATTTCTCCTTGCTCGCAGAGGCCTTGATAATGCAGCATAACGATCAACAATTTGCACATGTCTTTTCTGAACACACTTTCTTCTTGTATTTGTGGTAGTATTTACAGGTTTTATCACAGTAGAGAATTCAGGACTAGTATGGATAGAACCATGAAGAGAAGACATGTCACTGGGTAATGACAACGGCGGTGAGCTTGATGCACTGGACCGGTCCGTCTCTGGGATGACAATATCACATTGGTTACGTCTAGTATGACTTTTAGTTGAGTCACTATCACTAGTATTATCACAGAAAGTCGTTTCTTCAACAGCTATCATGCAGCTAGTTCGTTTTTTCTTCTTAGCTGTACTAGTCTTGTGAGTTTCGATTTCTTCATCGGATGACGAAGAACATTCAGAATCAATGTTGTTTGAGGGTAAACAGACCACCCCTTTGGGTTTGTTGTAGAATATTCTTGGGTTGATAAAAGGCATCTTGAAGCCCTGCAATGAGACTAAGATTACTAGGCAACAACAGACCAAACTAAAGCAAAACATCAAAACACATCTGGTAGCAATCTAAAAACCGACGGGAAGCAAAAACATTTTTTTCATGTCTTAGCATGAAATAAAAGCGGAAAAACGGGTAAACAGAACTGAAAAATGTAAACAAATATTAGGAGGCTAGCCTCCTTGACACACATGGAGCAAACACAAGAAATTGTTTTTGCGCGGTTTCCAGATGATTACCTACAAAAATAACTACCGAAATAAAAAAAACACAACAGCTATAAAATAAACGTACCGTGAGTTATTAACAGACATTAGCGCGGGAGTTGTGACTCTTGAAGCATAGGCCTTCACAGCCGCCATCTTGATGATGCCGGTTTGCAAACTATTGTTCTTCTTCCTTCGAGTGCTATCGAAAGTAGCCTTTCGATATATCGACTAACTTTCGCGGGAAAGTTCAAACACTGATTATTTACCCAAGCAACCTCACAAGTGTGCTAAATACAACGTCACGGTAGCCCGTTCCTTATTTTAGGAAAAATTCTCGGAGCGATGAGTTCGTGGACTTAAAATGTTCGATTTGGTGTAAAAACTCATAGGCCAAAGTTTGGAGACCGTGCGATGAACCCCGACCGTGCCTGAGGGGCCTAAATGCAGCCAAATTAAAAATTGAGATTTTCGACCGGTTCAAAGTGCCGTATAAGGAAACACATCATTTTGCGGTCCTATGAGAGTAAATTTCAAGCGTTTTGGCGTATCTCGACTCCTTCACCCTCAAACGGGGCCGCACACCACCCGCACCGCGCGCGCTATTGGCGGAACTGCAGCAGCGCGCCGCGCTGCGCGCTGCGCCGTGCGGCCGGGCCAGCTCGCAGGTTGGCGAGCCTGCACGGTCCGCCGCCTGCTGCCCCCCTCCCCCCCTCCACCACCTCGCCCTCGCCGCCGCTTGAAACAAGCGAGCGTCGTTTTCATTGTTGTGCGTCGCGCGTCGACGAATGTTTTGGTTTTAAAACTAGCTGAAGTACAAAATGTTGTCGAAGTTACGCAAGGCGAGTGTTGTCGAGGGTATCGGGAATGAGGAGGCGACCCTACCATCAAGCTCTAAACTTCCGACTGTGCGGGATGTTCTGCGTACGTTCTTCTACCATATGCAGCAACACCATGACGTGCGGCGCGGAGCGAGGACCGCCGCTAGACTGGTATTCGAGGTATGGAATACAACCAAAGTGCCGTGCATCCAGGAGATACGTGCTATTGAGAAGATCGAAAGCCTGTACAAGGAGTACCGCGGACAGTTTAAAAACACTCCAAAGAACCCTAACCTAGCCCCACAGTTCGCTGAAAAACTGGACACGCTGTTCGATATTTCGAAAAAGGATGCCGTTTCCCAGCTCGATATCAACATCCCGAAGTCGAAATCACCTGCAGAGAAGAGGGGATGGGAGGAAGAAAAACTGTTTCTTCTCGACCAACAAGGCCCACGTCTCGGTGTTATCGGCGGGATTGACCGGGAAATGCGGCGAAAGGATCTCGAGCGGCAGGAGGCAGAAAAACGCAAAATCGGGAGACTGCTGGAAGAGGATGTGCGTAGGAAGAAAGAGGAGGAGCGGCGCCGTGCGTCCGGTGAGTTACATTATTTTTTCCTCACAACACTTGATGTGCAGGTATTCGTCCCGCGCGCAACGGCACGCGGGTTTGCCTAACTCCCTCCGCCCGTAAGGCGCCGTTGCGGCTTGGCCCCTGAAACTATGCAAACCCGCATATACCGGTGTACCGCAGTTTAATATGTTTTGTATTTTTAGGAGAAAATGTCGAGCTGGAAGGGGGTGAATCTGACACCTGCCCTGATCCGGATGACTCGCCTGTGAAGCCGAAGAGGGGCCGTAATAATGTTCTGACGCTAGAGATAGTGGAGGTTTTGGACTACTCAAAAATAAGCAACACGCAGGCCACAAAACTTATTGCTGCCATTGCTGGTGCTTCGGGTACATCCGTTAAGGAGACAAACCTCAACAGGACAACTCTCTACAGGAAACGCGAGCAGCACCGTGCTGCATCTGCGAACAGTCCCGTGAAAACCTCGTCCTGTGTGTTACTTGTGAATGCCATGTAAGAATCATACATGTGCACCATACGACTCACATGGAACATGTATGCAGCATTCGAGTGCCACGCGTGTGCCACACGTGCACCACACATGCCAAGACATACATGTTCTTTCTCCATGTGTGTAACACACCAACCAAGTATGTTCTCCTCCCATGTATGTATGGTGCAGCATGTTGCACATGTATGGTCACTGTCAACACATATGTTCCACACATCGACACACACGACTGACTTGCGTGATCGCCTCCCCTGTTCGTGTGGCGCCATGTATGGCAGACGCGCACATGTATGGTCACTGTCAACACATATGTTCCACACATCGACACACACGACTGACTTACGTGATCGCCTCCCCTGTTCGTGTGGCGCCATGTATGGCAGACGCGCACATGTATGGTCACTGTTAAAACATATGTTCAACATATCGACACACACGGTGCCTCCCCTTAAATTTCGTGTGATCAGCTCCCCCGCGTCCTGGGGCATGTGTGGTCCATCGGTCTTTCCGCGCGCTGAGCTGGTAGGCCAGCCCGCCCAGCACTAGCCCGGTGCTGGTGGCCTACCGGCAACTCGGCGGGCGTCTCGAGACGCTCGGGGAGGGTGGGGAATTAAGGAGGGGGGGTCCGTCCGTAGCCCACAGGCCAGGGCACGGGGATCGGGGCTGTGCATTATTGTGCCATCTCCTGTCTCTCTTTTCACATTAGGAGGCAGGTGGTGCGAGAGAGACGCATGAGAATTACCCCCACCACACTTCCAAACCACTGAGTGAGCTGGCCGCAGCCAAAAAAACCAAAGCCCCCCTCCCCCCCGGCACAAGAGCAGTTGATTTCTCATACAGTCAGCAGATCGTGAAGGCTATCTGCGTGTGCGTGTGTGTTTACAACGACTACGGTATGTGAAATCTGCTGTTTTTCAACACAGAATTATAATTCCCTTTTTTTCCTGCCGCCGCTGCAGTCACTCGCTTTACCTTAGCTTCATTTACGGCTGCGTTGTGTTGTTAAAACTATCTGACTTTTCCCCCCCTGAATTGTTTTTTACCTTTACTTTTTGCTTGGCTTCATTGTGCTTGTTAAACCTTAACCTTCTATTTCTTTCCATTTCGTTTAATTTGTGTCTGCCTCCTATTCCTTGTGTACGATGCAAAGTGTTCTCATGTTTATATATTTTCTTTTTTCATGTGGTGGGGGAGGCTGTTGGCTTTGTCGCTCTCACTGATCACAAGACGGGGTTTCTCGACTAGCTCATGGACATGAAAATGCACAAAGATTGAGGTAAGGGCTGACTTCTTAACATACAGTACATTTGTGGAATTTCACTACTTCACTTGTTTGTGCAAAAACATTATCAACTTCAGGTTTAACAGTTTCTGAGACATAACGCGTTTATTTTTCATTTGTTTTAGATAAAGGAGGCTAGCCACAGGAGACGGGATCTTTGTGGCAAGAATTGACATTTTTTCCGATATGCATGTTTTTTTTTCTCTATTGTGCGTGAACTATTATTTGCATTTACTATGTTCAAAACTTGAATGTGACACATGCTTTTTATTTTACTACAAATAAAGTAAAAGCAACACCTTGAATTATTTTATTTCCTCAAGAACAACAAAATGTCATATCATATAACATGTTTGTAAGATCTCTAAATTTTATTGAAGTACATGAAGTCCGAAATGAACTCAATGTTCCTTTTTAAAAGAAACTTACACTTGCTCCAACAATCATTAGAGTACTTCACTGAACTAAAAATATGTTGGGATGATGATGCAGGTTTAGAGTATGGCTCCATAATTGGATGAAATCATGAAAAGCAAAATAAGTCTTGTAAGAATTTTATTAGTCCAAAACAAAATTAAATAGGTAACAAATTAATCACAGATAATAGATATGTTGCATTAACCAAGATGAAATGATCAGTAAACAGAGTACCTTGGATTCTGTAAAATTTTAACTTGGGTCACCACATGAAAAAAATTAAGTGAAACATGTTAAAAAAGCTGTACACTGAGTCATACATATTTAAGTCGATATTTAAGAAAATAAATCACTAGCTACATCACAGATGTGTCTGAGTCATAAAAAATTATAAAATAAAAAACCACAAGATGTGTGGCACATTAAGTCACAGGTTAACTTCATAATGATTTGGCCGCAAGCAAAGGTAGTTGCCCGCTTTAATTACCTTGGTGACAATACTGGATACAGGAACTAAAGCCAATGTGTTAGAGTACTCAACAGGTAATATATGTCTCAGCTGATACAAACTGTCCTCCAAATAAAAAATGTCAATGTGCTTTGTTTTAAAAACACTAATAAGACACAAAATGTCTCCTGAATGTACCTTAACAAAATGCAAGATCTCACCAAACTGGTTCACATTAAATTGCACAAAACTATTGGCTTTCTTTCTTCTGCAGTCATACAGCCTTGAAGTGAAGATATCAAACTCCGTTTTGATGCGTTCATACAACACAAAATTATCAATACCCTCTTGCTGTAAAAACATTGTTTCAGAAAATAACAATTCAGCATCAACAACTGAACCCACTTGAATACCGTTAACACCTTTTGATCTGGCAACTTCCTGTAAAGATCTTTCTAGGACAGTCAAGCTTTGAATTATTTTTATATTGTTTAACAACTCTTTACCTAGATGTTTAGTACCATGTACATGAGAAGTAATAAAACCATTAAAAGTTTCAAAATCAAAAGCACTTGTTGCCCAAAGAGGGCCCCAACGACTGACAAGTAAAGGGAGATGCAACAAATTATGGATGTTGTACGAATAAAACTTGTTATGGTATAGTTTGCCAATATCTCTAACAAAAGATCTAAGCATAGCTTCTGCTGTATTCAAATCACTGCTCGAGATGTCTTCTTTAAGTAATATATAAATACTTGCAACTAGTAACATCCAATGTTGGAGATAAATAGGAGAAAGAAAATCTTTAAAAGCAGGCAGTGAAAAGAAGAGTAGAAGTGCACGCAATTCACTGGCCTTGAAATACTTCAGGTCACATAACCCTCTAGGAGATCTCCTCATAAAGTAAGGAACTTTGATAGATTTAATAAAAGCATCAATTTCAGGAATGTGTTTACCGATAAACCAGGGACCTCTAACAAAAAGAATTATGTCAAGAAAGTACTTCACAGCTCCAAGGAGAACAGTGTGCATATACTCAGCACATAAGCAAACACCTAGATCCAAAAAAGGCAAATCTGCAACCACAGTTTTACCAACAATTCCTTTGCGAGATTTTCCTCTACGTTCTGCAAGCTGCCCTTGAAGTCTCATTCTCAAATCAGTACGTAAATTAGCGGGACAATCCTGAAACACAAAACGTCGTAGTGTGGTCTTCCTTTGGTTATCTGTCTGCTTCTTTTTCTTTTTCTTGCTTGATTCTGCACTGCGGGCAAAGTTTGCAGGATCAACACACACTTTAACAGCTTTCTGCTCACAAATGTTGCATCCAAACCTATGACTAAAACATTTTGCATTAAGAATAATAGCTTTGGCTGGTGCATCAGCACAAATAACAGGACATGCAATCTTTGATGTCACAACAGTTTGGTACTGGGGATGTGTCCAAGTAACACCACCTTTCAGAGAGATAGCTTTTAAAGAATCAACAAATGGTTTAAAGAAAACATTCATTTTTGGTTTCACCTTATCAACAAATACGCCGCTCACTAGCATGTAAGAATATCTCTTTCTTGGATGCACACTGGTAATCACAGACAGGATGGCCCACAGCTCCTGCTTAGAGCTAGTTGATAAATTGGCACCATCAGAGTTACACATTAAAACAATATCATAGGGGCCATTCAAAACATTTCTAACCTTCTTGTATTCAGTACCATCTTGAATGTCAGTAATACTCTCACCTTGATCAGCAGTACGATTTCTTTGTTCATCAATTGCAGAAGCTAACGCCCTGTGCTCAAACATGAATTTTAACTGCTTTTCCAAACAAAATTCATAAAAAGTGCCACTTTGACCCTCATCATTACAAAACAAACACTTTCCTTTGTTGGGGCTGATGTTGCAGGTGAAATAGAAGAATCATTGGAAGAGGGTGAACAGGGACCTGAACTTGCACTTAAGTCCATTATGATGAAAACTGTAGGACAAAATAAATACTGTATGAGTAATAAAATTATGCGAGGGGGGAGAGTGTGCGAGACAACAATCATAACAAGTCTCTCTGTAGGCTATTATCTACACTGTTATTTTGGAGTGCTTAGTGGTTGTACGCCTAGGCGTACAGTTTTGGGTGTTCTACGCCTTGGCGTACTGTGACTGCACGCCTTTGGCGTACACACCTTGGGCGTCCAGCGACTGCACACCTTTGATGTACTTTGGTTGCACATCTATGGATCTACACGATGAGAAGTGCAGGGCCCAGGCAGGGCCCACATGCAAATGTGTGCTTTCACTGTACGCCAAGGCGTATAACACCCAAAACTGTACGCCTAGGCGTGCAACCACAACCACTAAGCAGCCCAAAATAACAGTGTATACAGTGTTCCAAGTCCCCACTCAAACTAAAACGAATCCGAAGTCGCGAAATACCTTTTCTTTCAAAGAGAACAGGAAACTGTTCTTAAGCTTGGAGTGGCTACACATGGGAAGAAAGTAATGCTGCAGTGCCAAAGATTGAAAATTGAAATGAAAATGAGCGACATTGCAGGGTTATGGGCGGCCCCGGCCGGCAGACGAAAAAGAAAAAAATTAACAGAGTTTGGAATCATTACAAACTCTATCGTAAACTAAAAGTTTCCATTTCAACCATGTTTGTCATATCCCAGAGTAATTGCGTAGTAATAATGATTATTTTTTTATTTAATAAACACAATGCCTGCTAGTTTTTCTTTTCCTAATGATTTTTTTATTCGAAATGGCGCCGGGCCGGAGTTGGCGTCACTGCTTGCCAGCTGATTTTGTTTACTATTTAAGGAAGGTACAATGAGTCCTATCCATGAGTTAGTTGCTGTTCGTGTCGATTAGCATTTGACAGATGGACGAAAGTTAGTTTCAACTGGATCGAGATCAAGTGCTCAGCTCTGGTCAGGCTGGGTTAGCGTCGTCAAGCGTCAGGGAGTCATTTTCGTTGCGTCTCGTTGCTGTCGCCTACGCGCCATGGCCATGGGTGATAAACAGCCTGAGTACTTTGTGATGTATTGTGTGGACGACGATTCCTTCGCCATAGTTTCTGCGGAGGATGTGGTGTTTGAACCGCCTGCGGCGATAGGCGATACGGTGCCCTTCAAGTACGGGTCTCGTCGCTCGGGATCTAACCTCCCTACGGGGGTCATCAAAGGTTTCGGTGGTAAGCAAATTATCAACTATTTACTATATTTGCTTGAAATTCGTCTTTTATTGTCGATCTTAACCTGCAAGAGCCGAGGGGTACACGACTTCGACCAATCCCAGTTCACCTGAGAAAGAATCCCTATTCCAATCCCTCTCAAATCCCAACCAATCCCAACCAATCCCGACCAATCCCTCTCCAATCCTTCCAATCCCACCGAATCTATCAATCCCGTCCAATCTATAAAATCCACGATAAAGACTAAATTATCGTTTACAATCGCACCAATCCTCCACATAATGTATTAAATTAAATGCCAATCAGACCCCTATCCTCTCTACCAAATAACTTTTCATGCATCCATTTAGTCGATAATTCTCGATAAATGCTTTAAGTACCGTACACGGGGAGCATTTGTGACTTGCGTCGCGCCAAAACCGCTGAGGTTGTGTGTCAGACTGACTTCACAACACTACCACACACACAGATGAGGCGCGACTCACCGGCGGCCCTACCCCGCGCACCAAGCCGTAGTGTAAGTATACTTAATTTATTCTTTAAACAGCATCATTTCACTGTAACTTCTTAAATTTAAATGAACGAGTGTTTAACTATTTGTTATGTCATTGTGTGTCATCCAAATTACCATTGAATGCGCGGAGTGAAACAAGCCGCATTCATTGAAAGTAAGGTTAGGTTAATGGAGCCGAATTCTATGTATCTGTTTTGTTCTATGGCTAGGCCAGGATGCCTTCTTGCTCATCGTAAGGTTGACTTGACAGGTCACAAATTACCAAAGGTTGCTGTTATGTAATCTTTTTTCATGTTTTCAGAACCCTGTAATTCGCCGAAACTTTGCCAAAGATGGGGGACCAGGATGAGGAATGTGAAGAAATGGTATGTTCATATTGCTTTGCAGTTCCACAAAAACATCTATTTGTAGAATGTGCTATAATTTTGCTTTTTTTTTTTTTCAGAATAATTCAGAGAAGGTGGTAGAAGGAAATCAAGATAATGAGCAAAGTGACAAGGACAAGGTAAGTTTTTGAAAGCCTACCTTCCCCGCTGTTTTGCTTAGCTGAGACTTAAAGATCAGGTGAGGGTTTTCATTAGAAAGGACTTGTTGTGCTATTGAATGCTATGCTAGTTTATCTTAATTAATTTTAGCACCATTATATTCTATACTTAAGCAATTTAAAATATTTAATTTGTTGCATTAATAGTTTGAAAATATTATTTATATTGTTTAAGTGAGCAAACAGCCTCTTATTAAATTGCCAAACAATTCCTCTATGAAATCCTGAATAAGACCTTTAGTTTAACTTATAACTAAGAACAGCATTCAGAAAGGTGTGAATGTAAACATGTTTCTTAAATCATAATTGGTCGTGCCCATGCAGCATCGCAACGTTAGAAATTCTATATGAATGAGGTTAATATTAGCCTTTTCTCTTACAGGAGCATTCTGCACACAAACTTGACTCAATACCAAAGGATAAAAATGTTGATGAGGTATAAAAGCATACAGAATCGATAATTAATCAAACTACTATACCCCATTTAATATTTCCAAGGTTTTAATCATATGCATTTTAATTTCAGACAAGTAAAGATATAGCTATGACGAAGTTTTACGATGACAACAAAATGTGGGTGGAAATAATGGAGGCAATGCGCACCATGATTGATGACCACATCATAAGACTCTTGCATATGTGTGGATTTAAAACATATGCTGCCCTTAAACAGTTTGAAGAAGAGGACTTTAAAGAAATTGAAACATTTGTTAGAAGTGGCTCTCTTGAAGAAAGAGTACCTGATGCACAAGAATTGAAATTGTACCTTGGCTCAGCAACTAGTGCCAAATCATTTGCATTTTTTAGTGGAGAGAAAAAACTAGTTCGACAAGTGGTAGAGTATGTAAATAAAAACCACACAGAAAAAGACAAGCCTCTTGGGAAAAGTGTGACTATGCACCCATTATTTAAGAAGAACTCTGCTAATGATGCTGGAAATCCCAAGAGACGCAAGACTTCAGAGGATAATGTACTAAGCTATGATTTTCCTGAAGAAGAGACTTATATTAAGAAACTTTTGAAAGACTACTTCAAGAAGCAAAAATTCACTCCAGATTATATTACTAGTGTTTCACGTGTGACCATGACTATAAAAACTGTGGAAAAAAATGAAGGGCCTGTATTGATAGCACAAACAAAGTGTCTGATCTGCTCTGAAAACATATCTGGGTACCGGTCTGCATCATCATCCTGGACTCTGTCCAATATTTATCGCCACTTCATGAAACACAAAGAGAAAAAAGATCATTTGCCTGGGACAGTTTTACAATCATTCTTTCAAGCAGGTAATGAGAAATCTGTTGCTGCTGGTACAGAAACAAGAAGCTCAGAAGAGGAACATGGAGGGGATCTGATTGAGATGGAGGAAAGCAATAAATCAGGTGAGGCTCTGGTTTTTTGGGTGGTGGGAGATATCAGAGTTCGGATATCTCCCCAAATACAAATAAGTTCAGCAGGGCAGATAAAAGAAAAAGAGCTTTGGGTCGACACATTGAGAATCAAACTCGTATTCCGGTTTATTTTCCTGTTTTGAATGAAATAGAGATAACTCTGAAAGCAAACAGTGAGGTAATAAGTTGCTTAGAAGCTAGATGCAAAGAACTTTCACTAGCAATAGGTGATTCCAATAAGATAAATTTGTCTTTTCTCTTAAAACTTTTAATAGGCACGGCCCAAAAAAAAAACTCAGAAAGAAAGAATCACGGTCAACGGTATGAGGAGGACCTAAAGCTGTTTGCGGTTTATCTTTTTGTAGTTGGAGGCCGAATTATTTATGAATTCTTACAAGTTAATCTACCTGGATCTCTACCTTCCATCAGCCAAGTCGAGCTTATGTTGAAAAATGCGTCACAGCCTGTAATTGAAGGTGTGTTTCGATTTCAGGAGCTAGTGGACTTCTTGAAGAAAAATAACTTGCCACTCGAAGTGGCAATATCAGAAGATGGGACTCGTATACCAGAAAAGTTTTGTTATGATTCCACAACCAATCAAATTATTGGCCCGGTGCTGGCTCTCAATGATGATGGCATACCGATACCTAGCAGCCACCCAGCAACATCAGCTGCAATGATAGCATCTCACC
Organism: Frankliniella fusca; assembly: GCA_029379305.1. Classification (NCBI taxonomy): domain Eukaryota; kingdom Metazoa; phylum Arthropoda; class Insecta; order Thysanoptera; family Thripidae; genus Frankliniella; species Frankliniella fusca. The sequence goes on along the minus strand of JAHWGI010001401.1, from coordinate 1,968,743 downwards.
TCAGGAATGGAAGAGTTGCATCGAACGGTTATGCTATCATGGCTCAGCCCTTACAAAAAGGAGCCCCATCTTTTTGTCTCACCTTGTCTGGCACAGACAACAAGTTTTCTGCCGTACATATTTCTAAAAGGTGGAATTTTATTCATAAAGAGTTAGGAAAACTTGGTGTTGAAGTGATAAATTTTGCATCTGATGGTGACCCACAACTCCTCAAAGCCATGCACGCTCACCTGTTTGGACAGTCAGGTGATCAAAGTGATGAGTTTTATTTTGAAGAGAAGTGGAAAGACTGGTTTTTTGCAAGTTCTAGTAGAAATTTTAATGTAATGCAAGACCCCATCCACACTATTAACAAATTTAGAGCCCGCCTCAATCCGTCAACAGTTCTTCCTCTTGGTAAATATGTAGCATCTCAAACTCATCTCAAAATTTTAATCAAAAATATTCCTCAAGAAGAGCATGGTCTGACTGATCATGATTTGGAAAAGGATTAAATGAATTTTAATGCTTCTATTAAAATGTGTAGTGAAAGAGTCACCACTTCTCTCCAAAAAATATTACTGGCAGTGAAGGCACCATTGCTTACCTCACAAGTACACTGGTAAAACAAATGTATAGTTCTAAACATCAAATGATGTTTAACTGCTAATGTTTAATACTTAAACACTATATCATGTTTAGTTCAAACTATACATCAGCAGATGTTTATTTTCTAAACACTTTGCAAGTGTTCAGTTTGCTATACACTTGGCGCAGCGTGGTGTTCCTATGCTTTTCCATGTGAAGCCTCACCCAAGTGTATACTTCTATACATCACAAAATGTTTAATCTTTAAACATTTGTGAAGTGTATAGGTGTTATAAACATCTTGTCATGTTTAGTTCCTGCTATACATCATGTCATGTATAGAATTGCCAACTATACACCATGATGTATAGAAACTAAACATTTGTTTTACCTGTGTATGCGCTTTCTTTTGCAAGCATGTTTAGATGAAGCCTTGAGTGCTGCTGAAAGGCTCTACAACGTTTGGTACTGTGTTTTCTTTTTGAGATTCTGGAAAGTTTTTCTCTTTAACCATGCTTCCTACAATATGAACAACTTTGTAACATCAAACCTTTATGTTTGTGTTGAAATAATCGCACATACTATTACAATGTTGATTGTCAAATTCAGAGAAGAATCTACGCCAGAATATTTTCTTGTGGAGCTGCTGGGAAGCCAACCATGTGAAGGATATTTTAGACTTGCAAGATCAATGACCTCCACATAGTCTACAGTAATTAACTTCTGCATGAAAGAGTTTCTTGCAAGAGTAAAAAGAATTGATGTACTCAACCTTGTGTCATCCAAATTGTTGGAGAAGCTTGTATTTCCCAGGGAGAGAAGAAAAAAACTGATCGGAATGCTCACTAAAGAAAAATTATCTCTAGAGTATCTTCCAAATAATGATGAGATTTTGAAAGTAGTAAATCTCGCTAAAAGTGATATAGTACTAGTCATGAACAAACTGGGAGTAAAATGTTTCTCTTTAGTTCATATCAAGCAGTACCTTTCTGCTATGGAAGCTTGTGATGACCTAGAAGATAATTCTATCTTAGAACAAAGTTTATACAGTAGTGTGCTTGATGAAGACGATATTAGCTTAGACCTACTAGCAGCATTCCCCTCACCTGAAGATATCACGGATCTTAATCCATTTCTTGACATTCCTGAAGAAACAATTTTACTGCCACCTACAAGCATTTTTCTTATGGTTCCTACTTCTAATGGTCGTTTTGTAAAAGTGAGAAAATCAACATTTTGTTGGTTACTGTCAAATAACGGTCATAAATTGAGCAGTGATCGGATGCTGAGTGTAAGGCAAGGAGTTTGTTTTACGTTATCCAATTTCAACTCAAAGAAGCAAGCCGCAACAGAACTGGTAAGAAAAGCCTCCATAAAAGAAGGTGACTGGTGTATTTTCAGAAAGCAGGGAGTACACTGCATTGGGCAGGTTCTCAGTTTTACTTATTTGAGTGGCTCTGGTGCTGCTAGAACATATACATTACCAAGTGTTCCTACTGATCCACCTCAGAACAAGGCTACAGCAAGAGGTGTAGGATGCATGTGCTCCTGGTATAAATTAAAGGCTGACAGAAGCCTTGCCTATAAAGCAGCCAAGATACAGGGATTTATTAATATAGAAAACTATGTCTCACATCTGCCAGCACCCACCAATATTGGATCCCAGCTGTTCCTGTCTACTGATGCTTTCACCTTTTTCACTAATTTGAAGTAGGCTAATACAAGTTACCTGTTGAATGTGATTTTATTTTACAGTATAATGTTAATTGATGGCAATAGTTGCCCTAGTAGTAATTGTTGTTTATTAAAGCAAGTGTTTTAAAAGAAACAATATGGATGTGATTTTTTTTCCCTTGCTTTTATATGCATGGAGTCCTTTTTTAATTTTATTTTTTTAAATTTTACTCTGATGCTTGTGCTGCTTATGTGCATAAATAATGTCTTGGCATCTGGGGTTCAGAATATATGTTCTTGCCATAAGGTAGAACCATATAATTTCAATCAAAAGTGGAAAGAAAGTTCAACATACAGTATTATATCTATTATGAATTTTCTTGTATCAAAATCTCAAAAGACTTTGATTGTAGCCTTGGGATACATAATACAAATACATATTGAGTTATAAATGTGTAACATAGGCCTATTTTCCTTCGACAAATTTCATTATTAACATACTTTTGTAAATATTTGAACTAGTAAACCTTATTTTTTGTTTAAAAATCAACTCTAAACAGCAAATTAGTGAAATGAAACCAGGTCTATGTGGTCTCTGTCACACATTAAGAACTGAATATAGCTTTGAATTATGTTTCGAAGGGCTTAATTCAAAATCTTTCAAGATTTCGTAACAATAATTTTTTTTTGAAGACATGAAACAAAACACTACTCTCAAAATTTATTTTTTTGTTTTGATGTGAATGCGGGCCATCTCCTGGGCTGCGAAATGGGTTGCCTATGCTTCAGGCGTATCGGCATTCCGCCTATTACGGGCTATCATAGCTTGTCTTTTCTACTATTTTGGCAGCCTCTTAAAATCCCTCTCCAATCCCCTCCAATCCCTCTCCAATCCCCTCCAATCCCCCCCAATCCCTCTCCAATCCCCTCCAATCCCTCTCCAATGCCCTCCAATCCCTCTCCAATCCCCTCCAATCCCTCTCCAATCCCCTCCAATCCCCTCCAATTCCCTCCAATCCCTCCCAATCCCCTCCAATTCCCTCCAATCCGCTCCAATCCACCCAATTCACCCAATCCTTCACAATCAATTTCAATGTTAGAAATCCTTGCCCCAATCCTCAATCCCCAATCCCAGTTCACTTCTTTTCAGAGTCGTGTACCCCTCGGCAAGAGCACGATCCTCGTGTTAGACACGCTAGTTGCTGCGCTTTACCTACAATAATGCTATGTTTCTTGCTACGAAGTCTTACGTAGCCGTTCCGCATTTGTGATCTTAACCTCTCACAACACGTTTTTAAAGTTTGATTTCTTACCGAACCTGTTGCGAGCCTAACTCTTCGGTTTGATTTGTCATGTATATTAACTGCTCGCTCTGATCAGACTGATTGTGTTTAGTGGCAGCCCATTCCTTATCCCTTTCCAGTATTAACCTGCTTGTAGTGAACATTTCCCATTGTAATCTTTATCTGTTCTACTGTGATATCCTGTATACCTCACTAATTCTTGTATTTTCCTACTGTTTAAAGATGATTATGAAGCCCTCAAAAATCTTATGAAACGGCTGAACAAGGATAGACCTAAATCTGTCTCCAGCTTCGATCCATCGAAACCCAGACAGGCAAAGCTCGCAAGCCTTCGTCAAATGAGCAAAGTACGTAACATGAGTGTATTTATTAATGTTTCTTTTGTTATTTGACATTACTAATTTGGCGTACCTTGTTTCAGAAGTCTAAGCCAACCAAATCCAGTTCTGCACCTCATAAAGTTCAGTCATCACCACCTGCATCTGTAAGCATAGAATTGTTTCATTATCAGTGCTCCTATTTTTCAATTTTTTTTTTTTGACATTGTTATTTTTTCTAGGGGCATCGTAATCAGCCCGAAGAGCAGTCCAACAGTGACAACAGTGACAGCGATTCTGAACAAAGTCTTTGCATATCGGATAGGAATGATTCTGACACCAGTTCAGACGATTCACATTCAGTCCCACTTCAAGAGATTGTAAAGGTAACACACTTATTGGAATTCATTGCTTTATTTATCTCAAGCTTAAAACCACTCTTCAACTACTTATAATATTTGTAAATCCTTTGCTATTTCACAGGAAGCTCGAAAAAATAAGAAGAGTGATATGGAAACAATTAAAGATGGAAAGAAGCATAGCTCATTGAAAACCCGTAGTCATAAAAGTAAGTAACTAATTTGTAAGTTTTGAAATATTCCTGTTTTACATTCTGTTAAATGGTCTCTGATGCATGAAGTTACTTTTAATCTTTAATTCTGTTGCAGGTGGTAACTCAAAACCTGACCGAAGGGAATCAAAGTCAAAATCTCCAAGTGGCAGTGCCACAGATATCACCTACAAATCTCTTGACAAGAGACACTCTAACAACTGTGATACCGGTCTTTGGAAGTCTCTAGTCTCTCGAAGTATGTTTGACTCTCGTGACATGTTAATTCTTAGTAACTTCTCTGATTTTATGTAATATTTAAAATTACCTGTTTTCTTCTTTGTTGACAGATCCCACACCAGACAATGACAATGATGGTACTACACCATTTAAAGAAATTACCAACAGCGCCATCCTCAACAGTGAGAATGGGACCACATTCAGTAAAGATATTAGGAAAGATACTTCAGACACGGAATCATTGAGCCCTGCAAAAGAACCACAACGTAAGTACTCATTATTATACTTTTGGAATGCCAATATAATGTAGATACTCAACTTACCATAATCAGCATACAATACACTTTTTGCAGGAAAAAGGAAACGCCTTCGTCAAGCAAGATATTCAAAGGCTACATTTTCAGGGGAATATTTCCGGTACCCAGAAGCTACCAATGATGTTAGTATTTCATTTATATTTGTGTCCTGTAATTATTGCTACTCTTCCTTCTGTAATATTTTTCCTTTTTTCTAGGCTGTACCTCTAAGAGAAGGAGGGTCAATATTTGTCCATAGACGAGTCTTAAAAGCTGCCAGAAAAGCTGCAACACCTACAGCTATTGCCCGGCAGCTTGTTAAATCGGTCTTCTCTGACCAAGCACTTAAGGAATGCTCGGTGACAGGCAGGCCCTCCAGCTCCACAAGAAACGGGGAGAGAGTAATACGCCCACCACTCCACCCTGATGGGGTTAATAAAATTCTCGGTATGTATTACGTTGTTTCATTACTCTAAACCACTCTATTTTAAACTAGTCTTAGACAGTTGAACTTGACTTAGACTTGTTGTTCCCTTCTTTTCTTTGCTCTTATTTTTTTTATTTTGTTTTCAGATTTTGTTGAGCACAGGGGCTCCAAAAAAGGATAGGGCAAAATATCTGAGACTCCTATTAAACGTGCCATGATGGATGTTATGAATGAGGAGAGGTATAACAAGTATCTGCAAGCACAGCTTATTGAGGGCCAACTAGAATAGCAGTTTCTTTAATGTTTTGTCTATTTTAAACGTGTAAAGATGCTGCAAGCTTTGGTTTCAATATGATCTCAAGGATGTTTTACTTTAAACTCCATGTGTATTCTATTTGACATTTTGGTAGTATATGATTTTTCTTTATTACTATATTTTTAGTTTGTTATGTGAACTGTATTTTCAAAGACTCCTGCTTTATTCTAAATGGATTCTTATGAATTATAAAATATTTAATAACACTTAATTTTTGTTCTTAGTATAATCTTTATTTGCCAATATGTGGGTAACAAACATCAGAGATCCATTGTATATAATCATTCCACAGGAGGCATGTGTATGTATGCATATTTATCTTTGAAACTTTTATCAACTAATTTTAATCTTATCCTTTCCCCCCTAGATGTGGAAGCAAGCTCAAATGTATGAATCTGGTACGGTTTATCCTCTTGGAGATCTTTTATGCTTAAATACTCGGGCGTATCCTTCAACTTTTTGTTTAACAAATTCAAGTCTTCATCACTTGAGCTATCCTGTAATTAATTCAAAACTTATAGAATATACAACTTCTAGAAATGTAATTATTTTATTTTCGCCTAGAGTTAACTAAAGTTTAAGTACCCATTTTGAATTAATTTCTCAAAAAAAAAGGAAAAATAGTATTTGTTTTAGACATGTAAATTTTTACACACCTCTTTGTCGGTATCACTTTTTTCTTTTTTCTGTTCATCCTTCTTAATATCTTTTTTTTTATGAGACCTTTTTTTCTCATCAGTTTTCTTTTCTTTCTGATTTTTCTTTGATTTCTTCTTTAAATAAAAAAGATTGTTTAATTAATTATATACATGTTTGATACAGAAAAAATAAAAAACTTTGGTTTTAACAAAACTTTCTTATTTACCTTTGTACTTTCATCATTACTTTCATCAGAACTATCTTTCTTTTCGGACATTTTGCCAGAACCTTTTTTCCTTTTACTTGCAGGTTCTTCATCACTAGAGTCAGTTAGAATAATTTCAGGTTTGCTTTCCTGAAATTAAAATACACTTTTTATATGTTGTAGTATTAAAAAGTTAAAAGGGTTAACTTCTAAAGACTGTAAATACTTACCTCTTTGCCTTTTTTTTTGTTACTTTCTTTTTTTGTTTCGTCTTAGTTTCATCATACACTTCATCTTCAGAATCCTTCAGAAGGTTAGAGAGGACAATATTAATTCACATGAAATGTTTTTTTGAAAAAAATATTTTTTTATAAAATCTCACTTACACTCGAGTTAATATCAAAGGGAGTCTTTACTTTCTTGATTTTCTGAAAAAAGGAACTTTTTATTAATTTAGGTAAATTAAACAACCAACATTAGGTATTGCAAATAATCTAAAGTACCTTTTTCAAAACTTGTTTATTATTTTTTAATTTTAATTGCTTCAAATAATGGTCCATATCAATTTCATCTTTGTGGCAAGTAAAATATTCTTCATCCGAAGATGAATCAGAATTGGGTGGTGATTGTAAATATTTTGAACATGTAGGTTCCATTTTCCTGTTGTAAAAAAAAAATATAATTAATGTTAAATCAATATTATTCCATTGGATTGATAATAATCAAAATGAATTATAAAGTTTGAAAAGAAAGATAAATATTCAAAAGAAACCTTAAAGTGAAACTATAATAAGGAAAAAATCTTTATTTAAATTTATATAATTCAAATAAGTTTCATTCTTCTTCTTTTTAGAACCTTTCTTCAAATTTTCTCTAACACGAAGAGAAAATAACTCATTAATATCTTCAAATGTTAGGGAAAATAATATTAACGATTCACGGATGCTCGAAAGAAATTATAACTGCATATAAAAGTTATTAACTCTAGGCTCGATGATTTTTAGGTGTTATAGCTTAAATATATACGTTACTGTGTACTAAAGATGTATTCAGGTAATGCCATGCTTAACTCTGCTCCCCAAATAAAAACCCAGTATGTTATATCCTACCAAAAAGATTGACAGGTCGCAGGCTGTAAACCAGTACATTGCAGAACGTCTGCATCTAGCCCGGGCAAGTGTTACGCTGTGCTATGTAAATTACTATACTAAAGGCGGGTATACGCAAAAGACGGTACTGGACAGAGGCGGGCATCCTCTCCCGTTCGGGTCCCGTCTCTAGCCCGACGCGCCGCGGGCAGGTCTGCGACAGAGAGAGGACGATAGTGCCGAAGAATGCCTGGGATGCGCCGAGTGTTGCCGACTGCACCCGAAAGAATGGGTCCCGTTTGCGAGCCCGGGTCCCGCCCAACCCATCTTGTCCGGCGGCCGGCCGGCCTGTCCGGCTTCCCTCCGCTCTCGGCTGGCTCTGCTCGGGCTGCCTGTCGCTGGGCCGGACTCTGACGCCCCCAGCCCTCCCTCACCTCTTAGTGCAAACGGGACCCATTCGCTAGTGCGGGTCGCGACGAGTGGGAGGAGGCGAGACGGTGTGAGCTCGGACGGGATGGACGGGAGGGAGAGAGAGAGCCAAGCGGGACAGACCGGGCAGCATTCGGGAGCCAATGCCAGGCTCTGGTACTGGACAGCCCCAAACTACCCTACGGCGTAGCACCGATCAAAGTTACCCGCGCACTTATAAGATGTTATTAAGGTATTCAAGCCGACGCCCACCCCATGCAGCCACAACTAGGTGACAAGAATTAAACCCTTGTTTCATGGAACCAGGGCGTGCTAACTTAACAATACCGTTTTGATAACGTTAATTAGAGCAATAACATTTGTGGGCGTTACTTTTTTTGGGTAGTTAATTCAAATATCAAATTATTTTACGTTAAATGTGTTACCGATAAAAAAATAACAAGGGGCCAAAAGGTATTACAATATCGGATGCGAAACATAACGAATAATCCCTGCTGAAATAAAAACAGTTAAGAAATAACGGTTAATTAAGAGAGCGATAAGAGTAAAACGGTTATTTTTTGCACCGGTCACGAATCATATATAACGTTTACTGTGCCGAAGGTTTGAGAACTGGTGTTCTCAAGTGCTACTGTGGCCGTGGCCCGGCCCGGGATGACAGTACTCCGGCTGTACTCCGCTTATCCGTGTGTACTCGGCGTACTCCGGCAGTACTCCGCGTGAACTCCTCGTACTCCAGCTGTATATGTCGGGTGTGCTCCGCGTACTCCAGGTGCACTCGGCGCACTCTGGCCGTTCTACGTGTACTCCTGGTGTACTCCGCATACTTCGCAAACTGCGGATGTACTCCGGGTGTATTTCGGTCATTTCAGGTGTGCTCCAAGTACTCCTGGTGCACTCGGCGTACTCCGAGAGTACTCCGCGAACTCCGAGTGTACTCCGGGTGTGTTACGGATGTGCTCCGCCTGCAAAGGGTGCACTCGGCGTACTCTGGGCGAACTCCGCATACTTCGGGCGTGCTCCGGGAGTACTCCGCGTACTCTAGGTGTGCTCTGCGCACTGCGGGTGTACTCCGGGTGTATTTCGGGTGTGCTCCGCGTTCTCCAGGTGCACTCGGCATACTCTACGCGTTCTACGTGTACTCCAGGTGTACTCCACATACTCCGCAAACTGCAGGTGTACTCCGGATGTATTTAGGGTTTATTGCTCCAAGTAATCCTGGTGCACTCGGCGTACTGCTCCGGGTGTACTCCGCATGCTGCGGATGTACTCCATCTGTATTTCGGGTGTGCTCTAAGTATTCCTGGTGCGCTCGGCGAACTAAGAGCGTACTCCGCGTTCTCCGAGTGTACACCGGGTGTGTTACGGGTGTTCTCCGCCTACTTCGGGCACACTCCGTGTACTAAGGGGGTCCTAGGACATACTCCGCGCGTACTCCGGGTATGCTCTGGGTATAAGCCTGGTGTATTCCGCATATTCTGGGTATTTCCTGCGTACTCTAGGTGTACTCCGGGCGAACTCTACGTACCGCGAGTGTACTCTGAGCGTATCTTTCGATTTCCTTCGGTGCATTCCCAGAGCACTCAACGCACTCCCAGTGTACTCCAAGTCCTGGTGTATACCGGGTGAACATCGGGTGTACTCCACGTAAAAATATTGTGAGGATATTCAGAAACAAACAAGCTACGGCCGGGCCGGGCCGGGCCAGCCTCCGGCGAGGGCGAGAGGCGAGATGGGGAATCGTCTGCTGGTGGCGTCTACAAAACGCTGCGCCAGCCAACTTGTCGATCCGGATGCGATGCACCTCTGCCTTCCAGAGCCAAGCACTGGCCGGGCGTCGATTGTCGATGCCTTCTTGGCGTCCGAAAGCGGCAAGTGGAAGTGAGACGGTCGCTCTGGGCCAGGGGTCGCGGCTAACTCTCTGGCCCGAGCCACATAGCGCTTTCGCACGCTGTCTGTCAGCTACTCGGAAGCATCCGCGGAGGTGTGAACCCTTCCCTCGCTCTGGGCGGCACAGACGGCCGTCGATGCACAGCGGAACATAGGCCGGACCGGGCGGGTCGAGAGAGATAGACTTATGCATGAGGCAGTGAGTGTGACAGAGACAGACTTTGTCACCGGACCGAACGGCTGGCCACGCACTGGCGAGACTGTGGCTGCCGGCGGTGACCGTCCGTCCCCGGCTTTCGGCTGCGGCTCGCCGGGCTCGCCTCGCCCATAAAGCTCCATCGGTGGCGGTGGCTCGCCCGTGGCTCACCTGACGTCCGAGTGACGTCACGGCGACCCGCGTGTGGCCTGAGAGCCTCCTAGCCGCGACCCCTGCGACCCGAGGGGGGGAACTCTTATGGAGCGGAGTGGGACGCTGTGCGAGTGAGAGGTCTATCGCAGGTCGCCCCGCAGTGCCAACCTCTGCCAACTAAAACGCGCTCACCCCTCCCAGCAGCAACAAGAGCGAGCTGGTCCAGCGCTTCTTCTTATCACAGCGGTAGCTCAGTGGGCTAAGGTGCAGCGCCGCAATCGGGTGTCGCAGGTTCAACTCCGCCCGGAGTCTTTTGGATACTTGTGGCTGCTGGGAGGGGTGAGCGCGTTTTAGTTGGCAGAGGTTGGCACTACGGGGTGACCTGCGATAGACCTCTCACTCGCACAGCGTCCCACTCCGCTCCATAAGAGTTCCCCTCCTCGGCGCTCCTCTTCTACAGCACTGAGTTCGACACCGCGGGTGAGCCAAGCCCGACGAGCCTGGCTAGCCCGGCTTGAACTACTTCCGAATCGCCCTCTGAATGCGCTTGCGCACGCTGTTCGGACGCAAACACCTCACCAGAAGGGCGAGAGGTGAGAGTGCGGGGACAGGTGTCGTTGCTTCGGCCGAGCAGGGGTACCGGTCGGGCAAGCCGTACTCGTCTTCATCGGCAGACTCCCACCCAAAGGGAAATTTTGGTGGAAGGAACGTGGATTCCACGTTGACAGGTGACGTGATTTCCACGTTGAAATGACTCTTCGCTTCACGTCGAATTTTCGTCGATTCAACGTGCTCACACCACGTACCACGTCCTCTAAGAACAGTGTTATGATGTGATTATAAAACTTTTTCTTTCTTCCCCTTTCCCCCGGGTGTCTTTTACTCAGTATTCCAACTCACTGCTTTCTTTTTTTTTACCTTACCTGGACTTGAACCCGGGGGCTTCGGGTTGGAAGTCTCGTACTATATCCGTTAGCCGACGGCGCGGCTGATGAGAACGGAGCGTCAGCAACCGATCCCACTGTAAGGGTCAACTCACACAGCTCCTTAGCATGGTCTTACCGATTTGTGGGTTAGATACGACCAAATTCGATTTTCTTTTGTTTGCGACAGATCGTAAATAATATTTTATAAGGACATGACAGTTTTCAAACACAAAAAAATTAAGATCTGACTGAATTTTGAACGTTCAACTATGAACTTCGTACGGTGGACTCCACGTGGATCCCACGTTACTTCCACAAAGTCTGAAACTTGAAAAAAATGCATAAATCGCCCTTTCTCCAATGAATCAGGAACAGGAAAGTCGCTAGCACAGAAATCAAGGGGCGATCAGTCAGTAGTCGAAAAATGGTGGATCCGTCCACGGTGGAGTAAAACACGTTGATTTCACGTTATTTCAACGTCCCGCGAAAAAAACCTTAATTTATACTTAATATAACGCCATATTTGTTCTTAATTTACTGTTAATATGTAGAAATTAATAAAACTAAACATAAAGTCAGTATATTTTTAGTTTGCCTGCTCTAGTCATGCTTTTCAAAGGCATGGTTTTGGAAAGTTTAAGTGATATTGGAGGGAGATGAGAGCACTCATGCGTTTGGAGGCACAGCAACAAGCTTAAACCCCCAATTCTGACTGTCTTTTTGAGTGAGTCCTTTATAAAATCTAATAAAAACATATTCATTTCATTTTACTCAGTTTAATTTATTTAATTTAACCGAATATAACTAAACAATTACTGCAATTTATATAAATACTTTCTTGTTTCTATCTAAATACAGAAAAATATTTTTTTCTGTTCATTATGTTTACCTCCTTACATTCTTTCTTCGTGTATTGTACATATTTTACTGAAGTTGCATGCTTGAAAGTTACCATTACCTTACCTGGATTCGAACCCCGGACCCCTTCGTCCGAAGCCCGCCACCTTACCAACTCGGCTACGGAGGGCTGCTGACTGCAGTGCTCACAGCATCCCGTACCATTCCTCCTAGGTCTCCGCGTACGTTCGGGCGGTAACAAATTAATATTTAATAAAGCACTTATTAAATTTCAATCTGCACAATCGCGATATTTAGATTTATCTGTCATCCCCTTTACCCACCTTGCGTGTTTTCTGATATTGACTTAGACTTATTGCGTGTCTTAATGACCGAAACCTGTCTACTTCCTTCAAGGGCGGAAATAATACCTTGATAGTTCCTCTCCGGCGGGGTCAAGTACTGTTGGCAACTAGCCGATATGGCAGGCTTTGGGACGCGAAGACCATGTCTGACTCCCTGGGACACCCCCGACTGCCCGAGGACAGCCCCCAGCCCCGGACCTTCCCCTTCGGCGGGCAACTCGCGAATTCCAAGAAAGAAATAACCAGTTGTCCCGGCGATGCGAGCTAGGAGTCTCGCCTTGGGTCTTATGTACTCCGGTCACGGGCACCGCGGATGAGATAACAACAAACGTTTGGCTGCTACGTACAACTTACTGTCAATTTTTGCGTACGTACACGACTAAGGAGAACGGTGATGTAAGGAAAACTGCAAACTAAACAGTCCAAGGATTGCTCGAGGCACCTGGTTCATGGAACCCTGAAGTCTCCTAAGGACTTCATAAAAATCATATAAGTATCAGGTTCTACCTTAATTTGGGTGTAGTGTGATGCCTTTAATATGGTTTCCACCCTAATTCAGATTTAATATGAGGCACTTAATATGGTTTCCACCCTCATTTAGATTTAATATGAGGCACTAAATATGGTTTCCACCTTAATTTAGGTTTAATATGAGGCACTTAATATGGTTTCCACCTTAATTTAGATTTAATATGAGGCATTTAATATGGATTCCACCGTAATTTAGGTTTAATATGAGGATTTTAATATGGTTTCCACCTTAATTTAGGTTTAATATGAGGCATTTAATATGGTTTCCACCTTAATTTAGGTTTAATATGAGGCACTTCTGCCGACCTGGGACTAAATTAAGAACTGATATAATCTTTCAAATCTTATTAAGATCCACCAAATTAAATCATATTCAGCCAGACCGTCTTATTAAAATTATATTAGGTTTTTATTTGGGCCGTATTAAATTAAATAAAATCCATATTCAATCGAATTTCGCGGGGTATTCCCACTAACGTGATAAACAAAATCATAGAGCGTATTTTATCTAATGAATCATGGAAAAGTATGAAGGAAAGTTGACAACACAGAAATTCCATTCTGAAATAGTAAAGTTGTTGAAATATGGTGGACCAGTCCACGGTGGTAAAAACATGAGAGTATGAGGGGGATGGAGACGAAACGGAGGGCGTCCCGGGGTCTGCGCGGGCAAATATGCGGCCCATTTTCTCCGGAACGCGTTGACTTTTCGAAAATCTGAAAACGGCGCTGGAAAGAGGAAGGTCGAATGCATGGCCCTAAAAGTCGAAATCTTCAAGCCCGAACTGACGGCGTAGGCCAAGTCCATGGCGTACATAACCCTCACAGGCGACGTGTGTGTTTATTTTCGGTAATAGTGTTTATGGAGTCCGTGGATGTGAAAAATGTTCCGTAAAATTATTCTGAGTGATTCTGTAGCAAACCCGACCGGCAGAAGTGTATTCCGAGTCCTTTTGCGAAAATTTGCTACAGAACGTTCTGCGGCGCTTAGCGCAGGCCGCCATCTCTCGCCCCGACCCTAGCCCCGCGGAGCGCTCGGCGCACTGCGCGCGGGATTTTCGAGCAACGCGGCGACCGATCGTCACGAAATTTTACCCGGCCATGCATTCGACCTTCCTCTTTCCAGCGCCGTTTTCAGATTTTCGAAAAGTCAACGCGTTCCGGAGAAAATGGGCCGCATATTTACCCGCGCAGACCCCGGGACGCCCTCCGTATCTTCTCCATACTCTTATACTCCATGGTAAAAATAACGTACATTCAACATTTTTTCAACGGGATGTTGCAAATTCAGCTGCCAAGCAGTTGTTTCACTAGTTATAATGTTCAGGCATGATAGGTGCACCACAGTTTCTTGCAAACATAAAGTTATGATGATATTTTATTATCGGGAAACCAGTTGAATTTTGGTGGATTCATCCACGTCCACGATAGATCCACGCATCCACGTGGAATCCACGTTGAATCCACGTCACGCTTCTCTTTGGGACTAGCATCTGCTAGCCGCGTCATGCCTTCTCACTCTCACGCTGGAAGCGTCGGGCGAGCACTCAGGCTCAGAACCGAATCGAAAACACTAACCTGAAGTACGTGGAGTACATCCAGAGAACACTCGGTGTGCACGGAGTACACTGGAGTGCGCGACGTACACTTCGAGTACACGGAGTAAATCCGGAGTACGCAGAGAACATCCGAAGGACGCGGGAGACATCAGGGCGGGTGTGTGGAGTACCCGGAGTACGACTGAAGTATACCCGGAGTGCACTCGGCTTGCCCGCGGAGTTGCCGATAAGAACTTGGAGTACACTGAGTATACTTGGAGTACACTCGGAGTACCCACGGAGTACCCGATATACACTTGAGTACACTGAGTATTCCCTGAGTACACTGAGTACACCCGGAGTACACTGAGTACACCGGGGTACACTGAGTACAACCGGAGTACAACCGGAGCAACTTTTGGATTATTTGGAGTACACTCGGAGTATTCGGAGTACAATCGGAGAACCCGCAGTACTCTCAGAATACCCAGATACACCAAGAGCACGCGGAGTAGTGCCGGAGTTCATGCAGAACACTCAGAGTACCCGGAGTACACCCGGAGCAGGCAGAAAACACCCGGTGTACTCGGAGTATACTAAGAGTACGGTCGGAGTTGTGACGGCGATGCAAGTACAGGAGTCAGGAGGGCGGCAAATGGCAGAATAGCGTCGGGCGTACGCCGCAGTAGAGGGCCGAGGAGCGGAACACAGGCTTGTGCTGGAATGGGTTTTGGGGTATAAAATTGAGAAATTTGACTCAAATAACATCAATTTCATGTTTATATTGAACCACGTTATTTAGCCTAACGTTAAATGCTGCTAAGCATGAATAACCGTTAATGTTTCCAAAAAACGTATTTGTTATTTACGATAACGTTATGGGCAATAACCGATAAATGTCGAGATTTAATATTCGTTACTATGCAATAACGTTAATTACTCTGTACGTGTTACTGGTTAAAGTTAGTAACTGTAACAAATAACGTAACCGTAATACCTTAAAAATCGTTATGTTATCCTGCCCTGACCGGGACAGGGGTGCTGGTGCGGGGCAGGACGAAGACCGTACAAAAAAAATACAGAGAAAAATTCAGAAAGATAGATAGAAAGAGAAAAAGATATAGAAAGAAAGAAAGACAGAAAGAAAACAAAGAAAAGACAAAGATAAACAGAAAGCAACGAAGGAAGGATGATGGCTACAAGGCAGGGTATGGGAAATTAGTTACAGAAACAGGGAAGGACAGAAAGAAAAAAACAGGGAAAGATTTAGAAAAAAGAAGTAGTATACATAGAAAAAGATAAAAAGAGTAAAAATAAAAAAGGAAGGGAAAAATAGGAAGACAGATATAAACAAAAAAAGGAAGAAAAAGAAAAACAGAAAGAAAGATAAAGAAAGAAAGAAAGTCAATATAACTCATAAAGGCAGGCTGTAAGAAAGATAGAAAGAAAGAAAGACAGAAAGAGAGAAAAAAAAGACAAAGACAGGTCCCTACTCAAAGACGAGATAAGAAATACAACGGTACCTGGACTGGGGTGCTGGTACAGGGCGGGGCGGGGAACGTGCTTGGCCGCGCCAGCGCACTGCACTGCCTCAGGGCAGTGGCCACGTTACCACCGCACAGAAAGCTGTAGGAACAGGAATATAAAAGGATAACAGTGTTGCGGGTTTGCCTAACCCATTTCCCCGTTAGGCGCCCTGGCCCGCAAAATGTCCCTTGGAACTGTCTACATCGTCCCTACTGAAAGACGAGTAAAGAAACACTACGGTACCGGGACCGGGGTGCTGGTACGGGGCGGGACGGGGAGCGTACAAAAAAAATACAGAGAAAAATTCAGAAAGATAGATATAAAGACAAAAAGATATAGAAAGAGAGAAAGACAGAAAGAAAACAAAAAAAGACAAACAGAAAGGAAGGAAAGAAGTATGAAGGCTACAAGGCAGGGCATGCGAAATGAGTTTACAGAAAAAGGAAAGGAGGACAGAAAAAAAAATAAAAAAAATAGAAAGATAGAAAGAAAGAAAAAAGATAGTACTACACATATAAAGAAAAAGAGGAAGACAAAAAAAAACAGAAAGAAAGATAAAGGAAGAAAGAAAGTCAATAAAACACATAAAGACAGGAAGTAAGAAACATAGAAAGAAAGGACAGAAAGATAGAAAAAAGAATGAAAGACAGACACAGGTCACTTCTCAAAGACGAGTAAAGAAACACTACGGTACCGGGACTGGGGTGCTGGTACGGGGCAGGCTGGGAGCGTGCTTGGCCGCGCCAGCTGCACTGCACTGCCTCAGGGCAGTGGCCAAGTTACCACAGCACGGAAAGCTGTAGGAACAGGAATATAAAAGGATAACAGTGTTGCGGGTTTGCCTACCCCATTTCCCCGTTAGGCACCCTGGCCCGCGAAATGTCCCTTGGAACTATATACATCATCCCTACTGAAAGATGAGTAAAGGAACACTACGGTACCGGGACCGGGGTGCTGGTACGGGGCAGGACGGGGAGCGTACAAAAAAAATACAAAGAAAAATTCAGAAAGATAGACAGAAAGACAAAAAGATATAGAAAGAGAGAAAAACAGAAAGAAAACAAAAAAAGACAAAGATAGATAGAAAACAACGAAGGAAGGATGAAGGCTACAAGGCAGGGCATGGGAAAAGAGTTACAGAGAAAGGGAAAAACAGAAAGAAAAAAACAGGGAAAGAGATAGAAAAAAGAAGTAGTACACAAAGAAAAAAATAAAAAGAATAGAAATATAAAAGGAAGGAAAAAGATAGAAAGACAGATAAAAAGAAAAAAAGGAAGACAAAGAAAAACAGATAAAAAGATAAAGAAAGAAAGAAAGTCAATAAAACACATATAGGCAGGCTGTAAGAGAGATAGAAAGAAAGGAAGACAGAAAGAGAGAAAAAAAAGACAAAGACAGGTCCCTACTCAAAGACGAGTAAAGAAACACTACGGTACCGGGACCGGGGTGCTGGTACGGGGCGGGACGGGGAGCGTACAAGAAAAAATACAGAGAAAAATTCAGAAAGATAGATAGAAAGACAAAAAGATATAGAAAGAAAGAAAGACAGAAAGAAAACAAAAAAAGACAAACAGAAAGGAAGGAAAGAAGGATGAAGGCTACAAAGAAGGGCAAAGGAAATAACAGTACAGAAAAAGGAAAGGTAGACAAAAAGAAAAAAACAGGGAAACAGATAGAAAAAAGAATTAGTACACATAGAAAAAAAATAAAAAGAATGGAAAGATAGAAAGAACAAAGAGAAAGAAAGAAAGAAAAAAGATAAAAAAACAGATATAAAGAAAAAATGAAGGCAAAGAAAAACAGAAAGAAAGATAAAGGAAGAAATTAAGTCAATAAAACACATAAAGGCAGCTTGTAAGAGACAAAGAAAGGAAGACAGAAAGAAAGATACAAGAAAGAAAGAAAGACACAGATCCCTACTCAAAGACGAGTAAAGAAACACTACGGTACCGGGACTGGGGTGCTGGTACGGGGCAGGCGGGGAGAGTGCTTGGCCGCGCCAGCTGCACTGCACTGCCTCAGGGCAGTGGCCACGTTACCACCGCACGGAAAACTGTAGGAACAGGAATATAAAAGGATAACAGTGTTGCGGGTTTGCCTACCACATTTCCCCTTTAGGCGCCCTGGCCGGCGAAATGTCCCTTGGAACTGTCTACATCGTCCCTACTGAAAGACGAGTAAAGAAACACTACGGTACCGGGAGCGGGGTGCTGGTACGGGGCGGGACGGGGAGCGTACAAAAAAAAATACAGAGAAAAATTCAGAAAGATAGATAGAAAGACAAAAAGATATAGAAAGAGAGAAAGACAGAAAGAAAACAAAAAAAGACAAACAGAAAGCAAGGAAAGAAGTATGAAGGCTACAAAGTAGGGCATAGGAAATAACAGTACAGAAAAAGGAAAGGTAGACAAAAAGAAACAAGGAGAAAAGAAAACACAAAATTAATTTTGTGCTAATACTGGTACTCGTTCTTTACACAGCCGATGTTAATTGCCATTAAACATATACTAAGTACATGAAACTGGAAATGCTGATAGTTTTGTCACTGATGACGCTACTCTGGGTATTCCCTTATTCCCTTCACCACCTAGCATGAGATCTGAATGAAGGAGCTTCCCCACTAGATATCGAATTCTACCAATGTACACAACACTCTGCGCATTAAACTTGCCTGACCAATAAAATTTTCTACCTGGCAAGGATCAAGTACTCAAACACTGCAAACTTTACAATAAAATTTGCCACTTACTTGTGCAACCGTCACAGGCCAGGACTCAACTGGCCAGTCCTTGGCTCTCCAGCTTCCACTCGGCCCTATCTTGGAATTCATAACATAAACAACTCGCCCGCCGCCCGGCGTAAAGGAATCACATTCACCCCTGTTACAGACATGGTGTCGCGCTCTGTCGTCAGGAAAGACCACTACGAACTTGCGTTTCTGGTGTGCACAGTTTCGTCAGTAGATGGCGCAGATGCCGGTGCTCGCGCATGCGCGTCACGTTCATTTTCGGTGATAGAGTTGATGCAGCTTATGTTTTGAGAAATCTGTTTAGTGTTCTCAAAATATTACAATCAGACTTAAACAATCTTCATGGCAGCCTGTAATACTAGCAGATGAAGTTTCGAATGGCAGTATTGTCATTTTTGTGCGTCCTTCGTGTCATGAAATGAATATTCCATGTGAGGCCCGGCTCTATCGGACTTAGAATGAAAACAGGCGAATTTTGTTAAGAGTTCTCAAAAAAGTAGTGTCAAACTTGAAAAAAGGTCCATTATTGGTCACGCCTACAGCATTCCCAGTTTCGAATGGTATAAGTTTCATGAGTGTACGTATTCTGTATTGCGAGAACGACTACCGTCACGCGTGACATCGCACTGAGATCAATACTCGTTCTTCTACCACCAAGTAGGAGGTGGTGGTGGTAAAGAACGAGTAAAAAACAGGGAAACAGATAGAAAAAAGAATTAGTACACATAGAAAAAAATAAAAAGAATGGAAAGATAGAAAGAACAAAGAGAAAGAAAGAAAGAAAAAAGATAAAAAAACAGATATAAAGAAAAAATGAAGGCAAAGAAAAACAGAAAGAAAGATAAAGGAAGAAATTAAGTCAATAAAACACATAAAGGCAGCTTGTAAGAGACAAAGAAAGGAAGACAGAAAGAAAGATACAAGAAAGAAAGAAAGACACAGATCCCTACTCAAAGACGAGTAAAGAAACACTACGGTACCGGGACTGGGGTGCTGGTACGGGGCAGGCGGGGAGAGTGCTTGGCCGCGCCAGCTGCACTGCACTGCCTCAGGGCAGTGGCCACGTTACCACCGCACGGAAAACTGTAGGAACAGGAATATAAAAGGATAACAGTGTTGCGGGTTTGCCTACCACATTTCCCCTTTAGGCGCCCTGGCCGGCGAAATGTCCCTTGGAACTGTCTACATCGTCCCTACTGAAAGACGAGTAAAGAAACACTACGGTACCGGGACCGGGGTGCTGGTACGGGGCGGGACGGGGAGCGTACAAAAAAAAATACAGAGAAAAATTCAGAAAGATAGATAGAAAGACAAAAAGATATAGAAAGAGAGAAAGACAGAAAGAAAACAAAAAAAGACAAACAGAAAGCAAGGAAAGAAGTATGAAGGCTACAAAGTAGGGCATAGGAAATAACAGTACAGAAAAAGGGAAGGTAGACAGAAAGAAAAAAAAAGGGGAAAAAGATAGAAAAAAAATTAGTACACATAGAAAAAAATAAAACGAATAGAAAGATAGAAAGAAAGGAAAAAGATAGAAAGACAGATATAAAGAAAAAAAGGAAGTAAAAGAAAAACAGAAAGAAAGATAAAGGAAGAAAGAAAGTCATTAAAACACATAAAGGCAGGATGTAAGAGACATAGAAAGAAAAGACAGAAAGATAGAAAAAAAAGAAAGACAGACACAGGTTACTACTCAAAGACGAGTAAAGAAACACTACGGTACCGGGACTGGGGTGCTGGTACGGGGCGGGGCGGGGAGCGTGCTTGGCCGCACCTACTGCACTGCACTGCCTCAGGGCAATGGCCACGTTAACACCGCACGGAAAACTGTAGGAACAGGAATATAAAAGGATAACAAGGTTGCGGGTTTGCCTACCACATTTCCCCTTTAGACGCCCTGGCCGGCAAAATGTCCCTTGGAACTGTCTACATCGTCCCTACTGAAAGACGAGTAAAGAAACACTACGATACCGGGACCGGGGTGCTGGAGCGGGGTGGGACCAGCGGGCGCCTGGTCACTGCACTGCCTCAGGACCGTGATGAAAGAGGTTGAAAGGATGCTGGTGCGGGGCAGGACGGTGAGCGTGCTTGGCCGCGCATGAAGGCTACAAGGCAGGGCATGGGAAAAGAGTTACAGGAAAAGGGAAGGACAACAAGCAGGCCCACCCTTCCGCCAAACGTCGTTGCCAGCTCCGCTTTGCTACGCTGGCAACTCTGTTCGGCAGGGGGCGTGCCTGCTTGGCCTGCCGGCGGCGTTCGGTCGGGCCTTCGGCCCGACCCCTAAGTCGCACAGAACGTGCTCTTAGCTTGTAAATGATCGGGCCTGCGGCCCGTAAAGGCATTCTCTTCGGAGAGAGGCAGTTTGTAACGGTGAACCACCGAAACTACAGCCCTCCCTTCTGCTTTGAAAACGTGCCGATAGTGACTAAACGGTCAGTTATTTGGCAAAAAGGGGGAGTCGGAAATCTCGAAAAATGTCGAAATACGTGAGTTCGGCCTCAGATGGAACGGTCGAACTCGGACTTTAATTGGCAGCAGTTGGGAACACTGAATTACGCTCGTCGAAACGATTTTAACGGTATAGGTGTCGAGGGGTGTCAAAAATTTCAAAAACTGTCGAAATATGTCGAAAATTGTCGAAATATGTAGAAATACGTCAAAAATGTCGAAAACTCTCGAAATATCTTAAAAATGTTGAGATAAATTCGACAACTATGGAAAATGTCGAAAAACATCGAAAAACATCGAAAAATGAGGGATAATGTCGAAAAATGTCGAAGAATATCAAAAATTGTCGAAAATGTTTACAAATATCGAAATATGTCGGAATATGTCATCAATGTCGAAAAATATCGAAAAACATCGAAAATTATCAAAAATGTCAAAAAATATCAAAAACTATCGAAAATTATGGAAAAATATCGAAAAATATCGAAAATTATCGAAAATGTCGAAAAATATCGATAATTATCGAAAATTATTGAGAATGTCGAAAAATATCGAAAAATATCGCAACAATATCGAAAAATATCGAAAATTAACGAAAAATGTCGAAAATATCGAAAAATATCGGAAAATATCGAGAAATGTCGAAAACGTCGAAAATAATCGAAATGTTTGAGTTTTGACGATTGGCAACACGGGAAATTGAAAAACGGTTGGCACCACTGTATTGCGCTCGAAAAGACGGTTCTAGAGAGGTGCGGGTCGATGGGGTTCGTAAAAGTTGAAAAGTGGGTCAATTTTGGGTGCTTTTTACAGTGTAGTCGCGAGTTGGGTCCTTTTTATCAAAAAACGGTGGGCGCCATTGAACTGGACGCGAAAAGACGCTTCCAGAGAGGTGCGGGTCGATGGGGTTGAGAAAAGTTGAAAAGTGGACCAATTTTGGGTTTTTTACAGTGGAGTCTCGCGAGTTGGGTCCTTTTTATCGAAAAACGGTGGGCGCCATTGAACTGGACGCGAAGAGACGCTTCCGGGGAGGTGCAGCTCGATGGGGTTGAGAAAAGTTGAAAACTGGACCAATTACGGGTGCTTTTTACAGTGTAGTCGCGAGTTGGGTCCACTTTTTCGTAAAACGGTGTGCACCATTGAACTGGACGCGAAAAGACGCTTCCGGAGAGGTACGGGTCGACGGGGTTGGAAAAAGTTAAATTTTTTTATTTTTTTTTATTCCGTGAAAACTTTAGTAATTTTTTTCAGTGCCTTAATGAGGGTTAGCAGGATTTGCACCAGGCGTTTCGGTGTCCAGGAGTGACCCTTAAGATACCCTAAAAATTTCAACTCTCTAGCTCAACTCCTTCGAGTGGAACAGACAGACAGACAGACAAACAAACAAACAGACAGACACCGCATCGATTGCATAAGCCCGCTCTAAAGCTTTTTCAAAGCAGAAGGGCGGGCTAAAAAGAAAAAAAACAGGGAAAGAGATAGAAACAAGCAGGCCCGCCCTTCCGCCAAACGTCGTTGCCAGCTCCGCTTTGCTACGCTGGCAACTCCGTTCGGCAGGGGGCGTGCCTGCTTGGCCTGCCGGCGGCGTGACCCCTAAGTCACACAGAACGTCCTCTTAGCTTGTAAATGATCGGGCCTGCGGCCTGTAAAGGCATTCTCTTCGGAAAGAGGCAGTTTGTAACGGTGAACCACCGAAACTACAGCCCTCCCTTCTGCTTTGAAAACGTGCCGATAGTGACTAAACGGTCAGTTATTCGGCAAAAAAGGGGAGTCGGAAATCGCGAAAAACGTCGAAATACGTGACTTCGGCCTCAGATGGAACGGTCGAACTCGGACTTTATTTGGCAGCAGTTGGCAACACTGAATTACGCTCGTCGAACCAATGTTAATGGTATAGGCGTCGAGGGGTGTCGAAAATTTCAAAAATTGTCGAGATATGTCGAAAATTGTCGAAATATGTAGAAATTCGTAAAAAATGTCGAAAAATCTCGAAATATTTCAGAAATGTTGAGATATATCAAAAAATATGGATAATGTCGAAAAACATCGAAAAACATCGAAAAATGAGGAATAATGTCGAAAAATGTCGAAGAATATCAAAAATTGTAAAAAATGTTTACAAATGTCGAAATATGACGGAATATGTCAAAAATGTCGAAAAATATCAGAAAACATCGAAAATTATCAAAAATGTCAAAAAATATCAAAAATTATCAAAAATTATCTAAAAATATCGAATATTATCGAAAATGTCGAAAAATATCGAAAAATATCGCAAATGTCGAATAATATCAAAAAATATCGAAAAACAACGAAAAATGTCGAAAATATCGGAAAATATCGGAAAATATCGAGAAATGTCGAAAATAATCGAAATGTTTGAGTTTTGACGATTGGCAACACTGGAAATTGAAAAACGGTTGGCACCACTGAATTGCGCTCGAAAAGACGGTTCTAGAGAGGTGCGGGTCGATGGGGTTCGTAAAAGTTGAAAAGTGGGTCAATTTTGGGTGCTTTTTACAGTGCAGTCGCGAGTTGGGTCCTTTTTATCGAAAAACGGTGGGCGCCATCGAACTGGACGCGAAAAGACGCTTCTGGGGAGGTGCAGCTCGATGGGGTTGAGAAAAGTTGAAAACTGGACCAATTACGGGTGCTTTTTACAGAGTAGTCGCGAGCTGGGTCCATTTTTTCGTAAAACGGTGTGCACCATTAAACTAGACGCGAAAAGACGCTTCCGGAGAGGTACGGGTCGACGGGGTTGGAAAAAGTTGAATATTTTTTTTTTATTTATTCCGTGAAAACTTTTATAATTTTTTTCAGTGCCTTAATGAGGGTTGGCAGGATTTGCACCAGGCGTTTCGGTGTCCAGGAGTGACCCTTGAGATACCCTAAAAATTTCAACTCTCTAGCTCAACTCCTTCGAGTGGAACAGACAGACAGACAAACAAACAGACAGACACCGCATCGATTGCATAAGCCCGCTCTAAAGCTTTTTCAAAGCAGAAGGGCGGGCTAAAAAGAATTAGTACACATACAAAAAAATTAAAAAGAATAGAAAGATAGAAAGAAAGAAAAAAGATAGTACTACACATATAAAGAAAAAGAGTAAGACATAAAAAACAGAAAGAAAGATAAAGGAAGAAAGAAAGACAATAAAACACATAAAGGCAGGAAGTAAGAAACATAGAAAGAAAGGAAGACAGAAAGAGAGAAAAAAGAATGAAAGACAGACACAGGTCACTTAACAAAGACGAGTAAAGAAACACTACGGTACCGGGACTGGAGTGCTGGTACGGGGCAGGCGGGGAGCGTGCTTGGCCGCGCCTGCTGCACTGCACTGCCTCAGGGCAGTGCGGGGTGGGACCAACGGCCACCTGCTCACTGCACTGCCTCAGGACCGCGATGGAAGGGGTTGATAGGATGGTGGTGCGGGGCGGGACGGGGAGCGTGCTTGGCCTGCTGCACTGCACTGCCTCAGGACCGTGATGGGAGGCGTCCACCTGCAGGAGTCGTGGGCGGTGTCGTCTTGATGGCTGGCCGAGCAAGACTGGCTGGGGGCACTGGTAACCATGCCTTATTGGAGTATTGTTACCTCGGCTTATGAACACAAGTGTTTTCAGACAATAGCACCTGTCATATGTCCGGTGATAAGCGAACCAGTATTTCTGCTTTTGTTTTCATTACGCCATCCTTAAAATAATTTTTAGAAACTTATGAATTAATACCAATAAATAAATATTAAGACCATTTCGAGTGAGCGAGCGACGCGAATTTTAAAGCCCAAAGGGGAAAAACTTTAACATCCTCAATAGATTAAAGACGTAAGAGAGCGCCGCGATACGTCCCTTGGGACTGTCTAGTATATAATCATTCCACAGGAGGCATTGCAAGCTATGGTGCCTGCCAGAGCGCCGCATTTTCGGGAAAATAGGCCGGCCGCCGAAGCCTCACAGCGGCCTATACATCCCTGGACAGGCCGCAGGCGCGGCCTGCATCAGGCGGTGTCCCCTCTCCTCACCTCTCACCTGCGCCTGATGCTGGCCGCTGTGAGGCTTCGGCGGCCGGCCTATTTTCCCGAAAATGCGGCGCTCTGGTGCCTACCACACGTTCCGACCCCTTCGGGATAGCATGGTGGTCATGTGTTTTCTACATGCCCCACACCAAGACAAGCGCCTGCAGAGGGTCGCATAGGCAACCCTGCTCGACAAGGCTTCGCAACGGGATGCCTACCCGCCAGGCGCTCGCACCGGGCGCAACACGGGGGACATACAACTGCACTACGCACGGGGCACTTGGTGCAGCACATGGACTACACATGCCCCCTACATGTACCACACGTTGCTTCTCGTCCAGGTCACACGGGGAACACACGAATCCACTGCGTTAGAATTGTGTTACGATCCTTTGGATCACTGATGGATTATATCAGCAGGGTGATAGGTAAAGAAACGATCAACACGCAGTGAATACTGGAGCGGAAGTGAAGTACTTTATTGACTGGCAATAACGAGGTAGACAGGAAAAAGGGTATTCACAGTACAGGAACAGCTGACTGCATCTAGCAGACAGCCACTAATGTTACTGGCAGTTGTATTGTATATGTTTATATGTTGAAGCTGGTGCAAACTTCTAACAACAACCCTATTAAAACTTAAAAGTTTAAGTCATCTGCTTTCACGTTAGCGTTAGCGTTAACGTTTTTTTGTCAGTAAACTACTTACAAAAGTATACATAATAAGTAACAATTTAGTCAGTAATCATCCTGCTGCGTAAGAACGTAGATATATACTGAGAAAATATCAGTACAGGTCTGAGAGTGCACCCGAAGGGTCGGTTCGGCTCTGCACATCTCTGCACTGCCGGGCGACGAGAGAGACGGCACAAGGAGGGAGAGAGAAGATGTAGAGCGCACAGCGTCGCACTACACTCTCAGACCGTCAAAGACATTTTGTTTGGATACATTTGTTAACACATATGAACATTTTCTCCATAATTTTTTATTGACTTAAAAAAAATAGTTCATACTTATAGAAGAAATCCTCCATACTTATGAAGAAAATAAAAGTGAATAGTTAGTCCGAGTTATTCTAGCGCATATAAGTCAGAAAGAAAATCCTTATAGACGAAAATGCGTATAACAGTCTGAGAGAGTACAAAATCTCCATCGTAAAGTAAAACAAATAATGAAGAAAAAAATAACTTATTTGGTCACTGAATCTAATATGCAATAATGTAAAAATTTGACTGAGCTAAATTTTTGTCAATAAATCGAATACTATGTACTACCGTTGATCGTTTCTTAAATACTAGTTCGTACGTTGAAGATAACATATTGAGGAAGTAATTAACAATCAAGAAATAAAAATTTCACGCTCCTACCGCCTTAATCATCACCCCTGTCCTTGTTCAATGTGTTGCAGGATATAGAAAGAAGCCATGGAAGCGCTCCACGAGGCTGCAGAGTCTTACCTTGTAGAACTTTTTTCGGATGCCAACCTAGGCACGATCCATGCCCGGCGAAAAACTTTGATGGCAAACGATGTGCAACTAGTTCGACGGTTACGAGGCCCGAATGCTGTGGGAAATATGTAAAGTAAAGCTTACTAGGCCGGGGGAGGCTCGCATCAAAAACAAGCGCTCAGTCCCCCTGGTCCACGAACTCCTGCAGCGGCGGCGGACCGGAGCACAACATCCTGCACTACTCGACGGGCCGGGGGAGGCTCGCATCAAAAACAAGCGCTCAGTCCCCCTGGTCCACGAACTCCTGCAGCGGCGGCGGACCGGAGCACAACATCCTGCACTACTCGACGGGCCGGGGGAGGCTCGCATCAAAAACAAGCGCTCCCTTGTGTTGTTCCCTTGTGTGAGAGGTCGACCCACTTTGCTGTTCAAATACAGCAGTAAAATGCAATTCAGCCGCTCGCACGCTGCGCGCGCGCGCCCGCCGCCGCCTCCCCGATCCCCCCGATCCGGCCCGATCCCGCCCGACCCCGGTCGTCTCCCGGACCCTTAGCTGTACACGCCCTAGGACGAGACCAACCGTCAGTGAGACTGAAAATACACGAGACTGCTCCTTTCTGCCTTTACTAGGCCCTTATCGTCTGGTTCTGCTTTATTGGCCTTCTTCAGCCTCATGTTGTTCAATCTCATTTAGGTTGGTCTTATGCACGCCTTGCCGGCTCAGCCTGCTTTAATCTGTTCTGTAGTCGACAAGTCCCCGGCCGAGCCCCCGGCCAAACCCGGCTGCTGCACCATGTTGTGGCAGGGCTGCAGGGCGTACGTTTTCTCTTCACTAGATTTCAGTCGAATTTCCCCAGGAGCAGAGCGTACAGGTATCGCGGTGTATCAGGTTGTCGTGCTGCCTGGCTCGGGGCGCCGACGAGGTGGTGGGCTCAGAGGACGCCTGAGCCCACCTCGGTGCCCACGGCCGTGTGCACCCAGCCGTGCCGGCGACCTCGGCGCGAGAACGGCGGCGCGGCTGCACGTGCCCGTCTTTGCCGCGCGTGGGTTCCTTTAAGCCCGGCCTCCCGCAGCGCCCGCGTGGCCACCAGCACGGTGCACGCGTCCAGCTCCGCGGCAGAGCAGAGCAGTGCAGTGCAGAGATTTTTTTATTTTTTTTGAGATTTGAGATTTTTATAAAGAAGTCTGATAAATTGTAGAAAGCACATTCTAGCAGTTTTCTTTTAATAGTTCTTTTAAATTTTTTGAAAGGTAGATCTCTTATAGTATTGGGTAACATATTGTAAAGCAGAGCAGGATGTGCTCTGCCAGCTTTCGTACCTCCGCACACCCAATATCCAATGGAGGGGAAGCCAAGAATATCAGAGGATCTATCTCCTACAACTTTCAAAAAAATGGAAACGACATTCTTTCCCAGAAGTATTGATACATGTTGAAAAAGAAACTCTTTCCTTTTTGAAAGAGGCTAGGGATGCAAAATTACCGGTAATATTCAAAATGACGTAAAAAACGGTAAATTACCGTAAATTACCGGTAAATTTGGTAAAAAACGGTAAAATTCAGTTTTAGTTATGTGTGCTATATTTTTGTGATTTTGTTGAAACGAAGTAGGAAACATAGGTTTTTTGTGTAATACTAATGATGAAATCTATTGACAGTTTAAGAGAAATTCTTTTACTGGTATCAGATCAGAGAATCAATCACAAAAAGACAAAAAACACAAATTATGATGCAAAGAGCTAGATGCTACCCACGCCGAGTGCGCTTGGGAGGGGATGTTGTTTGACACACTAAAAGTCGTCGAGACAGAGCACAGGAGTGGAGATTGAGACGACGAGACTGGGTATTTCCTTCACCCTCCATTTCGAGTGTGAAGGAACGCTCCCGAGGCAGTAGAAGGCAATGGCGTGAGATGGCGGCGGGTTTAAATCAATGCATTGCAGCAAAACCAGAGTGTCACCGCCCGACCGTCGTCCCACTCCTACTCCTACTTATAAGGCCCTAAGTGGGTTGGCTTTTTCAGAAAATGTGGTAAAGTGTTATTAATTAAGCTATTTTATCATTGAGATTGAGAATTGAAAGTGCATGAGGCAAAATACCTATAACATTCGAATTTTACCGTTAATTACCGATTTTTCGGCTCTCCGGTAAATTGCGGTTACTTACCGTAATTTACAGAAAGTTTACCGGGTAATTTACCGCCTTCGCATCCCTAAAACAGGCCATGAATCAAGAAGTTTTAAAAGATTAGTATCTTGCTTTGACCTTACAATTGACTCTCTATGGGTGGGGTAACACTTCTTCATTAAATCTTTGGCAACTGTTTCATTCACATCCACAAGCAGGCTAAGTCTTTTTAGGCACGAAGTAGCCTTATGGTTTTGTGTCAGGATGCGATTAGGCACGAAGTAGCCTTATGGTTTTGTGTCAGGATGCGATTAGGCACGAAGTAGCCTTATGGTTTTGTCTCAGGATCCGATTTTTTTTATTAGCACGGCCCCTTACCTAAATCCTGATTTTTCTATAGGATTTTGATAAGACTTGGCAGAGAGGTAGAACTGAATCTCCTTAGTTCACTGCTGAAATGCCAGCCCAAAGTTGGTGGCCAATTTAGAGAAATTTCGATCTAAAATCTTCGTTTCTATGGTAATACTCGACTTGTCTCGGGAAAACAACGTGTAAAGGGGAGCCGAGCCGAGTCGCCATTGTTGAGGCTGCTCGACCCCTCGGCGCGGCGCGCAGGGGAGGAGGACCGGCGGGGCCGGGGACTTCTTGATTCTACTCATGCACAGTAGTTCAAAAAATAAAATTTCGAACTACATGTTAGAATAAAAATGTACAAGCAGTGTTCGAATGCCAATTGCACAACGAGCCTACAGTTCAAAAATCAAGCTGATAGCACGATTTTTACTGAGAGACTAACTTCTAAATCGTTTCAGCTAGAAAGCTAAAATTTGGCATGTGACCCACTGAACTATAGTGACCTTGAGATAAAAGAAATTTAGCAACATGACCCATAAGGCTAGAATTTTTAAAGAAAATTTCTATATAAACCATCTTCTACTGAAGAATTTAGTCAAACAGAAACATTAATTAACTTCGTGCCTACCAGGATTTCCTGAAATCGTACTTTTTTTAATTAGCACGGCCCCTTACCTTAATCCAGATTTTTCTATAGGATTTTTATGAGACTTGGCAGAGAGGTAGAACTCGATCTCCTTAGTTCACTGCTGAAGTGCCAGCCCAAACTTAGCGACCAATTTTGAGAAATTTCGATCTAAAATCTCTGTTTCTATGGTAATACTCGACTTGTCTCGGGAAAACAGCGTGGAAAGGGGAGCCGAGCCGAGTCGCCATTGTCGCGGCTCCTCGACCCCTCGGCGCGCCGCGCAGGGGATGAGGACCGGCGGGGCCGGGGACTTGTTGATTCTACTCATGCAAAGTAGTTCAAAAAATAAAACTTCGAACGACATGTTAGAATAAAAATGTAAAAGCGGTGTTTGAATGCCCATTGCACAACGAGCGTACAGTTCAAAAATCAAGCTGATCGGACAATTTTTACTGAGAGACGAGCTTCTAAATCGATTGAGCTAGAAAGCTAAAATTTTGCATGTGACCCGCTGAACTAGTGACCCTGAAATAAAACAAATTCAATAACATGACCCATAAGGCTAGAATTTTTAAAGTAAATTTCTACTTCAACCATCATCTACCGAAGTATTTAGTGAAACTAAAGCATTAACGAACTTCGTGCCTACCAGGATTTCCTGAAATCGTATTTTTCTCTCTTGAGATTCCGCATTTTCATCGGCTGGCAGTGGTGGATTGTACGCAACACATCCATAGTCACAAGCCTTAATGTCACTTGGCACTTCAGGATTGTCTGGATTTTCTTCACTTTCATCAAGACTAGTCAAGAATCTAATATGCAATAATGTAAAAATTTGACTGAGCTAAATTTTTGTCAATAAATCGAATACTATGTACTACCGTTGATCGTTTCTGAAATACTAGTTCGTACGTTGAAGATAACATATTGAGGAAGTAATTAACAATCAAGAAATAAAAATTTCACGCTCCTACCGCCTTAATCATCACCCCTGTCCTTGTTCAATGTGTTGCAGGATATAGAAAGAAGCCATGGAAGCGCTCCACGAGGCTGCAGAGTCTTACCTTGTAGAACTTTTTTCGGATGCCAACCTAGGCACGATCCATGCCCGGCGAAAAACTTTGATGGCAAACGATGTGCAACTAGTTCGACGGTTACGAGGCCCGAATGCTGTGGGAAATATGTAAAGTAAAGCTTACTAGGCCGGGGGAGGCTCGCATCAAAAACAAGCGCTCAGTCCCCCTGGTCCACGAACTCCTGCAGCGGCGGCGGACCGGAGCACAACATCCTGCACTTCTCGACGGGCCGGGGGAGGCTCGCATCAAAAACAAGCGCTCAGTCCCCCTGGTCCACGAACTCCTGCAGCGGCGGCGGACCGGAGCACAACATCCTGCACTACTCGACGGGCCGGGGGAGGCTCGCATCAAAAACAAGCGCTCCCTTGTGTTGTTCCCTTGTGTGAGAGGTCGACCCACTTTGCTGTTCAAATACAGCAGTAAAATGCAATTCAGCCGCTCGCACGCTGCGCGCGCGCGCCCGCCGCCGCCTCCCCGATCCCCCCGATCCGGCCCGATCCCGCCCGACCCCGGTCGTCTCCCGGACCCTTAGCTGTACACGCCCTAGGACGAGACCAACCGTCAGTGAGACTGAAAATACACGAGACTGCTCCTTTCTGCCTTTACTAGGCCCTTATCGTCTGGTTCTGCTTTATTGGCCTTCTTCAGCCTCATGTTGTTCAATCTCATTTAGGTTGGTCTTATGCACGCCTTGCCGGCTCAGCCTGCTTTAATCTGTTCTGTAGTCGACAAGTCCCCGGCCGAGCCCCCGGCCAAACCCGGCTGCTGCACCATGTTGTGGCAGGGCTGCAGGGCGTACGTTTTCTCTTCACTAGATTTCAGTCGAATTTCCCCAGGAGCAGAGCGTACAGGTATCGCGGTGTATCAGGTTGTCGTGCTGCCTGGCTCGGGGCGCCGACGAGGTGGTGGGCTCAGAGGACGCCTGAGCCCACCTCGGTGCCCACGGCCGTGTGCACCCAGCCGTGCCGGCGACCTCGGCGCGAGAACGGCGGCGCGGCTGCACGTGCCCGTCTTTGCCGCGCGTGGGTTCCTTTAAGCCCGGCCTCCCGCAGCGCCCGCGTGGCCACCAGCACGGTGCACGCGTCCAGCTCCGCGGCAGAGCAGAGCAGTGCAGTGCAGAGATTTTTAGCAGATGATACATCTTAGCAAAAATAAAATAAAAAGAAACTAAAGAGAATTGATGTTTCATCGGCTTGTACTCTGGCAATAGTATAGAGCGGGCCGGGTTGTCACAGTGCGGCGCGCGGCGCGCGGCGCGCGGCGGCCGCGTGTGCAGGCCTGGAGAGGGGGAAGCCAGGCGGGCCAGGCGAGGGGGTCGGGAGGGGGAGGCGGGGCCAGCGGGGCCGAGGCAGGGACCAGGCGAGGCTCCAACCCATGGTATTGTTGCCTTGCGGCGCCCGGCGCCCGGCGGCGCCACGCTCGCGGCTCTCCCGAGTGTAACACATTTATAGCAGTATGTGCCAGACCCTGGGTGGGTCGACCCGCCAAACACATGTGTAACGGTGGCTGACTACCCAAACCCCGTACAGTGAGTGCAAAAAGTATTCGTACGTATGCTAGTTTTCTAGAAAAAGGTCAAAATCTTCCGTTTTCAGTGACATTTTGTCCGCGAAAAAAATAGTGTGTGTTATCAGCATCTCCCTTTATTCATTCCATACAAAACTACTAGTTTGTGTCATAGTATCGACTTCTCAAAAAATAAATAACAAAATAAATAAATATTCGTACAGGCGAAAAGTATTCGTACGGTTGAGCATAAACTAACAAAATGTAACAAAAAAATAACAAAAACAGATAGGTCAATATTTGGTTGGATATCCCTTGGCCTGGATAACTGCCTGGATGCGCCTGGGCATGGACGCCACCAAGTCAGCGCAGTAGGACTGCGGAATTTTCTCCCATTCTTCTTTGAGGGCATTTACTAAGTCTTTTTTATTAGAAATGTGCCTCTTTCTGATCTCCGTCTCGAGCCGGTGCCACAGATGCTCGATCGGGTTCAAATCTGGAGACTGGGGAGGGGTTTCCAAGCGGTTCGGGGCGTTGTAGAGCAGCCAGAGCTTGGTATTACGTGCTGTGTGCTTTGGATCATTATCCTGTTGGAAAATAAAATCCGCCCCCAGCCCCATCTTTTCTGCACTAGCACGCAAGTTTTTCTTTAAAATGTCGATATAGACTTTGTGATCCATTATCCCATCTATGATGTGCAGATTTCCTACCCCTTTGGCGCTCATACAGCCCCAGACCATGACGGACCCGCCCCCGTGCTTCACTGTAGGAAGGAGATTGCGCGGCTCGAGCTCAGCATTCGGCTGCCGCCACACTTTCCGGCTCCCGTCCGACCCAAACACATTGTACTTGCTCTCATCAGTCCAAATAGTCTTGTCGAACACCTCGGGGCCCGTGTTGCGATGCTCCTCGGCAAAGCGCAGACGCTTCTCACGATTCACTTTGCTCACCCAAAACTTCTTGCGTGCCTGGCGCCCATGGAAGTTAACGTCGCGAAGTGTGTTGCGTACGGTCGAGGTGCTCACTGGTGTGCCTCGCACCATGAGCGCCGCCGCGATCTTTGGAGCACTCGTCCGGGGATTTTTCTTGATTTCCCGCACGACAAAGCGTTTGTCAGACTCACTCAGCGAAGGGGGACGGCCGCTTCTCGGCTTGTTTGCCAATGTTTTGGTTGCACTGAAGCGATCTATGATGCTCTGGACGGTCGAACGAGGACGTCCGACCGTGTCGGCGATCTTCTTTAGTGACCAGCACTTGTTGTGGAGCCGAATTATAACCTTCCGATCGGCCTCAGTCGTTTCCTTGCCCTTTCTTCCCATGCTGCTGCTCCGGCACCCATGCGGTCGGCGATCTGTTGATGAGTGGCTGTCGAGCGTCAACAGAGGGATGCGTTCGAGCGAAAACTGCATCCGGAGTGCAGAAGCCGGGCAGGGAAAACCGGAAGAGACGAGTGCCGTACGAATACTTTTCGTCTGTACGAATATTTCTTTATTTTGTTATTTATTTTTTGAGAAGTCGATACTATGACACAAACTAGTAGTTTTGTATGGAATGAATAAAGGGGAATGCTGATAACATACACTATTTTTTTCGCGGACAAAATGTCACTTAAAACGCAAGATTTTGACCTTTTTCTAGAAAATTAGCATACGTACGAATACTTTTTGCACTCACTGTAAGTGCAGAAGGCGCTGAAATAAAATTATTCGTACGCACATTTTCGTAACGTCGCCTTAATACACAACAGTGCAAGACATAATAAGGTGTCAGCTAGCTTTTACTCCCAAGTTCAAAAACCAAGCGCGTACCCTGGGTATATTGTACCTAGGGGGGACTGATGAATTGCTCAATGGCTCGCAGTCCGCGAGGCGCAACACAGCCAAAAAAACAAAAAAAAATCCCAAAATAAAAATTAGATTTTAGTATCATCTGCTTTCATTTACAATCTTGATTGAAATTTTTTTTATTTTTTTTGAGATTTGAAATTTTTAAAAAGAAGTCTGATAAATTGTAGAAAGCACATTCTAGCAGTTTTCTTTTAATAGTTCTTTTAAATTTTTTGAAAGGTAGATCTCTTATAGTATTGGGTAACATATTGTAAAGCAGAGCAGGATGTGCTCTGCCAGCTTTCGTACCTCCGCACACCCAATATCCAATGGAGGGGAAGCCAAGAATATCAGAGGATCTATCTCCTAC
This sequence comes from Frankliniella fusca, assembly GCA_029379305.1. Taxonomy (NCBI): domain Eukaryota; kingdom Metazoa; phylum Arthropoda; class Insecta; order Thysanoptera; family Thripidae; genus Frankliniella; species Frankliniella fusca. The sequence goes on along the minus strand of JAHWGI010001401.1, from coordinate 1,934,184 downwards.
AACTTTCAAAAAAATGGAAACGACATTCTTTCCCAGAAGTATTGATACATGTTGAAAAAGAAACTCTTTCCTTTTTGAAAGAGGCTAGGGATGCAAAATTACCGGTAATATTCAAAATGACGTAAAAAACGGTAAATTACCGTAAATTACCGGTAAATTTGGTAAAAAACGGTAAAATTCAGTTTTAGTTATGTGTGCTATATTTTTGTGATTTTGTTGAAACGAAGTAGGAAACATAGGTTTTTTGTGTAATACTAATGATGAAATCTATTGACAGTTTAAGAGAAATTCTTTTACTGGTATCAGATCAGAGAATCAATCACAAAAAGACAAAAAACACAAATTATGATGCAAAGAGCTAGATGCTACCCACGCCGAGTGCGCTTGGGAGGGGATGTTGTTTGACACACTAAAAGTCGTCGAGACAGAGCACAGGAGTGGAGATTGAGACGACGAGACTGGGTATTTCCTTCACCCTCCATTTCGAGTGTGAAGGAACGCTCCCGAGGCAGTAGAAGGCAATGGCGTGAGATGGCGGCGGGTTTAAATCAATGCATTGCAGCAAAACCAGAGTGTCACCGCCCGACCGTCGTCCCACTCCTACTCCTACTTATAAGGCCCTAAGTGGGTTGGCTTTTTCAGAAAATGTGGTAAAGTGTTATTAATTAAGCTATTTTATCATTGAGATTGAGAATTGAAAGTGCATGAGGCAAAATACCTATAACATTCGAATTTTACCGTTAATTACCGATTTTTCGGCTCTCCGGTAAATTGCGGTTACTTACCGTAATTTACAGAAAGTTTACCGGGTAATTTACCGCCTTCGCATCCCTAAAACAGGCCATGAATCAAGAAGTTTTAAAAGATTAGTATCTTGCTTTGACCTTACAATTGACTCTCTATGGGTGGGGTAACACTTCTTCATTAAATCTTTGGCAACTGTTTCATTCACATCCACAAGCAGGCTAAGTCTTTTTAGGCACGAAGTAGCCTTATGGTTTTGTGTCAGGATGCGATTTAGGCACGAAGTAGCCTTATGGTTTTGTGTCAGGATGCGATTAGGCACGAAGTAGCCTTATGGTTTTGTCTCAGGATCCGATTTTTTTTATTAGCACGGCCCCTTACCTAAATCCTGATTTTTCTATAGGATTTTGATAAGACTTGGCAGAGAGGTAGAACTGAATCTCCTTAGTTCACTGCTGAAATGCCAGCCCAAAGTTGGTGGCCAATTTAGAGAAATTTCGATCTAAAATCTTCGTTTCTATGGTAATACTCGACTTGTCTCGGGAAAACAACGTGCAAAGGGGAGCCGAGCCGAGTCGCCATTGTTGAGGCTGCTCGACCCCTCGGCGCGGCGCGCAGGGGAGGAGGACCGGCGGGGCCGGGGACTTCTTGATTCTACTCATGCACAGTAGTTCAAAAAATAAAATTTCGAACTACATGTTAGAATAAAAATGTACAAGCAGTGTTCGAATGCCAATTGCACAACGAGCCTACAGTTCAAAAATCAAGCTGATAGCACGATTTTTACTGAGAGACTAACTTCTAAATCGTTTCAGCTAGAAAGCTAAAATTTGGCATGTGACCCACTGAACTATAGTGACCTTGAGATAAAAGAAATTTAGCAACATGACCCATAAGGCTAGAATTTTTAAAGAAAATTTCTATATAAACCATCTTCTACTGAAGAATTTAGTGAAACAGAAACATTAATTAACTTCGTGCCTACCAGGATTTCCTGAAATCGTACTTTTTTTAATTAGCACGGCCCCTTACCTTAATCCAGATTTTTCTATAGGATTTTTATGAGACTTGGCAGAGAGGTAGAACTCGATCTCCTTAGTTCACTGCTGAAGTGCCAGCCCAAACTTAGCGACCAATTTTGAGAAATTTCGATCTAAAATCTCTGTTTCTATGGTAATACTCGACTTGTCTCGGGAAAACAGCGTGGAAAGGGGAGCCGAGCCGAGTCGCCATTGTCGCGGCTCCTCGACCCCTCGGCGCGCCGCGCAGGGGATGAGGACCGGCGGGGCCGGGGACTTGTTGATTCTACTCATGCAAAGTAGTTCAAAAAATAAAACTTCGAACGACATGTTAGAATAAAAATGTAAAAGCGGTGTTTGAATGCCCATTGCACAACGAGCGTACAGTTCAAAAATCAAGCTGATCGGACAATTTTTACTGAGAGACGAGCTTCTAAATCGATTGAGCTAGAAAGCTAAAATTTTGCATGTGACCCGCTGAACTAGTGACCCTGAAATAAAACAAATTCAATAACATGACCCATAAGGCTAGAATTTTTAAAGTAAATTTCTACTTCAACCATCATCTACCGAAGTATTTAGTGAAACTAAAGCATTAACGAACTTCGTGCCTACCAGGATTTCCTGAAATCGTATTTTTCTCTCTTGAGATTCCGCATTTTCATCGGCTGGCAGTGGTGGATTGTACGCAACACATCCATAGTCACAAGCCTTAATGTCACTTGGCACTTCAGGATTGTCTGGATTTTCTTCACTTTCATCAACACTAGTCAAGAATCTAATATGCAATAATGTAAAAATTTGACTGAGCTAAATTTTTGTCAATAAATCGAATACTATGTACTACCGTTGATCGTTTCTGAAATACTAGTTCGTACGTTGAAGATAACATATTGAGGAAGTAATTAACAATCAAGAAATAAAAATTTCACGCTCCTACCGCCTTAATCATCACCCCTGTCCTTGTTCAATGTGTTGCAGGATATAGAAAGAAGCCATGGAAGCGCTCCACGAGGCTGCAGAGTCTTACCTTGTAGAACTTTTTTCGGATGCCAACCTAGGCACGATCCATGCCCGGCGAAAAACTTTGATGGCAAACGATGTGCAACTAGTTCGACGGTTACGAGGCCCGAATGCTGTGGGAAATATGTAAAGTAAAGCTTACTAGGCCGGGGGAGGCTCGCATCAAAAACAAGCGCTCAGTCCCCCTGGTCCACGAACTCCTGCAGCGGCGGCGGACCGGAGCACAACATCCTGCACTTCTCGACGGGCCGGGGGAGGCTCGCATCAAAAACAAGCGCTCAGTCCCCCTGGTCCACGAACTCCTGCAGCGGCGGCGGACCGGAGCACAACATCCTGCACTACTCGACGGGCCGGGGGAGGCTCGCATCAAAAACAAGCGCTCCCTTGTGTTGTTCCCTTGTGTGAGAGGTCGACCCACTTTGCTGTTCAAATACAGCAGTAAAATGCAATTCAGCCGCTCGCACGCTGCGCGCGCGCGCCCGCCGCCGCCTCCCCGATCCCCCCGATCCGGCCCGATCCCGCCCGACCCCGGTCGTCTCCCGGACCCTTAGCTGTACACGCCCTAGGACGAGACCAACCGTCAGTGAGACTGAAAATACACGAGACTGCTCCTTTCTGCCTTTACAAGGCCCTTATCGTCTGGTTCTGCTTTATTGGCCTTCTTCAGCCTCATGTTGTTCAATCTCATTTAGGTTGGTCTTATGCACGCCTTGCCGGCTCAGCCTGCTTTAATCTGTTCTGTAGTCGACAAGTCCCCGGCCGAGCCCCCGGCCAAACCCGGCTGCTGCACCATGTTGTGGCAGGGCTGCAGGGCGTACGTTTTCTCTTCACTAGATTTCAGTCGAATTTCCCCAGGAGCAGAGCGTACAGGTATCGCGGTGTATCAGGTTGTCGTGCTGCCTGGCTCGGGGCGCCGACGAGGTGGTGGGCTCAGAGGACGCCTGAGCCCACCTCGGTGCCCACGGCCGTGTGCACCCAGCCGTGCCGGCGACCTCGGCGCGAGAACGGCGGCGCGGCTGCACGTGCCCGTCTTTGCCGCGCGTGGGTTCCTTTAAGCCCGGCCTCCCGCAGCGCCCGCGTGGCCACCAGCACGGTGCACGCGTCCAGCTCCGCGGCAGAGCAGAGCAGTGCAGTGCAGAGATTTTTTTATTTTTTTTGAGATTTGAGATTTTTATAAAGAAGTCTGATAAATTGTAGAAAGCACATTCTAGCAGTTTTCTTTTAATAGTTCTTTTAAATTTTTTGAAAGGTAGATCTCTTATAGTATTGGGTAACATATTGTAAAGCAGAGCAGGATGTGCTCTGCCAGCTTTCGTACCTCCGCACACCCAATATCCAATGGAGGGGAAGCCAAGAATATCAGAGGATCTATCTCCTACAACTTTCAAAAAAATGGAAACGACATTCTTTCCCAGAAGTATTGATACATGTTGAAAAAGAAACTCTTTCCTTTTTGAAAGAGGCTAGGGATGCAAAATTACCGGTAATATTCAAAATGACGTAAAAAACGGTAAATTACCGTAAATTACCGGTAAATTTGGTAAAAAACGGTAAAATTCAGTTTTAGTTATGTGTGCTATATTTTTGTGATTTTGTTGAAACGAAGTAGGAAACATAGGTTTTTTGTGTAATACTAATGATGAAATCTATTGACAGTTTAAGAGAAATTCTTTTACTGGTATCAGATCAGAGAATCAATCACAAAAAGACAAAAAACACAAATTATGATGCAAAGAGCTAGATGCTACCCACGCCGAGTGCGCTTGGGAGGGGATGTTGTTTGACACACTAAAAGTCGTCGAGACAGAGCACAGGAGTGGAGATTGAGACGACGAGACTGGGTATTTCCTTCACCCTCCATTTCGAGTGTGAAGGAACGCTCCCGAGGCAGTAGAAGGCAATGGCGTGAGATGGCGGCGGGTTTAAATCAATGCATTGCAGCAAAACCAGAGTGTCACCGCCCGACCGTCGTCCCACTCCTACTCCTACTTATAAGGCCCTAAGTGGGTTGGCTTTTTCAGAAAATGTGGTAAAGTGTTATTAATTAAGCTATTTTATCATTGAGATTGAGAATTGAAAGTGCATGAGGCAAAATACCTATAACATTCGAATTTTACCGTTAATTACCGATTTTTCGGCTCTCCGGTAAATTGCGGTTACTTACCGTAATTTACAGAAAGTTTACCGGGTAATTTACCGCCTTCGCATCCCTAAAACAGGCCATGAATCAAGAAGTTTTAAAAGATTAGTATCTTGCTTTGACCTTACAATTGACTCTCTATGGGTGGGGTAACACTTCTTCATTAAATCTTTGGCAACTGTTTCATTCACATCCACAAGCAGGCTAAGTCTTTTTAGGCACGAAGTAGCCTTATGGTTTTGTGTCAGGATGCGATAGGCACGAAGTAGCCTTATGGTTTTGTGTCAGGATGCGATTAGGCACGAAGTAGCCTTATGGTTTTGTCTCAGGATCCGATTTTTTTTATTAGCACGGCCCCTTACCTAAATCCTGATTTTTCTATAGGATTTTGATAAGACTTGGCAGAGAGGTAGAACTGAATCTCCTTAGTTCACTGCTGAAATGCCAGCCCAAAGTTGGTGGCCAATTTAGAGAAATTTCGATCTAAAATCTTCGTTTCTATGGTAATACTCGACTTGTCTCGGGAAAACAACGTGTAAAGGGGAGCCGAGCCGAGTCGCCATTGTTGAGGCTGCTCGACCCCTCGGCGCGGCGCGCAGGGGAGGAGGACCGGCGGGGCCGGGGACTTCTTGATTCTACTCATGCACAGTAGTTCAAAAAATAAAATTTCGAACTACATGTTAGAATAAAAATGTACAAGCAGTGTTCGAATGCCAATTGCACAACGAGCCTACAGTTCAAAAATCAAGCTGATAGCACGATTTTTACTGAGAGACTAACTTCTAAATCGTTTCAGCTAGAAAGCTAAAATTTGGCATGTGACCCACTGAACTATAGTGACCTTGAGATAAAAGAAATTTAGCAACATGACCCATAAGGCTAGAATTTTTAAAGAAAATTTCTATATAAACCATCTTCTACCGAAGAATTTAGTGAAACAGAAACATTAATTAACTTCGTGCCTACCAGGATTTCCTGAAATCGTACTTTTTTTAATTAGCACGGCCCCTTACCTTAATCCAGATTTTTCTATAGGATTTTTATGAGACTTGGCAGAGAGGTAGAACTCGATCTCCTTAGTTCACTGCTGAAGTGCCAGCCCAAACTTAGCGACCAATTTTGAGAAATTTCGATCTAAAATCTCTGTTTCTATGGTAATACTCGACTTGTCTCGGGAAAACAGCGTGGAAAGGGGAGCCGAGCCGAGTCGCCATTGTCGCGGCTCCTCGACCCCTCGGCGCGCCGCGCAGGGGATGAGGACCGGCGGGGCCGGGGACTTGTTGATTCTACTCATGCAAAGTAGTTCAAAAAATAAAACTTCGAACGACATGTTAGAATAAAAATGTAAAAGCGGTGTTTGAATGCCCATTGCACAACGAGCGTACAGTTCAAAAATCAAGCTGATCGGACAATTTTTACTGAGAGACGAGCTTCTAAATCGATTGAGCTAGAAAGCTAAAATTTTGCATGTGACCCGCTGAACTAGTGACCCTGAAATAAAACAAATTCAATAACATGACCCATAAGGCTAGAATTTTTAAAGTAAATTTCTACTTCAACCATCATCTACCGAAGTATTTAGTGAAACTAAAGCATTAACGAACTTCGTGCCTACCAGGATTTCCTGAAATCGTATTTTTCTCTCTTGAGATTCCGCATTTTCATCGGCTGGCAGTGGTGGATTGTACGCAACACATCCATAGTCACAAGCCTTAATGTCACTTGGCACTTCAGGATTGTCTGGATTTTCTTCACTTTCATCAACACTAGTCAAGAATCTAATATGCAATAATGTAAAAATTTGACTGAGCTAAATTTTTGTCAATAAATCGAATACTATGTACTACCGTTGATCGTTTCTGAAATACTAGTTCGTACGTTGAAGATAACATATTGAGGAAGTAATTAACAATCAAGAAATAAAAATTTCACGCTCCTACCGCCTTAATCATCACCCCTGTCCTTGTTCAATGTGTTGCAGGATATACAGGGTGAGCGACTTTGTACTGCCAGACTTCGGGAGCGGATAGGGGACATTTAGACGAGTATTTTGATATAAGACACTTGGGGTCGGAAATCAAAATTACGCCCGCTAGAGGGAAATTAAATTTCGGAACCGAGCGCCGGCAGGTAGGCAACCCAAATCGGAAATGCTCACAATTTTGCGCTTAAGTAGTGGGTTTCCAGTCTAAGACATAAACGGTAGTTAGGGATTCCTCGCGAGCTCGCGACGCACCTCCACGCCTACGCACGTTTCCCGCGAGACCGCGAGCCTCTCCGACGAGACTGTGGGTCTGGCCCGTAAGTTCTGCCCCGCCGTTGAGGCCCGCGGCCTCGCGGTGGAGGCCCGTGGCAACGCCAGGGAGGACCGCAGTCTCGTGGGGAAGCTGAGCTACGCCACGCCACACCGCTCCTAGGCTGCCAGCCGGGTGGTTGCCTACCTGCCGGCGCTCGGTTCCGAAATTTAATTTCCCTCTAGCGGGCGTAATTTTGATTTCCGACCCCAAGTGTCTTATATCAAAATACTCGTCTAAATGTCCCCTATCCGCTCCCGAAGTCTGGCAGATACAAAGTCGCTCACCCTGTAGAAAGAAGCCATGGAAGCGCTCCACGAGGCTGCAGAGTCTTACCTTGTAGAACTTTTTTCGGATGCCAACCTAGGCACGATCCATGCCCGGCGAAAAACTTTGATGGCAAACGATGTGCAACTAGTTCGACGGTTACGAGGCCCGAATGCTGTGGGAAATATGTAAAGTAAAGCTTCCTAGGCCGGGGGAGGCTCGCATCAAAAACAAGCGCTCAGTCCCCCTGGTCCACGAACTCCTGCAGCGGCGGCGGACCGGAGCACAACATCCTGCACTACTCGACGGGCCGGGGGAGGCTCGCATCAAAAACAAGCGCTCAGTCCCCCTGGTCCACGAACTCCTGCAGCGGCGGCGGACCGGAGCACAACATCCTGCACTACTCGACGGGCCGGGGGAGGCTCGCATCAAAAACTAGCGCTCAGTCCCCCTGGTCCACGAACTCCTGCAGCGGCGGCGGACCGGAGCACAACATCCTGCACTACTCGACGGGCCGGGGGAGGCTCGCATCAAAAACAAGCGCTCAGTCCCCCTGGTCCACGAACTCCTGCAGCGGCGGCGGACCGGAGCAGGTGATGCATATAATGCTGCAGACGTCTTTGCGGCTTCGGCTGAGTCGAAGAATAAAGTCACCCTGTCATACCGTGCTCTGATGGGCATAAGAGGCGAGCAGGTGGCGGGAGAGAAAACTGTTTTTGACAACCATTTCCGCGATCGGTCTTGATAGCAGAGATCACGACAAATGGCCTCTGTAACGAGTTGAATTAAAAGAGTCTGTTTTCGATATATATAACATCTACTTCTTTTAGTGCGGCAGGCCGGTAGTGGCTAAGCGCCATTGTGCTTAAAATTAGAAGGGTGCTCGAAAATAGTGAACTTGCCTACCCCAGGACAGCAGATGTCATGGTACGCTATGTGCTGCCGCCAACAAAATTAATGTGCAAAATTAACAAAACCATACACGCTCACACCGGGTCACCAGTTCCGCACCTCCACCACGTTATGAATGAATTATGATTGGACCTTAGTCACATCATTCGGGCGATCTCTGGCGAGCAGTGAGAACGAGTAGGAGTTTGATAATTTGGATTTAGCTTTATTGCGGCTTAACAGTCAGGTTATCCTAATACCTATCACCTCGACTAGTAGTAAGATTCCCTAACGGCACTCACCGGAGAGATTGGTTAAGTCCGGCAAGGCAGCAGCACACGCGTCCTGGGGAGGCTCGTTCCAGCAGAGGTCTATCCCATCTTAAAGCTTGGCACCAACTGAACTGGAGAGCGGGCCCAGGGCTGGCTTGCGCGGGTAGGGACTTTTGATAAGGGCCCCAACGCAGAGTGCGTGGGAGGGCTCACCGGATGAAACCGGGAGAAGTGCGCTGGGCGCAGCCTGACAGGCTGAGCACAACACGATTAATCCAAATTGTTCAATTGGTCTGAATGCTACTGCTGATAATTCCAATTTAGTTGAGCTGGAAGACAGTGAAATTGATGAAGGTGGTGAATCTGTTGAAGAAGAAACTCATGCTACAAGAAAAATACTTAGTAAGCAAACATTAACAGGCATTAAAATGACTACTTTAGCATTCAAACCAATGGTCACATTTTTATTGGCTGAAGGTGTTACTTTTATTAATGCCAGAGTGTTCTCCCAAGATCCGTTGGAGCAACATTTTAGCAAGGTAAGAGCTGGGCAAGGAGGAAGTTCTAATCCAAATCTACACCAGTCACTCAAACGGACTCGAGACCTGGATACTATAGGAGACTTAGGAATCAAGAAGAGAAAGGGCAACTCAGGGGAATGTGAAGATGTTGTTGAAGTCACAACTGAAATGCTTCCCAAGCTGAAGTGTACTCACCATCCTAAGTTCTTCAACTTGACTGTTTAATGTTAATAGTGTTACTTATCTATAGAATGTGAAACTGCTCTCTAAAATTAATAACACTGTCTTTTGATAACTTTTATTTTATTCAATGTGTTCATAAACACTTCTCAAAAATGTGTCATACATGTAGTCTTGTCCCTTTGCGGACAGAAATATTGTAATAGATTATATTAATAAACTCAAACGAAAAACACAAAGTAAAAACTTAAGTAGCTGACTTGAGAAATACACATTCTTTGGTACCTATAAAAATAAAATAACTATCAAAATTTATCTAGCATTCATTATATCACATTTGAAATATTCAATCTTAGAAGTCAGACAGTTCTGACTTTATTAGCAGTCAACATTATAAAAACAATGACAGGGAGATCTGAAAGACAGCAACAACTACAAACTATTTTTTGCAACTAGCAACTGCATGCCTTGTTGGCATGCTTATGACTGGTTTATCTCGAAGTGCATTGAGCCTCCTCCTTGCAATTCCACGGCCACAAGCTTTACAGAAGGCACACACTACATCATTCGTAAAACCTACTGACTTGTCATGAGAGAGTGAGTCCAAAATAACACTATCCTATAGCTGACTAGTTTGAGAATTACTCACTATTTTAATTATTAAATCATAATCTACAGATCCATCCATCCTTTCATTTTGGTATACAATATTAGTCAGGCTGATAAAAAAAGTTTGGGTTGGTATAGTTATGTACAGCAAACGACCTCTATCTAATTGTCTTGTCCATTCTGCATCAATGTCTCCAATTGCACTGTCACTCAGCACTTGGCTTTTAAGTACTCCATAAATTTCCTTCCACTTTGAATTGCTCTTATATCTAAAAGCCATGCGAAGGTAGCCCTTCATAATAGAACCCCCTATGTAGTATATTACTTGCTTGTCCTCATGGTCTAATACAGGCATGGGTCTTACAGCTCTACTTACAACAGCAGTCCTAAATGTACTTGAAATGAATTGAAACAATTCAGAAACTAATGCTTTACAAAATTCAAGAAAAAATTGGGATTGGGTATCCACATCAAAATTAGATAAGTTAAGGGTACAGAAACATCTCTCAAAAAAATTATTATCACTTAAAATATTTTCCATTCTTTCATCAAGACTCTTCAGAAGTGCAGATGGTAGTAAAAACTTTTTAGTGTTAATGGAACCCACCAATTCTTGAAGTATGAGGGTACTGAATACAATAAAATTATCACTACAAGAAACTTCCCCCATAAGTTCCCTAAATACTTGACCTCTTTTACCGTAACTTGGGCAGTTTGAAACTTCGGTTAAAGCTTTCATTGATATTTCATTTGCCTTAAGCATAATCTCTTTTTCATCTGGGAATCGAGAAGCAGCAACTGAAAACCACAACAAAAAAAGGTAGCAATAACTTTATTTAAATAAGGTAAGAAAAAAAAATACCTAAAAAGAAAGGTAAATGGAACAACAACTAACCTTGCATAGTGTGTACCCTCATGTGTTTTCTCATCGTAGCCTCAGCAACATAGGGCTTCAAACAGTAAGTGCAAATAAATTGTTTACTTCTGCAGCTGGCCTTTTTTTCATTTCCAACTTTCCGCTTCTTCGAAGTAGGAGCCCCTGGCAATGCTGGCACCTTGAATGGTCCATTATTGGAAATAACTGACAAATCACTGATATTGAGTGCTTGAGAATCATCAGCTTCACTTAAGTTAGCATCATCTGCCAATAAAGATAACAATATCCATCATATTTTTATACACAGTAGTCAGACACTCACAGGTTAGATACAACGATAAAATTTACCTTTGTTGTCCACAGTAGTTACACTGATGCCGTGCGAGAGGACATGTTTTTCATAATAGAATTGTAATTGATAGGTTTTGGGACAATGCGGACATTTCAAACATTTTTTTTATAGGCGTGGATTGGTTCAGTGGTGGTGATTGAAGACATGACAAATCTTCGCTGTTCCGCGAAGATAGCATTCTGTAGACAAAAATTCCGAATGTCATCACATTTCTAATCGTATAATTGGTAATTTTAGTATAACAAACGACGTTAAAACCAAAACCAACCCACCTTTAATTCGTCACACACCAGACATAAATTCCAGAAAATACACACACAGACTCCTAGCAGGCTCGCTACACAACTCGAACGAAAATAATAACAACAAGTGGAGGGGGCAGCGGATGCGCGGAGTAGATGCGCGGACTGGGTGCGCAGTAGCGCAGCGGGCCGCCAGCGCGGCGCGGCGCGGCCGGCCGCCAGCCGAGCTGGCAGGCAGGACTCCGACGCACCCTCTGCCGCGGCACCCGGCGCGCCTTCGCGGGCACAGCGCTCGGCCAGTTTTCATCGTACGAAAAAAAGGAAAATTTGTGACAATTCTTTGAACCTTTACGATCACGGTGAACCAAATCTGAAGTCTGACCGTCGATTATTACGGCCTACAAGTGCTGGCGAACCTTGCAAGGCGGGGTCCAGAGGACATAAAGCTTCTTCTCCAGGGCGCCCTTCTCTCATGACTAGACGCGAAAAGACGCTTCCCGAGAGGTACGGGCCGACGGGGTTGGAAAAAGTTGAAAAAAAAGTTTTTTTGTTTATTCCGTGAAAACTTTAATATTTTTTTTTCAGTGCCTTAATGAGGGTTGGCAGGATTTGCACCAGGCGTTTCGGTGTCCAGGAGTGACCCTTAAGATACCCTAAAAATTTCAACTCTCTAGCTCAACTCCTTCGAGTGGAACAGACAGACAGACAGACAGACAGACAAACAGACAGACAGACACCAGATCGATTGCATAAGCCCGCTCTGAAGCTTTTTCAAAGCAGAAGGGCGGGCTAAAAATCACTAAAAAAAAATGGTGAATATTACCTTCCCACAAAAATTAGAGAATGTTAAGGGAACTTGGAAGGAGCTGTAAACCAAATATGGCGACAATTGGAGACCATCTATTTTTGTTATGAGAGTTACGCTACTATGCTAAATTTTGTTGATATCTTTGATCGAAGGGTAGAAAACACAAATCCAGCTTTTGGACATTGGTGCTTTAGAATCAGTTTTTTATCCTCCTTCAAATGGTGAAGTCATATTTTACCTTACTGGACAGATTCATAGAGCAATACCTATACCACCTTTTAAAGCCGCTATTTTGGCCTCAAAACTTTAAGAATTTATATATCCTAAACCATTTGAGCTACAGAGCCCAGATTTGGAGTGGGTTCATATTTCATGAGTACCTTTAATTTTCTAGAGTAAAAGAATCAAAAATCAGACCCGAAATCTTGGGTCAATGAGGTATAGAACAACTCATAATGGGGTTAATTATGCTAAAGGGGACATTAACAAAATGAAGAGGGGAACTAAAAGGAAGAGAATGACTAGTCTTGATGAAAGTGAAGAAAATCCAGACAATCCTGAAGTGCCAAGTGACATTAAGGCTTGTGACTATGGATGTGTTGCGTACAATCCACCACTGCCAGCCGATGAAAATGCGGAATCTCAAGAGAGAAAAATACGATTTCAGGAAATCCTGGTAGGCACGAAGTTCGTTAATGCTTTAGTTTCACTAAATACTTCGGTAGATGATGGTTTAAGTAGAAATTTACTTTAAAAATTCTAGCCTTATGGGTCATGTTATTGAATTTGTTTTATTTCAGGGTCACTAGTTCAGCGGGTCACATGCAAAATTTTAGCTTTCTAGCTCAATCGATTTAGAAGCTCGTCTCTCAGTAAAAATTGTCCGATCAGCTTGATTTTTGAACTGTACGCTCGTTGTGCAATGGGCATTCAAACACCGCTTTTACATTTTTATTCTAACATGTCGTTCGAAGTTTTATTTTTTGAACTACTTTGCATGAGTAGAATCAACAAGTCCCCGGCCCCGCCGGTCCTCATCCCCTGCGCGGCGCGCCGAGGGGTCGAGGAGCCGCGACAATGGCGACTCGGCTCGGCTCCCCTTTCCACGCTGTTTTCCCGAGACAAGTCGAGTATTACCATAGAAACAGAGATTTTAGATCGAAATTTCTCAAAATTGGTCGCTAAGATTGGGCTGGCACTTCAGCAGTGAACTAAGGAGATCGAGTTCTACCTCTCTGCCAAGTCTCATAAAAATCCTATAGAAAAATCTGGATTAAGGTAAGGGGCCGTGCTAATTAAAAAAAGTACGATTTCAGGAAATCCTGGTAGGCACGAAGTTAATTAATGTTTCTGTTTCACTAAATTCTTCGGTAGAAGATGGTTTATATAGAAATTTTCTTTAAAAATTCTAGCCTTATGGGTCATGTTGCTAAATTTCTTTTATCTCAAGGTCACTATAGTTCAGTGGGTCACATGCCAAATTTTAGCTTTCTAGCTGAAACGATTTAGAAGTTAGTCTCTCAGTAAAAATCGTGCTATCAGCTTGATTTTTGAACTGTAGGCTCGTTGTGCAATTGGCATTCGAACACTGCTTGTACATTTTTATTCTAACATGTAGTTCGAAATTTTATTTTTTGAACTACTGTGCATGAGTAGAATCAAGAAGTCCCCGGCCCCGCCGGTCCTCCTCCCCTGCGCGCCGCGCCGAGGGGTCGAGCAGCCTCAACAATGGCGACTCGGCTCGGCTCCCCTTTACACGTTGTTTTCCCGAGACAAGTCGAGTATTACCATAGAAACGAAGATTTTAGATCGAAATTTCTCTAAATTGGCCACCAACTTTGGGCTGGCATTTCAGCAGTGAACTAAGGAGATTCAGTTCTACCTCTCTGCCAAGTCTTATCAAAATCCTATAGAAAAATCAGGATTTAGGTAAGGGGCCGTGCTAATAAAAAAAATCGGATCCTGAGACAAAACCATAAGGCTACTTCGTGCCTAAAAAAAAAAAAAAAATCGCATCCTGACACAAAACCATAAGGCTACTTCGTGCCTAAAAAGACTTAGCCTGCTTGTGGATGTGAATGAAACAGTTGCCAAAGATTTAATGAAGAAGTGTTACCCCACCCATAGAGAGTCAATTGTAAGGTCAAAGCAAGATACTAATCTTTTAAAACTTCTTGATTCATGGCCTGTTTTAGGGATGCGAAGGCGGTAAATTACCCGGTAAACTTTCTGTAAATTACGGTAAGTAACCGCAATTTACCGGAGAGCCGAAAAATCGGTAATTAACGGTAAAATTCGAATGTTATAGGTATTTTGCCTCATGCACTTTCAATTCTCAATCTCAATGATAAAATAGCTTAATTAATAACACTTTACCACATTTTCTGAAAAAGCCAACCCACTTAGGGCCTTATAAGTAGGAGTAGGAGTGGGACGACGGTCGGGCGGTGACACTCTGGTTTTGCTGCAATGCATTGATTTAAACCCGCCGCCATCTCACGCCATTGCCTTCTACTGCCTCGGGAGCGTTCCTTCACACTCGAAATGGAGGGTGAAGGAAATACCCAGTCTCGTCGTCTCAATCTCCACTCCTGTGCTCTGTCTCGACGACTTTTAGTGTGTCAAACAACATCCCCTCCCAAGCGCACTCGGCGTGGGTAGCATCTAGCTCTTTGCATCATAATTTGTGTTTTTTGTCTTTTTGTGATTGATTCTCTGATCTGATACCAGTAAAAGAATTTCTCTTAAACTGTCAATAGATTTCATCATTAGTATTACACAAAAAACCTATGTTTCCTACTTCGTTTCAACAAAATCACAAAAATATAGCACACATAACTAAAACTGAATTTTACCGTTTTTTACCAAATTTACCGGTAATTTACGGTAATTTACCGTTTTTTACGTCATTTTGAATATTACCGGTAATTTTGCATCCCTAGCCTCTTTCAAAAAGGAAAGAGTTTCTTTTTCAACATGTATCAATACTTCTGGGAAAGAATGTCGTTTCCATTTTTTTGAAAGTTGTAGGAGATAGATCCTCTGATATTCTTGGCTTCCCCTCCATTGGATATTGGGTGTGCGGAGGTACGAAAGCTGGCAGAGCACATCCTGCTCTGCTTTACAATATGTTACCCAATACTATAAGAGATCTACCTTTCAAAAAATTTAAAAGAACTATTAAAAGAAAACTGCTAGAATGTGCTTTCTACAATTTATCAGACTTCTTTATAAAAATCTCAAATCTCAAAAAAAATAAAAAAATCTCTGCACTGCACTGCTCTGCTCTGCCGCGGAGCTGGACGCGTGCACCGTGCTGGTGGCCACGCGGGCGCTGCGGGAGGCCGGGCTTAAAGGAACCCACGCGCGGCAAAGACGGGCACGTGCAGCCGCGCCGCCGTTCTCGCGCCGAGGTCGCCGGCACGGCTGGGTGCACACGGCCGTGGGCACCGAGGTGGGCTCAGGCGTCCTCTGAGCCCACCACCTCGTCGGCGCCCCGAGCCAGGCAGCACGACAACCTGATACACCGCGATACCTGTACGCTCTGCTCCTGGGGAAATTCGACTGAAATCTAGTGAAGAGAAAACGTACGCCCTGCAGCCCTGCCACAACATGGTGCAGCAGCCGGGTTTGGCCGGGGGCTCGGCCGGGGATTTGTCGACTACAGAACAGATTAAAGCAGGCTGAGCCGGCAAGGCGTGCATAAGACCAACCTAAATGAGATTGAACAACATGAGGCTGAAGAAGGCCAATAAAGCAGAACCAGACGATAAGGGCCTAGTAAAGGCAGAAAGGAGCAGTCTCGTGTATTTTCAGTCTCACTGACGGTTGGTCTCGTCCTAGGGCGTGTACAGCTAAGGGTCCGGGAGACGACCGGGGTCGGGCGGGATCGGGCCGGATCGGGGGGATCGGGGAGGCGGCGGCGGGCGCGCGCGCGCAGCGAGCGAGCGGCTGAATTGCATTTCACAGCTGTATTTGAACAGCAAAGTGGGTCGACCTATATATAATTGCCATCATTGCGCGCCCGCCGCCGTCGCGCCGCGCCTCCCCAATCCGACCCCACCCGACCACGGCCGTCTCCCGGACCTTTAGCTGTACACGCCCCCTGCCTTCTGAGCCGCGGTAGCAATGAATGAGATGGAGATAGTGCGGTAAGTAGTATTGCCCCCCTCCCTATCCTCTCTCCCCGTCCGTGGACACGAAGGTTTATTACGACCTCTTACTTGTGGGCAGGCAGGTGTCCGATGGGTAGGGAGTGGGCGGGCGCCTCCGGAGGACGCTGGGGGCTGTTGGCTGCGTAAAGATAAAGAAAAGAAAGGAAGTTACATTGCCATAGATTACTTCATGTCTGAGTTTGCTGTTCCCCCACCCTAACAGTGTTCCCAAAAAGTAGGCAATAAGTAGCCCACCCGCGCGAAAGGATCAGTAGTCTGAATTGCACATTAAAAATGTGGTCTGATGGCACTTGGAATTGTTGGCGAACAATAGCTACACTGAACAAAAACTATTGGGAAAGTATATCTTCTTCTGTATTTGAGTTGGAAATTGGAACCATGCAATAGGTTCAGTTCAACTACAGAATACCCTGAGTAGTTTGTGAACAGTTAAAATGCAGTTTTCTGCAGTTTCACTGCCTCAAACTGCACTTTGACTGCCAAAAAAGTAGTAGTTTTTTCGGACCTTTTTAGTTTTAAGTGCAGTCTGAGGCAGTTCAAGTCAGTGATTTCCTTCAGTTCCCAGCAGTTACTGGCTGCAGTCCACCTGCAGTTTTCCTGCAGCCTTCCTCCAGCCTCCACTACACTACAGTTGTACTTTGATAAGTTTGTGATTGATTGCAGTTTCCTTTGCGGTTTCTTTGACAAACTATGTTCTGTTGATTGTGGAAACAGTTTTGTGAATCAATGTGCAATTACCATTACGAATCCAAATCAGTTTTAACTAAAGGCAGGAATGTAACAAATTTTGTCATTGAGTGCTGATTGGTGAATTTAAATTATTCAGTTCATATTATATGCTTCTGTTAATTCAAAATAGCATCTCTCTGAACTCACTGCTGCTATACATATTGACTTCAATTTCAATATTATTGTAATGATCTTGACAGTAGGTTACCCTTACACATGCAAAATTAATGGACAAGGAAGTTTTATCTTCTGTTCTTATAATTCAAATGAAATTGTGTATCATTTTATACATATATCACCACAATCACTATGCCTGGTCAACAAAACCTTTTGGAGCAGGAGTAGCGTGCCTACTTGACAGAGGCAGAGAGAAGTATTCTGCGCTACTATGTGCTCCTGTATGACACATCAGCCAAGGAAAAAATGTTGTCCTCTCGCCTCGTGTTTCAAGTTCCTGAAATAGAAGAAATACAAATGAACCATCTACTATGGAAATTGTATACACTGTGAAAAATACTCGTAAGGGTTACGGGAAAATTTTCCATGATAAAAGTTGTAAAATTACAATTTGAAATTGTAAATTTACAAGCACCCCTTATCGACTTGGAATTGACCAACGAGCAAGAATGGACAGTCGTAAATTTACGACATATTTTGTAAATCAAAATTACAAAAAATGTCGTAAATTTACGAGGATATTTTTCACAGTGTAAGTACTTCACAGATTTAGATTTACTTACTTCGGACTGGATTTAAATTGTTGCTCCGTCTTGCAGTGTATGCCCATCACACATTTTTAGTACACTAATAAATTTTAGATTTCAAGTTCCTCTACATGAGACCCTAAATGCTCCTTGCATCAATGTACTGTTCCTGTAATAGACAGATGAAATGTGTATAAATCTTCTAGCATGAAAGCTCGAAATAAAAGTTTAAAGATTTTAACTTACTTGTCTTAAAATCAGTTGAAACCAATCCATTGGCGACACAGTTTGTTCTGAAAGCTTCTTGTGGACACTCTTGCATTTTCCGATCTAATTCTGAAACCAAAACTGTGAAAAGTAAATTGAAACCGAGGGGTTAGGGGCCATCCATATACTACGTGACCTATTTTGGGCCATTTTTGACCCCCTTCTCCCCCTCCGTGACCGTCCGTAGTACGGCGCCCACCTCCCCCCATGGTCACGTAGTAAATTTTTTCTTCTAATTTTAGCGTTAAAAAAAACTGCATGACTTCGGGAACGACTTGCTATGTTTCCAGAGGTGAAATGTGCGGCATGTATATACGAACTAGACATGATGATGACAGAATTTCCTTGGCATTTATTTTGTCATCCAGCCGGCTGGGCGAAGGCGGACAAGCCGTGCCGGCGCCATGCCACGCCAGTCTGGCGTCGGTCTCCATAGCAGACGACGCGGCGTTAGTTGTTTGTATTTTGCTGCCTGCAGCAGGCATTCTGACGAATACTACGATACTACGTGACCAGCGCTGACCCCCCCCCTCCCCCCCCCGTGACTGACTGTAGTGTAAGGCCGAACCCCTAAACAGGTCACGTAGTATATGGATGGCCCCTTATCCACTCAACTTTTATGTGTACACATGATTCCTGGGAATACTGATTTCCACGATTCCCGACGATCCCAGTCCAGAAATCCCATGATCGTTCCCATGAGCCATGGGACATCAAGGAATGTCATGGGAGACATTTCCCCATGGAGGATAACTTTCCATGTAGTTTTTGCCCACTTCCATGTGAGGTACTTTCCATGGAAATAAGGTTCCTTGGCAGCTGATTGTCTCTATGGAATAGAGCACTAACTCCATGGAGTAATAACAAAATGTTTAAGTCCACAAAACGACAAAGAGAAGACGGATCGAAATAAATGAAACACGGATATAGGGTGTCGAAAACGAGGCGGAGCCAAATCTGGTGGCCGTTTTTGCCTAGCTCAAGCCGTTTTCGAGTTGCCAGAAAAAAGTTCTCAGATTTGAATGAAATTTAAATGGCCCCACTAAAATTCATCGTAGATGCTACATACCAAATTTCAGATCGAAATTCCAATAATTATAGATTTTACAGCCCTTTTAATTTTCATGGGAAATTGTTTCCATGGTAAAGATAGGCAAGTGCCCAATGGGATAGGTCAGCCCATGGGAAGACAACCGTTCCATGAAGTCCTCTCGCATGGCAATCATTTTTCCATGGAGCCGTTACCCATGGTAAGAAATTTTCCTTGGAGTCCTCACATGGAAAGCGATATTCCATGGAATCTTGTTCCAAGGAAAACACTTTTCTATGGTAGAACGCCCATGGAAACAGACACCACATGGAATATACTGCATCTTACATGGAAAACAGACCTCTATCCATGGAAAAGAGATCATAGAATTCCATGGTGTCCATGGGATTTTTGGACTGGGATTCCCACGATTCCACATGATTCCTGAGATTCCCGACGATTCCCGAAGATTCCCGGTGATTCTCGAAGATTCCCAGTAATTTCCAGTGATTCCCGAAGATTCCCGGTGATTTCCGGTGATTCCCCATTGATTCCCGTTGATTCCCCGAGATTCCCCGTGATTCCCTGTGATTCCCCGCGATTCCCCGTGATTCCCGTGATTCCAGCGATTCCCGATGATTCCCGACGATTCCCGACGATTCCCGACATGATTCCCAGGGGTCTGTACACATGATTCCCAGGTTGGACCACCCCTCGATTGAAACAACTTTAAAAATAAAATTACTTGAATACTTTCGTACCTACAACACAACCTCTTGGAGTAAGAATGATTAATGCGTTTTTACCTGATAAGGTTGCGATGTTTGCAGACACCTTGACTCTTTCCATGATGAGGTTAAGTGGCCAGAGATTTTTAAAAAAATCCATGATTTTAGTAGTCCACTCAAGAATGCTCCTGTTCTCATTTCAAAAGAATCTTCTTGATTGAAGATTGAGGATCAGACACTTCCCTCTCATCAAAGTCAAGGGAACATAACCCACAAAATGTTGCAGCAGAAACGGCAGGAAGACTCAACCATGCGTCAATTTTTCTGAAAGTGCCTGTGGATCAAACTCTAAATTAGATTCTCACTCTCCCTAATAATTCGAGGGCTAAAGACGTGGTTATGATAAAGAAATCGAGTAAAATACACAGCCTAGCGGCTAGGCTAGGCCCTAGCCTATGAAGACATTGCGGCTTGGTGCAGGCCTACATGGAAACTTACAACTTTTCCTGTGTCGGGGCTGCTAGTGTCGCCTTCAACTATCCACTCTCAGTCTCTGCATTTTACATTTCAACGAATATTCAGCGTTTATGATGGCGTCAGCTGTTGAGCTGTGTTTACATTCGAGATCGAGATCGAGATGACCCGTCATGGCGGCGCCCACCCAAGCCCAGCATTAAAGGTGAAAACATCACAATCCTTTTGGTGTTTGTGTTTAAACCCCAGCTCTGAAAAACTATTGCAGCGTGTTTGAATCGCTATGTAGACTAAATAAATTCAATTTATGTGGTTAATTGTTCGTAACTTGTCTACACGCTACGCTTCCCAAAGAACAGTTCAGTTTCTCTTTCGCACCTTATGGAGATCTCAAGCAGAGCAACAAGGAGAGAAGTACTATTCTTAGGCTGTGAAGACTGCTGCAGTAGGCATATGCATCAAGTGAACATTCTCAACAGAAGCTGCTACACTCCATAGAAGAGAAGAAAAACTAGTGTAGTCTTGTCACCTTGTTTTGGTTAAATAGAAATAAATAAATTGAATAGAATGAGCTTCAACTATGTACATTTTATTTTATTAAATATTAAATTCACTCCATTTCTTCATCTTCACTCTCACTTTCAAGAACATACTGGAAACAAAAATAAAAAGCTATGGTGAGCTGCAGCTACAGGGAATTAGTCCAATAGACCTTCTGAGCGAGTCCCGAGCCTGGTCTTTTAAAATGTAAATAGCGCGTAAACACTGAACCATATGTCAAAACTGACAAAAGTTTCAGATTGAGCGTGATCAAATACAGCTACAAGAGTTTAATTTTTTTAAATTCATCTAGATTCACTGAGTTTCTGATAAGTGCACACAATTAGGCTCAGAAGGTCTATACATTGATGCTATTGTACCTTTCTCTCAGGCTGCCTGTCAACATTCTTCCCCAGAACTGCATTGACAGCGTGTCCGAATTGACTTTGGCTAAAGTAGGGAAAGCGCTGATTGACAAAATCTAAAATCAAAATCCATATAAATATTTGCAAAATACAATATGTAGACACCACCTGACAGTGCCTACTTACTCTGAATGTCCTTCATTTTCCTATATTTCTTTGAGGATGGCTTTTGAGAAATAACACCATTGCGGGCCCTCTTCTGACCAGCATATGAGGATCTCCTTCGCCGTTTTTTTTTTTTTTTTTTTTTTTTTTTTTGAAAAAGAGCAGCGGACAAGATCCATGGTCATGGAGGTTGGAGTCCGTGCCAACTTCGCCTCCATGTACGCTGTGTTGGATAGGGCAAGAACCTCCTCCACCTTCACCTGTAAAATCCCGGTCAATTAGATCATGTTTAAATTTTGCAAACATGAAATTATATCACAGACATGGAAAAAATAGTTCTACCTACCTGATTATCCAGTGGAGAGTTGGGAGTGGAGGAATTTCCTGATGCTGAGGGAGTGGAGGTGTTGCCTGACATCAAACCTAGAAGAACTCGCTGCACATCTGTAATGCAAAATTTGAACTGGTTAGCTGACATTCAGAGAGAGTTGATGATGCATACAAGCTTACCGTCAATTTCAAAACTAGCTCCCCTGCTTGGAGTGCTTAACGGAGTCTCTGTGTGTTTCTTCCCACTGTCCTGCAACTCCTCCCATCCATTCCTCTTCCTGCCTCGATTCTCCTGTTCCACCTCTCTCTCATTCCTCTTCCTGCCTCGATTCTCCTGCTCCACCTCTACCTCTCTCTCATTCCTCTTCCTGCCTTGACTCTGCTGCTCTTCTTTCATCCTCCCATAGAGATACTCCACATCATCTGCAGCAAAATTATGAAATTAATAGATATAGTGGTGCAAGCATGTAAGAGTGTGAACACATGTATACACTGGAAAGATAATTATTGATTGGAGAAAAGTTATCCTATATTCTGGACAAACAGAGGTGCTGCACTATTCACGATAAGAAAAACCATTCCATTTTCAAGATCATATATCAGGTAGAAAAATTAGTGGGACATGTGTTACATCAGTTGATGCGACCAGTCCAGGTCACATCATGAAATGTGACATGAGGTTTGGTTTTGGTCGCACCAAGTAATGTGACACTAAGTTTTGGTTACACTTGTGATGCGACTCGGTATATCACATAACAGGCCTAACAAATTAGATGTCACCAGACAGAAAATGCCCAAAACAGGTCACATCACAAAACATTACCAAAAGCTCGGTCACATCACAAGATGCAACATACTGAGGCTGTCATACCAGCACATGTGTCATGTGTCACATTAATTTCTCCATTGTCATTCCATGCCAGAAATTGATAAAAATGTGACACGTTATTGCTAGGAACATAAAGACTCCTCAGCCAAAAACTATGAAACTTCATATCTCAAGGGAATTTGTCAAATGGGGCATGAGTCTCAGAGCAGCAAGATGATGCCTCATGTTTTGGCTGGTTTTGGAAGAATACTATTACGAGTTCTACTTAAGCCTAAGACTGCACTGAACTTACCACTAATAGCCAGCACCTGGCCATCATATAACGGCCATCCTGACTTGGGTTTTGGTGGGACTCTCCATTCCACGACTTGCGATTCTTCAGGTCGGATTCGTCAAAATTTAAAATCCAATCCACGTTCACATTGTGGGTCAAGGTCCCCACATCCCTGCCGGTCAGCCACCTGACGAGAGCATACCGGGTTGAAGGCCCGGCCCGGTCCGACTGCGAACTTCCCCTCATGATGCGTAGAGCTGGCGGGTGCGTCTTGAAGTGCGGTAGCGTTGACAACTCGTCAATTTGTCACAATGTCAGTGGCAGACGAGAGCAGGTGGTATTTATAAGGAAGAGGGGTGAGGAGGGGGAGGGGGAAGCAGAGAAAGGGTTGCCAAAATTCGTATAGGGTATTTTACTCAAACCCGGGACCGGAAGTAAGAAGTAAAATGGAAGCATGAAATCGGAAACAGATGCTGGCTGCGGTCTGAGAAATTCACGATCGACTGATTGTTTATATTTTAGTTTACGATCAACATAACCACTTTTCTCTGCACGTCTCAGTTTTCTGGCATATTGATATGGCCCGTTTTTAAGATAGGCCGTGTGCCAGTCCTTAGATTTTGTTCAGTACCGGAAAATATCTGACATCTGGCTAGGTTATGTTCCTCTCCGACTACCTTTTTTCTGGTTTCAATTGAGTAATCATGTATGATCCGCCCTACTAGTTCAACATAATTCACTACAATTCTACTTTTCATACTCGCGTAACACTCCGTACACATTTTACCTCTCAAAAGTGTACTTTTCAAAACAAAATACTCACAACATGTAGTGATCGCAAACTGACATATAAACATACAGTCGATCGTAAATTTCTCATACCGCGGTAGACCGCAGCCAGCATCTGTTTCCGATTTCATGCTTCCATTTTACTTCTTACTTCCGGTCCCGGGTTTGAGTAAAATACCCTATTAATCAGGGCCCTGTAACTCTCGAGTTGGGGGAAGTGGGTGGGGGACCCTCTTCTGTCTCTTTCGCACCAATGTGCTTCTTATGGGAAAAGAGAGATAGAGATAGAGATTGGTTCCCCGTTGTACCGTTGCATGACAGGGTGTATATAAAAATAGAAAGAATTATTTAAAAAAAATGCATTAAAGGATAACCAAAATAGATTTTTTACACTTATATCTTTTTTCTTTTTTTTTCTTTTTTTTAATGCTGCTTTGTGGTAGGGGTAGTGCTCAATGCTCTTGTCTCTCTTGCACCACCTGCCTTCTAAACGGGTAAAGAGAAGAGAGACGGAGACAGCACACAAACAGGCCTCCTCAGTGATCCAAAAACTCCAAAACAGTCAAGTGTCGTGAATTGTTGTGTCATGGTGTCCACAACCTACGTTGTATTATCCTAAGTATTAGAGATGCCTGCGGCAGGCAAAACTACTCGTGGTCCCTATAAATCGTGGAAGTATGAAGGTGGAAAAATCCCAAAGAGTACACGACACTCACGCCTTGTCTCCTCGGACAGAGAAGGATGCGTGAAAAAGAAGTACGTTTTAAATTTATTAACCGCAGTTATTAAATAATATATTTTAGAGTAAAAAGTTAGATTTTGAACGTCGTGACAACATCTATCAAGACTGCACTTAATGAGTATTCGGGTTACATAGTAACCTAACCTATGTGTATGTTTATGTTATATTGCTCTCGCTTAAGTGATAATTTTGTTTCTAGGAAATTACAAGACAACCATGTTAAGAAAAGGAAACTGAAGGTCCCTGCCAGTTTATCAACACCTGTTAAAGCCTACCATATGGAGACTGACAATGCACCATCAAATTATATTGAGCTTAGCCATAGACCAGTTAGTTGTTTTGGCAGTAATTACCACTGTAGTAATATATTAGCCATTTGCTTCTTTATTTTTTATTATATGTCAGTCATTTAATGGCATTCAAATTTTATGTATTCACAGGTATGTTCAAACGCTGAGCTACCCAACGAGGTTGAGGTCCAAATTAGCAATACAGTGTTTTGTTTTAATCTTGACACTGAACATCAGGATGTGAGTTTCAATGCTACATATCATCATGTGTTTCCACTTATGATATGACTGCCTTGTAAAGGCTTTCTTCTTTGTGTGTGTATAGGGTTCTGTATGTTCCAACGCTCAACTAGGAGACCAGGCTGAAGTTGAAATTAGCAATGAACTACCATGTTTTAATATTGACTCTGGAGATCAGGAGGTAAGTTGGTCATCTAAATTAATTTGTATTTTTTCAGATTGTTATGTTCAAAACTTAATGTCTTTTTCATACTAGGGATTAAAAATTTTTGTTTGACTTTTTATTTGTTCAGAATTTAATGTGTTGGAGAATTGAGGAGGAGGAGGAAGGCCAGGACAAAGTTACCACACATTTTGACAATGAAGATATTTATGATGAGGTATGTGGATTGATTTCTGGTAAAGCACTGGTACCTTTAAACTTCATTTACACACTTTACCTTTTCCTCTAGGAATCATTCCGTCTTCATCTTAGTCTGGATGAAAGTGACACGGGCCTTGACCTTTCAGTGAATGCAGAAGTTCCGCAGGACAACTGTGATGATGAGTCTGATTCTGATGACATTTTAGATCAAGCTCCTAATCTCCATCTCTCTGTGTCTGAAAAAATTAAATTGGTGCTGCTTCTTGCTATCAAGAAGAAACACAAGCTGACATATTCAGCAGCTGAAGACGTCATTGAGTTGTTGGGCTTATCTGAAGATCTTTCTTTTTTACCGTCAAAACATTTAATGAAAAGTGCCATTGAAAAGTATTCTTTTGGTTTACAAGAACACCATGTGTGCCCATCTTGCGGGAAGTATATTGGCATTGTGACAGAAAAGTCTTTTGAGTGTGATGTTTGTAGTGTAGAGACTGATGTGGAAGTAAACAAAAACAATGGCAGTATGTTTTTATATCTGAAATTGAAAGACCAGCTGCAGGCACTACTTCAAAGCCTTCCAGATAATGTTCAGCTTGATATGAATGATCGTAAGAAGATAAACTGTCATAATTATGAAGACATTTCGATACCTACAATGCAAATAAACGTAGTTCCCGACCCTCGGGGCAAACAAACGTACTTCTGGGACCCTCAGGGCAAACTAACGTACTTCTGAGACCCTTGGGGCAGACTAACGTAGTTCTTGGTTTAAAAGATAGGAACTACGTTAGTCTTCCCCGACGGTCTCAGAAGTACGTTAGTTTGCCCCGAGGGTCTCAGAAGTACGTCAGTCTGCACCAGGGCTCGGGAACTACGTTTGTTTGCATTGTAGGTATCGATTTATGATGGTGCCATGTATAAAATCTTAGAGTCCTCTGATACAATTACTCCTCGTTTTTTTATTGATGGTCTACAAGTAAGAGTGTTGTGCTAATTTTTCCTTTTTTGAAAAAGAAAATATTCTGAGTTTTACTGGAACTAAGGGAGAGTGGGGCAGTGTGTAACGGATTTTGGAATTTGGTTATTTCAGTCAAACTATGCAGACATTTTGGGAAAAATAAAGATAAAATGTTAGATTGGACCTTTACCGAGGCTGGAAGTTGCTCGAATGGATTACTGAGCGCATTGTGTATGACCTAGAGCTTGTTGAATGAAGGTCTGCATTTGTTACACACTGCCCCGCCCCGGGGCAGTGTGTAACGACAGTGGGGCAGTGTGTAACAAAGGGGATGATTGAGATCAGAAGACAGCTAGAAAGGGAGGAAACAGCTTCTGCTTGCTTCCTTTGGTAGCTGCTGATTTGTTAGTAGTATTTTTCAACAAAATTAATTTTGTGTTAATGGAATTTTCCTGCAAATAGTAAGCTTTTAATCAAAAATGGAAAAGCATAACAATTATTTTGTATATTTTGTGAATATTAACTAAAAACGGACAAAACTGCTTTAATGAGACTGTTGGAGCATATGCATGTCACTGACATAACCAACTAAGATCATTCGTATTGTTACAAACTGCCCCAGAGTTTTCTGTTACCATCTGTTACACAGTGCCCCAAGGTACACTGCCTTGTAAGTGGCCTCGTAGGGCGAGAAACTTCGAGGTTCTGTTAGCGGCAACAACCATTTTGCAAGTGTAAAGCTACATGCTTCGAAAACAAAAAATATTTTGGGTGTAGTTTGTAACCAATAGACCTCAACCCAAAAAGATTATGTCGTGAAAGTACGAAAATTACCTGAAAACCGGGTGATTCTAACTTTGCCGCCCGTTTACCACCATGACACCTTCTCGACCATGGCTATCTCGATTGCAAATGAACTAAGTCAACCAGAAGATATAATATACACATTTAGATTCGGTTTCGGACGCGCCATATTTGAATTACGGACCTCTGTTACACACTGCCCCTGTTACACACTGCCCCACTCTCCCTTAATCTCATTCTCTCTTAAATCAGGTTGCCACTACAAGTACGCAATCTGCTTGGCCTGTTTTACTCACAGTAAATGAATTGCCTTTGGAGCTTAGAAGGAAGCATGTTTTGATGGCAAGCCTCTGGCTGTCTAAGAAGAAGCCTTCATGCAACCAGTATCTTAAACCATTTGTTGCTGAGCTGTTGGAACTAGCTAGGACTGGTGTATCGTATAGAAGAAATTCCATAGTTAAATCTGTTAAGGTTAAAGGTTGCTGTTGCATCAGTGACACAGTTGCTCGACCTATGATCAGAAACTCAACACAGTTTAATGGTGAATTTATTTATTGGTTAACATTAATTTGACCTCATTATTTTTTAAAGCTTCTCTTTTTCTCTGAAAATTAGCATGGCAAAGCAATTTTTTAAATCAACCTGACAGTTACCTTACTTTTCTTCAGGTAAATTTGGTTGCGGCTTTTGTCTACATCCTGGTGTCAAAATGGCAAATGGAAAAGGGTTTTGTAGATCATATACAACCAGCACCTCAGTGTATCCGGAAAGAACTCATGAAGAAGTTATGCATCTTGCTGCAAGGGCTGAGGTACGTGGCATTCCTCAGAGTGGCATTAAGGGAACATCTATTTTGTCCAGGCTCCCGGACTTTGATGTTGTTCGCTGCATTGACCTTGACTCATTCCATGCTGTAGTTAATGTGGCTAAAAGATTTGTGAATCTGTGGCTAACTAGTCCACACAAGAATACTACTCCTGTTCCTGATTTTAAAATTCATGACAAAATTAAAATTCTTGATAAAAGATTAATGGCTATTACACCTACATTAGAGGTGTCAAGGGCACCAAGATCCCTAACAGAACGTTCAGATTATCGTAGACATGAGTGGTTTCACTTTGTTTTATTCTATAGTGTCCCTGTTTTAAAGAATGTGTTGCCTGCAAGGTTTTTAAATCATTGGTCACTGTTTGTGAAGGGTCTTGCCATTCTTATGCAAAACTCCCTTGCTAAAAGTGAGGTAATTTATGCTGATCGCTTTCTCCATCAATTTGTTTCTGGTATTGATAATTTGTATGGCCCTCAAAATGTTACTTTTAGTTGCCATCTCCTCACACACTTAAAGAGAAGTGTGCAGGATTTTGCTCAGCCTTTGACTCATTCAGCTTTTATTTATGAAAGTTTTAACAATGAAATTAAGGAGTCTGTTCATAGTAGTAATGGTGTTGCTAAACAAATTGTAAAAGCTATGCAACTTAAATTTGCTTTAGTTAAAATGGAGCAGGAATTACGTGTTGATATGACAGACAAGCAAAGAGCCTATCTTGATAAATTAAACCTTAGAGGTAAACAATTAGCTAATCCTTCTTTACAATTAGAATCAGCAGCCATGCTTGGCAAACCAAAGACTGAGCGTATCTCAAAAGAGATGAGATTGGATGTTCTGCAAGCAGGAGGAGTATGAAGACCCGACAATGTTTGTGACTTTTATGAAAGGTTCCGTATTCATGGAGAAGTCTTCCATGCCACCTCATACTCCAGAGTCAGCAAACGAAACAACTGTGTTGTTCTTCTGGAATCTGAACGTGTTTTTCTTATTGAGTCTGCTTTAGTTGTATCTAATGAATGCTTCATTGCTGGGCACTATTATCAAGACAGAAAAGACACCAAACTTTCAAGTGTTGATCTTCCTCACTTACGTATCCTGAAAAGTACTCCAAGCATAGTCTTGCAGTGTATTCGCCCATCAGACATTGTAAGCAAACTAATAAATTTTACAGTTCAAGTGTCTCCAGAAGAGACCTTAAATCTTGCTTGCACCAATGTATTGTTAATGGAAATGTTATCTTAGAATATTTAGAGTATTTTATTGTAAGTTCATTATGCTTGACTTGTACTATATTTCTCATTTTCTTTTCAAATTAATATTAATCCACGGAGTCTAATATTTGCAAATCCACATAAGAATGCCTTTGTATTTTAATTTAGTTCAGTTTATCTGATAGCGCGGGGGCCTCAACTCACCCAAAATTTGTACACATGATTTCAGGATTTCACATGATTTCACATGATTACACCTCTTATAATTGAAAGAAATGATTCGTAAAGTAAATACAAGCGTATTTTGAGCTGTATGAGCCCAAAATACTTACTCAAATCAATTTTTTTCGGCAATAGATCCACATTTTTCGACAATGATTTCGAAGATATCAGCGATTGTGTACACATGATTTCAGGAGTTGAGGCCCCCTCGTCTGATAGATATTAATGGGTGTCAAACCAGCATCAGAAGTTTCTAAGACATTTAAAGAGATGTCTGATTGTATAGTATTATATGTAATTGCAAAGCGTAGTTTGCTCTGAACAATGAAAAGTATTCCTGTAGATTTATATCAAATTTTGTACTTCACAGTTTGTATAATATTTTGTAAATTTGCGACAACTCATTCTGGTCTGTTTTTGAGTTTGATCCTATAAGTTTACGGAAATTTAACAAGTTAATAACAAGTTTCCAATGAATATCTACTTTTTATTTCATTTCTGTGTACACACACTTTGTGTGGATACAAAATCCCTTACTGAAACCTTCGGCCGCAGTTGCTTGACTGATAATGGTTTCTTGCACGTCTTTCTGGATGCTGTCCGGCAGAACTGTCCCGTCGATATCCCAACTGCATACCTGGAAGCAATCAGAAGAGCAGGGTAGAGTCGTGCAACACGAGCTGACAGGGAGCTGGACTGATCGGAGGGCAGCCAGGCACGTAAAAAGGAGGGGGTGTATCGAAAGTTGCCTACATTCAGGGGGTCTGTAGCTCAAATTGCCTACCTTCTGGCGGATCCATGAGCTGACAGGGGGCGCGACCCCTCCCCGCACCCTCTCCCCCCCCTAATTACGTGCCTGAGGGCAGCGGGAGGCTGGGACTTACCACGGATGGGCGGAAATCGTGCTGGTGGCGCTTCCACGGCGAGCTCATCCTCCAGCACCTCCAGTATGTGCCGCAGCATTCTGATCCCGTCGTTGATCTCAATGGGCAGTTGGCGCAGCCTACGCTGCAGACGACTGATTTCATTCTGTAAACACAATGCAAAAGCGGTAGCAATGGCCTGGCCTTCCCCCGCGCTCTACCAAGCGTAATATCACGCCGCCCTTCACGCCGCAGGTACTCACTACAACGTAGGCCCTGCAGTCGCGCAGCATAGCCCTTCTTTCACGGCTGATATCTTGAAATGCGCGATGACCGTACGACGCCATTGCACAAGGAGTGCAGCACACAAAACGCGCCCTGTCTAAGTTACCTCTCCTACGAGCTTGTGGTGCTTGTGGCCGCGCGGCTCAACAATGACCAATTTTTGAGGTGGGGGGGGGGGGAGGGGGTAGCGAAAAAAAGCGGGCAGCGCCCCGCCGGGGCCGGGCCGGGCCGGGCCACCACGGCCACCACCGCCATCCGCCGCCAATGCGTACTGCTGCCCGGCAGCGCGCCTGACAAGTAGGCATCCCGACTCAGCGCTGCCTTCGCTGGTTGTCTACCTCACGGGCGCTCACGGTGCCATGCCATGACTAACTACTCAGACCAACAGAATTTTATTAACTGAACCTGTCAGAGGAATGTTTTGTTTTTACTTTCTAACTGTATTGTAGTCTCCTGCTGTTGTTCAATGTGAAAGTAGCCGTAATTGCTAAGCCACTCCACTCTCTGTGTGTACTTTGATGCGGTGTATATTTGCCCTTGTGTACGCGTACAGTTTTGGTGATCATTTGTTGAGCAAAGTACACAAACGTGTGAACTTGGTATGGGCTCACACATTTATAAACTGTGTGCTGATGAAACTGCAATACAAACTGTATCTGGAAGTGCAAGTGAACACTGCAAACAATACTGACAGAAAACTGCAAAAACAATGCGAGATGTCTGCATTTCTGCGTGCGCCTCAGGTTGCAGTGCCGAATGCAACGCGAGGTGCAGTGCATGTACCCATCCACTACGTTTCCCATCTGCAGACAACAACTGCAGATGGGGCACTGCAGTTTCAAGTGTACTTCAACTACTGATCCTTCCGCGCGGGGCAGATGCAGCCCGCTTTACTCCTCTGCGTTTGGGCTACTTATTGCCTACTTTTTTGGCAACAGGCGAGAGGTGAAAGTTTAGGTTTCCACGCTAGATTAATTCTTGTAATACATTCTAAACCTGATTGAGTGCTAGTACTAACCGCAGGGCAGGCCGGAGTTATGCTGAACCCCTGGGCCTCAACCCACGCAAAGACCTCACCCATGGTCTTGAACACCGGGACCGCGACTGTCGTCGGTCGCGGTGTTTCATCAAACTTGGTCGGCACCCGCTGACATGAAATAAGGTAAAAGTAGCATAGCAAGATCTCGTACGCATAACTTGTTAAGTAAAACAAACAGTTAATCTCCTAAAAGTTTCAAGAAACTTGCCCTTCGGACCACTTTCAAGCGGCGGCTAGGGCCCGCCTCGTCGTGCTGGGCCACAGGCTAAAATGAAATAAGGTGAAGTCATTACAATCATGTACCGGGTGTAACTTAAGGCGCAGCAGTGTTGCGGGATTGCATTCTCTCCAGGGCTGCAGGGGCCATGGCGCTGTTTTAGTGGCCGGTTCTTGGGTACGAGTTGAGTATAGAACGCTCGGGTTAGGCTTAAGGTATATTCAGGACTTGGAGGAATAACAAAAGTACCTCCACACCAGAGTTCTCAAACGGGTGGGTCCGGGGACCCGGGACGGGTCCGAAACCGTAGGTGCGAGTGAGATGCTGTAACTGAATAGTATCTCCATCTCGCTCTCACCTGCGCATTCGGACGCGTTCCGGGTCCTCGGACCCACCCGTTTGAGAACTCTGCTCCACACTCCACCGTTCATACGAGACGACTGACTGCCGTCCACCCCATCCCTGCGGGCCCGCCTCGCCGTCCTACCTAGATCGGGCTCGGCGGCGGCCCGAGACGCACAGATTCATATGACACCCCGGCCGGCAGTTGCTGAATCCCCCTATAGTGCGATCCGGCCGGCCGCGGCGCATTACTTAGCGGGGGTGGGCGGATGATACTTGGCTATAACAGCGCCTTACGGGCAGGCGAGTAGGCAAACCCGCAACACTGGTGCGTGTCCTCTGTTACACCCGGTACAATCATTATAATCCTCGTTGCAATCATCAACAACGTTATCGGTTCGATATTGCGTAAAACCGGGCTCCACCCCTGTAAAGAGACAGTCCCTCCGGGTCTACTGGCCCTACTGGCAGGTACAGGAGAATCATCAGCCCCTTCGCCGTAACTTACCACTGGTGCACGGTGTACCGGCGCCTTGTCGCTTTGCTCTCTGTTGCTCTATAACACAATGAGTTGAAATCTGACTTGGACCCCGGATTATACGGCCCCTCATACGTCGATTGCATTCTTGCGCCTCGGGCGCTGCACGGACGCTGCAGTGCAGACTGAGGGGGCGGATTGGGTAGGGGGGAGGGGGAGGGGGTATCGAAAGTTGCCTACATACAAGAATTTTGTAGCTAAAATTGCCTATCTTCAGGTAGCTATCTAGTGGCCGTTAGTGTGTGTCTGTGTGTGTGTGTGGGGGGGGGGGGGGGGAAATCGCCACCTTTGCCCCAGCCCTTAATACTACGCGCCTGCTGTGGCCGGTGGTTTTAATTCTAGAGCCCAACCTCTGGCAAAGCTGCTGCTGCTGCTTCTGCTGCTTCTGCTGAGGTCTTGCCCTCTAGCATAGTTTGCCTATTCTTAGTTTTGAGTAGTACTAAAAAAAAGAGTAAAATTATTATTTATTTAAAACCACTCCCGCTTGGCTGCAAAAAGTTAAATAGCGATTCCCTTCTCATCTGAAAAGAAACCTTACTCTTCTTGAAAGCCAGACGGAGCGGCCGCAAGACTCTCCTCACAGCCATGCCATGCCTGGCTGGCCTGGCTGGTGTCCTAGCAACAATACGTCAGTGGCGGCCGGCGCATTCTCGCATGGGATCTTGCAAAAAATAAATGTGTTGGGGCTTTCCCTCGCAGGGAAAATGTTCGCGAAAATATAATAATTTTGCCCCGGTTTGCCCCGTTGAGCGGTTCTGACTTTTAGCCTTAGTGGAAGCCGTCGGTGGACGTGGTGGTCACCGTGGAGGTAGGGGTAGGGGTAAGAGGAGGGTGCGAGAGGGAGCAGGGGGCGGCCGGCGCCCCCGTCCTGCGGATCTCCCCGCTCGCCGTTCCATGTAAAAGGGAGTCCGAGTCTACGGATGACGGACACCGCGCACTTTTGTACTACGCTGTACCGCATGCACGCGTGCGGGCGGGTTTGCCTATCGGCACGGCGCCATGGCGCCTTACAGCAACCTGCCCACACGCGTGCATGCGGTACAGCGTAGTACAAAAGTGCGCGGCGTGCGTCAGCGCAGTCAGGGCCGGTCAGGGCACTTAGCGCAGCCTGTCGCTCGCCTGCCTGTTCGCCGTGACATTCCCAACAGCCCCTTGTGACGGCGTCGGCGTGTCGTACCAGTGTGACTACGCCCGGAGGCGGAGGAGGAGGACGGCGTGAGCCCGTTTAACTCGACACCGCCGGCACCCCGCGCACACGCCGCCGTTTATGTTTAAGTTGGTTGTGAAATCTTGACGGCAGTCACCTCGCCCTGCCCCTCCCCGCCACGTCACACCCAGCCCCATCACACCCTGCCCGAAGATGCCAAGTTCAAGACCGAGGGGGCCACCACTCTGTTTACGAACGTACACAGGATTACAAGATTACATGGATTACACATGGTTACATACCTAAATTTAGGTGCTAAATCGTTAAATTTTAGGATATTTTAAATATTTTGTGTATTTTGACGAGGGATTACAGGGGGATTACACGTGGATTACAGGCTAACGTGTACACAAGATTACAGGAGTGGTGGCCCCCTCGTTCAAGACGCACAAGTCCAATGCACCGAAGTCCTTCCGGGTGTTCTGTCTGTACATGACCAGTAGCATCACTTGTCAAAACCCGAGTTCTTTACTAGGCTTCGCGTGCGCAAAGCGCATATCGTGAAACCTTAAGCGGAGGTCTCGGTGTGCGGCGTGCAAGATTTTCTCGTGTGCACGGGCTCGCTGGCCTATGGTGCGTCCAGATAAGAGGGTGCATGGGCGCCTTGGAAGCCTGGGCTGTTTTTATGAGAAGGAAACGTGCGGTGTGATGGCTGCAACAGGTGCGAATCTCGGTTCGTCGGGGCTATTTCGTACCTCGTGTGCTTCAAGTGTTATCATGGTTGTTCAAGCAATCAGAGGACAGAGAGAGGGAAGTCTGATTTACTTTAATGGAGATGGGTTTTATTACCACTACAACAATCAGTACCAGGTTGGTCACAACGAAGGGCAGGGGAGACTAGCATCATGGACACCGCCTCGCCGCGCTCCACGGCCGGCCCGTGCCCACCAGGGCCTGGCCTCGTTCGCGCTCGACCAGTCCTTCAGTACTTGGGAGGGATCCACTATACACTGAGAGAAATGTTTTATTGCAGCCATAAAAAATTGTTCGATCGATTCCGTCTGGTCATGGGCATCACATTTTTAGTCACAGCAACTAAAATTTTGTTTAGAGCAACCAAAATTTCGGTTGCAGCAACTAAAATTTTGATGCCTATTACTAAGCGGGACCGACCGAACAAAATTTGATAATGGGTATCAAAATTTTGATTGCTGCAACGAAACATTTCTCTCAGTGTACTGCGACACAACTAGGAACGAGCTTGGTGTCGCAGCGGTAGTGGCTGACTACCTGCTGCCGAGGGTCCATGTGTCGGGATAGGCCGGACCCGAGCAAGTCAATAGGGTCCGTGGCGAGGGCGTTCTGGCGGTAGCTGAGGAGGTAGTAGTTAAGAGAGCTCCCTATCCCCAAGCTCGTTGTGTCGCAGTATAGAGGTGTTTGCAACCTTGTTTGCAACTTATCTTGGCCAGCGCTGGCAGAGCTCGAGAGCCTCCAGAACAAAAGAAATACAGTCCGCTCAAGAACTACTGGCGGGTCTCCGCGTAGGGACAGCGGGGGTGGGTGGGGGAGGGCATCTTTTGAGAAGCTCGGGCGAGGAGCCGAGACTAATGGCCCCCAATAAAAGGCCCCCTTGATTTGCTGAATTTCTGTAAATCTTATTTGTGCAATTTCTTTGAACGCGTTGCAATAACCAGTCGATTACTGACCAAAAATTACGGCATGACCTATTTTGAATCGTTCCGATCGGATTTTCCGTTCTCGAGTTAAAAGCACCGGCAGAAGTGGTTAATAAAACGGACATTCATTACAGCTCTTGTGCCAGTCGCCAGAAACACCGACTTTGCGGCTATTTATGCGTAAAAATTAAAACATCTATTCGAATTGGGTATCTTTTTTTTTTTGTTTCGACACGGACGATCCAACCGTCGCGTTCAAATTCTCCGCTAAGCCCTCGTTCAAAAGTTAAAATAGGTACTGCGCTAAGGCGGGTGAATGACCTGAATTAGTAAACCCACATTAAGCAGAAAAGAAACTACAAAAATAAAATCATCATCATTTGATACTAATGTATCTTGAATAATTCCAAACACAGGACATCCAGAGTCACTCACTTTGACTAAAAGAACCATATTTATGGTGTATTTTGTTCCTTTACATACAACCCAACTAGCAGAGAGACAAGAATCATTAAAATTAGTAGGCAGACTATCAAAAAACTTTGTGTTTGAGAAATCTGACCAGCATACCTCAGTAAGATTTCCAAATTCAGTTTTAGGTAATATTGAAGACATTGACTTAAAACGATGAAATAATGATAATTGATGTTGAGAAGACAGGATAAGACAAATACTTTTTCTGGACTGACAAGCATGACCTGGTTCAAGTACATTTTTATGTTTACTTTCAAACCTTTTTGAGTAAGTCAAAGCAACTGGACCGGTTTTCTCTGAGATGGACGGATAGTGAACTAAGTTATGGAACTTAGGTTTCAAATTATCACCTGTAACGGACATGTACATAGTATTGAATTCTTCAATTATTACAGCCAGAGAAGTAGACTGACGTAGAGATATTTCCTTGCAAAGACAAACATCTAGCAGTTCACGCAGTTTCATATACAAATGCCAAAAACTGTCATCATGCGGCACCTTATCTCCAATAATAACACCAAACAACCTTACAAATTAAAATGTTTCACAACCAGACATTCTCAATTTGTCACGTTTTGAAAAATCATCAGGAATGATAGGAATCTTATTAGAATCAGTGCGGCCATATGAAAACATCTCAATCCGATTATTAAGTAAGTCAAGAGAAAAATATTGTGGAACACAGTGACGAAACACGTGCAACATAACATAATGGCAACAGCCCTCATTTAAGTCATGAAAGACATCAACACAAAAATTTCAGTAATGTGCCATGGCAGAGCATTAAAAGCACATTCACCTTTAACACCAGTCTGACTCACATCACCTAAAGCTAGATCAGAATTATAGGACTGTTCAGTTCTACTTAAACTTTTATCCTCCTCCACTTGTTTAGAAGCAACTTTTGAGTGAGTTTTGCAAAATCTACAGAAGTAATTGGCACAAAGTGATTCAACAAACCCACCAACTGAATGAAGACCTAAGTTGTCTCCTAATAACATTTCATTTCTAATAAAATTACTTTTACTTTCACATTCAGACTCTAATTTAGTCATGTTTGCAATCACTTCATCCAGTGCCCCTGGAACTTCCAAGAAAGATTTTAAAACTTGCTTTTTTTCAAAAGTGGACCATCAGTAGAATTAACTGAAACATCTATCTCTCCAATCTCATCAGTAGAATTAACTGAAACATCTATCTCTCCAATCTCATATGAGACAGGGGGTATATAATCTCCATCAGATTTGAAGAACTTAAACCGAAGATATTCAGTTCTATTATTAGAAAAGGGATTTTTAAATTTACTGAATGCACTTTTAATAGTGGACTCTAAATCAACATTAGCATTATCATTACGACCTAGCTCAGACATAATATACTTTTCTAGGTTTGAGAAAATTCCACTGTCAACTAGAGAACTAACATCATTTATTATGTCCTGCGTGTACTGCCTAGGCAATTTAGATCTACTACTCAATTTACAGACAAAGAAATCAGCATCAGAGGCCATAAGCTTTACATAATCTGGCTCACATTGTTCTTCTAGCACAGGAGGCGAGACAAGCTCAGCAGCAGGATTAGCAGGCATAAAAGCCTGTTGAAGCACAGAAGTACTGGCTTCAAATACAGAGTTATTAGATTCACTTGAAACTGACCTATTAGTGTCTACAGAAATTTGCTCAGCACAATTAGTCAAGTGCTTTAAAAGACCTCTCCATGTAGCATAATATCTAGGACAATGTAGACAAAAGAAAGAACCAGTTGGATGAGTAATTTTAGCATATAACTCATAACTTTTAACTGATGTAATTAAGCGTTGACAGCTATGGCACCTCATTTTGAAAATATTTCAAATTCCTTAATTAAACTAGCTAATATTGATCAAAGCCCAGTATCACCAGTGTAATCCTTGGGACTCTTGATCTTGAACAATGTTTGTTGTAAGAAGAGCCAAATGTGGCGAGCTTCAACAGAGTACCAAACTCCAAGACCAAAAGACAGTTTAAAACAATGTTCTATGGCTTCAAATGGTCCTGGCACTTCCCATCGAATGTCATCAAGAACAATGAAAGACTGACGGATGTTGAAATCTTTTCCTATAAGGATAGGTGTTGGCTGGAAACTGTACTTACACTTGTAAAGTTTGTCTTTCCTTGCGTTTAGTCTCTCCTTTACATCAGCAGTAGTCTTTTAAAAAAATGAAAAGAAAATCAGTACACAGAAATTGAAGCAATCTCAATCAGGGCCTGGTAAAAATTGAAAAAAAAAAATACCTGGACATACAGACAAAAGGCATCTGCAGATTCTGCTATTGAGGGTTTCCATGCCTTGTCACTCCTACTTGCTTCTTTAGATTTTGGAAGAGTTCGAGCTTTGAATAATGGAAACAATTTAGTAATAAATGCAACAAATAGCTGTTCTGTTATCAATAAGTGAGACAGATAAAACATTCTTATGAAGCAAGACCAACAGCAACATTTCCAAATATTATCTGAATGCAAACCTTTTGGGAGATCCTCATTTATCTGTATTTTCTTCTTCTTTAATAGATTGACAATAGGGCCGGCATACTGATCCCACAGAGCTTGTAATGGGGTAGAAAATAAAGGCTCAACCTTTTCCCCATCTGCAGCAATCTAGTGGATAAAAATATAGAAATGAATGCCAAAGAACAAAATTCAGAACAGACATGTGCCAAAATAAAAGTTACTCTTACCAAGGTATATCCTAATGGTTTCTTCAGAGCTGGGTACTTGTTGATATACACATGAGCTTGGGCAGGTTTAGAAAGGTGAATGGATCGCCTCTGGTAAGTTGAAGTCCACTTCAGTTCTACTTGCTCCCATGGCTCTTAATTAAGGGTAAGCCAGGTTATATCCTCATTGTCCTCTTCAAGTACATCCTCTAGAAAATAAAAAAAAATCCTTTAAAATTGGTGTTGAATACTTTCAAAAAGTTTCAAACCTGACCAAAAAAAAAAAAAAAAAAGTTTAACCGTCGACTTCCTCTTCCAGGCGTTCGCTTACATCATCTTTAGAAATGAGGAGAGCGTTGATAAGTGTTTTCCTAACAGAGTAGTATTTATAATCAAAGCGTCCTTGAACAGTAGTTATTTTCTTCTTTTTGACAATCTTTGTAGTGACATCAAACCAAGTTTCCAGATAGAAAAAAACACTAAGATTTTGGAACAATAATTAAAGTAAAGAATAGAAATACAAAAAAAAACTAAGCATTAACCTTGCTCTTGTTAGGAAAAACTTGTAGGATGCTGTCTTCTCATGCGTTAAACTCGGCTTTACTTATCCTGGAACAAAAGCGAACGGTCATTATGATAAAGTTATGAAACTGCACCAATGCAGAACATTCTAACAATGTCTTACTGTTTGTTGTAATCATCCTTCAGCAGCATGTATATGACTTGTGCACATAGCAAATCCCTTGTATAATGGTCAAGGCAATTGTTATTTTTGTAGTGAGCCAAAACAACAGTTCCTTGAAAAGTTGTCTTCAAAACTGAGTGAATTTCCTAAAACAAAGAAAATTTAAAGTGACCATACAACACACTAAAGCTACAAATTTCAGAAAAATATTCGAACAAAGCACACAAAA
Source organism: Frankliniella fusca (assembly GCA_029379305.1). Taxonomy (NCBI): domain Eukaryota; kingdom Metazoa; phylum Arthropoda; class Insecta; order Thysanoptera; family Thripidae; genus Frankliniella; species Frankliniella fusca. The sequence continues at coordinate 1,894,696 of JAHWGI010001401.1, read as the reverse complement.
GATAACTCACATTTATATCTAGAGTCTGCAGAAGGTTGTCAATATCTGTGCTATCAAGTTTGCGCTTTCTTGAGCGAATGCTGGTTGATAAAGAATTATTCAAATTCTCATTTAGTGTAACAGTCAGAAGAAAACAAAGTAGGTTAGATATGCAAACAGTTTAAAGTAGAATTACAGCATCTTGAAACAGTACTTACTTGAGAAGACTCTTTAAGTTTCTCAAGATTCTTCAGAAACAACTTGCGGGGGCCAGTTTTTTGGAATTAACTCCTTAATATCTTCAGGCTCGAGGAGCGTTAGGGATTCTACAGTAATATCCTGATCTGCAAAACAAGAACAGAGTATCAGCAAATGGTCTCAGGCAAACTAAAATATCTTATGATAGTTATATAGGAATCCTTTTCAACGTTCTAACCAAACATTGACACACCCTGTCAATTCAGCTATTGAAAGGCGCACACCACACTACTGCCTGCAGATCTGCAAACGACAAATCGCATTAAAACGCAAAGGCACATTAAATTTAACCCAAGTGTGTGTCCAAATACTGAAATGTTATCGTAGAGGTTAGGTTCACCATTAAATGTAAATGATAGGATGAAACAACAACATTTTTGAAAGACGCGACAGTGAGGTTAAGTTACGTACTGAGAAAATAAATTGTCAAGGCATAAATGCTTAAGGGACAGTAGATTAATTCACATGGAACCCACACGCGCCCACATGCCGGCCGGCCAACCGTTCCGCTAGCTCTCGCCTGTCGTATCACAAACTTAACCTTACTCGGTTATTGTCAAAGGTGGTCAAAGGAATGTAACGAGTAATAACCAATAACTCTTATCATTACTCAGGATCAAGTCAGGAGTCAAAAATTTTAATGTTATTTTAGATAAAATAACAGGAGGGGTCGCATTTCAACACATCACAGTCCACGCTGATACGTTCAACACTTCCTATTTTAATAGTGGTCCCACCGGAAGAATAGACTTTTCCTCTCTCTCGCACTCATGGGCTAGCCTATTCCCTCACCTCATTCGGTGTGCTAAACTCTCGGCAAGAGGACGATACTCACCTTCAAAGTTCTTGATGAACTGCTCATCTATCAAACCGCCATCTTAGTCTATCGAACCGCAATCTTACAGTGCTCTCGCTGTAAGAAGTAACCTAAACCTTGCGCGCGCGGAGGAAATAGTCCCCACCTTCGTGATGAGTAAAAACTAAATTTAGCTACCGCATGGAGATGAATGAATCACTCAATGAATGTCTTTAATTTATTATAGAGCACTGGGCAGTTGCTTTTACAAATCAAATACTTTATTGAAACATTTTCAAAAATTCTTGCTCCGCTACCGACGGCGCTCTTAGGTTAGGCCTACTCCTTACAGTGACTGTAGGTTCACGCATGACAAGGCAGCGCCGGCAGCGCAGCGGGTTTGACTTGGCGGCAACTACGAATGTTGTCGCTTGCGGGAGCTTTGAATTGATGTGGAGCATTTAATAAGTAAAGGGTCCGTCGCCCATCAACCATTGTCCGCGGCGGATAATATTTATTGTCGACAAATGCAATGTTGGTTAGTCACTGTGTCTAATCAACAAAAAGCTACGACATCAGAAACAAAGTCCGCTGTTACAGCAGACATGTTTCATGGATGTTTGAAAGGCAGAGTAAAAAGGTCAGCTGGCGTAGCTGAGATGTTGGCTGGGGACTATAGCAGCCACGATATAGGCTGTGGCAACTAATGATAAGCTGTGGCAGCTAATGCCTTTTTTTTTGCGTGGTACCGCACGGCGTGTTTAAGCCACCCGATATTGGAAGTGCAATTTAATATTGGGGCACAGCAGAAGTCAGGAGGTGCAAAGCTGGAGTCAGCTGAAGTAAACGGATGGAAATTTGCCGATGCAAGGTTTCCTCAGTTAAATTCTCGAGTTGAAGTTAAACGACATACAGCAAATATTACTCTGTGCATAAATACGTCCTACAGAGCACTCACCTTTTTCAAAAACTTGATGACACGAGCAGCCTTCCCAGTCATCAACCGCCCCCCGGCTCGAGGGACATTAGAGAGCTCCCAGCTCTTGTTACATTTTGTCTTCTTTGGTTACAGAATATCAGGATTTGGTTCACTTTTTGCAAACAAAACACTGATATTTTGTGACCATAGAAGACAAAAAGTAAGAAGAGCTGGGAGCTCTCTAATGACCCTCCTGAGCACGGTGGAGTGCGGAGGACCGCACGGGCCGAGGGCCTTGCTACTTGAGTTTAAAACTTCAAAATTCCCCGCCCGTCCCACCGGCAGCGCGCGGCCCGCCCGTGCCGTGCTATGCCGCACCAAAAGATACCTGTCCCTCTCGCACAGTGACCTTTCTCTCTCGCACATTCCTGCAGAGCCTGAAGCTAAGTCGGGACTGCCTACGTGCCTGTGTGGCCGCCCCGACCGCAGCTACTCCGGACCGGCACGTTAGATAGCCCCGACTTAGCCGTTAATCCGCCAGCCTGTCGAGATTCTGGAACCACGGGTCGCTATGCTGGGGATACCTGAGTGCCGCCACCTTTTCTCCCTCCACCGTGCTCCTGAGGGTGTTGTGGTTGTGAGGCCGTTGTTAAGGACGCGCTAGGGGCTAGGGGGAGGGGGACTTGACTGTATGTAACAGCAACTTGACTGTATGTAACAGCAATTTGTTGTTCGAGATAAAGTAAAGATTTCACAAATAAAAGGTCAGATTTTTTACTCAACATCACTTTTAAGGAAAATAAAACAACAAAGAAAACTATGAACTATCTTAAACGAAAAATGTCGTTCTGTTACAAAAGTTGATGTTATACAACAACAAACTTAACGATTTGTTGTTATCTAACAACATATTTTTTACTTTTTATCAAAAGTAAACAATTAACACAAAAACAGAACAAAACAAACAAAACAGAACAAATCTAATACTACGACGACTCGTCCGACGGACACTTCCCCCGTGTCCAATATGGCGACGCAAAAAACTGCAGACAAAAAGAATATTAATATTACTACCATTAGAAAACACAACTAGGAGAAATAGTATTGAAGCAGTAGAGAGAGGTGGGGAGGGGAAAAATTGATATTCCAGACTTCTAAAACCGCAAAACTCAAAATTCCTCAAAATTGATTGTTTACGAACCCCGTGGGGGAGAAGGGGAGCACTGTAAAATGCTTAGGAAGAACAGGTTCGTAAACAATATTCTTTGCAGCTTACGAAGGATTTCCAAGCGTTGTACTACAAACTAATTGTTCATAAGCTTCTTAATACGAACTAATGGTTTGTAAGCTTACGAACTATTAGTTCGTAATACGAACAAATTCTTCGTAATGCAAAGGATGAAAAAAGTTCGCAACGTTACAAATAATTTAGTTCGTAAGCATATTACAATGGGAGATTGCACCGAATAGTAATAAAAATGAATAAATTTATAAAGAAATCGGTTGTCGGGAAAAGCATACTTACGCCACGTGTCAACCACGTCGAGGTCGAGGGCAGGTCCGGCAGCGACTGCGACACGCTGCTGAATGTCACGGCGCTGGTCTGCACTGAAATGCAGGGCGCAGCCGCATGCTGGAACACAAACATCATTCTTGTTTAGTAAATGGTCCAGGGGTACGTTATTTGACCCAGGGGCAAATTAATTGACACACATTTTTTGATTTTGACCATTTTTTTTTCTTTTCTTAAAGTGATGCCCACCTATTTCCTCTTTTTAAGAAAATTAAACGTAAAATGCTATCTCAAAAGACGCGTCAATGGATTTTGATGGCAATTATGGGATATCCTGCTACTATTATCCTGCTAATATTTAATCCGTAAGAGAAGGAAAGGATTCTTCATTAACCCGGTGTACGGTTGGCCAGGTTCATCTTCTTAACCCACCGACTTACCTAGAAACAAAAAAAAATATTTTAGTCGTAAGTCTTAGTATGTGTGGGATGTCTCGAGCCAAAGCATTAAGTATTGTCCGAAGTAATGCGGAGTCATTTAAAATTTTTAAATCAACTCTGATAACTTTAATGGGTCCGTAAAAATAAAGTTGAGTCAGAATATTGTTTCTTAACTTTAGTTCAGCTCCACAGATGTTGGACTGCCACAGGATATATGCGGTGAAACACTTTTGGGTCTAATTTAGGGAAAAACTCAAAATTTGGCTTGAATATAATTTTTATCTTTATAACCATTTGAGAACAGGGGATGGGACCTTTCCCAGTGGAACCAGTACATTAAATAGGCCCTAGGAAAAAATTGCCATCAAAATCCATTGACGCGTCTTTTGAGATAGCATTTTACGTTTAATTTTCTTAAAAAGAGGAAATAGGTGGGCAGCCAAATCTACACCCTTCAAGATACAGGTCTGACATTTTTGTTATGGTGGTTTGGCATCACTTTAAGAAAAGAAAAAAAAATGGTCAAAATCAAAAAATGTGTGTCAATTAATTTGCCCCTGGGTCAAATAACGTACCCAGGGCAGCTGCGGGACAATCGCGAGCGCAAGGGAAGCATGGGGCGCACGTCACGGTCTGACTTTTTATCCCCCCCCCCCCCCTCTCCCCTCATGGTGACGCTTTTAGCCTCCGCCCCCGGGAACCTTCCCTGACCGCTCCCATGTACGACTATACGGGGCCTCGACCTTGAACGTCGACAAGAAACCGCAACCCTACTCCCCCCCCCCCCCCCCCGAACGCCTCCGTTTTCGCCCGTTCTAATAGAGGGTCGACCCGCCTGCCTACTGATTCCGAGGATCGCTCCCGCTCCTCTGTCTTTGTCGCACTCATGGGGCCCTGCCATGCCCAACATAGGGCCCCGCCATAGGTGCGACAAGGATGGAAGTACGGGAGCGATCCTCTGAATCAGTCGGCAGGCAACTAGGCAACCACACCGCACGGTAGCGGCGGGAAACGGCAGCGACCGCCGCCCGCCTAGACAACGCCAAGCAGCAGCAGAATGTTCTTCGCGGACCTCGCGTCGCAGCGTCGCTACCTGGTCGACCCCGGGTCTGACGTCACTTGTTTCCCCCGACGCGCCGGCTGGAGCGCTCAGCCATTGGGCCCTCAGGCAGCCAAGCCGAGCCCTCGTCGTCAGTTCATCACGAGGCCCCGACAGGAGCCTGGCTCAACACGTTTAAGGGCACGTTTGTCTCGCGGCCCTCGCGGTTGTGCTCTGACCGTTTCCGCGACGGCGTCGAGCTCAGCTAGTCCCGGCTGATCCCCCCGCCCCCTGCCCAGCCGCTGCGCGCGCGCCGCTCGGGGGCAGTGGTTGACGAAAAACACAAACATTTTGAAAATAGCCTACTTTGGTCACAGTGAAAGTGTTTCCTCATGGATCATCGTTTTCTGATTCCATTTATGGTACCAAAACTTCAAAAATGTAATGGGATAGCCAAGATTTTGTCCAAGAACCACCAAACAGCATAATGAAGTTTGCGCGCAATTCTAATGACTACGAAATTCCCTGTAAAGTTTACTTGAATCCTCCCTTGAGTAAGAAGACTTAAAACTTTAATTTATTAGAGTCCCTTTTCATGAGCCTGTGTGATGACGACCCCGCTGACGCCACTCACCTCAAGGCCTGCTTTCTCTTCTCGACGGCTCGCCTGCACCGCGGGCGTTGTGGCTGCTGGAGAGGAGGGTGCTGGGGATGTGGCGGCGGGAGATGGGGCTGGGGCGACGGGAGATGGGGCTGGGGCGGCGGCAGATGGGGCTGCGGCGGCGGCAGATGGGGCTGCGGCGGCGGCAGATGGGGCTGCGGCGGCGGCAGATGGGGCTGGGGCTGCGGCAGATGGGGCTGGGGCGGCGGGAGATGGCGCTGGGGCAGCGGGGGGCGCAGTAGAGGACTGCGACAAGGCAGCCAAGGCCACACTATGAACAGAGGGGGGCTCTCGTCTTGCACGACGACAGCACGACCTGCGCAAACAGACGATGCGATACAGCAGACGTGACAAGTGATTCATGGCGGGCTTCGACCCCAAAATGTAAAATGTCCATATTACTCACAGAGAGAAGCGGGCCTCGGCCGCACCCGCCTTCAGCATGGCGTCGGACGCCGCCGCCGCCCCCACGGTGAGCCTGAGCAGGGCCTGCTGCTCCTCCGGCGGCACGCCGTCCCGCCACGCCTGGACTTGGCTTTTGCAAAAGGCGGCGCACTCCTTCGCGAGGCGCAGCCCCTCCAGCTTCTTCGAGTTCGGCATAAAGAACTGCCAGAATGAAAATGAAGTTAGCATCCAAACCAATCAAACACATTGCTATCTCCCTTGCAAGCAAAATTTTAGACTTCAACTACAAGACCGTACGGCGTCTTTAAACCACCCGATATTGGAAGTGGACTTAAATATTGGGGCACAGCAGAAGTCAGGAGGTGCAAAGCTTGAGTCAGCTGAAGTAAACGATGGAAATTTGCCGATGCAAGGTTTCCTCAGTTAAATTCTCGAGTTGAAGTTAGACGACACACAGCAAATATTACTCTGTGCATGAACACGTCCTACAGAGCACTCACCATTTTGAAAAACTTGATGACACGAGCAGCCCTCCAAGTCATCGACCACCCCCAGCTGAGGTTGTTGTGGTTGTGAGGCCGTTGTTAGGGACGCGCTAGGGGCTAGGGGGAGGGGGCGCCAGTCCGCCACGCCAACAATGGTAGCGCTGCAGAGGGGCCCTGCGCGTGCAAAACAGGGGAGGTGTTGGCGTGGCGGCGCGGCGGTGTCTCCCACCCCAGTGCAGGGGTGTGAAGTGGGGTACCGAGTGCACCGAGGAGTGCACCGAGGAGTGCACCGAGGAGTGCACCGAGTGCACCGAGTGCACCGAGTGGTGTTCGTGGACAGGCCGGTGGGCCCGCAGGGCCGGCCAAAGAACGAGTGTGAAGTTGGCCAACTTTTTGTTGGCCAACCGAATTCAGCTTACATGGAACAGACTATATGTACCCCAAAAGCAAAACCATTAGCCAACCACACTGTAAAAAATCGGCCTTGGATACGGAGCTTGTCACGGCGTTCCGTACCCCATTTTTAAGAAAGGGAGTACGGAAATTTACCGTACCTGGTCACCGTGCCTACAATTTTAACATGGGATAGCATACGGAAAGGGGTACGGAACGCCGTTATCAGTCCGTACCCAAAACGGAAACCGCCGGACACAAAATTAGCGGTAACTTTTCCGTACCTTGGCACCGTACCCACATTTTTTTTACGTGGGCTCTTATGGAAAGAAGGTACGGAACCGAATGTACGGAGACACCGTTATCTAAATAAACGGTATATTTCCGTATGGGCGACCGTGATTTTTTTTTACAGTGCATCAGCCAACTGCTGTCCGACGCCCCCAGAGGGTGGTAAGGGGTTGTCTTGTGACCCGACTACCCCACCCCATCACCGGAAGTGGCCTACCTACTCGGGGCAAAAATCTCGCAAGCCTCAAACAGGGCCCCCCGTAGCACGGAACACGTACTTTTGGCGTTGCGAGATTTTTGGCCCTGCCTTCCAGAGGCCTTCCAAAGGTGATAAGGGGTTGTCTTGTGACCCGACTACCCCACCCCATCACCGGAAGTGGCCTTTCTTCTCGGGGCAAAAATCTCGCAAGCCTCAAACAGGGCTCCCCGTAGCACGGAACACGTACTTTAGGCGTTGCGAGATTTTTGCCCTGCCTTCCAGAGGCTTTCCGAGGGTGGTTAGGGGTTCTATTGTGCTCTACCTCTTCATGGACTGCGTGACAGCTTCACGCATCGGCTAACATTCCGGGTTGATGGCAGGTTGCCCGGGACAACGCAAGGTAAGTCGAAATCATATTCCATCGAAATTTGGAGACCGTAGAGCTATAGAGAGGAAGCAATTTTTCCTCACACATCCACCTGTATATGATGTTAACTGTGGAATGCTCAAATATCCGTTATTTTCACACGATGCAGCTAGGCCGAGGAATGATTCAAAATCAAATCATTATCACAATCTTCTATTCTGTTCTGCCTCTTTTTATTTCCCGTTTCTCTGGCAAGTTGTTCGGGGATAAACCGGCTTTCATTAACTCTGCGTCATGGTTTTTTGACCTTTTTCCCCCTTTCCCACCTCCCCGCCTTTAACTCTTCCCACCTCCCCCATAACTTATTTTTATCACCTACATCTCTGAAATAGGCGACTTTGCGAAACTTTGTACCACTGCTACTTTACGTCAGTGGCAAAATCATGCACTGATTTTTGCTCAACATTGAAGCACGATCGTTACAGTATTCATATATTTTAGTACACCTGAAAAAAACAACAACGTGTAAAGACGACGTACGTCGGTCTTTCGAGTAGCAATCTACATCAAGTTTGAAAATAGAAAGAAAATGAACGTACATGTGTAAAAGGTAAATAAGGAGTTCTGAAAAAGGCTCAAGCTGATGGTAAGTCTTCAGGGAGTACACTGTGAGAAAAACAGTACCTCATGCAGCTAAACAACGGTTTCGAATTAACGGTTTACGGTTTTCGTTGCCCTACATTCTACATCACTAATTTACCCTATACAGGGTACAATTTTAGTACAATATTTTATTGTACTTCGAAATGACGCTGGTAAAAAATTGTTGTTAAATTGTAGTTTTTTCTCACAGTGTAAGAACAGTCGATGTTTTGTTCTCATGTGTGCCTGTCTTCACAAGCGAAACCTAAATTGTATTAAAGAATATCACTTATATGAATTGCAGTATAAAGCACTGAATAATTTAGATTCCTGTTTGAGTAGTGTTTACTATTAACATAAAATAGTAAAATAATGAATGAAACACAATTAATAAGAAGAAATACGACATGAACATTGAACAGGGTTTTTGTGGTAAGGATGTACACCGTAATGCTAGAGATAGGCCTCGTCTAAACGATCATTATTTAATCAGGAATATTGGTTCGGAAACGCTGCGTTACGGAGCCGCGGAGGATGTTCGCGCGTTTGCGGGGAGCGGCCGCTGACCTGCGGGGCGTGACTACGGGGTAGCGGGCGCCGGCAGCGCCGGTGCGTGGCATGTTGAATGTGTTAACTACCTTGCTGCGCACGGGTGCGGCAACTTACAGAGGGCGCATTTCCGTAACGGATCGTTTCCGACCCCATGTTCCTTCTTGAAAAAAGATCATCTGTACGAGGCTGGGAGGTCCAATTTCCAACACCACCTTCAATATGATGCTGCTACCTATGACTCCCTCGTGGCTGCCTACGCTCCACTGCAGACTCAGGTGCTGAAACGAACCTAGGTGCCGTGGGCGGGATCCCTCCACGGCAGCGGTGGGAGATGGGGAGGAGGTGGCCGTCTGTCTGGGTATAGCGGCCGCGGAGGAGTTGGTGGTGCGGGCTGGGGCAAGGGCGCTGGTGGTCGCGTTGGAGCTTGTGGCGGTGTCTGTGGGACAGGAAGGGGCGGTGGGGTCCACCGTTGCGAAGGCGCCCTTCGGAGCAGGTTCAATATCGCCAGGCACCGCTCAAAAATTTTGCTTTGTTGATGGGAGTGTTGCCATGGCTCTGGCTCCGCTCCCGCTCTCACGTGCTTGTTCGGTCGTTCGGACATGAGCGACGACCGGTGACCGGCTGAGAAGTCAGGGCGTCCTCAGCAGCGCTGTTGACGCGTCACTGGAACATGGAACTCTCGTGAGGCGCCTATCCGAGGAGGAACTAAAAAAATGTGCTAAACTTGAATTTATTAAGGACCAGCAGTGAGCAAAATATGCATAAAGATAATAATTACTTCTTCTTTCAAGTATGAAAACATCAAATAGATCAAAAATCTAAAAAAATTTACTGACAGCAGAGTCAAAAAGTGAAATTTTTAATAAAAAAGATTCTTAAAACTACACTCTTCCTTACACTTACGCTGTTAATTATTGATCATTCCTGAAAGCAAAAAGAATGTCTTACAAACGGGGGTTATTATGACTATCGGCACGGCATTCACAAAAATAAGGTGAAGTAATCGCAAATATGGAGTGTATATCTTTTGTCTGGCCCTCTTATGAGCGACCTAATCCGAATTACTTCAACTTCCGTTAGCTTGAAACGACTTACCTTGACACACTGGATGGGAAGTGGGGGGCACGGAGCTCCCTTCCCCCACGCCAAGGACCTCCCCCAGTGGCTGTTCAATTTGTCAATCTTTACATAGGAGCTGTAAGAAGAAACGAACAGAAATGTTCAATCATGCATTGCATTCGAATTCAAATTTAGTTATCCATAAAATTCCCCCTCGCAGAACTTTTTTCGGAATTGCGGTAGAATCTTGAAATTTGGAGGAGAGAGGTGTCGAAGTGTGGTGAAGGGGTGGGTAATTTAGGGCATTTAGGAGTTGCAGACCTCTACTAAACCGTATTCACCGAATGGTCTTCACCCAGAAAAAAATTGCACATGCAGCTGAAACAATTGCAATAATGCGCAGCTGACAGCTATTAAACGATTTACGATTTCCGTGACCGTGCCTTACTAATTACCCTATACCGGGTACAATTTTCGAACATTTTTTTAAAATTGTACTTCGAAATTACGGTTAAAAACTGTTTACTCTTTAAAGCTTACTGTGAATTTCACTGTAAGTTACGGTGAACTTGGCATCACCGTAACTTACGGTGAATTTTCACTGTAAGTTGCGGTGAATGTGACCGTAGATTACGGTCATACCCCCTGATTCACCGTAAGCTGCAGTGACATTCGCCGTAGCTAACGGTGAATGTCACAGTAGCTTACGGTGAAATCCACCGTAAGTTACGGTGATGCCAAGTTCACCATAGCTTACAGTGAAATTCACCGTAAGCTTTTAAGAGTGTTGTTAAATTATAGTTTTTCCTTTTCCTCACAGTGCAGCCAGCCCAGCCCAGCCAAAATTTTCATAGGGGAGCCCGCGGTGTAGAGGACGCCTCCCATGGCGTGGAAGCCACCTTTGTCCACAAAGGGACTCGCCACCATTCGTAAAGTAGACCATTAAAAGTTATGGAGCCCTCCGCCCTACCCGAGCCGTCCAATTGCCTCGCTCCGTGGGCCAATCCACATGGAAATTAAGACTTAACATTTTTAAGTTGGTACGCCTAATCAGTTGGCACCTGCCACTTCGATGTCCTTTTGTTGTCCTGTTGTTCTTCTTTTTACTATATAAACTGTGACTCCTCAATAAACGCCCCCTTTACTGTTCACCAGCAAACGTCCACGTGTTCTTACTCTCCACTCCAAACTCCAATTTTTTTATACGACTGCAATCTGAACTGCTTATAAAGACACAGTCCCCAAATTTTACATTCGAACCCTAGAAACATCAAAATGCCCTTCTTATCATCGGATTTTTAATGACATTGGACAGAAACTTGATTGGCGGTTATAGTACACACCCTTCAAAAGGTAGTGTCCGACCGCCCCAGCACCATAGCCCAGCCCCAGCCTATCCCCCGAAGCCTCCCAAAAAGTATTTGTCAGAAGGTCAACATCAGAAGTGAAACGTCATCAGCTCTACCCGGCAGGCAAGTATTTTCAGGTCCCCCCCCCAATACAAGAGAGGTTCGGTAACACGACTCGAAACAACTATTTTGTAATATGTTTGAAATGGCTTCATTGACGTTTGTTGAGTTCACTCAAAAAGAGTCCGGCACATCGTCGAAAACGTCATCATAATGACTAATACGGACTCACCCCCACGAGCATGTAAATTTGGTTGACATAAGTCCCTGTCCCAGGATTGAGAAATTCGACGTTTCCATGTTCAGTGCACTTACTCGCAAATTTTCAGTCCAGACTTCAACACGTAGTCCACTGCCTGGTCCATAGTGGTGATGTCAGGGCAATCACTTTGAGGGGCGCAAACGACCCGGCCTCGGATGACATATCTGAACAGAAGAGATATCACATTATATTGGAAGTGGCAGAGGTCTCATTATACGATAGCTGTGTTAGTATGAGTTCCTTCAAATGTTTAGTTCAGAAAACAGTAGTGCGCACGAGTGCCTGAATTCGGTTCGCACACATGCAGGCACTGAAATGCTCAAAACAACGCAACTGTTAACGCTACACGAGAAACAATACCAGGGACAGTGTAAAAATGAATTCTGCCTTACAAATCATTAAAGGCAGTCATGCAAATGAAGGGTTCTAATTTTTTGTAGAGGGCTTTCTCTCTCGCACGGCATGCGCGTATTAAGGACAGGGGAGGTGCGATCGCCTCTTTCCTGTGGTCTCCAGACAGCCGCCTGAAAGGTAGTCAAATTGTGTTGCAAAACCCCAGTATGTAGGCAACCTGAAGGTAACCGTCCCCCCTTCCCCCCCTGTCGGTCGGACCTTAATACGCCCCTGTCGCACGGACACCTTCCTCTCTCGAACAGAAAGCCATGCTCTCCTCGTATTGTCCACGTCGCCCCGGTAGAGTCCCGGACTGAAGTGTACAGAAGCCTACCCAAAGGCTCCCAGCACTTGAGTCGATAATGGCCAACGGCCATGCACCACCAAATAAACAGGCTAGCAGGACTTAACAGTAGCTCATAACACGAAGGCAAGCAAGAGACGAAACCGGAGCCAAGTGCACCTCCTTGTCTGCCACTGTACAGAGAGTAAATTCAAGACCACTCGTTGAAATGTGTACCTAGTAGACTGTTGGCTCTGCTTCAGAAGTACGTTCAAGGTTGATGAAGGAATCTTGTTTGGCGTTCCAGTCATGAGCGAAATGGTTTTAGAAGGTAATGTTTTAATAGTTTTTTTTTATACTATTTTAATGAATGTTTGTTACATGTTGTATTTTTTGTATCAGAGAGAGTACCAGGCCTTTGAAAGTTTTGAGTACGTCATCCATGGAAGGTGGCAAATTGGCTGAGGCTGAAAGTGGGAGTAGTCGTGTTTGGCGTTCCAGGCATGAACGAAATGCTTTTAAAAGGTAATGTTTTAATACTTATTTATTGTTTTATTTTCTTATGTTTGTGATATGTTGTATGTTTTGTTTCAGAGAGAGTACAAGGCCTGAAAATGATAGTAGTACGGAAAATGGCAAATTGGATGAAGTTCAAAGTGGAACGATGGATGAGGTTACAAGTGGAACAATTGATGAGGCCATAGAGTCTTGTAGAAATGTTCTGCAAAAAGTTGTTGTGAATGATCAATGATTTTCTTTTTTTTAAATTGCAGATGCATGATTTCTTGATTTCTTAATAAATTGCATGTTTTGTTTTTGTGCTTATGGGAATGTGTTTCATTTGTGGTGTGCATGGTAATGTGCATGTGGTAAAATTAAAGAAACAAGAATAAATAGATAATAAATTTGTAGTGGTTTTACTTGGTGTAATGGATGAATTGGTTTGAGTAGTGTGGAAACCGAACAAAGCAGTGTTTCATAAAAAGCTACTTGAAACAGCAAGCAATATTTTGTAAAGTGATGGACTTATCTTATTAATGCAAAATATGATTGTGATATCAAGTTAAGGAAAGAACCTGGTCTGAGGGCGTTGGGTGAAGGGGTGGTGGGTGACTCTTTTGTGGCGTTCAATGATATCAACTGTCATAATTACCCACTGAACTGTTGATATTGATGAACATTATTGAGCGGTCACCTTTAAGGTGCCCCCACAATGTCTTGTACTCAGCTGGTTTTCTAGACCGAATTCTTAGAGATAAGATGGAATTATTGTAAGGGCTCATGTTGTTTAGAAAGGAGAGGTATACTAGTGAGTAAACTAAACCAACTCACCTTCAAGTAATACAAGTTTTATTTATGACTAAAAGAAATAATATTATTATACCTAGTTTATGAATCAAAACTATAACTTAGCTGTCCGAGCAAATCAAAATTGTATTATTTGGTGGTGATTTGGTTTAGTTTACACACTCTTACACTTTTTTTTTCCAAATGACTTGACCTTTAACAAAAAATCCACCTTGTTCCTGAGAATCCAGTCTAGAAAGCCAGCTCAGACCAAGACATTGTGGGGGCACCTTTAACCCCACCACCCAGCTTTTCCCAAGCACAAGCGCCAGCGCTAGTTTTGGCTTGAAACGGACACATATTTTTTTACCTTGATATAGCTGATGTAATTTGTTGAAATTAATTTTTTGAAACAGTTTTATTAATAGGTTATGGTGCTTTGGTTTGCTTTTTACTATGCTTTGGCAGTTACGGCAAGCTGGTAAATGAGGAAGTTTGTAAGAATATGGTGAAAATGTATTGAAAAATATGTTTACTTTTTTATTATCTACGGGGAACAACGTTTAAACAATCAAGGTTCTGGGTTTTTCACAAGAGGTGGATCTGGACTTTCATCAATGGGAATCTGTAATTAGAAAGAAATTTTTTGATTATTCATGATTAAAAAAAAAGCAGAATTATATTGTTTTATATTCCAAACATACTAGTAAAGTGCTTGAACAAATTTTACATATGCATCTTGCAGATCTTGAAGTATTGTTCATATATACTTCTCTTTTATAAACTCTGTCTTCGTTGTCGCATGGTAGAGGACAATAGTTGGGTAATTTATTGGTTCCAACGTATGAATAGCAATTCATACATAGCTGAAAAGTATAGGTTATTTTTATTATTATTTTATGTTCACGTCATGTGAACATTAATACTCAATCCTCAACTTACTCTATGTTGTTCTCCTGTATTTTTGTGGATTGCGTATATGAAATAAATTAAAACTTTAAACATTATTGAAGTATGTAGGGAATGCTTCTTTTTTAAAAGTTGTAGCAGGCTGGGTTAAAGAGTATTGGATCTTGAATCAAAGATTTTTTTTTGGTAATTTTTTTAAGAGGACGTTGTAAAGTTTGATTAGTTGATGTTGTTTTTTGTCCTTTTTTTCTTTCTCTTTTTAGATGTTTTATGAGTGTTGTACAAGTATAATAATTCATTGTGTTATCTGTTTCACAGGTTCATTTGGAGTCTGCAGGTGGTAGGATTGGAATCCAGCTTTATTGAAGAATTAGTGAGGCAATCATACCAACTGATGTTGTGTCCTTCTCGCCGTTGGTATTTTGGTGATGTTAATTTTATTTCTATGTCTGATAGTAGTTTGGGTGGGGGCGGTCGGGGGCGGGCTAGTTTGGGGGAGTGTTTGGAAAGGGGTTGACCAGGGTTTTCTCTGCATGGCAGTGCTTTGCACTTATGTTATTTCTTTGATGTGAACCACTTTTAATTTGTAAGGTGAGATATATATATTTGAAAATAAATCAGTAAAGAGTCTAACAATCTTCTTTGGTTAGTTAGCAGTGCTTGTGGTTTAGTAAATATAGATAATGCATGAATTATCAGTTTTTGTGCTTCTTTGTATGCTGTCTGGTTTTGTAATTGTACTTCCGGCCAATAAGAAAAAGCATTTATAATGATTAATAAGTATTTGTGTTTGTTTTTGGTTTTAGGATTCATGAGTCTACAAATGAGCAATTATTTCCCAACCCAACCAGGGCTAAAACCTTGATGTCACCGATTTGTTTGAAAATCACTTGTTTTGATTGTCTACAAGTAGTGACTCTCCAAAAAAAAATTCATGCCCCTACCTACTGTTGTGAATAGCAGTTTTATTTACAAAGGACTCTTTAACCTAACCTGCACACACCTATGGCCGCAGCCATCTTACCTTACTCCGACTCCAAGGTCTCTACAATGCCTGCCCCTACTCTTTTTGTTTCCTTCTACCCCCACTCCAACCAGCGCCCGGCCGGCGCTCCCCTATAAATTAAACCCCCGCTCAGCTCTCGTCGCCCAGTCTTGAGCTGTCTATTGTAGAAGCCAAAGCTACCAATAAACAGACTAAGCCTGCTTTCTTCGCCTCCTTTGTCAAAACCACCAGTCACAACACTGGTGGCAGCGGTTAAAAAGGATAAGAGAAAGTTCAGGTTGTGGATTGTGCCCTTTTAGCAAATCGCTTGCCCCCTTTTTCCGTGAGGGAGGAGGAGGCTAGGGATTTGTGCTTCGATTTGTGAGTGAGTGAGCTGTGATTTGTTTTGTGTTCTCTGTTTTTAGCTTTAGATTGAGTGAGAGTTTACGTTTTAACTGCGGCTGTGTCCCAGACCCGCCACAGTCGGTTGAGTGCGAGAAAACCTTTCTCTGCTGTGTCTCTTGACCTGCGAGATCGTGTTAGTTAGAGAAATACCTTCCCTCATCGTGTCCCTGTACCTTTGAAGGTTGTGTGAGCGAAAGGACAGACCTACCCTTGCCGTGTTTTGAACCTGCAAAGGCTGTGTTGTTTGTGTGTGTGTGTTAGTTGCTAGGTTACTGTTACTGTTTATTGTTGCTGACCCGCGACGGTCGTGTCCCTGACCAACCTCGCTGTGTCCTTTCTCCTGTGATTTCTCGTCTTTCTGACCCGCTAAGTCGTGTCCCTGACCCTCTTAGCCGTGTTCCTGACCCGCGTTGGTTGCGTCCTAGACCTGCCACGCCGTGTTTCTTTTAAGGGTTTCTTATCTGACCTGCTAAGTCGTGTCGCTGACCCTCCTAGCTGTGTTTGACCTGCGACAGTAGTGTCCTAGACCTACCTAGCTGTGTCCTGTTTCTCCTGTTCTATCCTGACCCGCGAAAATCGTGTCCTTGACCGACTACGCCGTGTCCCTATTGACCAACGAAGGCCGTGTCTTTGACCAACCTCGTAGTGTCCCTCAAGGCCTGACCCGCACAGACTTGTCTCTGACCACCTGCGCCGTGTCCACCCACACGTACTCGACCGTGTCCCTGACCAGTAGAGTCGTGTCCTGCACCGAGCGCGCCCCGCACCGCTCAATGCAGACACCCACCGTGGAGGCCGAACACGTGTTCGGCGCGGTCCCGTCGGCAGAGTACGACTACTACTACTACGACGAAAAGTACGTCAACGACGTCACTTATCTCGTCCTCCCTCTCCTGCTCTCCAAAAAGCTGTGCCCTGCCAAAGTAGTCGACGATCCGTCTTTCCCGGACTCCCTGCTGTGCTACGTCGACATACTCCAGCGAGAGGTCCGCGTCTACTACAAGACGACCTTCCAGCTAGGCGCCGACTACGGCCTCACTGAGGAGCGCACTCCTGCCCGTGTCGTCCTCCTCGACCCTGCCCCGGAGGAAGACGAGCGACTGAACCACACAACGCACGTCGTCCCCAGCCCCAAAGCGCCCTTCGAGTCCTGGAAGACTCTGGAAGAGCTGCGAAAGGAGGGGCCCGTTCTCAGCAGTTTCAACGGGAAACGCCGCCGCCGCCGTCGCAGCAGCCTTGAATAGACTAGCGAGAGCTAAACACCGCTAGACACCGCCGTCGTCACCGCCGTCGTCGCCGCCGCCGTCACCAACGCCGCCGAGACCGCTACCAAGATGTCAAGCGATCGTGGTCGAGACGCAGAAGGCCAGGATTTCGGCCAGCAGTTCAACGACGAAATGTCGGAGCAGCAGGCCCGCCGCGGGCCCGGCCGTCCCCCGTCACGTAGAGGAGCCCGTCGAGGCCGTGGCCGAGGCCGCGCCCCAGGGTGGTCAGTGAGACTCCAAACGCGTGATGAGACTGCACAGTCCGCTGATGATGAGCGCTCCGACACTGGAACAGATGGAGATTCCTATACATCGGACCGCTCTCGCTCCCGCTCTCGCTCTCGCTCCCGCTCCCGCTCTCCACACACGGGACAAGACGGCAACAGAGAGCGACATCACGGGACGGAGGAGGAGAGAGAGAGAACAGCAGAAAATGTAATGCGCTGCCGGCATTGTAATCAGGACAACCATACGTCTGATTACTGCAGGGAGTACAGAAACAGAGATAGAAGGCTAAGCTGGCAAGATGAAGAGCGTCACGCTTACCTTCAGGGGCGTGCTCGCTATCAGATGCCTGCGGGACACAGGGAACGCCTTGCACCTCAACAAGACGAGCGCCCGCATGTCAGCTTCGTCCAACAGCAAGTAAAAGTCCCTCCGTTCGATGGCAGTACATGCTATTCCCTTTATCAAATGCAATTTGGAATAATTGCTCAGGATAATGGCTGGTCCGCGCAGCAAAAGCGGACACATCTTCTACGTAGCCTGACAGGTAAGGCTACCCAGGCATTGGAAATCCTGACCAAACAGAAAAAGGAAATTACCTTTGAAAATCTTGACATTACACTGCAAAGAATGTTCACGATTAAACTGTCCCGAGGTGAACTAAAGAGGCGCTTCGAACAGCTCAAACAAGGGAGCGAAACCAGTATACGCGATTTTGCTCTTGAAATAGAGCAGGCCGGTAGGGCCTTCATGACTGCTGACCCAGAAGAACATATCCAGGAAGCAATGGTAGAAGTGTTCATTAAGGGGCTGCACGATAAAAAGGCAGCCCTTGCACTCACCTATGCCACGCCAGCCACCCTGGACGGCGCTGTGCACGAGCTGGAGAGGAGGCTTGACCTCCAGCTCGCCCTGGAGCCCCCACATAAGAGAGTGAGGATGCTTCAAGCTGAAGAAGCTAGCAAGAATGTCGCGCCTGAAGAAATGGTTTATGAAGACGAACCAGACGACGAAACGTTTGCAGCCCTCGTCTCCGCCCTCAACGTCGCCACCGCGCCCAACACTGACGCCAACACTCAAACAGGCGGCAGAGGTAGCAGGGGCGGCAGGGGAGGCAGAGGCAGCCGCGGCCAAAGGGGAAGCCGCGGAGGAAGAGGCTCATCTCGAGGCACCTATAACAATAATGGGAATCAGAGAAGCGACCTCCATTGCACGTACTGCGACAAGAACAATCATACAGTCGAGTACTGCTACAAGCGGAAAGAAAGAGAGGGAGAAAAGTCAGAAATTGTGTGTTTCTACTGCAATAAGCCAGGACACAGAGCCGCTGAATGTCGCAGCAAAACTCGTGACATAGCCAATGGGACTTATCGTGGCCGTGGCTCACACAACGGGGAAGGAAATCGTCCCTGGTTCCCAGCCCCCAACATGCCCCCTGATATGTACCAGGCAGCTATGGCATGGTACAGGATGGGAAATGAAAGAGACCAACAAGGCAATCAAAGGCAACAACAAGCCTTATTGCCTCCTCCATCGGCTAACCCTTCCTCATCAACCCCAAGTACCAGCAAATTACCTTATGTCCCAAAAAACTAAAGGAAGCCCCGGTTGATAGGGCAACAACCGAGGCAAAGGAGGAACAACGAATGGAAAAGGAAGAAATTAATTCCACAGTGATTCCATCTCGGGCCCAGGAAAATCTGAAAAATGAAAATGAAGATGTTAGAACGAGGAAGAAAAAGAGGCAGGAAGAAAGGGAAAAGCCTTTCAAATGCACCCCCGAAGCGGACTGCAGAGCATGTAATATAAAGAAATTGGCACCGACACTAAAGTGCAAAATCGAAGGTAAAGAAACTAGCGTTGTGGCAGACACAGGAGCCACCATTACTGTTTTTAAAAGGACAGAGAGAGACCTCCCTAAATCAAAATTAAGGATGAAGGGTGCAACCTCACATACAGGCATACTGTATGGTCCAGTAATGACAAAAATCACTATACAGGGTAAGGATTATAACTACCCAGTATACGAGGCTAACATTGAAGAAAATCTCCTTGGATTTGACTTCATGGAAAAATTTGATGCAACCATAAAGGTTAAAAGGCAGGAGATATACTTCGGAGACAACAAGGTACCCTTTCAATTGGGTAAATCTAAAGAAAGAGGAAACTTTGATAGTGGCAAGCTTTTCTATACAGTAAGGGCAGGAAAAGATCTGATATTAAGACCATTTGTGGAAAAAGAAGTCAGTACCTTTTTAGAGACTGATTTTCAGGCTGATGAGCTGGAAAGGTGTTCCAGCGAGTTTCTCGCAGAAAGCCAGACCAGAACTGACTCAGGAACTAGTAGTGCTCAGGTGCTGTCAACATCTGGGCTACTGCAGGGAAAGGGCCAGGAAGGTTGCACGCTATCTGCGGAAACAAAAGCATTTTCTGAGATTAAAAGGTCCTCTACAGAAAGAGACCATTTTAAGGTTTTTGGGTCCCCTACAAAGGGCGACCGTTTTGAGAGTTTTCAGTCCCCAAAGGAGGGCGACATTTCTGAGAGTTTGAAAACCGGTTCTTTTAGAAGTGATGATTTTTCTTTTGGAAGCCAGCCAATCCACCAAATGGAATTTAATGTCAGACTTGGACTGTTCTTGAATAGCAAAGGCACAGGCCCTATTGAAAATAAACTGACAAAGTTGCCAGCCACTGTAAGCACAAAGGCAGGGGTGGTTCCTTGCATCTCAGGCCCCATGACAGTATCTCTTACCAATTGGGGAGATAAATGCCTTAAAGTGCCCAAATATGCCATACTGGGAGAGGTTTATCTCCTTCATCCCATGGGAGACGACCACAACTCGAATGAAGATGAGAAATACGAAGAGGAAGAGGGAATGGTTGAGGTAAACTCTGTATCAGTATCAGAGAATATACCACGACCAGTGGAACACATAATAAAACCATTTAATGGGGTAGAGGTCGAGACAACTCCCTCTAAAGACCCCATACCTGAAGACACTCCTTTGCCAGAAGATCTTCAGAAAATGGTTGACAGGTGTAAAGCACTCACCTTGGAAGAGAGAAAGGCAGTAGAAGCCTTAATCAGGAAAAACCATGACGTTTTTGCGCCTGATAATTTCTCCTTCGGAAAATGTCCATGGCTGCAATTCAGGATTGATACTGGAGATCATCCTCCCATCAAACACAATGCCAGGCCAGTCCCGCTTCATTATAGACAAGAAGTTTATAATACGTTTGCCAAATACATCAAGATGGGAGCAATCAAGCCAAGCCAATCAGCCTGGGCATCACCAATTCTATGCGTGAAAAAGAAGACAGGAGAAATTAGAGTCTGTATAGACTACAGGGGTCTCAACTCAATAACAAGAGTACCTGCAATGCCCATACCTAGAGTAGGAGAATTACTCCAGCACATCGGAGGTAAAAAACTTTACCACAGTTTTGATCTGGCTCATGGTTACCACAACCTGGAGGTCCATCCTGATGACCAGCCGAAAACAGCCATAATTCTCCCCGAAGACCTAGGCCTCCCACATCGTCAATACGAATACACCAGGTTGGGATTTGGACTTTCCGCTGCACCTGGTGCCTTCCAGTATGTGGCAGACAGGCTTGTCACTCCAGCAGAGGAACCAAATCCAACAAACGATTTAGGCCCCACAGTAGTGGCCTATATTGACGACATTTGCATTGCTGGAGAAACATTCCAGGAAATGCTTCAGAGGCTCCAAGCCTTTTTCAACAGAGTCAGAGCAAGTGGATTTTTATTAAAGGCCAAGAAGTGTGAGCTCTTTCAGAAAGAAATTCCTTTCCTTGGTCATATTGTCTCTGAGTCTGGAATAAAAACAGACGGAAGCAAAATAGAGAAAGTGGTACATTGGCCAGTTCCGGAAAACTTGAAGGAACTCAGGACCTGGTTAGGCATGGTCAATTACTATACCAAGTACATACCTCAAATGGCAACCATTGCCACCCCTCTCTATCATTTACTGAAGAAAGGGGTTGAGTATTACTGGAGTGAAGAGTGTGACCTCGCCTTCAAGAAAATTAAGGAACAGTTGACCACCGCTCCTATTCTGGGCTCTCCAGATCCTTCCAAAGGACCTTTCACTCTCACTACAGATTGCAGTCTCACCGGGATGGGAGCAGTGTTGACTCAAGAGCAGGATGGAAAGGAGGTCACCATAGCCTACTGGTCCAAGGCACTCACTGCACCACAAAGAAATTATTGCACAACCCACAGGGAATTGCTAGCCCTGGTGGAAGCAGTAAAAGCATATGACTATTACCTTGCTGGAGCGCCTTTCATTGTCAAATCTGACCACGCAGCTCTGCAGTGGCTCAAAACATTTAAAAATCCAACGGGCAAACTAGCTAGGTGGTTGGAACGCCTTGCCCCCTACAAGTTCCAGGTGGTGTATGAAAAAGGAACCAGAATTGGCCATGCTGATGCCCTCTCAAGAAGACCGGATCGACCCTGCAGTAAAGATTGCAGAAAATGCAATATATTAGAGGAGAGAGATGAAATTGCACAAATAAACCGTCTCTCAACTCTTTCAAATGGCAGTGATAAATTCACCATACTGCATACATACGGCTCCATTCTAGAAAGTCCGGAAGATTTGCCCATAGTCCACGCAGTAAGCCATGATGGAAAATTTGGCAAAGGGCTAGCCAGGCAACTGGAGCAAGAATTCCAACTCCGAGAGGACTTCTTGAAAGAAAAAGACAGAGGGTTCCCCGGCTATGTTGCCCTGCAAAGAGGAAACAGAATTATAGTGAATCTTATCACAAAATCAAGATATTTTCACAAACCAACTAGCACTGACGTAGAACAGGCTTTCCTCTTACTCCGAGACTGGCTGGAAGCCAACCACATATCAGAGTGGTGCCTGCCTGAACTTGGATGTGGTCTGGACCAACTGGAAAGCAGCCTCCTGCTCCAGATGCTAGTGAAGGTTTTCGGTCATACAGACATGACCCTGGTAATGTACCACTATGATCCTCCACAGGAATGTCTCTATGACATAGCGGCAGAAAAGACCTGCAACATGGAATGTGGACACTGTGAGCCAATAAAAGATACTGAAGATATCACAGTGAACTGGACAAGAATTGTTCCAGACGGAGTCTCCACAGAAGACATGATAAGAGAACAAAGACTAGACCAGGATATAATGCCTATTCTTGTGGCTGTGGAAGAAGGCAAACGCCCTCACCTAAATGAAATAGTAGGCCTCAGCAGCAGATCTAGATCACTGTGGCATCAATTTAATTCCTTATGCATGGATAACCAGCTCCTTCATCGAAGATTCGAGCATCCCAGTGGACTACCTGAAAAAGAAATACTCCAGTTAATATTACCCAGAAAATATGTGGACAGCACTATCCAGCATTACCACTCACAGTTGGGTGAGGTGAATCATTTTGGTGTTGCCAAAACACTGGGACATCTGAATAGGTTTTTCTGGTGGCCTGGAATGAGCACTGATGTGGCAGCCAAAATCTCAAAGTGCGAAAAATGTCTGAAATATAAAGGACCAATTAAGAAAGGCAAGGCCCCCTTGAAAATATTCCACGACGGAGTCTTGCATGGACGGTGGCATGTAGATGTGTGTGACATGCCAACTACCACGGACGGGTACAAGTACCTACTTGTCGCAGTGGAAGCCCTGTCCGGCTGGCCTGTCATGGTCCCCATGAAGAAACAAAATTCGGAAACGATCGCCAAGGCACTCATCGAGCACGTCTTCTCGGTGTACGGCGCCCCGATTTCCATCCTAACGGACCAAGGCCGAGCTTTCGAGTCCGAGCTCTTCAGAGAAATAATGGACCTCTACCACATCAAGAAGCTGCGGACATCAAGTTATCACCCATCTGCAAATGGAAAGGCAGAGAGGTGGATAAGAACACTCAAAAAGAGTATAGCCATGCTAGTAGGCAAAGCACAGCATAATTGGCCGGACTACGTACCCTTCGTAGCGCAGGCCTACCGCAGCCTCCCGCACTCGGCCCACAAGTTCTCGCCTTACGAAGTCCTTTTCGGCGCCCCGATGCGAACGCCATCCACCCTCACGCAGGGTATTCCCCCGCAAGCGAAGCTGCTCGAAAGCTATCCTTACGAAGTAAGAGAGGCACTTGGTCAAATACATGACGCGGTACGGACGATGAACAGCCAAGCTGCAACAAAAATGAAAGAGTATTATGATAAAACAGCAATGATACAACCATTTGTAGTAGGCGACAAAGCCCTACTTTATCGAAAAGTGAGAAAGTCGGGAGAATCCTTGAAATTAAAGGCACTTTGGGAAGGGCCGTTTAAAATAATCGGCATTCTAAACGACTGCAATGCCAGAATTGAGCGGATTGATCCGCCAAAAGAAAGGCTTATTGTACACATGGACCGACTTGCCCCCTACCCGAAAACCGACGACTCACCAGGAGCCTGGCTTAACTTTCTGGATTTAGCATAGCTCTTGCACTGAGAGAAGGACCCCGTCATCAAGGTGGATACCTCAAGCAGGCCACCGAGGGCCTGGAGAAGTACCTCCGACAACGTCGCCGCAATCAAACCCTTAATCGGGTTGCGGGTACGCCCAGCGCGGCATTGTTGAGGGGCCTACGGCAGGCGCGTTCGCCCTGCCGCCGCCCCCCCCCTCTCCCCCGGGTGCAGTATGGCACCGCAGCGCGCCGCCGCGCCCCGCGAGCATTGTTGTCGTGCACCTGCGCCGCGCCGCGCCGCGCCGCGCACACCCCGCGGCCGACGGCTTGCCCCCTCCAGGATGCACCCCCACCCTCTCCAGGACGCGGCCGAGCCGGAGCCGACGAAGGGAAGCTCAACAACCAAGCCGTCAGTCAGCGTTCAGCCACCGGCCTAGCCGTCTCGACCTGTCTTGCCTCGTGCGCCCCTGTGTTTTCCGTGTGTGTGTCGTGTGAAGTAGTGCCATGCCGCCTATCCCTAAGGAGAAGGTAGCAGAAGTGGTGTGCGGGATCCGCCTCAAGCGCTTGCGACAGCGCTACCAAGAGCTGTCGGGGAAGCCCGCGCCAGACAGCCTCACCGTGGCCGACTTGGATCGGCTGATCATTGAGACGCTCGTGGTCCAGCCGGAGCGCCCAACCACCCCGTGTCTCGAGCTACACCCCGAGGAGTTTGACGAGGACGCCCTCCTTGCATCCCCGCCTCGCACCCCGAGGCACAACCCGGAGGACTTCCCGGACGTGAGCGTCTGCAGCACCCCCGCCCCCGCCACTAAGCCAGCCAGGGTAGAGCCACCACCACCTATCCTGCCCGGCCCAGCTCCTACTGATAGGAGTCCTAGGCCTCCCAAGGTGAGGACAGCCCGGCGCCGTGACGTCCCGGACTTGTCCAAAGCAGCGCGGCAGCAGCTCGGCAAGGCAAAGAACCGCACTCAGCCCCCCATCGTGCTGCGAATCAAGAAGGTTGCCCTCAACAAGCCAGCAGAGCCGAGACACCCCGCCGGGCACACCTCCTCCCGTCCGCCACGCATCACAGAGTGGCAGATTCCTAGGAGACAGGGCGCACCCCGCCCAGCTCCAGCCGCCTCCAACACCCCCCTCACGGAGCCGGCAGCTAAGCCAGCACCTGCTCATCCCAGGAGCCAGCGCGACGGTCGCAACAGGCGGCGCGGGAGCAGACCATCCCCGAGGCCCTCCAGGCAGCGACCCTCCCGACCAGCAACCTCGCCAGCACCCCCGATGGACGACCTGGTGGTCACCATCACCACTGACACCACCAGGAGCGTCTCTCTGGAGGAGGCCCCAGCCTCGCCACCAACTCTGCACCTACCCGACGAGCCGTGCGAAGGGCTCGCCAATTTGTTCGGCGACCTGGAGCTCAGCTCAGTGCTGAACCCGGATGCGGCCGAGTTCACCCCCACGGCTCTCCAGCAGGCCGCCCCTGAGACTGCACAGCTGGTCGCCCCAACTGCGACCTCAGCGACCATCCCTGCATACTATACGGCCGGGTATGTGGAAAAACAGCAAGAACAGCCCCTGGCCTCCTCACCCCCTGCTAGGCCCGCCCCTGGAAAGGCCCCACGAAAGAATCAAAGGTGCCCTAGCTGCAGAGGGCGAAACCATGATTTTGAAACCTGTAGCAGGCCCTCCAAGGTTTTTCTCCAGGAATCCGAGAAACTTCTTGGTTTTTCAGTTGCCCAAAAGCAACCTAAGAAAAACTCTAACCTGCCCAGCATCACAGAGATGCTTCAATTAATTCAGAGAATGGCACCCCCACCTCCAGCATAGTGACATGTGTTTCTGAGTGAAAGTGCGAGTGAATGAAATAGTTTTAAGTATGAATGCGTGATCTGTTTTAACCCTAGACTTTAGTTTCCATTGTTTTTCCATTTTTCTTTTTCCATTTTCTATTTTGCTTATTGTTTGTTTTCTACTTTTCTATTTTTTTTATTTTCTTTAAATTTAACTTTAGCTTCACTCGTTTTCTTCTCCACTTTTCACTTTGCACTTGTTTTCCTTTAATTTTAACCTCCTACTTTAGTTTTGTCTATCTTTTAGTTTCACTGTGTTTTGCAGATTTTAACCTTAAATTCAGTTTCACTGTAGATATTTTGCACTTTGTTTTAAATTTGAATAATTATCTTTGTTTTAAAAATGAAACCACCATTTCCTCTGTCTCTCCTAAACCTGATACTAACAGCTAAAACCCAGATAAACACGCCAACTGAACTGTGTCACTACCTGTTCTAATTGCGCTCAGTCTTAAATGTGTCCTTGACCTCTAAGACTACACAAACAAAGAAAACGCGACTGATGTGTCCTCGACCTCTAGTTCGCTAGGCAAAATTTTACGATTTCACTGTAATGTGCTGAAAACCTCTACAGATGAGTCAAACACTAACACGCAAAAATGATTCATTATCGGTGTGTATCAGAACCTCTGATGATAAATCATTAGACGGATCGGCCAAGTGTGTCTCTGACCTCTTTTGACTTCGTCAAAATAGGAGAGACAAAGCGAACTTAAAAATTTGAGAAACTAACGTTTAAAATTCTAAAACTTTTCTTTAACGGATTCGCCTCTCAACTTTGGGAGAGAGTGGTTCTAGTAACAATTCAATTAACAAATCTAAAGAAGGAGAGAAACTAACTAAAGTTAAAAATACTTACCTCAATGGCTCAGTGTTAAATCCTCTCAGCTCCTTGGCAGCAATTCAAGTCATTCCAATCCTCTTAAAATTCTTCAGTTCAGTAATGCCAGATAACCTAAACAATAAGTAAAACAAAAATTAATTAAATGAAATTAAACTCAGAAAATTCAATCCTACCTCAAAAAGGCTAAACTTATCCGCTTACCTTTTAAATCTTGCTGTCCGAAATCCAAAGCAACTCTAACCTTTCTTGGACAAGTTGAAAGTCCGGACTGTAACGGCTCCTGAGTCAAACTTGCTAGTCTCCGCTATCGCTTTCCAATCTAAAGGAAATTTCAAAGGCGTCAGATTAATTATTTCTACTCGCCAGAATAAAAACTAAAGTCTTACCTTTAAAGATTAAATCCTCAGTACGTCTCTTGCATTCTCAGGCCGGCTATCCCGCCAAATTCTGTTACGGGCAGTCTGGACCGCTGACGTCACACAGCTGCCTATTACAACTAGTGCTTATTGGCAGTCGGTCTCCAATGTTTACAAGCAAGATGTACTGGATGTCAACAAACGTTAAAGTAATACCTTGAGCCATAAAATCCTCTATTTGACAAGTACAGTTTTTAGTTTTTACATAAATTGAATACTTCCTTAGTTTCTTCTTGAATAACTCTTGTCAGTTGCTTTGGATAAAGGCACTCGTAGCTTTGGTAGAACCCTAACCTCTAGCCTGGTAAGAAGAAAACCTTTTTGGAAATGCTGAATCTGCACACTGAAGACAACAACGCAGATCTCGACCAACTCGACTAGAAGGACTACCAGCGAACAAACATCAACGCAGATTTCAAGTGGACAGGACCGCCAAATCAAAGTTACGTATGGTAAAATGTCAACTTAGTTAAGATACTTAGGAACGAGATGGTGTCTTAGATAGGTTTAGACAGTGGTAGGATGACACCAAGGCAACCCTTAATTCGAAAGAATTAAAGGTAGTTGTAGGACAATTAATCTGTGCAAAGCTTTTGTCTGTTTCTTATGTTACAGCCCAGCATCCACTAACCCTTTGTGATCGAGTCCCTCAAGTGGCTAACAACGGCATGTGTCAGTCCCTACTGCAGAGGGCATCTGCTAGTTTCCCCTTGACACGACGTAGTGAATGGACTTCGATCTACCCTTTATTTTAATTTTTGTTTAAAACCTGCGTTCCTGTGACCTCTGGTCTGACAAACCGAGATCAACACACGTGTGTATGGGCGTTTGGTTCTTACAGAACATCATGCGAAGAACCAAGACAACTCATCAATTTAATTTAAGATTTCCCTTTTAACTTCTTGTTCACGAATTAATTCTTTCATCGAAAAGTTTGTATAACTTCACTCAGATCTAACGTCACTCATTGCATTTGTTAAAGTTCTTTAAACGGGCTATTTGAGACTTTTCTAAGGAGGGAGTGGTGTTGTGAATAGCAGTTTTATTTACAAAGGACTCTTTAACCTAACCTGCACACACCTATGGCCGCAGCCATCTTACCTTACTCCGACTCCAAGGTCTCTACAATGCCTGCCCCTACTCTTTTTGTTTCCTTCTACCCCCACTCCAACCAGCGCCCGGCCGGCGCTCCCCTATAAAGTAAACCCCCGCTCAGCTCTCGTCGCCCAGTCTTGAGCTGTCTATTGTAGAAGCCAAAGCTACCAATAAACAGACTAAGCCTGCTTTCTTCGCCTCCTTTGTCAAAACCACCAGTCACAACACTACTATGGGAGCTGAGATAATGTCAAGGGACTTTTGGTAAGTTGTGGAATTTCGTGCCAATATCTATCTTGGGCAATTTTTATCACAGCTGTGCGATACAAAGTTTTCCTCAAAGAGCATCAAAAAATGATCAAAAGAATTCCTCTCCCAAAAGTTTTAGACCCCTCCCTTGAGATATTATTAATTTAAAAACTTTAAAAAAATTAAAAACTGAAAAAAAAGGAAATACGTATTCCCTGATTTTCTTCACTCTGCCCTTAAAAGTTGCCTAATAGTAAAGGTAATGAGGTGGAATCATAACATTTTTACAGATCAACCTCCATCAGGGCAGCGCAGCGCAAAAACTATTTGTTTTCACTTAAAATTTTTAACTGGGTTGTTCAAGTTTGTTTGTTGAAGTATGTTTTTGTGGTGCAACAAAATACTAATACTTTTTTGTTTTTTTTCTTCCAGGAAGTCATGCTTTTTGCATCTGCATGCCTTAAACTACGCCTTTTGACGTAAACCACTTGGAATTTGTATGGTGTCATACATACATGATAATGTAGACTTGCATTTTTGCTTTAGCTGACAACATGTATCAAGAACATTACATTAGAAATCCCTCTCTGCATTTGTATGGGCTTGAGACCATCATGGTTTTTAAAAACCAAGGCTGCATTAAGATTTCTTTGTGACAATAATCAAGTGTGAGTGTGTGTAAGTGTATGCTGTTTCACTGTTTTGTTGTGTAGTGTATTTTATTAATTTACTTCATCTTTGTTGGAGCGTACTAAGTTCCTGCTGTTCAATTATAATAAAACGTTAAGAGACCATTAAAATATAACTAAAAGTAAGATCAAGACTGATCAATTTGAAAGTATATTGGTTTATGGTCACTGATTGGAGATTCATAGAAATAAGCACAGTTATTTATTTTGTTTGTATAGTATAAATCTATTAATGTAAAATAATCAGTTGAATGATCTCCTTTGATATTGAGGTTGAAGTTATATTGTTCCATAAAAGGTGAAACAGTTGTAGGATTTAGATTGAAATCTCCAACTATTGAAATAGTATCATTGTTTCTAAAGTGTGTAAATACCTGTGCTAATATTTTTTTTAACTTTGTGTAAGGATAGTCAGGGGATTTATGAAGAAAAATGATTATTGTATTTTTAAACCTTATTGTTCCAATGTCTAAAAAGGCTTTTAAATACTGTCCCGAGTGAATGTTATCAGTATGAGAAAAATCTATGATTACGTCATTCCTCAAAGCTTTCTTAATGTAAACTGCTGTTCCGTATGCATGACGTTGTTGTTGAATGCAGTCATTCCTATGAATGCATACATAATTTGGTATGGTGTTTGTTTCACCTGATTTGAATCTAGTTTCTGCAAATATTAGTATTTCTGCCTTATTGTATAATGGATGTGATATAACATAGGATAGATATAAATTAAGTGATCTAATGTTATGAAATACTGCATAAGGGTTTGTGTTTGGCAAAGTTATGTCGAAATGTAAGTGGTTTTCAGTTTTCATTTTGTTTATTATGTCTTGTGAAATATCAAATTGTGTTGGCGGTGGAGGTGGTTTATATTTACCATGAATGAATAATCCATTTAATGAAGTAACTCTACTAAAACTTGTGTAGATGTGTTTTCTAGTCATTCCTTCAGTGAAAACGATTACCTTGTTGTATGTGGAACTTTGAGATTTATATGATGTTATCGCTTGTGCTGGTACGAGGGGGAATTGTTTGCGTGATACTACTTTAGTAGATCCTCTACTTATACTCATCGTTTTCACGATTCTCTCTATCATGACCCATTGTGTATCAGCCCCATCTCTAATGAAAAAGTTTTTGTACGTTTGTTTATTTTTGTACCCTATATTGGTGTCTGAAAAGCTTAAGTATATTCTTAAAGGAATTTTTTCTTGTTTTGTTGTCTCTCCCATTATTATTTTTTTTAAAGTGCCACATGCACCATTTGCTAATCCATCTATGACATCAATGTTACATGTTAACATATAGACAGCTCCAATACGCGCTTTGAATGTTAGTGGAAGTCCTTCTGTTTTTTGGTAAGATTTTGATTGGAAATATGTCAGTTCTGTTTTTTTTTAGAGTACATTTGTTTGATGATTCTACAACATCTATTGCCAATACATCACATCCTTGTTGAAAATCTTTAGATAAGCAGTTATTGTTATATTGATCAACTGTAACATTTTTGTATGCAATAGCTATTGCGTCAGGCATCGTTGTGTTTTCTGGTATATTTAGTGATGTCAGTTGTCGACTTCTGAACATTTCATCATCTTGTTCTGTTGTTGATCCTGATGCTAGTCGTGTAAGAGCTTGAGCAAAGGCAATATCATTTTTTTGTCTCATGAACTGTGTAAGTTCATAGTATTCAAATAAACTCCATAACTGTGACATATAAAATGTCTGTTGATATCCTTTTTTTGTGATAGTTGTGGTAATTACTTTATTAGCATTTGACAGAATTGACATGGTATCATTAGGTGGTTGGTATACTGGAGTTTTGTAAACTGGAGGTAACTGGTTGAAGTCCCCCATAACTATCATGGAAATTCCTCCAAAAGGTTGTGAATTCTCAAATATTTCTTTTAATTTCAAGTTGATAACTTCCATTAATTCATATGAAACCATAGATATTTCATCAATCACCATGAGTTTTAACTTTCTCAGCTTATACATGAGAGTATTTCTTTTATCTGATGGCATTTTACTTGTTAGTTCCTTTTTCAAGTCAAAACCTAAACCAAATATGCTATGAATAGTTTGTCCTTGTATATTAAAGGCTGCCTTTCCTGTAGGTGCTCCTAGGATTAAGTGAATGTCATCTCGACTATTTTGTATCTGATGAGCCCAAAATCTAGTTGCTGCTTCAGTTATCGCTTTCAGCAATGTGCTTTTACCAACTCCACCTGGTCCACTTATGAAATGAAAAAACTGTTTTGTGTTTTCTGATTTGATTAACTTTAAAAAATTGTCATGATAAAGTGTTTGTTTTTCATTTAAACTTGATAATAGACTGATGTACTCTTTATTTGAACTTAACTTTGGCACGTTAAATGTTCCATATTTGATATTATCATCATTTGAGTTCATGGTGGGTATTTCAGTTGCAATATCAGAGTTTGTTGCTCCTATTTCAAAAATTTTGAAGTCCTCTGATACGTTTAGTTCTTCTGAGTCAGAATCAGAATTACTGTCTTCATTCTTTTCTGTTATATCATGCAATATGTCATTCAAATCCACAGACAGCTTGTAATTGTATTTTTTTTTGTTACTGTTAATTTTTGTCTCATTCTCATTGTATATTTGAAGTGCATTTTGTATAACATCATTTTCATTTGTCCATGGACAATATAACATGACTTCTGTCCTATAGAAGTCATATTCGTCTTGTACTTTCCTATAGTTCCTAAACCGAAGCACCTTTGGCTTTCTTCGTAACTGTATGAAGCCTGTGTTGTTTTTTAAGGCCAGGTTACTTGTGTGGTTGTGAATGTCTTCATCATCATTGTCTGATACATCTTCTTTGTCTAATATTTCTTCTCTGTTATTTTCATTTATTTTCTTTTTATATGTATACACGGAAAATGTTGAGGGTACGTTTTATAGGGTACAATTTTTCGAGCTGTACGGTATACCGTACAGCTCAGCTCGTTGTACGCTGTTCTCGGGCAGCTCATCGCAGCGACGCGGGTGGTCGGCCACTGTGTGCTAGAGCGTCGTGGCGTGGCGTAGTGCTGGAGTGGCGTGGCGTAGTGCGGGAGTGGCGTCGCGTAGTGCTGGAGTGGCGTCGCGTAGCGTCTATACCTGCTGCCGCCTCTCTGCTCCCTCCCCCCCCCCTTCCCTCCTCTTATAGTCGAACACCTAGGCCTTGACCCGCTATAATGAGAGACCATAAAACTGCGTTGGCGACTCTACCCTATTCCTTCTCTCTGGTCCGAGTCGCTCACCACTTGTCATACCCTCGTCAACGCCGGCCGCGCGGTACCTGGTAAAAGGACCCACCCCCGCATGCCAACCTATTGTTTCCCCGGAAGGATCGTGTCATTGACTTGGCCTTCCTCAGCGCAGGCCGGCAGCCGACTGATTCAGAAGATCGCTCTCATCCCTCCCTCCTTGTTGCACCTACAGCGGTGCCCTATGCTGACCATGGCAGTGTTCCGTGAGTACGACGAGGACAGAGGTACAAAAGCGATCTTCGGAATCGCTCGGCAGTGGGAGCCTCCAACACAACGTCGCCCTCAGAAGGGGCGGGGGTGGGAGGGGAGGGAGGAGCAGGGTGGGAAGGTGGAGCGGGGAGACGTGGAGGGGGCCGAAGACAGGGCGAGGCAGGGCGGGGTGGAGGGGGGCAGCATTGCAGAGACACCAGGCAGTGTTTGTAATGTGATGGGTCGAAGAACAGTCTAATGGCACGATGGCTCCGTAGCTCAGTAGGTTCCGACCGAAGCGTGAGCGCTGAGTTTGGTATGGCTGGGGATCGAATCCCGGCACTGCCAAACAAAATGCGTATCTCGCGGCCAGTAGGACTGACCCGGCTCCACATGAGTCTTAGAGGCGGTGGAATGATGAGGAGGGGTGGTAGGGGGAAGGAGGGAAAGGGGGAGAGAGGGAATAAGGGATGTGGGCGGGGTGCGAGGAGTGACAAGGAAAAGGAGCCACGCTTAAGGAGTACTATTTTTTTCAACCTTGTGATATGCTAATACGCCTAGTAGGTAGGCCACACATCACACATCACTTGTACGCTTTGTGAGGGCAGCCTTGTACGCTATGCGAGGCAGATCACAAGCCTGGGTGAGTGTCAGGTTTACGACTTGTTTATACCGCATGCGGTAACGGTGACCGATTAGCCTTGACAGCTGGCCGTTGACGAGGGTTGCCCATTGACGCGACCTGAGGCGAGCTGTACGCTATCCCAGGACAGCTCGCCATCCGACGCAGGGCCCTAGGGTATAGCGTTTGTTAAATGGAGACCCCCGGACAATTTCGTACCCTAAAACCTAAGAGTGTACCATGCTGTAAAATCAGCTAAACATACTTGTGTGATGACGTCTGGTCTGTTGACATAATGTTCAACAAGACCATCATACATGATGTCATTGCTATTGTCTGGTAGTTTTTCCAATTCTTTTTTGGATTTTAACATTCTTGTTCTTTGTTCTGGTAAATTTGTATTTATAAATTGTACTGCATCAGATTTCTTTGATAATGGTATTGACAGCAGATGGCATATGGCCTCTTGAGCTGATATTTCTGATTTATTTGTAAATGCATTGGGGTGGTCTCACCAGGAATACAGTCCCACCAGGTATAATCCCACCAGGTATAATTCCCACTAGGTATAATCCCACCAGGTATAATTCCCACCAGATATACACAATTTTAAATTTTTGTTATTTTCGCGGATTCCCAAAAAGTATAAATCCCACCAGATATACACTTATTTATTTATTTATTTATTTATTTATTTATTTACGCCGCGGTGAGTCAGTTTGTCGTCTGCTGCGTGCTGCTCGTTCGTCAGACACCAGCGCCGTCTCAGCGGAACAGTGAGGAATCACGGCTATTTTAGGCTGTTTTTTGCACAAAATAAGGGCAGAACGACGTCGCGCGTCATTGTCCGTTCGTGTCAGGTATCACCTCACCACCACTCATGATCGTGACTCAAAACAGTTTCCAAAATAAAAACTTTCAAAAAAGGTCATTTTTTGCCCTGAAATCATAACGTAGTACGGGTACAACGTTCCGTAAATCCCGAACCGAGCATCCCACAATCTCGGGACCGGCAAAAATGAGTTCCTTGGGTGCCAAATAGTCGAAGTAGACCATAAAAGTCATAAGAACTTACCGGGAAAAATCTCGTGACTGAAAGGGTTAATTAAATGTTTTTACTGTTTTTGCTTAAAATGTACCTGAAGTATTAACACTATTCAAACACATGAAAATTAATAAAAAAATACCTTGTCACTTCGTTTATTTTTTATTTTTATACTTAGTGGGAATTATACCTGTTGGGAATTATATCTGGTGGGAATTATACTTGCTGACACACTTAAATTATATATGTAAATTGGTGTATATCTGGTGGGATTTATACTTGTTGGGAATCCTTGTAAAGAAAAACAAAATAAAATCGTGTATATCTGGTGGGAATTATACCTGGTGGGATTATATCTGGTGGGACTGTATACCTGGTGGCATCATCTCAATGCATTGACATATTTTCGTAATTTTTGTTTTAATGGTATATTATCTTTTTTAAGATTGTTGGCAAGTTCTCGAAGTAATTTTGATATTCCTTTCTGACTTTTATTTATATAATTTAACACATATTTTACTGTTGCATATGGATCTAATATAAATTGTATGTCCATGTTCGCTTTCCACAAGAAAAGAATTTCTCTGTTGTAACTATTTATTTTACGTTCATTTAAATTACGACAAAGGAAAACAGTTGGTCTTTTTATTGAAGATCTTACACACATGACATATGTTTCTTCATTCAGATTCATCATTTGTAAAAATATATCAAATGAACAGTCTTCATTTACCTTGGCTATTTTCTCCATATCTACTTTAATTTTTTTGAAAAGTGTTTGCAAGTCTTTTTTCTCATTTGTTTCTATATCATCCAAAGGAAATAGAATTTTTGTATTTCTCATTGGCACTAAAGGATAGTTGAATCTACATTTTTGTTTGCCTCTTTTACATGTAAAAGAGTGTTTATGATACTGTCTGTTTATTAAATCACCTAAAGAGTCATCTTTTTTACAGGTCATGAATTCATCTATAAATTTTTCACACTCAGCTATACTGCTAGGTTCATCAGGGTTGAACATAGGACAATCTTTTAACCAAAACATTGCATGAGCATGTAAACTGCCACGTTTCTGTGCTTCATATCTTGTGATATAATGACAGACATGAAAGTGTTTGAAAGGACTTAATTCTGTGTTTTGTATGACTTTCATAAGACTATTAAATTTGTGATGAAAATACCATGCACATGTTAAAGGGTCTTGTTTGATTAAACCCATTCTTTCAAGTTTGGGTAGAAGTATTATTTCATCTTCTGTCATGTCTTGCTTATTGTTGATTTTTATTAAGATGATTAATAATTCATGCCAGTATACTTCAGCAGCTGTTAATGTTACAAATATATGTGCTGGTCCATGCTGACGTATCATTGCCATCGCCTCCTGGCTTTTCTTTTGCCAATAGGCTGGACTTGATCGATCTATGTCTAGAACTTTGTATCCTTCATCATCTTGTACTAATTTTTCTATACCATCAGGCTGCAAAATTTCAGCAGCTGTTATACCTCTTTTGCTCTTTTTTTTTCTCAATGCTATACTTATTCTATTGACTAATCTTTGCAAACGTGATTTACAGAACGTCATAAATAGCTTGGGTATATTATTTGCAGCTCTGCGATCAAAACTTTTCAGTTCAAATTTTCTCATTTCAGCATCTTTTAGAGAATATTTGAACTGTCTTGGTTTTCCACCATATATTGTCGGGTATGTTAGAACATCTACATCTTCATCTTTTAAAAAAGAGATGGGAACTTTTCCTTCTCCTGGTGCCATTTTAATTCCTGTGTTTTGAGTTAAGTGATCAGGAATGTTTTCAGGTATAATCATGCTTTCTTGTTCTTGCATGTGTGTGTTAGAGTCCACAGATTCATTTGAACTTGAGGCATCGTCTGAATCAGAATCACAAAGTATGTCATAAAGAATATTATTTTTACCATTCTTACTATTTGATGTTTGTAATGTACTTGTTTCGTCTAGTTCGTTTATTTCCTTATCAGATTCTTTTAAAAGTATTTCATAATTTTTTTCACCAGCTATTTCAGGTGAAACATTATCATCATAATTTTGTATATTAATAATATCACATTGTTTGTTTGTATTTTCAAGCCATTGTGGATCTAATGTTATGTTATGTTTTATGTATACTTCTGTTTTAGTTAAGTATTCTGCTGCCTGATATACTTTATGAGGTCTGATTACTTCATATATGTAAGGAATTTTATCTTCCATTCGTCTTTGAAGTTTCACTATTATTGTTTCTGACTCACTCAAATTACGTGGAAGAACATTAACTGTATCATTTAATTCGGTAGGTACATTTACACAACTACCTTGTAATCCATATTGTGGACCTGCATATTTTGAGAGTTCAACTATTTTCATAAAAGGTTGTCTTACAGCAAGTAGCCTTTCTTCTAACTGTGTTAATCCTTGTAGAACGTCTGGTAATTCAGGAAATGCTACTTCAAAATGTAAAAAAACTGTCAAGCTGTATGTCGAATGATGGACTTTGAGAATTACAAATTTCTGAAAATGGTTGGCAGAAGTGCGCCACAGTCGTCTGTTCGTTCGGTAAAAATGAAGAAGATTTTGAAAGGGCGGTAGGGTGGTCACGTGTGAATTTCAGTACTGTCATCTCTTTCTGGTGCAGTTCACTAAAGCAGAGCTTTGTTTGAACGCAGACTTTAGAAGTCTCTCTTTCGCTCCGTGTTGGCTCGGCTCTGCCCACCCCCACCACGAGAAACAATCCCCTTCTCTTAGTAAGTTTAGCTGACAAGTCGAGCATTACCATAGCAACTCAAATTTCAATTCGAATTTACAAAAAATCTGTAGTTTAAATTTCTATGAAACTTTAAGAGTGAATACACAAGCCTGCACACTATAACCGTAAGTAATATTATCAAAATCGTTGGAGCGGATTTTTTCCTCCCATAAGGGGCCATATAAAACAATTGACATGCGTTTCAAAGCGATTTTAGAAGGCAACTCCGTTGCCTAAAAAGACCAACTGTATTTTTGTGGTGTAACTTGAATGAAAGGAGGGTAAATGCCTATAACAAAGAAATGCTTATATTATGGGAAGCTCACATGGACATCCAGTTGGTAGTGTCCCCATATGGATGTGTAAAATATATTGTGTCATATGTTTCTAAGTCTCAAAAAGGCATGTCTAAATTATTAAAAGAGGTAGCTGATAAAGTTGCAAAAGGCGATGAACCTACCATAAAGAAACTTCGAAAGATTGTAAATGCTTTTTTAAATAATTGCGAGATTTCAGCACAAGAAATTGCTCTCCATGTATTGGGCATTCCCATGTCCAAATCAAGCATAGGGACAATTTACATTAATTCATGTCCACCAGACCAAAGAGTGTTCCTGAAAAAAGGTAAAAAAGAGTTAGAAAAAATTTGTGAAACAGATCCTAATAGTACAGATATACAGGAAACAGGAATGATTGAGCATTACATAGAGAGACCTAACATTTTGGAATCTACATGCTTGGCAGACTTTGCTGCTATGTATAAGTATTCAAAAAATCATCCTCACAAGAAAAATGTAAGTACTGATGATAATGAAATTGATTTAGAAATTAATGATGTTGAAATTATTGCAGAAAAAAATTGTGATGACGAGTCGAACAAGAAAACTGTATATGAGTTAAAAAACAATTCTGGATTTCTAACAAAAAGAAACAAAAGACTTGTCATTCAATTCAGAAATTACAAAGAGGGAGAAGACAAGTTAAACTTTCAGAGAGAAAATTTGATGCTGTTCACATCTTGGAGGACAGAACCATCTCTACTGGACTCCGATTTACCAACAAAATTTAGTGAGAAACTAGAAGTTATACAAACAAACAGAAGTAATTATCGTAAGTATGACAGTGTCTTTGACAGTATAGAGGTTGACTTATTGGAGGAAGATGAAGAAAATGAGGAGGAAAGCACTGTCGCTCCTCAATTCAAAATACTTGACTTAAACGAAACTCCATCTGACTTCCAATTAGAAATTCCTCATACAGAAAAACTAATTTCTACAGCTGAATCTATGCGGTTTTCTCTCCCTAATATATTACCTGAGAGTGAATTTCTATCATTAATTAAATGTCTCAATGAAAAGCAAAGAAAATATTTGTTGAATTTAACTAATTTAGTAAAAACAAATCCATCAGAACCTTTTTACCTTTTCTTGTCTGGAGGAGCAGGAGTTGGTAAAAGTACATTAATTAATGCCATCAAACAAGTTCTGGAAAGGTTTTGGGTACATCAACCCAGCAATAAACCAGAGGACATTAACATTTTAGCAGTAGCTCCAACAGGAAAAGCAGCCATTGGAATAAATGGCACTACTATTGATTCAGCATTTGGCTTTGGGTTCAACGTCAAAGACAAATTACGTATTGGAAGAATGCTCAATTCAGATACTAGAAATACTTTGGCCTGTACTTTACACAAACTGAAATTGATAATTCTTGATGAAATAAGCATGTGCAGCTTTTATAAATTCCAGGCTATGAATAGCGTACTCCAGGAGATATTTGAGAACAACAAACCATTTGGTGGCGTATCAGTGATAACAGTGGGTGATTTCAATCAGCTCCCGCCTCCTATTGGTTCTTACGTATTCCAAACACCATCTGATGATTTCAGCAGATTGCTCGGTCCTCATTTGTGGCGCCTCTTTCAGCTGTTTGAACTCAC
This sequence comes from Frankliniella fusca, assembly GCA_029379305.1. NCBI lineage: Eukaryota > Metazoa > Arthropoda > Insecta > Thysanoptera > Thripidae > Frankliniella > Frankliniella fusca. Next base: position 1,855,859 of record JAHWGI010001401.1, on the reverse strand, counting down.
TGAAATCATGAGACAGAGAGACGACGCAGCTTTTGCAAATGCTTTAAATAACTTAGCACTTGGAACAACTACGGACGAACAAGATGAAATGTTTACTAACCGTCAACTTGACATGTTGCAGATTGATGTCACATCCATCATAGATAAAGTGACAACATTGTACTACTGCAATGCTGATGTTGATGCCTTCAACAATTTATTCCTGGCAGTTTCGCCTAATGAAAAAATTATATCTCGTGCACTGGATTCATGCTCTGGAACCAAATCACGGGCAACAATAACATACATGTTGTCTCAGGCGCAAAAGTTACAGCACAAAAAAACACAAAATATGCAGTACCTTTTAAAATTATGTGTAGAAACAAAATATATTGTCTCTCATAATATTGCAGTTCCAGATGGCATCTCAAACGGTTCTCCCTGCATACTGAAGAAAGTCATTTACGGCCAATTATGTGAAAAAAACAGCAGAGAACGCATACCTATAAGAGCTTATGTCCAATTTGAAAAAGAAAGTACAGGTGAGAAAACCAGGCAGAGACTTCAAAACATCATAAAAGCAGATGGAATAACAGAAAAAAATTGGACTCCAATTCAAAGAATATGTAGAAGTTTCTCTCTCAATGAGAATACTCACATTCAGGTAACAAGAAATCAGCTTCCTCTGCTTCCAAGTAATGCACAAACCATTCACTGCTCTCAAAGTTGTACTTATGACAACATACTAGTATTCCTTAATAAGACTTTAAGTCGCAAATTGCTGTATACTGCTTGCAGTAGAGTGACATCTCTCTCAGGTTTGTATCTATCTGGAATCTATAAAAAGCCAGCCAGAGCTACACTTGAAAATGATCCGTCACTCAGAGAAATGACTAGAATGAGAAATGAAGCTCAATTACAATTTTCACTGATCTTTCCAGAAGACGTCAAAAACAAGGACAATACGGTTGTTTTGTTTCATAACGTCCGGTCCCTCAATCTTCATTTTGAAAATATTTCTTGTGACCCCACTTTCATTGCCTCAGATATAATAATGTTGGCTGAAACTTGGTCGAAACCTGAGGACAAATATGACATAAATAATTTTACTATTATTTCTAGAACAGACTGCAAATCTCCAAAGAGAAAAGCTTTTGGAACTTTGGTATACGTAAAAAATTATCTCTTACCTCATGTGAATATCCTGTTTCAGAATGAATCAATTTCAGGTACCAATCACTCAACTGTTGTCGCATTAACAATGTTCAGCCACACAGTTATAATGGTCTACAAGTCTCCAAAGACAGCATGGAACGTACTAAAACAGCAATTGCAACAAGCAATAACAAAATCATTAGAAAATCATATATATGACATCACTATTATGGGAGATTTCAACATAAAGTATCAGGTATCAGATCCTAATTATACAAGTTTAAAAAGCTTCATGACAGAAGCCAACTGCTCTATGCTATTAGATGCAACTAAAGTATCAACAGATCACAGCTCTCTCATAGATTTATGTTTTTCAACAAACATACTGAACAATGCTTACATTTTTGAAAGTGTGACAAGTGATCATAAACCAATTTGGATTGAATTAGGTATGTCAACAAATTAACATTGTTATATTATCAATGAAAATGAAAAGCAAAGAAAATTAGAAAAGTGTCAAAAGATTAATGTATTATGAAAAAATTATTGGGGTGACACACAAGGACTGACCCACCTTGATATAATAAAGTGCCAAAAGATTAAAGTTTAACAAAAACAAAAAATCATTGGGGTGGCACAGAAGGATTGACCCACCTTCAGATGATAGCATGCAAATTTAAATTGAAATATAGTGCCAAAAGATTAAAGATTAACAAAGACAAAAAATCATTGGGGTGGCACAGAAGGATTGACCCACCTTCAGATGAAAGCATGCAAATTAAAAGTGAAATATAGTGCCAAAAGATTAAAGATTAACAAAAACAAAAAATCATTGGGGTGGCACAGAAGGATTGACCCACCTTCATATGATAGCATGCAAATTAAAAGTGAAATATAGTGCCAAAAGATTAAAGATTAACAACAAAAAAATCATTGGGGTGGCACAGAAGGACTGACCCACCGTCTTACATGAGCATGCAAAAATAAAAAAAATAAAACAAAGTACTCTGGCATACCTAATATTTTTTTTTTGATTGCACTCATATAAAAAATAATGGTTTTAATAAAACTGTACTTTTTAGTAAGACCTCACTCTATCAACACCACTCCAGTACTGTTAAAACCTTCGCTTCAGATTTTAGTTCAGCAACAACTTCAACACCAGCTACAGGTTTGGCCCCAAGGCAATCCCAGTCTATTAAGTCCTGCCCATATCTATCAAATTCACAAGGTAGGTAACTTCATACAAAAAGATTATTTTCTACAATTTAAAATGTATCTAATTAAACTTCAATTGCAAAATGTTTTAGCCAAGACTTTTCCAACAACTTCAAAAATGATCAAAATCACTGGTCTACTGCAACCCTGGGTGCAACTTTCTCTTCAACACAATTCCAATAATGCTTCAACCTTCGCCTCTGCTTTAAATCTAACTCCAACTTCAGCACCAGTTTAACTTTCACCCTCAAAACAAATACAATCTCAACTATGACCTCAGCTTGTACCCTGGATTCAAATTCAGGTGTGTAAGACCATTACTTCTTAGTTGTTTTATTTCTTATCAGTAATTGTTCATCCTTTACATTTTAAAATGAATCTATTCACACTTTCATTGCAAAAGATTTTTTTCCAGACTATCTCAACTACTTCAAAAAAGGCTGAAGAAATGATGGAATACTGCAACACAAGCTGCAGCCGTGACTTCAGCACCACTCCAATACTGCTTCCACCTTACCTTCTGCTTTGGCTCCAGCAACAGCTCCAACACTGCCTTCAAGTTCAGCCCCAAGGCAATATCAGTCTATCAAGTCTTGCCCAAGAACCAGATTCAGCTCTCATCCAAATATCAAGTATATAATATCTCATCAAAATCTATCAAATTCTCAAGGTAAATAACTTCATACATAAATAATAATTTCTACAATTTAAAATGAATTTATTCCCACTCTAATAGCAAAATATTTTATTCCAGACAGTTTGAAGAATCACTGGTCTACTGCAACCCTGGCTACAGCATTAACTTTAGCAATTCTCCAATACAGCTTTAACCTTCGCCTCAGCTTGAGATCCAACACACCTTTACGTTCAGTACCAGAACAAATCCAGCCCAGGATGCAACCATGATGCAACCTTCACTTTAACCCCACTACAAAACTGTGCCATGTTATATGCATAGTTCACCTTCACACACCCATTTCATAAGTTCCTCATGCATTTTTGCATTTCAACCATCACTGAACTCATTAGTCTAATCCACTAAAATAAAAGTTGATAACTTTTAACTCACCCTAGCAAAAATAAGTTACTAATTCATACTTATCAAAGTCACAAGGTAAGTAACTTTATAGATAAATATTAATTTATACCATCTAAAATGAATCTATTCACACTGCAATTAAAAAATATTTTGTTCCAGACTACCTCAACTACTTCAAAAGTGCTGAATAAACACTGGTCCACTGCAACCCTGGCAGCACCCTTGATTTCAGCCCCACTCGAATACTGCTTCAACCTTCGCCTCTGCTTTGCATCTAACACCAGCTTCAGCACCAGCTTCACTTTCAGCCCCAAGACAAATCCAGTGCCAGCTACAACCTCAGCTACTGACCTGGATCCAAATTTGGATCAAATCCCAGACTTCAAGGGTAAAACAAATATTCAACTTTCAGCACCAGTTTGCGTTCAGTTGGAAACTTTGAGCACTTTGTGGTATTTAATCAAACTGCGCACAACCAAGGTTAAAATATTGCGCATCACCTCAATGCACACAAACTGCGCACAACAAAGTGTTCAAACTTTGCACATTACCTCAAAGCATTTATTTATTTCTTTATTTATTTATAATTTATTTATAATTTATACTTTATACTCATGGGTTGAACATCCACTGAGTGTACAGTTTTCTATCCTCTTAGATACTACCAGACTATCTCAACTTCTTCAAAAATGCTGAAAATACTGATCTATTGCAGCCTAAGCTCAACCCTTGACTTAAGCCTGACTACAATATTGCTTCAACCTTCGCTTCTGATTTGAAATCAGCAACAACTCCAGCACTGGCTTCAAGTTCACCCCAAGGAAATTGCACACAATTAAATCCTGTCCTAGATCTGAATTCAGCATAGCCATCAACTACAAATTAAGTAAGTATTAATTTACATATTGTATTAATTTTATTTTTAATTAAACAAATATAAAAAATAATTGTTTCTCTAACACCATGGAATATTAATTTCAGCTTCAACCCAATTCCAATACTGCCTCAACCTTTGTTTCTAATTTGGCTCCAGCAACAATTCCAGCTCTGGCTTCAAGTTCAGCACGAAGGCAATTGCAGTCTATTAAGTACTGTCCTAGATCCAAATTCAGATCTAGTCCAAAAACAAATAATAACCAATAATATTTAATACATAATATCACATTCATATCCATCAATTTTTCAAGGTAAGTAACTTAATACATAGATATTAATTTCTACAATTTAAAATGAATCTTTTCACTTTTCAATTGCAAAATATTTTGTTCCAGACTGTTTCAACTACTCCAAAAATGTTCAGTAATCGCTCATCCTCTGAAAGCCTGGCTGCAGCCATAACTTCAGCACTATTCAAATTCTGCTTCAACCTGTGCCTTTGCTTTAGATCCAACACAGGCCTCAGCACCAGCCTCACTTTCAGCCCTGAATGCAACATTGACTTCAGCACCACTCCCAATTAGGTTCAAAATAAATCCCTCAAACCCAAAAAACGTAGCATTCAGTAGTTTTCAGTATTTTTTTTACTAGACATAAATCTGTCCACTAAAATTATTATTAGTTCAACAAAATTGTAAAAATTAAATGTTAAATGTGCTAAAAAATGAAATAAAATTTCATGCATAGAAATAAAGATAGTAAAGAAGAACAAACCCATTATAATTTAGTTGAAAAAATTGAAATAGGATTAATTGCAAAATTAAACAACATGCAACACATTAACATGCACAAACACCATACCAATTTTATTTATAATCATGCATATTACAAGGTATTACATACATATGTAATAAAGAGTGAATAACACAAACCCATGAATAGAACCACAAAAACATGCAAAAATGATAAACATTAGATCACATGACAAAAGAAATCAATTAATCAAGAACAATACTATCAAGAATAAACTCAGCAATTTTAACAAATCCTGCAGCATTAGGATGAATGTTGAGTTCATTTGACTTGTAAAGTTTTCCATAGTACTTTTCATCAACACAACCATTACTCAACAAAATTGACTCAAGATCAATTATTGTGATATTCTTATCTGTAACAATAACATAAACTTTAAGAACAATTCAACACCCATACTTAAAGGTACTCTGCAATATCAAGTGAAGTACGGTACTGCTGTAAATAGTGTGAAACCAATGGTCCTGCAGTAAAAAATGTGTCTGACATATGGTGTCCCACGCTAAAAACTGTCAAACACAGGGTGTCTTGCACTAAATACTGCAGGACACAACAAGTCCTACACTTTTTACTGCAAGACCAATGGTCTAGAGGTGTGCGAATCGGGGTTTTTGTGTTCGAATCGAATCGAATTTCAAAAATTTCTTTCGAATCGAATCGAATCGAATCCCAAAAAATTCTTTCGAATCGAATCGAATCGAATCCCAAAAAATTCTTTCGAATCGAATCGAATCGGCTCCATTTCGAGTCCGAATCGAATCGAATCGGGGAGAATCCTTTCGTTTTACCTAATAACAACAATTAGCTTTACGCTGGTTTATAAATACAGTAACTAATGCGTTTTGAGTCATGGTAAAAGGTAGAATTAAAAAAGTACGAGGTTTTGAGTTGAGCCATGTTTAATAGCTAAGTAACAAATCAAACAAAATAAACATAAAGTAATGATGCAAAATCTAGTCTTTGGAACATTAATACTTAAATACTTTAACCACTAAAAGTACTTTTGATTTGACTAGTCTCTGGACTGGAACACAATTAAGTGAGAAAAATAAGTCTACGTTCTATCTTCACACTGAAGCAGTGCTTGAAAATGGCAACATTCATCACAAACGTTTCATCAGTTTTGGTAACTCAAGATTTCCATGCAAAAACACTATTTCTCTTACATGTTCAGTTAATAGACGTGTACGCTTAGGACATACAGTATTACCACCATCAGAGAAAACTCTTTCAGAAGGCACCTCTGTAGCGCAAATACCCAAATATTCTGCCGCCAGAGGGAGGAGGTGGGGGAAGGATTGTTTATTGCTTTTCCACCAACTGACAGCATCTCCAGTTTCAACATCAATGGTAGGCAAAGACAGAAAGATTTGGACCTAAAAACAAATAATTAAAAATAGATAGGCTAATTCAAATTTTTCTGTGTGTGTAAAAAATACATATGTGCAAAAGTTAATTACCTCTTTACTAATCAAGTCACTATTGTCCTGAGGCTGTTCCGATTTTGATTTGGAAAGTTGTCCCAAATTGCACCATTTAGATTTTTTGGGAGCTGATTCGCCATTTGTTGGTTCATTTGTACTTGCCACCAGAGAAGAGGCATCACCACTTTTCTCGATACTTTTTTGGAGTGCTGCTCGGAGTAAGATATCTTTAGCCTCTTCATCGTTCATCAGCAAGGCCTTAAATCTTGGGTCCAATAACGTTGCAATCACATACAACTTATTAGTTTTATATTTGTTGTCTGGGAAACGTAACTTCACATTATTTAGTAGGGCTCTTCCAAACTGGATGCCACATCCCTTATTTGTTGGCTTTCTTAAAAAATCTTCAAGTGTATTTTTAATTTCAAAGAGCACTGGATTCACCATGGATAATGTTGGCTGCTTAGTACTGCCCAGATAAGCAGTATACTCAGCAATAGGTTTCAAAATCTGAACATATCCTTCAACCATTTTCCACTGTTGTGGTGTTAGTCCTTCTTCTCCAGAATCACTCAGTTCGAGGGTTATTGCTGCTCTCTGCTCAAGAAATCTGGATAGCATTAAATATTCAGAGTTCCATCGAGTTGCCACATTTTTCACCATTTGGTGTTCCACAGTCCTAGTTTCTTTTTAGGCCCCCGTTAGGGGTGCCTATTGCTCACGCCCGTGAGTTTTTTATTTATTATTTATTCTTGACGATGGCCCCTTATGGGCGTAGCCGATCCTATCGAACGAATCTTCACCAAATTCTACTGAAAAATACTACGAAAAATTAGAAAATTTTTGAGTTATGTCCGATGAAAAGCTGTCTGTCAGTTTTTGAATAAAACGAGTTTGCATCGTGCGTTTCTATGGTTATGACGAGCTGAGCTGGCAGGCCGAACCGAGTCCGAGCTGCTACCAACCTACAACAAAAAAATTTACTGGAAACTATTCTTATTTAAGATAGATGTGCTATTAAAATTTGAGAAAAAACATATTGCTGAAAACATAATAATAGTATGAACATGAAAATATAGTTGTATAAAATAAAATTTAGAAATTAAACCTCTCAACATTACTCTAATGTTCGGTTTTGTGATACCAGCAAGTCAGGTTATTGTGAAATCCTTTGGCTTTCCCTGCTATCTGTCTGTCGTAATTTACATATTTCATCACAATTATGCGAGTATTAAGTGGTACTTTTGACCAATCTGACTACATTAGATTTTCAAAATACTTCGGAAGACAATGCACAGCTAATGCAGTTGCCGGAGCTTGTAAAGCAAATGTGGTAAACCCCAGGCTTTGGACATCTCAAACCATTGATGAGTGTCTAATGACCGGGAACAAACTATTTGAATTGTCTTATGAGCTATTACCTAGTACTTTCAATCACTTGTATTTACGCCCTGATGAATTGTATTCAACGCTGTCATTTCCAGAAAATGAGGTAAACTTGAAATATTCTTTAGTTGACAAAACAATAGAACAACAAAATCAAATAATTTTATTTTTATTTCTAGATAACATTCCAGGTTGAAATTAATGAAGTTTTCGATGGGACATCAATAAATAGCATTGCCACGGTAAGCAATGATGGACCAACAAACTATTGTCTTCATGATGCAATTTTATGCTTCTTCCATAATTTTTGCTATGGTATATTTACTTGTCAAGTAGAAAGTATAGCTGTAATGAAAATAGAAAATGAATATTATATCTTTGACTCCCACAAAAGATGTAAGAATGGTTTACGTGATGGTGCAAATGGTGCAGCTGTGCTAGTATGCTTCGCAGACATCAACGAGCTAATAATTCATTTAAAAGCTTTGTACAGGTGCAGTAGATGTTGCTCTGCTCCAACAGCTGTATGTAGTAGTTGTCAATTTTCAATAAGCCCATTGATAATTACAAATGTTACAAATATAATTTACCATGCCCAAAGTAATGCTAATGCAAATACAAATGCGAATAACAAAAGAGTATCACAGCTTGAACTAGCTAGAAATGCAAAAAAGAATAAAAAAGCTAATAAACTTCTTCAGAACAACAGGAAAGTACCTGCTAAAAAACAAATAATGGTGAACAATGAAACTCCATCTTCTTCACCAGCAGAACTCATTGATAAAATTTATGACCTTAGAATACGCCCAGCCAGGGGCGGATTTGGTGGGGGGGCAAAGGGACAAGTGCCCCCCCCTGGGGTAGGGTGTCCCACATAGCAAAAAGTTTAAAATGTTAATGGGCCACCTCAGATTTTCGTGTCTTTAAGCCTCAAACCCACTCTGATTTTTTGTCAGATTTTTAAAATTGAATTTAGAGGTCGCGCAAGCCAATAAACACCTTTTTTATCAAAATTTGCCAAATTTGGTCCATTGGGCGAGGCTGTGTCGGGGATCAAGCTTCCAGGACCGGTCGGTCGGCCTTCTTAGCTCTAAAGACATCCCCCCACACCACCCTGACCCGCCCTTGAGCCAGCACGGACCTCCCACTCACTCCCGTAAGGCCACGCGCAATGCCTCATTTTTGCTGAAATAACCAAAAGTGTCTAAAAGTTCTACTATTCGTCGCTCTGAAAGCGATCTAACAGTGTCAAATTGTTCCGGACATCCCTCCGAGTCCCGTGGCACCCGGGCAAGGCATGCGGCGCGGATGCGTGCGGCCTCCAGCCTACCTCTTTGACTTTCTACGGTGCATTAATTTGACTTTACGTATATTTACTTGTGATTTTATTCGTTACAAAAATTGACCGGAATGTATGTAAACAAAAAACAAAATTAAAAAAACTGTCGGACTATACAAAAATTTATAGTGACTCGAAAAATAAGACACAGGAATAATTTATAATAAAATGGAGACACATCTGCATTGAGTTTTTTTCAGCTGGTGAAAGAAACAGTTTCTGATTTTCTGTTCTCAGATTTGAATGAAATTTAAATGCCCCTACTAAAATTCATCAATGCAACGTACCAAATTTCAGATCGAAATTCCAATAATTATAGATTCTACAGCCGTTTTAATTTTCTTGGGAAATTGTTTCCATGGTAAAGATAGGCAAGTGCCCCATGGGATAGGTCATCCCATGGAAAGACAACCGTTCCATGAAGTCCTCTCGCATGGCAAGCATTTTCTCATAGAGCCTTTACCCATGGAAAGAAATTTCCTTTGGAGTCCTCACGTGGAAAGCGAAATTCCATGGAATCTTGTTCCATGGAAAACACTTCTCCATGGTAGAACGCCCATAGAAACAGACACCACATGGAATATGATACGTCTTACATGGAAAACAGACCTCTATCCATGGAACAGAGATCATGGGGAATTCCATGGTGTCCATGGGATTTTTGGACTGGGGCAGTCGTTAACTATTTGTAGTCCATCCACGATGGACTTCCCCTCGGTGTATGACGCCTGTGTTTTCCATTCACTTGGATCGAAGGAAAGGAAGTCCTGAGAGATTCCTGGCACTTCGAAAAAGTCAATAGACGCCGTCGTGACAAAATCACACAAATTCCGCCTGCCAACGTCCTCGATGGTTACATTCTTACTGATGGGTATTCGGGGCGCTGGCCAGCCTTTTCCAGGATTCGTTACGACGGCGTCCATTGCCTGTTTTGAAGTGACAGGAATCTCCCAGGACTTCCTTTCCTTCGATCCAAGTGAATGGAAAACACAGGCGTCAGACACCGAAAGGAAGTCCATCGTGCAAGGACTACAAATAGTTAACGGTTGCGGGGAGAGAGGCGTTGGCCTAATTAAAGACTGCGTCACAAAAACCTTAGTCAAAGACGAGGAGCAGCTCCAGTCGCTCGAAAAGCTGATCCATTCTCAACGGGAAAATCTACCCACGCTCAACAGAAAATCAGAAATTGTTCCTTTCACCAGCAGAAAAAAACCTCAATGCAGATGTGTCTCCATTTTATTATAAATTATTCCTGTGTCTTATTTTTCGAGTCACTATAAATTTTTGTATAGTCCGACAGTTTTTTTTTTTTTTTTTTTGTTTTTTTTTGTTAATTTTGTTTTTTGTTTACATACATTCCGGTCAATTTTTGTAACGAATAAAATCACAAGTAAATATACGTAAAGTCAAATTAATGCACCGTAGAAAGTCTGAGAGGTAGGCTGGAGGCCGCACGCATCCGCGCCGCATGCCTTGCCCGGGTGCCACGGGACTCGGAGGGATGTCCGGAACAATTTGACACTGTTAGATCGCTTTCAGAGCGACGAATAGTAGAACTTTTAGACACTTTTGGTTATTTCAGCAAAAATGAGGCATTGCGCGTGGCCTTACGGGAGTGAGTGGGAGGTCCGTGCTGGCTCAAGGGCGGGTCAGGGTGGTGTGGGGGGATGTCTTTAGAGCTAAGAAGGCCGACCGACCGGTCCTGGAAGCTTGATCCCCGACACAGCCTCGTCCAATGGCCCAAATTTGGCAAATTTTGATAAAAAACGTGTTTATTGGCTTGCGCGACCTCTAAATTCAATTTTAAAAATCTGACAAAAAATCAGAGTGGGTTTGAGGCTTAAAGACACGAAAATCCGAGGTGGCCCACTAACATTTTAAACTTTTTGCTATGTGGGACACCCTACCCTGGGGCTCAGGCGCCCCCCCCCAAAAAAAGAGGGGAAAAGAGGAAGAAGAGAGGGAGAAAAGTGAAAAAGAAAGGGAGAAAAGGGAAAAAAAAAGAAAGAGGAAGGGAAAGAAGGAGAGAGGGAGGCAGATGGTGGTAGACGGTTAATCCAAAGCCACCCCATCCATCCAAGGAATACACCTCGCGAAAATCTTCTACAAAACCGATCTTAGTTCTACTTAGATATTACGCCTTTTGCGCCGTTTAAAAGCAGATTTCGCTGCATTGTGACATAATATTACGCTTATCATGGTGAAATTCTCGAATTAGGTGTATAGTTTATTACAGAAGTGAATATCTCCTCAGATCCAGCAGAGTCTCCGTGCGACCGGGCAGCGCCGCGAGCCGGGTCGGCACGCTGCGCTCTTTGACTCTTACTCTTAAAGCCACTGTGTTCTAATCTGCTCATACCTTAAAATCCTCGCTTCTGCTTGCGTTTCCTAAATAAGTCCGTTTTTTTTTCCGCTCGCTACGCTCGCGATGTTTTGCTCATAATACAAAAGTTTAGCCCATTTGGTACACTTTTTCAGTCCGGCTTGTTCCTCAGCTTTTATCAGTTTCATATATTGTTATTTGTTGACCCGCTTTAGCGTGCAGTTTTTGAACGATTCCTACAGGACGCGCTCTATTTTGACACCTACTACGACATTAAATCAAAAATTTTTCCTCGCTTCGCTCGGAACTACCTCTTTCTGCCATTCAGCTTATGGATTTAGGTCTACACAGTACGCACTGATCCTTAAAAAACCATTTAAAAAGTTTAAATCCCATTGGGAACTCTAATATCTAAAGCATTATATTTTCAGTCGATTTGTTGAGGGGCCCCTGAAAGTAGGCAACCTGCACGTTTTGCCCCCTCCTCAGCTGTAAGCTAGATCCGCCCCTGCGCCCAGCTCAGGTAAAGTATGAGAGAACTCCAGAAATGAAAGCAAAAAATATTGAGCAAATATGTAAAAGATATAACACTGATGTAGTAGTAAAAGAAACTAAAAGTAAACAAGTTAAAGAAAAATATCAAAATGATAAATCTTTTAGAGAATCACATAGTAAAAAAATGCAAGAAAAAATGCAAATAAAATATAACACAAATGAGTCCTTCAAAATCAGTCATAGTACAAAAATGCGAGAAAAATATAACACGGATGAGGTTTTCAAAATCAGTCATGGTAAAAAAATGCAAGAAAAAATGCAGGAAAAATATAACACAGATGATTCATTCAGAATCAGTCATAACACAAATATGAGGCAAAAGTATCAAACTGATACCAATTATCATAATAAATTACTTAGTAATGCTAAAAACTCTTATCAATCTTTACAAGGATCTAAAAGAAAACTAAATTATCAAAACTTGTACCATGCTTCTAAAAAAACAAAAATTTCCTTACAAGAAAGGTTTAACGAGCAAAAAAGGGAAATGCCTACTGTAATATGCACTTGCTGTGCTCAACTTTTCTTTAAAAAATCAACAGTTCATGAACTAACTGTAAAAATTGATAAATCTTTGAGGATTTCAGATGTATGCATCTACAGAAGTCATCTCCAAGAAAATGAAAGTGGTAATGTATGTTCAACATGTGCAAATCACTTGAAAAAAGGTAAAGTACCTCACTTTGCTGTTGTAAATGGTTTACTATTTGAACCGCTGCCAGAAGAATTGACTGGTTTGACAACTTTAGAGGAACGTTTAGTCTCTGCTAGAATTCCATTCATGCAAATTAGAGAGTTAGGCTACCAAAAACAACTAGGCCTGAAAGGAAATTGTGTTAATGTGCCAATTGATATTAACAAGACAGTCACATGTTTGCCTAGAATGGACTCTGAAGATGACACATTATTAGTTCAGCTCATGAGGAGAATGAGTGACAAAACTCCTTATGCTTTTGAAAATGTAAGACCAGAAAAAGTCTTCAATGCAGCAAAGTATTTAGTGAATACTCAACTCTACAAACAACATAAAATTTCTCTTAATGAAAATTGGTTGAAACAATTTCATGATCAAACTAATGATGCAATTACTGATTCAGTTTCCTCTAGCAATGAAGATGACCCAATTCAACAGGCAGTTGATGAAGATGACTTGACCGATCAACAGGAAACATTATTAACCAGCGGCTTTGTGGCAGATTCTGGTATAAAAATTGCACCTGGTGAAGGTAACATGCCTTTGTCTCTGACTTTAGATGAAGACATGGATGTTCTAGCTTTCCCATCAGTATACGGGGGGAAGCAAAGAATATTCAAGGTAAAGTATACTCCGGTAGAAATTGCCAAAGTAGAGGCCAGAAGTCATGATAGACGTGTTGCAACTAACATTCCTAAGGTGATGATGAACTTCTGTAAAGCTAGAATTCATAAACTTAAAAGTAGAGTTAACATTAATTTGAGAAAAAAAGTAAAAACTAATGCAGTTACTGTTTCGCAAATACTTAATGAAGATAATTTGTCTGCCATCATTCAACACAACGATGGCTATAAAATTGTAGCAACCGATCGTTCTTCTCCGGCTTTTTGGCAGGGAAAACATAAAAAAGTAATGGCTATGCTTAGACAGTTTGGTTCGCCTTCCATTTTTATGACATTTTCTGCAGCAGAAACAAGATGGAATCCCCTCTTAGTGTGTCTTTATAAGACTCTTAATAATGAAACTATAACTGAAGAACAGGCACAAAACTTACCTTCCAGAGAGAAAATGGATCTAATTCGAAAAGATCCCATTACAGTTGCTAGATACATTGTAAACAGATTTGATGCTTTCAGAAACTTATACAGGGATAAAAATGGACCTTTCTATCCTTATGAAGTGGACAATGACTTCTTCAGAATAGAATTACAATTCAGAGGTAATTTCAGCAAGCATTTTTAATGAGTTTCTTAACTGCTATCAAATCTAATTTCTTTTCTTTCCTTACAGGTTCCCTTCATTTTCATTGTATTGTCTGGTTGAAAGACGCACCAGAATTTGATCCTCAAGATTCAGAATCATATCAAAAGTGTGAAGACTTCATTGACAGTTTTGTCACCTGCAAAAAAGATGAATCATTAGAAGACCTCATGAACTTGCAATATCACAGGTGTACGAGAACATGCAAGAAGAATACAAGAGGAAACACGTCTTGTAGATTTAATTACCCGCTTCCTCCCATAAGGCGAACAAAAATTCTCCTTCCTTTATCAAATGAAATGAACGAACAAGACAAAGTCTCAGTTAAAAAATTACATTCTGAAATCAAAGAGGTAACAGAAGTTATTGCTAGAACTGATGAAGATTGTACTTTTGATGAGTATCTAGCTTACCTCAATATAGATGAGCAATCATACATGATGGCCTTGAGATCTAAACTTAAGAGACCAACAGTTTTCTTGAAACGTAATTTGAATGAAAGAAGAATAAATGCCTACAACAGAGAAATGCTTCAATTGTGGGAAGCTCACATGGACATGCAGTTAGTGGTTTCACCGTATGGATGTGTGAAATACATTGTGTCATACGTATCTAAGTCACAAAAAGGTATGTCTAAATTATTGAAAGAAGTTGCTGACAAAGTTGCAAAAGGCGATGAACCCACCATTAAAAAATTACGGAAGATTGTGAATGCCTTCCTGAACAACTGTGAGATATCGGCACAAGAAATTGCCCTTCATGTACTGGGCATTCCGATGTCAAAATCAAGCATTGGAACTATTTATATCAATTCATGCCCATCAGACCAACGAGTCTTTCTGAAAAAAGGAAAACAAGAGTTACAAAAGATTTGTGAAGTTGATCCTGACAGCACGGATATTCAGGAAACAGGAATGATCGAACATTACATTCAGAGACCTGATGTTTTAGAATCTACATGTTTGGCAGACTTTGCTGCTCTTTACAAATTTCATAAATCCCATCCCCACAAGAAATCATCAGTGATTGAAGAAACTGACATTGATGTGGACGTAAATGATGATGAAATTATTGCAGAAGAAAGTTGTAATGACAACTCAAAACACAAAACTGTGTATGAACTGAAGAACAAATCAGGATTCTTGACTAGAAGATACAAACGACTGGTAATACAATTTAGAAACTACAGAGAAGGCGAGGACAGATTGAACTTCCAAAGAGAGAATTTGATGCTGTTTACTGCATGGAGAACAGAGCCTTCACTGCTGGACCCTACTTTACCATTACAATTTTCACAATTGTTAGAAACTATACAATCTAACAGGAATAATTACTGTAAGTATGACAACACCTTTGATAATATAGATGTAGACTTAATGGAGGAAGATGAAGAAAATGATGAGGAAAGTACAGTAGCTCCTCAGTTTAAAATACTTGATTTAAATGAAACTCCATCAGACTTTCAGTTGGAAATGCCCCATACTGAGAAAATTGCTTCACAAACAGAGGCATCTCGTTTTCCACTGCCCAATTTATTACCTGAAAGTGAATTCCTTTCGTTAATTAAGTCTTTAAATGAAAAACAAAGAAAATATCTCTTAAATTTGACTAATACAGTTAAAACAAATCCATCAGAACCATTCTATCACTTCATATCAGGAGGTGCAGGTGTCGGTAAAAGCTTACTGATTAATAGTATCAAGCAGGTTCTTGAAAGATTTTGGATTCATCAACCGAACAATAAACCTGATGACATTCACATTTTACCAATAGCCCCAACAGGTAAAGCCGCAATTGGAATTAATGGGACAACTATTGATTCAGCGTTCGGCTTTGGTTTCAATATAAAAGAAAAATTACGCATAGGGAGAATGCTTAATTCTGATACAAGAAATACGTTGGCTTGTACTCTACATAAACTCAGATTAATCATTCTGGATGAAATAAGCATGTGCAGCTTTTACAAATTCCAGGCAATGAACAGTGTACTGCAGGAAGTATTCGAGAACAACAAACCATTTGGTGGAGTATCTGTCATAGCTGTGGGAGATTTCAATCAGCTTCCTCCTCCAATTGGATCGTATGTATTCCAAACTCCTTCTGACGATTTCAGCAGGTTGCTGGGTGCTCATTTGTGGAGCCTATTTCAGTTGTTTGAACTCACTGAAATAATGAGACAAAGAAATGACTTCAATTTTGCAAATGCTTTAAATCATTTGGCTTTAGGAATGACTACTGAGGAAGAGGATGAAATGTTTACTAACCGACAACTTGACAGGTTGGAAATTGATATCACATCTATCATTCACAAGGTGATAACATTATACTACCGCAATGATGATGTTGACGCATTCAATAATCTTTTCTTGGCAACTTCCCCTAATGAGAAAGTTGTATCCCGTGCATTAGATTCTTGTTCAGGCACTAAATCTAAAGCTACCATAACATACATGCTCACTCAGGCACAAAATTTACAACATAAAAAAACACAAAATATGCAATACCTTTTGAAATTATGTACAGAAACAAAATATATTGTCTCTCATAATATAGCTGTTCCAGATGGAATTTCTAATGGTTCCCCATGCATACTAAAGAAAGTAATTTATGGGCAACTCTGTGAAAAAGGAAACAGAGAACAAATACCAATCAGAGCTTATGTTCAATTTGAAAAAGAAACAACAGGTGAGAAAACTAGGCAGAAACTGAAAAATATGATTCAAGCGGATGGAATAGTAGACAAAACTTGGACTCCGATTCAAAGGATATGCAGGAGTTTCTCCCTGAACGAAAATACTCACATTCAGGTAACAAGGAATCAGCTTCCATTACTTCCCAGTAACGCTCAAACTATTCACTGCTCACAAAGTTGCACTTATAAAAACATACTTGTTTTTATCACCAAGAATTTGAGCCGCAAATTATTGTATACTGCTTTCAGTAGAGTAGAATCACTGCAAGGCTTGCACATATCTGGAATTTATAAAAAGCCAATTAGAGCGACTATTGAAAATGATCCTTCACTAAGAGAAATGATTAGAATGAGAAGTGAAGCTCAATTACAGTTTTCACTTACCTTTCCAGAAGAAGTGAAAAACGACGAAAATATCATAGCTTTATTCCATAATGTTCGGTCTCTTAATCTACATTTCCCAAATGTTTGTAGTGATAAGACATTGCTGGCCTGCGACATAATCATGTTGGCAGAAACTTGGTCTCAACCTGCAGACAGATATGAAATAGACAACTTTACTATTGTGTACAGAACAGACTGCACATCAACCAAGAGAAAAGCTTTTGGAACTTTAATTTATGTTAAGAGTGCGCTCTTACCTCACATCAATATTCTGTTTCAGAATGAGTCGATTTCAGGTACCAATCACTCCACTGTGGTTGCTTTAACAGTTTGCAGCAAAACTGTCATCATGGTGTACAAATCTCCAAAATGTCAATGGCTGGTACTGCAACAACAACTGCAACAGGCAATAAATACTTCATTACAAAATAATGTCCATGAAATTGCTATCATGGGAGACTTCAACATTAAATATCAGGTATCAGACCCGAACTTTAAAAATTTAAATGAATTCATGATACAGAACAACTGCTTGATGATACTTGATCCAACAAAAGTATCAACTGATCACAACTCTCTGATAGATTTGTGTTTTAGCACAAACCCACAAACAAATTCTTTCATATTTGAAAGTGCCACAAGTGACCACAAACCAATATGGATTGAACTAAGCAATCCCTGAAAAATTTACCCCATCATGTAAACAAAAAAAGAGGGTAGTGTGTTCTAAACACACAATTCATTGTAAATGCCAACTCATGTAACAAAAAGAGGCATCTGAAGGTCACACAATTGTAAATGCCAATTAATGTAACCAAAAGAGGCATACAAAAAGCTGGCAACACTTGAATGAGATCACATTTCTTATTGAACTCAGTTAAAAATAATACTTTTTTCCCCAGCAGCAGTATACCACCGTTGAAGACTACAACCAACTGCATTCGTACTTCAACTTAATTTGTTCAAACTACTGAAGACATCAAATTGTATGTATCACTGGTCATGTGTTTTCTCCCATAAAACAGCCAGGGTTTTCCATGACCACTTTCCAAATGGGGTGATACTAAAATGATGATGGTGATAAATAAAAAATAATATAAAATTAGTTTCACTGAATCTTTACGCATGTTAACAAAGCTTACATCGTGTTCCTCATTCCTTACACCTTCAGAAACTTTGCATTGTCTCCTTTCGCACTTCCATTTCAGTACAACTTCATCTACCACCATTTTATCAACTGCATACATCTCCTGAAACCTGATCCACCTCATAAAATGCCTTGTGAGCACCTCGCATTGCCTGGCACAATGAGGGTACAACAAAATACACCACACATCAAAGGATTTACAAACTTTTTCAATTCTTTAAATTCACTTCATTGTCACTTGACACTAAGTTGAAGTTTACTTAGTAAAGGAAAAATAAGCTGGAACAAAAATCAGTCATAACCATAAAAACAAAGTGAAAGATATATCGTAATACCTTCATATAAAAATATTTGGCCTCTCCATCGTTACTTTAGAGTTTCTTCACAAACATAACCTTCAGTTTGATCGACCAAATCAAAGGGCAAAATGTTGGTCTCAACCTGCCAACAAACAAAAATTACAGCATTTTAATATAAAAGACTTGAAACTATTTTCACACTTCTTTCAACACCAAATTGAAATTTACTGAGTAAAGAAAATCAGGCTGAAACAAAATACAGGCATAACCATAAAAACAAAATGAAAGATTTATTGTAATACCTCCATATAAAAATATTTGCCCTCTCCAACGTTACTTCAGTGTTTTTTCACTAACATAACCTTTACTTTGATCGACCAAATCAGAGGACAAAAAGTTTGTCTCAACCTGCCAACAAACAAAAACAGCATTTTCATATAAAAACCTTGAAACTATCTTCACACTACTTTCAATTATTTCGTTAACTATTACAGTTGCTAAAAGATTCTTACCTTTCTAACTGCATAGAAAATACGATGGCAATGTTTACTTGCACAAAATCAAAGACAAACAAATCAGTCCATAATCTACAATTTGTCCTTCACAATTCTTTCAAACATACGTTCTCACCTAAAAAAAGTTAACCTCCACATCACAGGAATCAAGAAAACTCTTTCCAACATAGAATCTTAAATCCACACCATGTAAGAAACACTTGTTTGGTTAAGTTGTACCTAGCCTCTAGCCTACTGCGCTCTCTGCTCAAACTTCAACTCCAACTCCTACGGTCCCCCCAAAAGCACTACCGAGAGATGGCGCTGCTATCGCACAGTGCACGGATATTTGTCAATACCCCTTGCAGAGGGTCACTTTCAACTACTTTCGCTTTCTTCGAGTAATGTGTTTTGATTCATGTCATACAATATCATACCTTATTTGTACAATTGTCATTCGTCGATATCTTGACCCATTTCAAAATAAAATTATTGGTCATAAGTTTTATTACTTTTTTATGTCATGGCAAACAAAATTCGTGATGTTGTTTCTCACAAATATTTCTGACTTAAGTTCGTTCTCATTCTGTAGCAAATTTTAAAACCTAGGGGGCCGTTTAACGCGTTAGCGTTAGAATTTTTGAAACTTCAAAAGGTTTTGTTTTGCAAGAGTGCTGTAGCTGTATCTATTGACTATGGCACTTACTTTTTCAATCACTGTGTTAGCCCCAATTTCTTTTCTAGTATCAGAAATGGCCAGCTGCAACGTATGATCAAAGCATGGGACATGGTTCCATGGTTTTTGGCTTCTCAGAATGTCTGGCACTGATGCATCCGCAGATCGTGCAGCACTGGGCTGTTGTAAAGCTGAAAGCATTTTAGAATCATTGTCAGTAACAAAATACACCTTCACTTTATCAGTATCTACACCAATGTCTTCCAACATTTGGAAGGCAGCTGCGCAAATTCTCTCAGCTGAGTGTGGATGTGGGAAATATTTACAGTCAATTAACAAATGTTTCAATTCAAATTCTTCTTCTGCAGTTTCAATAAACTGAGTTGTGCAGGATATGAATGGGTCCTTTGCCCTTGAAGACCACAAATCAGTAGTAATTGTCAGTGTCTCCAGTGTGTTGACAACTTTTTTAAGATACTGATTTTGGGCGGACCTAACCTCTTCATACAGTTTGGGCACAATGCTCCTTGAAAATGTTGTCCGGTGAGGTATAACATATCTAGGTTCTATTTTCCAAATTAAATATGCAAAACCCTCTTCTGAAACAGTATCATACGCATGAAGCCCTTTACACACAAAAAATTGCAATGGCTTTGGTAATCTCCTTTGCCCGTGGAGAATTTGCAGGGAGGGTGCCAAATGATCCCTTTAAATCAAGTAATGTAGGTTGGCTTTTAGATTTACTCTCACTGGATTGATCCACTTTCCTCTTGTTTGATGCAATAATTTTTTTCTTGATGTCACTCAGTTTTTTGTATTTTGCAAATTCTTTAACATGAGAAGTTTCTAAATGGTTTGAAAGAGTTGTGGTAGAACTAGAAACTCCAGTCTTTCGCACAGCTTTACAAATATTACACGTAGCTTCATCTTTGTTTACTGTTGACTTAGTAAAGAAAAGCCACACAATGGAATTTGGTGCATGTACTATTTTTTTATCTTCATCTGATAGGGCTTCTAATTCTTTCTGGTGTTCTGAAACAGTTTCTTCTTGCTGCGGTGCCCCATTGTTGTCATCGCTGTTGCTGTTTCCATTTCTTTCATTTCTATCGGCATTCACGTCAGAAATTTTGGCAAAGTGGTCAAGTAAAGTTCTCTTTCCACTCCTAGTAACACGAACGTTAACATCCTCTGTCGATGTTTCAGTTTCAGATTCAGTATTATCTGGTGGGTTGTCTTCTTCCCACTCATCCATTGTGCTCATGTTAAATCTGGAATTAATAAACAATTTTTACTACAATTACAAGGATATTAGGGACCGGTATAACCTCAAATTAATGCTCTACGTGTATCACGATTTCAAAAGTAAACAGAAACAGTTTGTTCTGTCGATTATTGTGGATTAAGGATAAAACAAAGAATGTTTCGTGATGCGAATCACAGTTGGTACATTTTCAAGTTTAAAATACTCACCTTAAATCTTGAATGTAAAAATGTAAACATACGCGCCGGGCGGGAAGAAGTAGAGGGAACAAGGGGGGGCGGGAGGGGCGGTGGGCGTGCAGGAAAACAGATGAGCAGCGAAATGTTTAATTTTCCATATCCACAGTACGCGGGATTTTTAAATCGGTCTGGCTGCGACCGACGGCTGCTTCCGTGTGCCTTACTTGGACCCCGAAGCGATTCGTCTTCGAACTTACCCGATTCGAAATTTCGAATTATTCGACATCGAATCAGTCCGAATTCGGTCGAATTCGAATCTGGCCGATTCGATTCGATTCGATATCGAACAATTCGCACACCCCTACAATGGTCTCACACTATTTACTGCAGTACAGTACTACACTTGAGTTTGCAAAGTACTAATCCAATACACTCACCAATCTCTGAAACATTACGAACTGTTTCATTAAAATAGGAAATTTTCTCAGCATAATTTCCACCTAACATCGGCAAAGTACATAAATAAAGTGGCTTTGAACCAGCAACCACTTTAAGCTTACACAATAAGGAAAACAACTCTCCATCAAAGTCACTAGACTTAATCTGCAACAAAAGTATTATGTATTAATAAAACCAATAAAACTTGAGCAACACATACATCTCAATCTTGCTTACCATGCGCAAATCATTCATGCCCATGAAAACAACAATCTGATTTGTTTTAAAATCATCGCTCTGACACTTCTCAAGACGGATTTTCAATTCATTCATCGTCAGACCACCCTCACACAATACAAATTTACCTACAATAAAATTAACATAATGACACATAAATAAAATCAACAACTATAATAAACAACATGCACCACCAAAATGTCTCGTACAAAGCTACCCATCATGCCCATCACACATCATTTTTAACTCAAACTCGAAAAATATTGGGAGATGAGCGTAATGGGCAACTATGCACACTCCATTGTGAAAGCACCTATACCATATTCCATTATACATACCAGTGACATTTTCATCAACAGCTTTGCATAAACGTAGAGCAAAACTATCACCAATAACAGAAACATTATCAATCACAGGACACTGAAACAAAACAACACTTTTAGCTTATGATGCAATAAATTAACCACTAAAAATTTAAATGATAATACAATAATACCTTCTCTTCATTTAATGGACAGCCTTCAGGTACAAGATCAACAGTTCCTACAGCTGTTCGTCCATTAATTCTTGAGGTGGATGAACTTTGCCAGCGACTTCCTCGACTTCTCTGACTTCTGAAATAACCTGCACCTCGACTGCCTCTTTGATACCTACCACTAAATCTACCACCAAACCCACCACGTCCACCATTCCATCTACCACGATAACCATTTCCTCGTGCACTATTTCCCATGCCACGGAAATTGCCTCTAAAATTCCTACCTGAACGCCTACCACGAAATGCACTGCTTGCACTCTCTTCCACAAGCTTAATAACACTTTTGGCTCCATAGCATACAATATATTGAGAATCATCCTGAAATATAAAAAAACAAACAAATACATTACTTGAATAATGACATAAGATAACATATGCAATGCACATACCATTTCGAAACTGTATTTGAAACTGATAAACTTGATTTCAAAGTACAGCTAGCAACAATCACATAAACAACAGCCTTGTTAATCATTTCACTGAAGCAAACAGCATTCCAAAACGTCTCCCGCTTCATACAACAACAAGCCCAAAACAAATGATGAATTGCAATTCAAATTCTAAAGATGAAAAACCTCCCCCAAAATCATAATAAGAAAACTGTATTCCTCCCTTCTGTCCTAATACTTTCAAACGGGCGATTTCACCTTATTTTACCGCCACGAAGGCGCTGCGTCCTACGCCAAGCGTCGGACGGAACGGCGCGAAGCCGGCAATACACAACAAACAGACGACGCGTTTGTAACAGTCAGGTTTGAGTTTAAAAAGGAGAAAATATTTACTCATGACGACACAAAGACTTTCTTTACTCGCGTAGAGTGTTTAAACGCCCAACGCCCAACGCGCAACCGTTACAAACGCGTCCCCTAGGGAAAAAAATACCTGACCCAGGACTGATGTTAACTGATCGGACCTATCTAAAAGCTGAAGTGAACCTGTCCTGGACCTTCATTTTAGCTAACTTTTAACTGAAAGTACCTCACAATTACGCCAAATTATCTGAGTTTGGCGCGCTGAAAGCTGATCAGTACTCAGCTCTAAATTGGCGATACTGCTTGTAACTGAGTTTAGCTGCTTACGTAACTGACTCCAACTGAGTGTAGTTGAAATCATCTGACTCCGCCGTTCAGGTTCACCTGACGATTGCGCGTTGTTAGCTGAGTTTTTAGCTGAATAACATTCACCTCGCATAGTGTGTAAAAAAATGTTTGTGGTATATATCCCATAAATGTATCTACAGCTTTTTACATATATAGTGTGAGGGATTTTACGATTTTCCTTTACAGGCGTATGGAAAAAATCAGAGCGCTAGTTTCTACAGTCCTCCGATATACTTACCGGACGGAGCAGCTGGGATTCGAACTCGCTACCCTTGGGTTCGAGAGCGCGCACGCTACCCCTCACCCATCGGTCACTTCTGAGAGGAAGGTCGCTAGGACACCATCCTATTTCAATTATACGAGGACGAGCTGCTTGTAACTGATTTTAACTGATAAAAGCTGAGTGTAACTGCTGGAAATACTTGACATCACGGTCACGCACGGATAAGTAGCTGATGCAGAGCTGGCGGGAAACTTCCAAATAACTGAGGCTTAATCAGTTAACATCAGTCAAATTGTAAGTTAAACGCGAACTGAATGAAATCTGAGTGCGAACTGAGCTGCAACTGAGCACTTACTGAATGACAGTTAGTTCCGATCAGCGCTCTGTCGCTTAGCTGCTCCGAGTTGACTTTTCGCGCTTCGGAAATCAGGAAAGTTAAGTAAAAATTAGCAACGACTGAGTACACAATTCAGCTTCTGGTCAGCTCACATTCACTTGTAAGTCAAACTGATCAAAGCTGACTCTTACTGATTTCTAGTAACTGAGAAAAGGCTGAAACTAACTGAGTATCGTCCAGCTATCACCGTTTTAAAACCAGGTAACTTGACGTTATTGCTAGGTACAAAATTGCATTTCAGGCATCGTCAGTTAAAATCAGTTTTTAGATAGGTCCGATCAGTTAACATCAGTCCTGGGTCAGGTATTTTTTTCCCTAGGGTCGTCTCTGTTTGTTGTGGACGGCCTGCCCCACGCCGCCCCGCCCGACGCAGCGCCCTCTGGTGGCAGTGAAATAGCCCTTATAAGCTTAGGTAAACTAAACTATAACACAATTCTAGCCCCACCTTAAAGAAAATCATGTATTTATCAAGTCATGGGCACCTTAACCTAAATGTGAACGTAAACAACAACGAACATACACCAGCTTTTGTAAAATGTAAATAGAAAAGAAATATTTCGTGTGTTCCACAAATACTAAATACGTGTGTTAAAATGCTTCCTAACATAGCAGCAGTCACTTCTAGATTTAATAGGAGATACAGCTTCAAACGTGACAAGAATAAGTTCCATAAAAGAAAAAAATATATGGGCTGTATGCGGACAAAATATAGATAAATGCCTCTGAATATTTTTTGTTATAAAGAAATGCACCAAGAAATGACATTTGCAAATTTCATCAATGCTGGTAAATATTGACGTTGAAACTCCAATGAAACCTAAGTGCAACACAACCCATCAACCCATCATATCATATTTCGCAGCTACTCGAAAATATATTTTTTACAAATTACAAAGATGGTTTGATGCCTTTTAAATGCCTCTCAGAATGCAAAATCTAAGATGATGGGGCGATGGGTTAACACATGTGTTCCATTGGAGTTCCATCTTAAGTCTGAATGACTTCTGTATCGTTTAAGTTATACCATCATATTGAAACAAACTAATTCAATAACTAATTTAAACATTTATTGAATGATTCAACACGCCAAAATAATAATAATAAACCACATCATGGCTCAAGCACAACGCCCATCGCAGCAAGACCTGAAACAATCAACAATTAATTAATAACACTCAACAAAGAAGGCAAAGACCAACAGAACAAAAACAATTGCTTTTCATAACTCAAATGTTCATGACAACTTTGATAAAATGTAACCAATGTCAAAATGATAATATTAACATTTTATTCAAGTAGTTTAGTTTAATATTAGTGATAGAAAGCAACTGTTTTAAAAACTGCTGAGAGGGTCCATTTAAAATATTTACCTCCAACATCTATCTCTTCAGCTACTGACAAAGGCAACTGGCTCACTCTGAGTTTAGATTTATTTCTACACTGAGTAGCAATTTCAACATCTACAAAAAAAAATAAAAATTAATACAGCAAAATTAATAAAATAAATTCACTTTTAACAAAATAATTTATACTCACCAAAGGGAACAAAACGAATTGCTTGGCGTGTTGCACCTCTCATCGCAAAACAATAGGGATGTTCTTGAGCCCCGACCAAAGCCATCAAATTCTCCACAGCATTACTTTCAACAACTCTCTGGTGGTCCTCTTCACTCAGGTAAAAAAATTTTTTTTGACTTCCCAACATTGCAATAATTTTGGTCGTAGGACCAACATTGGTAACAGCAAACTCAACAACTTCTATTTTCATTGGAACAAACAAGGGAAGTTCCGATCCCTTCATGTATTTGGGCCCAGCATTGGCACGAGCATTAAGAACATCAAAAAAGGCCATCTACAACAAAATCAATCAAAATTAATACAATAAATAACAACACTACATTCTATTCAACATGAAAATTACTTACCTTGATATTCTTCAACAAAAAAAAACTTTTAGACTTTCCACAGCGTCACCAAATAGATCTCAACAAATATCTTACTTAGCAACCAATACAGACGCCTTTTACAACAGTTTAAAAAAAAGCGCGTCTTTATAGAACAACAACAAGAAAAATAACATTCGAACTTACCACCGTAAACAGTTATACCAACCTAATAATTGTTTGCAAAAGTGTTCATTCCTTTCATTATCAACTGTAAAACGAAACGTTGTTGGTAGCTATAGCCCGTCGGGCGCTTTCTGTGTGTGGCAAAATACACATCTCATGGTAAGTGTATGATAAATGTAAAACTAGCACCCACTTATTTTTGGGTGGTGGCTGCATTTAGAGCTCGTCCACCAAGCGGTGTTGTTGACAGGACAACATTTTTTTGGGACTTCCGTTTGGCGGTTAAAATTCATGATGTGATTCTCACTAATAATAGTTCCGACTGAAGTTCTCTCTCATTCTGTGGCAAGTTTTAAAACTTAGGGGGCCGTTTAACGCGTTAGCGTTAGAATTTTTTATATTATTTTTCAGTGCAGTTTTGTAAGAATCTCTTGGGCACGATTGGCTGCGCCCATAAGAGGCCATCGTCAAGAAGAAGAACAATTAACTTTCTGGCGAAAGCGGATTTGCGAGGCAAGGGTACAAGTGTACCCACCTTGGGCTCAGGCGCCCCCGATAAAGGGGGAAAAGAAGAAGAAGAAGAAGAAGAGAGGGAGAAAAGAGTGGAAAAAAAAGAAGAAAAGAGGAAAAAAAGAGAAAGAGGAAGGAAAAGAATGAGAGAGGGAGGCAGATGGTGGTAGACGGTAAATCCAAAGCCACCAGATCCATCCGAAGGATGTACTACGGAGATATTACGCCTAAAGTTGCCCGTTTAAAAGCAGATTTCGCTGCATTGTGACATAATATTACGCTTTTTGCAATGAAATTCTCAAATCAGGTGTGTAGTGTAATTCAGAACTGAATATCTCCTCAGATCCAGCCGAGTCTCTGTGCGACTCCGGGCAGTGTCGCAAGTCGGGTCAGCACGCTGCGCTCTTTGACTCTTTTTCTTAAAGGCACGGTGTTCTAATCTGCACATACCTCAAAATCCTCGCTTCTGTTTGTGATTCCTTAATAAGGCAATTTTTTTTCGCTCGCTCCGCTCGCGATGTTTTGCAAATGGCACAAAAGTTTTGCCCATTTGGTACACTATCTCAGTCCGGCTCGTTTCTCATCTTTAATCAATTTCATATATTGTTATTGCTAACCCGATTTTTTGAGTTTTTGAACGATTGCTTCAGGAACCATTGCACGACACCTACAACAACATGAAATCAAAAAATTTTTCTCGCTTCGCTCGGCACTTCCTCTTTCTGCCATTCAGCTTATGGATTTAGGTCTACACGGTATGCACTGATTCTTAAAAAGCAATTTTAAAAGTTTCAGTTCCAATAGGAACTCTACTATCTGCAGCATTATATTTTCAGTCGGTTGTTAAGCGTCCCCTGAAAGTAGGCAACCTGCACGTTTTGCCCCCTCCTCAGCTGTAAGCTAGATCCGCCCCTGAAAATTGTCCTGGTAAAATAACGAAAATAGGGACGGTGCAATAATCGATAATAACCGAGTGTGAATGGAATAAATGGGTGGGTGTACCTCCGGCTTGCATCACCTGGCGAAAATCGTCTTGGCGCCACTGGCGGCAGTCTTATGCTGTGCGTCGTGAGTGACGCCATGTCAGGCTAGAGCTACCGTGAGCAGCCGTCCCCGGGCCGGCGATGAAGCCGCGCCGCGCGCCACCAGGGCGGGGCACCGTGCCGCCGGGTCGGGCCCCGGCCCCGCCAGTCAGTAAAAAGTAAGCGTCCTTCCGCCATCGTCTCGTCGGCACCGTTATGTTTTTCTCTTTTCTTTGTGAGGAGTAAAGTTATGTTTGAGTCACTACCTTCGGGCTAGTGTGTTTATCGTAATCTCAGTTGGTTTTGTGAGATTTCTCTGCCTCCCAACCCGGGGACGCCGTGGCTGGGAGGGGCGCGGACGACGCGCGTCGGCCTAGGCTCAGTGCTCTATGCTTCGTGGTTCACTCAGGCTGTCGCGGGCCGCCCAGCGCCGCCCTCGGGCGCGGCGCCCTGGGAAGGGTAGGTGGGTGGCCTACCAACCCGGCGCAGGGCGCGCCGGGTAGGGGTGGTGGCCTTGCTTCGCGGCGCGGCCGTGTAAGGGTTTACCTTTTTGATCGCCCCTTTTGGTTTATAATTTTGGCTGCGGCTTGTGCCGCTAGATGGATAGTGTTGTTGATTTGTTGTATTGTTTAATACTAATTCTTTTTTTCCTAAATATGTTGAAGTCTGATATTTGTTATATATATTTGGTATTTCATCCTTTTGTAATAAAACCTTTGTATATTGTCATCTCAATTTCGCACTCCTTCGGTTTGGGAAATTCGGGGAGAGCATTAGCTCTCTGGCGCCCTATCAAAAACAAACCCGGTTTTACTCACGCCACTCTACCAACCTTTTAATGCTAGCTCGGGGCATTCATAGTTTTTTATGTAACGCGCACTCGCGGTTACAAAGCATGGAGCGTTTTAAACTTACTGGTGTCAATGACTCTTCATAGGTAATTGATTTATCATTTTTTGTTTCAGTATCATGAGCCTAAAAAAGTAAGATAAATTTAAAATCAGTTGTAGAATTAGAAAGGAGATAAGCATGACAGAGAAAAGGAATGTACCTGTTGTATGTCGTGCACTTTGTCAATGACATGTTGATATTGATCTTCAGACAGTAAGAAGGAAATTCCAGAGCTCAGTTTAATGTGATGTTTTCCAGCTCTGTGAGTTTAAAAAACATGTTTCTATTAGCTCATGTTATATTAATGTGTCAATTAGGAATCATTTGAAATTATAAGTCATGTGGCATAACTAGAATTTGTAACTTCTAAAGTATTATCTTCAAAAGAAGTTTACCCCATATATTGTCTGTAACGCCTGTTAGAAAACAATATTGAAATCTGTTTGCGGGATGTTTTTGTGATGGATAATTATAAAATGGAAAATGACTCCGTTAACCTTTTCAAGTTTTGAAACACTTAATACTTTTGTATACACCATAAATACTTGTGCCACATGCCACACTTTTATCTTTTTTGTTGATTAGCTTTATGAAAATGAAATAAATTTTCAAAGATTTCAGTGTGACTTACATTATTTTGTAGAAATTCCGGGTCAAATGTTTGGTCATCGTCATGAAATTCCATATTCATGGACCAGTTGCAGTCATTGGACTCTAATAATTGAAAGTGTTATAAGAAGATAATTATATATAAATTTTGTATGAAAATTGTGTATTATATCACAACAGTTGAGATATTGTTAGGGAACGTGTTGGAAAGGGATAAGTAGTTTATTGGCGCTCTTGTGTTGCGCGCTGTCCCATCCCCTTTTGTCGCACCCTGTCGTTGTCTGCCGTTCCTTGTCTTGCCGTTCATTGCCCTGTCCTGCTCTGCCGTGCCCTGGCCTGCCCTGTCCTGCCCTGCTGTGCCTTGCCTCGCCTTGCAGTGCTCTACCGTGCCCTGTCCTTCTCTGCCGTGTCCTGCCCTGCCCCGCCCTGTTATGCCGTGTCCTGCCCTGCTGTGCCTTGCCTCGCCCTGCAGTGCTCAACCGTGCCCTGTCTTGCTCTGCCGTGCCCTGACGTGCCCTGGCCTGCCCTGCCCTGTTATGCCCTGTCCTGCCCTGCTGTGCCTTGCCTCGCCTTGCAGTGCTCTACCGTGCTCTGTCCTTCTCTGCCGTCTCCTGCCCTGCCCCGCCCTGTTATGCCGTGTCCTGCCCTGCTGTGCCTTGCCTCGCCTTGCAGTGCTCTACCGTGCCCTGTCCTTCTCTGCCGTGTCCTGCCCTGCCCCGCCCTGTTATGCCGTGTCCTGCCCTGCTGTGCCTTGCCTCGCCTTGCAGTGCTCTACCGTGCCCTGTCCTGCTCTGCCGTGCCCTGCCGTGCCCTGGCCTGCCCTGTTATGCCCTGTCCTGCCCTGCTGTGCCTTGCCTCGCCTTGCATTGTTCTACCGTGCCCTGCCCTGCTCTGCCGTGCCCTGGCCTGGCCTGCCCTGCCCTGTCCTGCCCTACTGTGCCTTGCCTCGCCTTGTAGTGCTCTACCGTGCCCTGTCCTTCTCTGCCGTGTCCTGCCCTGCCCCGCCCTGTTATGCCGTGTCCTGTCCTGCTGTGCCTTGCCTCGCCCTGCAGTGCTCAACCGTGCCCTGTCTTGCTCTGCCGTGCCCTGGCCTGCCCTGCCCTGTTATGCCCTGTCCTGCCCTGCTGTGCCTTGCCTCGCCTTGCAGTGCTCTACCGTGCCCTGTCTTCTTCCTGGCGCTCTTGTGTTGCGCGCTGTCCCATCCCCTTTTGTCGCACCCTGTCGTTGTCTGCCGTTCCTTGTCTTGCCGTTCATTGCCCTGTCCTGCTCTGCCGTGCCCTGGCCTGCCCTGTCCTGCCCTGCTGTGCCTCGCCTCGCCTTGCAGTGCTCTACCGTGCCCTGTCTTCTGCCGTGTCCTGCCCTGCCCCGCCCTGTTATGCCGTGTCCTGCCCTGCTGTGCCTTGCCTCGCCCTGCAGTGCTCAACCGTGCCCTGTCTTGCTCTGCCGTGCCCTGCCGTGCCCTGGCCTGCCCTGCCCTGTTATGCCCTGTCCTGCCCTGCTGTGCCTTGCCTCGCCTTGCAGTGCTCTACCGTGCCCTGTCCTTCTCTGCCGTGTCCTGCCCTGCCCCGCCCTGTTATGCCGTGTCCTGCCCTGCTGAGCCTTGCCTCCCCCTGCAGTGCTCTACCGTGCCCTGCCCTTCTCTGCCGTGTCCTGCCCTGCCCCGCCCTGTTATGCCGTGTCCTGCCCTGCTGTGCCTTGCCTCGCCTTGCAGTGCTCTACCGTGCCCTGTCCTGCTCTGCCGTGCCCTGCCGTGCCCTGGCCTGCCCTGCCGTGCCCTGGCCTGCCCTGTCCTGCCCTGCTGTGCCTTGCCTCGCCTTGCAGTGCTCTACCGTGCCCTGTCCTTCTCTGCCGTGTCCTGCCCTGCCCCGCCCTGTTATGCCGTGTCCTGCCCTGCTGAGCCTTGCCTCCCCCTGCAGTGCTCTACCGTGCCCTGCCCTTCTCTGCCGTGTCCTGCCCTGCCCCGCCCTGTTATGCCGTGTCCTGCCCTGCTGAGCCTTGCCTCCCCCTGCAGTGCTCTACCGTGCCCTGCCCTTCTCTGCCGTGTCCTGCCCTGCCCCGCCCTGTTATGCCGTGTCCTGCCCTGCTGTGCCTTGCCTCGCCTTGCAGTGCTCTACCGTGCCCTGTCCTTCTCTGCCGTGTCCTGCCCTGCCCCGCCCTGTTATGCCGTGTCCTGCCCTGCTGAGCCTTGCCTCCCCCTGCAGTGCTCTACCGTGCCCTGCCCTTCTCTGCCGTGTCCTGCCCTGCCCCGCCCTGTTATGCCGTGTCCTGCCCTGCTGTGCCTTGCCTCGCCTTGCAGTGCTCTACCGTGCCCTGTCCTTCTCTGCCGTGTCCTGCCCTGCCCCGCCCTGTTATGCCGTGTCCTGCCCTGCTGAGCCTTGCCTCCCCCTGCAGTGCTCTACCGTGCCCTGCCCTTCTCTGCCGTGTCCTGCCCTGCCCCGCCCTGTTATGCCGTGTACTGCCCTGCTGAGCCTTGCCTCTCCCTGCAGTGCTCTACCGTGCCCTGTCCTGCTCTGCCGTGCCCTGCCGTGCCCTGCCGTGCCCTGGCCTGCCCTGCCCTGTTATACTCTGTCCTGCCCTGCTGTGCCGTGCCTCGCCTTGCAGTGCTCTACCGTGCCCTGTCCTTCTCTGCCGTGTCCTGCCCTGCCCCGCCCTGTTATGCCGTGTCCTGCCCTGCTGTGCCTTGCCTCGCCCTGCAGTGCTCAACCGTGCCCTGTCCTGCTCTGCACTGGCGGCTCCAGGGGTTCGGGGGTCGCGACCCCCCCCCACCCCTCGGGCCAAACCAAAGTACGATGTCGACGCCCGAAGGGCGTCGACGTCGTACTTTGCTTCTAGGCTCGAACTTCGGTCTTGCTTACAATCGGAAACGGATCAGGGTACACTCTCAATGGGAAAGGACATTTTTGTATCCAGCTTAGCTGTGTCTTTGTGCACATCTCCAGCAGATACATATTTGTTGCTGAGAAGACGTACAAACAGCCTCTTTTGTCTTCGAATTGAAGACTATTTAGCGTCCTGGTGAAGATGTGCACAAAGGCACATCTAACCTGGAAGCAAAAATGTCCTTGCCCATTAGTGTATACTAACTAAAAATAAAAGATTAAATGCACCTACTACTGAACGCCTAAAAATGCAAGCATACTCGAGTGACCTAAGGTAGCTAGGAGCTGCTTTTCTTTCTCGAGTACAACGCTACGGCTACACTCTAAATGAGAAAGGAAAATTTTGTCCCAGAAAATGTTGCGTTTTTGTACACATCATTTTCTTGGGACAAATTGTCCCAATAAAATAAGACAATTTGCATCCAAAATATTACAAATCGTCCCAAATTATTACCCAAATTTGTCAAAAGGAGCTCGTGTGTACAAAATCGCAACATTTCTTGGGACAAAATTGTCCCTTTCCATTTAGTGTGTACATTCGCGAAAGACACAGACACTGTGTGTCGCTCAGAATCCGACCTAACGACTGGCCTACGCGCGCACTGCCACAACTCTGGAAAACCTTGAAACCTTGAAAACCTGAAAGACTGTGAGAATTTGTAAACGATCTAGAAAGTCGGTGAAAACTCAGGGAAAATTTGAAAAAACTCGGGGAAGAAATTATAGATTTGACTGAGCCCATGATATTGCTTGATATAAACTAAAACACTGCGAGAGAGGTCACAAAAGTGTGAGGCTTGACAAAAAAAATAGGCAGATTTTGGCACCTTATAAAAAAAAATTTCCGCTCGCTTCGCTCGCGTTTATTCATCGAATCGATATGCGGTTCTTAAAATTCAGAAAAAAGTCGAAAAGAAAGGGAGCTAAAAATCGGGACTTATCGAAAATATGAATAAAAACTCGGGGATTAAACTACAGATTTTACTGAGCACATTATATTGCCTGATGTTAACAAAACCACTTCGATTTGCGGGTCACAAAGGTCAGAAGCTTATCGAAAAATGGTCCATTTTTGTTACCCATGTCTAAAAATCCACCATGAAAATAGCGGATCCGCTAAGATTTTAGTGGATCCGCTATGATTTTAGTGGATCCACTAAGATTTTAGTGGATCCACTGATATTATACAGGATCCGCTTTGGCTTTACCGGATCCACTTGGACCTTAACGGATCCGCTTTAGCCTTATCGGATCCTCTATTATCCTTGGCGGATCTGCTATTGCCTTGCCGGACCCGCTTCTGTCTTGCCGGAACCTCTTTGTCCTTCCCGGATCCTCTTTGAACCTTGGCGGATCCGGTTTTACCTTTCCGAATCCGCTGTGGCCTTGTCGGATCCGGTTTGGCATTTCTGGATCTGTTAAAACTTTGCCGGATCCGGTTTGGCACGAAACCGGAACCAACTTCAAAACTTTGAGGCTTTGCCACGCCTCAAGTTTACGTCGCAGGACATTACCGAAAACTGTGGTATCTGTTACTAGCAAAGCTTTGTGGATTTGTGAAATAAAAAAAAACTTGCTATGACTATTGATCAATATCTCGAGAACGGGTTGAAGTACGGCAATTTAAACATCGCCATCGTGTTCGGCGCACAAAGTTTACCCGGGTATGATATTTCATGACCAAATACGGGCTCTGTGCTGTTCTCCTAAAGACTTAGAATATCGTCCGCCGCTAAGAGGACCCGCTATAGGGACTCGGATCCGCTTTCACACAGGATCCTCTAAGAGACCGGATTTACGTAAAGCAGATCCTTAAACAAACCGGATCCTGCAAACGTAAGCGGATCCGATATGTCGAAAACAACCCCTTACGTAGCAGATCCGCTGTGGTCTTAGTGGATTTTTAGACTTGGGTACTTTGTAAACAAAAAATTTCCGGTCGCTTCGCTCGCGTTTCATTAATCAGCTTTAAAGTCAGACAAATTGCCAAAAGAGGTGGGATGGAAATGAGGGGAAATTAAAAAATTTGGCAACCCTGCACAAACACACACACACACAAGCGCACGCGCACGCTGACTTCCCGACCCAGACCGGACCCCTCGAGTCAGGTCTGGAGCCGCCACTGTTGCTCTGCCGTGCCCTGGCCTGCCCTGCCCTGTTATGCTGTGTCCTGCCCTGCTGAGCCTTGCCTCTCCCTGCAGTGCTCTACCGTGCCCTGTCCTTCTCTGCCGTGCCCTGCCCCGCCCTGTTATGCCGTGTCCTGCCCTGCTGTGCCTTGCCTCGCCCTGCAGTGCTCTACCGTGCCTTGTCCTGTTCTGCCGTTCACTGTTATGCCCTGTCCTGCTTTGCTGTTCCGTGTCCTGCCCCGTCTTGTTCTGCGCTGTTGTGCCTAGCCTCGTCCTCCAGTGACCTTCCCTGCCCTGCTGCTCTGTCTTGTCCTGCTCTGCCGTGCCCTGCCCGGCCCTGTTTTTCCCTGTTGTGCCTTACCTCGCTCTGCAGTGCCTTACCGTGCCATGTCCTGCTCTGACGTGCCCTCTCCCTGTCAGCCCTTGTCTTGCCCTTCTGTGCCTTGCCTCGCCCTGTAGTTTACTACCCTGCCCTGTCCTGCAGTGCTGTGCCTTGCCTCGCCTTTCGGGGTCGTACCCTGCCCTGTCCTGCTTTCCTGTGCTCTGCCGACTGATTAAGGAGAGCGCTCTCCTCGCCCTGTCTCTCTCGCACTTAAGGAAAGCGTAGCGCAGGTGCGAGAGAGATAGAGCGTGGAAAGCGATCTTCTGAATCAGTCGACTGCCCTGACCCGCCTATTTCTGACCCGTTGTGCCTTGCCCTGTCTTCTTCTGCCGTGTCCTGCCCTGTTTTGCCTTGCCTTGCCTCGTCCTGCAGTGACCTTTCCTGCCCTGTCTTGTCCTGCTCTGGCGTGCCCAGCCCTGTTCTGCCTTTGTCCTGCCTTAGTGTGCCTTTCATTGATTTGCAGTGCTTCACCCTGCCCTGTCCTGTTCTGTCGTGCCCTGCCCTGCCTCGTCGTGTTTTGTGCTGTCCCGACCTGTTCTGCTATGACCCCGACCCGCCGAGGCTTTAGTAATTTTTTTGAGTACAAAATTATGTAAAACTTTCCTCATAGGTAGACTCCATAGTGTTCGGTGATCAGTTTTATTTTCTTAGTGACAGTGATAATCAAAGGAAATTTAATATGAGAAGAGGCGATGTTGAAAAGATGTGATGCAAGTTTCAGAAATTTTGCTTCCACGAATGATGAATTTAGAAAATTTGGGGAGATGGGCCCTCAATGCAGTGTTGTTTGACCTCTATGGGGCTTGGTTACCATTGAGATGCAACAATAGGTTTCTGAGACAAGTGTTCAGGCACGTGCTTAGGTGGTGCGTGTGGGCTAAGTT
Organism: Frankliniella fusca; assembly: GCA_029379305.1. Classification (NCBI taxonomy): domain Eukaryota; kingdom Metazoa; phylum Arthropoda; class Insecta; order Thysanoptera; family Thripidae; genus Frankliniella; species Frankliniella fusca. Next base: position 1,820,361 of record JAHWGI010001401.1, on the reverse strand, counting down.
GCTTAGCATGACTTCACTGGCGGACATTTCTCAGACAGACACTTCATTGAGAGACACATCACATTTTTCTCACTGATATACCTTTAATGTTCAGAATATTCTGCAGTAGTTTTTTTGCCGACAGATTCCTCAGTGAAACACACCTGACCGACAAACATCTCACCGACAGACACCTTACCAAAATACACTTCACCGACAGACACCTCACCGACAGACATTTCACCGACAAAAACTTCACCGACAAAAACCTCACCGACAGACATTTCACCGACAGACATCTCACCGGCAGACATTTCACCGACAGACACCTCACCGACAGACACCTTACCGACCGAAACTTCACGGACAGAAGCTTCACCGACAAAAACTTCACCGACAGAAACTTCACCGACAGACACCTCATTGACAGAAACCTCACCGACAGAAACCTCACCGACAGACACCTCACCGACAGATACCTTACCGACAGAGACCTCACCGACAGACACCTCACCGACAGAAACCTCACCGACAGACACCTCACCGACAGTCACCTCTCCGACAGACACCTGGTCACCGATAGACACCTCATTGACAGAAACCTTACCGACGGACACCTCACCGACAGACACCTCACCGACAGACACCTCACCGACAGACACCTCACCGACAGTCACCTCTCCGACAGACACCTGGTCACCGATAGACACCTCATTGACAGAAACCTTACCGACGGACACCTCACCGACAGACACCTCACCGACAGACACCTCACCGACAGACACCTCACCGACAGACACCTCAGAAACCTTGCCGACAGAAACCTCACCGACAGACACCTCACCGACGGACATCTCAGTAGTAAGGTAGCCTCTGAGTTGCGGCCGGGTAGCGGGCGCCTCCAGGTTGCGGCCCCCCTCCCCCCCGGGTGTGAGTGCCGGACACGTCAGGACGTGTAACCCAACCTAAGTTGCGGGCGCCTTCAAGTTGCGGGTAGGTTGCGGCTCCCTCTCCGCCATGTTGCGGGTAGGGTACCTAGCGGGTACGTCAGGATGGCCGAGTGGTCTAAGGCAACAGACTTAAGATCTGTGAATCGCGGGTTCAAATCCCGCTCCTGATATTTTACAGCACTGCTATTTATTCGGTGTCAGGATAGCTAAGTGGGTTTAGGCGTCTGTTTCGGGCCTGGCGCCGGTCCTGAAACAGTCCCGGGTATACCTGGTGTGTGGGTTCGAATCCCAACCTGACATTATGCACGGATTTTTAAAAACTCGCGCCGTTGCCGCCCGCCAAGGGTGGGGGGTGCTCACTGGTTGCTGACGATTTCGCGCTACAATTAGCCTCCAACCCAAAGTCGATCTGGTAAAATCTTTGATTTACTTGCAACGCCATACGACACACCCTGGAAGAAATTCAAAGTCACCACAAGTCATGAAATAAAAATAACAATTTTTCAACACTTAAACATGTATTAAAAACGTTTGAAATAACTAAAACTATTTTGCCGCGAGCCGAGCCATGGCGAGCCGCCGCCGCCATCTATCGGCCAGGTTTGAATCCAGGTTTGAATCCGTCCGCCGGCAGGGTAAAATGAAGACCGGGTGATAATTCACACAAAATAACACCAATATGTGTAAAATAAAACATTAAAAAATACGCCGAAAGTGTTTCCGACATCCAGAATTTATCTCCGTACACGCATCATGAAGAATACTTATTTATAATTTTGAACCGTTAACCGTTTGAATTCACCAAGCCCTATGATTGGTTACCGCTCCGGGCGAAGTGATTGACGCGCGCTGGAACGTCACTTGTCATCTTGACTTTGGAGAGTGTGGAGGTTTTTTGTGTCGTGCTCTATTTGGTGAAAAATGACTTCGAGTTCAGACGGAGACATCCTTCGTCTAGATGTCTCCACCAGCGACGAGTCGCTAGAGGAAATCGTAAGTAATGTGTGATGTGGTTTACGTGTGATGGTTAAGATCGGAGGAGCTAAAGTGGGAATGGCCGAAATGGGGAGGAGGGGGAGGAGGTTATCGGCCGCCATCTTTTGAAACCTCGAGAGTGTGCTGGGAACCTGTTGAGCCGCGGACTTGAACTCGCGCTGTCTATTGCAGACGATCTCTGATCCTGCCCCTGCCCCCTGGCCGCAATGGCCAGGGTGGCTCCCGGGCCCTGCCCCAGCCGCGCAGCCCCCGGCCAAGGACCCGGCCCAGCCCGCCCTGGCCCTACCCCAGGACCCGGCCCACAGTGGGGCGAAAACTGAAAAAGGTGGTCATAAAGGGGATTTCCCCAAAATGCCCTTACAATGTTCTTCGTAGTGCCGTTGTGTTAAGAAAGGTCCAAACCACACACTTCGGAACGTTTTAGAACCTTCTCGACCCAAACCTGCTAGTATTTGAGTGTCAAAGTTGGCTAACATGACCCGAAATAGAGTGCAATGTGCAAGAGGCCCGAAAAACCTCTATTTGTACTTTTCTTTGCGAAGCTAACATACCCAACACATACATTTTTGGAAAGAAGACAGTTTGAGGAATCCATCAAGCATCGAGATTTTGAGTCTACCTCATTTGTTTACATTTAATCACTTGTAAGAAATAAGTGAAAATCAGCGATTGGGCCATTTTAAAAAAGGAATAAGTAAAGTTGCCTGTATTTGCCAAGAGTTCCGAGAGCTGGTTTAGCTAGTGCTACTAGTCTACCCTAACGGGCACTGCACCCGGGGTAGCGAAACGTAGCAATTTTCTGTAAAAATGACCCTAAATATGAGGGAAATCGCAATTATGACACTGGCGCCAAGGAATTCTATTCCAATTCCCGGATATTAAGCGACATTTAGCTGGTTTTATGTATGCCAAGGTTTTCAGGGACGCTAAACCCATTTCGGGTGTCCGTTCGCACCTCCCGGGTCATCCTGGGGGCGTCATCGGGGACCTCACCAGGTGGTCGACGACGTCCTCAACGAAAACTCTTACTCAGGGGTTTTTGGGGGCGCTGAGTCCATTCCTGGTGTCCGTTTGCACCTCCCGGGTCATCCCGGGGGTGTCATCGGGGACCTCACCGGGTCGCCGACGACGTCCTCAACGAAAACTCGTACCCAGGGGTTTTCAGGGGTGCTGAGTCCATTCCTGGGGATGTGATTGCGAGTCGAGTTCACGTCTCCCTCTTGCACTCATCGACGTTTGTGGGCCGGAGCGCAGGTCTGGACTTGTTCGGTTCGGCCGGTGGACTGGAGGGCCAGTACTGGCGGCTGAGCTGCAGTCGGTTGTGATTGAGAGTCGAGAGGGGTGCAAACGGACTCCGGGAATGAACTCAGCGCCCCCGGAAACCCCGGCATTCAAAATTTGGTGTTTATCAGAGTGTTCTAGAATTCCCTTACAGAAAATGTATGTCTATTATATGTTGAAAAGATGTACAGCGATAGACGGATTTTGGTCTATTAGATGACTATAGTAGATGTCTAGTAGACCATCTTGTTGACTGCTATCATTGCATCTATTAGACATCTATGGTAGACATCTATCATAGATCTATCCAACATCTAATAGATGATCTTGCTAGATGTCTATTAAAGATCTATTTTACATCCAATAGAGTTCTGCACGTAGACATCCATTAGGTGTTTATTAGATGCTTGTACAGGTAGGAGTTAAGATACTCTAAAAATCATCTAGGAACTAGATATAGGGTATTTGAGGTTTGAAAATATGACACAAAATACTGTGATAAATAAGCTATATTGTTATAAACATTGTACATTAAACATGAAGTCAGAGTATTAAATAAAAAATAAAAGTAAGCTTACAATGAGTAATTAGTTATTTAAAATTGCAGTATGAACACTAAGAATCAATACCAATATCAAGACGGCATGGGACGGCGTTTAGTTTAAACTGAGTCAAAATCATCTGCATCCTCATCTCTATCCCTGAAAAGAAATAGATTCGTTGAAGTTGATGAACAGCTGTAGTAAAAACTACACATGAGAAAGTTAACACTCACCCAGTGAAAAGTTCTCTGCTCACATTCCTGCTTGTCTGATTACTTGACGCGTCAGAAAGAGAACTGTAAAGTAAAAACCAGCAGATGTCAACATTACCAGTCAACACAGTCAATCAAGAAATAAGTAATTATCCAGCTATCATCTTTACCTTTTCTTTTTATAATGGCCAAACTTTTTCCCCCCTGACCGCTGCGTTGCCAACCGCAACCAGTTTTCACATGACTTGGTTACTTCTTTTGTGGTGAATAGGGGATGAACCGCCTTTACAGTTGCTGGAAAAAAAAAAACAGTAAAACATTTTAGAAAAGACAAAAAAACTGTTTCAAACTACAACTGAATTGGTTAATTTTGTTTCAGCAAATAAATTTCTGAAAAAGTTAAGAATTTATTGAAAACAAGGCAGGCAAAATTAAACTAAACTTAATTATACCTGGCAAAACTTTTGTGAAGAATGCTGTTTTGTTGAATGCTCTTTTCGAGGTGTTGAAGCCACAAAGGCTGAATTCAGAGGCCACCTTATTTGAAAGCATTCTCGATAAAATCCGTCTAACTGTCCCAGACACAGTATCATCAGAAAACCGTTTTAATTCTTTTACCTAAGAAACAGAGTCAAAAGTCAGATTTGGCTAAAGGGGGTAGGTTAGATTAAAATGCAAATGAAATAAGTATTCTACAAAATAACACTGGAAGTCTACCAAAGAAGGAAATCAATTTACCAGCTTAGGTGAATAAGACTTATCATTCTCAATTTTGCGCTCAACAGCCTCCCATTCCTGTATAGAGTCCGCAGGCAGCCCAAACAAGACTTCGTCACAAGCATCATTATTAGAATTATCAAAATTAGAAGAGCCAGTGGGGACTGACGATGCAGAAAGCTGGTTGATTTTTAATTTCAAGTTACACAAGCAACTAATAACATAAGCCCTGTATTCTGAAATTCATGCAACAGGCACAGAATAAGGAAAAGGAAAGAAACTGGAAGTTGTAACACATTTTCCACCGAAAAGATTTAGAAGATAAAACGAATATTACACACCCAGTTCTGTCATACTGCGCGCCAAGGCCATTGATCGCTCCTTCATATTCTCTGTTGAGCTTGAGCTAGAGTTGGGCTGACCTTAAAGTAAAGAATGAAATATATTAGGAAAATATGGGTTGGAAATCATAAAAACTATTTTGCAAAAAATTAAAACCTACTTAACTGATTCAATGTGCATTTGACACCTTGCACTATCTCTATTTCTAAAAAAGCAGGTGTCTAATAAGAATAAATAAAAAATATCACGTACCATGCATTGACTTGTTGTTCTGAGATGGGACCGTGACGCTTTCAGTTGCAAGACTTTGTTGAATATTTCGGAGTGGCAAAGTTTTAGAATGACTCCGACCTAAGTAGCAAAGAAATAAAGATATGTTAACAACACAATCCTGATGACAAAAATTTTTAATAAAGACAGAAAGCAATAAGTCAGAAAGTTATATACCATGCATTGACTTGTTCTGTCCCTTAGAATTGGTTTTAAAAGAAGTGGATGGCTTCTCAACACTTCCAGCACGAAACATTTTCTGAGTGTTAGATGGAGAGCTTGTTGGGCTTTCAGGACTCTGATCTAGAAGCAAAGAAAAAAGATATGTTAGCAACACAATCTTGATGACAAAAAAATTCAATAAAGACAGAAAGCAATAAGTAAAATGTTATATACCTTGCATAGGCTTATTCTTTCCCTTAGAAATAGTGTTAACAGAACTGGATGCCTGCTCAACACTTCCAGCCAGAAACATTTCCTGAGTGTTAATTGGAGACCTTGTTGGGCTTTCAGGAGGACTCTGACCTAGTAGCAAAGAAAAAAGATATGTTAGCAACACAATATTGATGATAATAAATTACAATGAAGGAAATACAAAGTTAAGATTAGCACATAAGAAAAAGTTACATACCATGAATAGACTTGCCTTCTTTAAATTTGGGTGGGACCTCAACACTAAGTGCAGCCATAGGGCTTCTCTCAGAGCTTAAAGAGGGAGAGCTCTTTGGGGTTCTAGCATTGCCCTGACCTTAAAAGCAAACTATGTCAGCATCACAAGCTTATAGGCATTATAAAACTTCAAAAAGGAAAAAGAAGCAAGATTAAAATAAAACTAAGAATTAATGTTGTACTGGACTTAGTCTTACTTGAATTTGAAGAGAAGTGATCTGAATTGTTTTGGCTTCGCTTAACTGATGCATCATAAGCAAACTTTTTAGTCAAAAAGCCTAAGGACAAATGTTTATTACAGTTTATTTAAAATAGAGTAATTAAAATAAAATCATGCATCAAGATCAATTTCTTAAAGGATACACATGCCTGGCTTGAGCAGCTTTGGTAAGAGTGGTTCATCGTCTGATGAGTCCAACTCCTGAGTCCTCTTCTTGCGCAGCCTTCGCCTGTTCTCATTTTCCTTGTTTGAGTCTAAATCCGTTTCAGAGCTGGCTTCCGCTTCCTTCAATTTTGTCCTTACATATGGGAAATTGCCTGTACGGATTATAAATCAAATTTAAAACAAGAAAAATTTTTAAAACAAGAAAACCAAGAAAACATTTAATGCTTACTTCCTCTTACTCTTATTCTTCGGATGCTGGCCTCTCCCCAGTCACTCTGTGGGCTGGGTGGATTAAACCGTATTGCTTTGTCCCATGTGGACTGACTGGTCAACAAATCATCCCCCCAAGAGGGCCAGGAACAGGTTTTTCCATCATCTGCAAGCCATGTTTCTGGTATTATTTGAGGTCCCTCCTCAAAGTCAACCAAGCAGTAGCGAGCTGAAAAACAAAACAAAATATTAGGAGCAAATAAATACTACAAACCAATATACCCCCAAAATTATAATAAAATTACCAAATCAAGAAATATTTTTGTATTATTATTATTATTATTACTACTATTATTTTTATTATATTTAACCATTGCAGTTCAAGCACTAACTAGAATGCATAAGTGGAACAATTAAATAGCCATGTTTAAACGGCATCCTAAAGCATTTTGAGTCAATATCATTCACAGGCCAGGTCTTTAAATTTCTCTCCAATGTGTGGGCAAGATGAATACCAATGGAAGATGATTCAAAGGGATAGGAGTAAGCTTCTTCTAAATTCCTAAATTTTCTTCCAATTGCAACCTTAGTTTTTTTTGTAGAGTCAAAAGCAAAGTTGTTAACTAATATAATGGAATTGTCTCTCAGCTTGCAGCAATTGTTGGCTTCTGATTTGGTACTGATGGTGAAGCCCTTGGGGAATTGACACACAAAATACTGTGGGGAAGTTGTTCCACTTTTTAAAGGTCCACTGGAATGGCATTGTTTAAATAATGGCTCACTTATATTCTCATGCTCCCAAAGCTTTCCGTTAAGTAGGCCTGACTGTTCTGCCTCCATAAACCTTCGGACCAATTGCTGCAACGGCTTCTCACCTTTCCTGATCATTTTCTTTAGAATTTGAAGGAAATTTTCAAATTTAAATGCACTGTAAGCATCTAAAGGACCATATTTCTCAACATCAGAAGTTACATGCAAGAGACCATGAATGTTATGACTAACATACTCTTTGCCGTATAGTCTCTTGAAAGACTGCACCCAAAACAGTAATAATTCTTGAATATCTGCCAGATTTTCAGAACAAGAAGAACGGGCCAGCATGTACATTGTAGCATGAAGAACTAAAAAATGCTGATAGATTTCTTCTCTAAGTTCAGTTTTGAAAACAGCAATACCAACGTAAAACAAAATAAGGCGTAACTCAGTAGCTTTAAATCGTTTCACAAACTTAAGTGAGCGAGGCCTTCTAGCAAATTCCAAAGGGGTCCATGCCGAGACAGAAACCAACTTTTGGGAGATGCGTTCTATCGTTGCAGCAGACAATCTTACTTTGAGAGGCCCACCTATCCACATGTACATGATCTTCCGCAAAGTGCCCAACAGAACCAAATGCATATAATCAAGCACACAATTGGATACTGGCCCAAAGTGAGGGATTTCAGTAAGAATAGAGTCGCCTTTGTGAAAAGCAGCTTGATCTTTGTTTCTGAAACTCTCATCAGTTCTTAAAGGATCCTGCATAGATGTGTATGCCATTCTTCTACCAAACATTTTCCCATTAGTCTGGCATTTTGTGCAGCCCAAAGCAGCGTTGTGACCCATCACATTCAAAAGAAAAGATTTTGCTGGAGCATCACAAATGGCACATGAGACTGTCACTGGCACAAGAGTTTCATTAACTGTTACACCCTCTGAGAGAACAGTAACCTCATCAACAAAATCTCTAAGAAATGTATGAGAATCATTTGGCTTTCCATTTCCATGATAAACTCCTGCCAAAATAACATTTGGGGAGTTGTTAAAATAACAAAGTATAGGCCAAAAGCAGCTGCCAGAGGATTTTGCAATAGGAATGCCATCTACACCAAAAGTTATTTTCACTTCACTACAATTTGTTGCTTTAATATAACTCACTATGTCTCGAGTCACACCACGATGCCACACGGAAAAAAATACGTAAGTTGTTCCAGCAAAATATTAGTTGTAAGAACTAAGGCGTTGGCTCTCAGCGTGACAAGCAAGGCCGTCAGCTGTTCCAACTAATGTCCCTGCTGTGACATGCAATTATTAAGTTATGCTTGCTCAACTATTCTTAACTGAGGTAACAAACGATATGTTGTCTCGGGGAGCAAATATTAAATTGTCTCTCATAAGTGACAGGCCGTAGGTGTAGCTGCTGAAGCCGTATAAAAAATAAGGAATGGCTATGGGTGCAGAAACTTGTCTCCTTTAGCAGACTCCGTTCGTATTTGCCGCCAATGTGAGATCGGCTCCCCCGCCTTTCAAAGATTGCTACTTCAAATGAATCTTTCATCTCGACTATCGAATGTTATATTCGCCGCAGCTTCGTTAGATTGACCATCGTTGTCACAGAAAATCATCTTGCTACTATAAATTGTAGCTGCCGCGCAAAAATGATTCATTCCCGCTACTGTCTTCAACATGGCAGAAGAGTTGTCGGTGCTGCTGACAGCCTGGGGTCTCCCGAGCCCAGTCGTCAATGCTTTCATAGGTGAGTAAGGTCATGGTTTACCACTGCTCGTTGTATCAATACTTTTTGTCGGGGACTTAAATATTTTTCAAAAAACGTTTCAATATTCTTTTATTATTATTGAGAGTAGATTTTATTTTTCCACTTCGGCATTTTACATTGAAGTTTAGCTTAAATAATGTTTGGTGACGATGTGGGTTTTCTCCTGGCCTAGGGCGAGAGGTTATGTTCTCCGAGGCATGTCAGTTTTACTGAGTCGAGATGTGACTATCCACTGTAAAACCTTCGATAAATAGTTCTCTAAGCGTTTATCTTGCCATCAGTAATTGGTAGTTAAGATTTTTGTACGTACTAATTGCTATGTTATATCATTCGACTGCATATTTACGATTCCCGGCAAAGTATTTGGCAACTTGAACTGCAAGGTTATCTACCACTGAGAGTCGCTTACTTTTAGTTTGCGCCTGTCGACTTATGAGGGTTAGGTCAAGTACGTAGTGAGAATAAACATTTCTTTTATTTGATTTAGATCAGGATTGGACCGTTGTCTCATTGAGACTTATTACGGAGGAAGCTGTTCAAAAACTGATCCCTAAGGAAGGTCCAAGGGCATTGTTTTTGCACAACTTTAACCTGTGGAAGAATTCAGTCAGTATTGCACATTCTATCTAATGTTGTTTTTTTACCTGTCCCATGGGCTTTGAACATTTATTTGAGCACTCTTGTTTTAGAAGGGTCCAAATGGTGACATTGTAAGTGAGGACAGTGACTGTGGTGACAGCAACAGTACCAACAAGAGAGCCAAGAGGAGAAAGTTAAATTCCACTCAGCTACAAGAGCTTCTTAATGAACCTGATATCAACGTGAGTCCACTCACATTTCTGTGTAATTTACTCCCTATCACGCTTGTTGTACGCTAATAGGTTGTTCTTAACCTCTCCAGGATCTTCATAAAAATTTAAAGAAATCACTACCAGGCCTGCTAGTGTTAGGATTCTACAAAGCAAACAAAGTGCTTGACGACTATTCAAGAGACCACCTCTGTGCTCAGATTTTATTTAAAGAGCTAGAAGATGACTTCAACAAGAAGTGAGTCCTCAATCTACTTTTGTGTTGCTGTCATACTAAATTTTATTTCACTTATTCAATTTATTTTGTTTTAGATTTGATAGGTCAAACTACGAACAAATGGCCAACAGTATTGTGAAGCTCTTTCCAACTGAGAGCCTGGTATGTTCTGCTTTTAATGACTGTACACACTTGAATTATAATTTGGTCATTTTAAAGTTTAATATTATTTTCCCATGCTTTTGCAGGAAACATGGTATGATGTTGTGAAGAAGGGGAATTCTTCTACAGTCCAAGGCAGACTAAGGTACAAATATTATTCAATAAGGCGAGGTCTCATTAAATCACTTCTCATACCAAATGCCCAGCATGAGGAAAACACAGCCAGTGATTCTGTCAGCACAGGTAAGAAAACATTTAAGTACTGTATTGTAGCTCAAAACTTGACTCCTAAGGTTACCTTTTTATTTAATTCTTAGATCTTGGTGTGGACGATGAGGATGCCTCATTCATGTGGCTGTTGAGCAATTGCAATCCATGGGATGAAACCGTCGAGAAATGGAAGGAAACTTATTTGAGAAGAATGAAGCATTTGCGTTTGTCTTCCCATGTCCATGAATATGTTGACAAGTTTCCTGCTCTCAAGGAGCCACTGGGTTGGACATTGGTTGGATTTAGCTTTCAGTACATTTGTTAGTTTAATACAACAATGCTATTATTAAAATTTTTAAATATTTTTTATTATAGCTTGCACTTGATGGAGAGAAGGAACAACCAAACCTTGAGGTGTCATTAAGGGACAGTTGGGTTGATTACTCCAAATTCATTTTAACTTTAATTAGACAAAGTCAGCCAGACTTCCTAAAAGGCCGTAAATTTTCATCCCTATCTTCTGGTATGTTCATTAAAAATTGTGTTCCATATTTCTCTAATTTGTTTCTATATTTGGTTTAACCTTTTCTTTGTTTTTCTCTTTTTTTTCTGTTGCTGTGCAGACCAGCAATTTGTTTATGTTCTGAAGGAACTTCCATCCTTATTTAAGGTCAGGACATTGCCCAAGAGTCCCAAGGCTACAAAGAAGGATAAGTGCTGGAGACCCTCGAAGCTTGAGGTGCTGGATGGTGTTTGCATTCATGTCACTGTAAGTTCCATTTCTTATTTTAGATAATAACCTCAAATTTAACCCTTCATTGTTTTGGTTTCTCCTATGAACCAGCCAGAGCAACTCATTGACTTTAATATCCCCCAAAGCACAATGGTGCATACACATTTTAAAAATTTCAGACTTTTATTTTGGATGACTTGATTAAAGTGTAAAGCTATAGAGATTTTTTTAAGGCAGTTCATAGTTTGAATTTTAGTATCTCACTAGAATTGAGACCCCTAGCTAATAAGATGTGCAAATTGATATGATTAGTTTCAAAAGAAATTTTCAGACAAAGTCAATGTGTCATGACCTAAAAATATTTGTTACTAGCATATATTTTTATGGTTTTTTGCACTTAAGAGCCTGTACACCAAACAGTGATTTTTAGTCCCAGGGAATTTCACTTTAACTTACCCAACAATATATTAGTTTAAATTTTGCTTCAGGCTTCTGAATTATTTTCTTTGTTTCTGTATCTGTTTTTATTTGCATACTTTTGGACAAACTGGAATAACACATTCTCTTTTTTTTACAGGAATCAGCTGAAATCCAAGAGAAGGTTGATGAGAGAAAAGATATTTTGAGAAAATTTAAGTATTCTCTTCAGCCACTTCCAGTATTCCTTGGGCCTTTGAGTGGTATCAGACAGAGTTTTATTGTTCTGGATGGTCTTCGATGGGAGGTCTCTGATCCATTTGAGGCTGTAGCTGGCTGCTTCAAGTTGTCTTTTGGACTTGGGTCTCAATACCCTGTAGAGGCGAGGCACATTTGGTTGTTCCTTCAGAGGACCCTCTACAAAATCACATCAAAAGAAGACTTTTCGCAGGATTCTGGACTTAGGGCATTTATTTCTAGTCGTTTAAAGGATTTTGAGCTCTTCTCAAAATGAAGTGTCCCTATTGTGAAAGTGCTTTGTTGACTAAGGATGCATATAGAATACACCACTCAAGAAAACATCCTTTGCAACCTTTAAAATGTTATTTCAAAAACTGTTCACGTAAATATTCAAACTGGAACTCACTCGTCAAGCATCTAACTAATTGTGACTTTGCTTGTATTGAACCTTCTAGTTCTGATAGTAGTAGTAATCCACAGCCAAGTGAAAATATTGCTTTACTAGATGTGAATTTGTTATCTAGTATTTCATGTGAGCCTGGAAATAACGATGAAGCAAGTGTATTCGAAGTTCATCAGATCGAAATAGATAATTTGAGTCTTCGTACAGAAGCTGACAAGTTTGTCTCCAAACTCTACGGGAAACCTAAACTTCCTAGAGAATACATTCAGGATATTGTTGACAATGTTACTACTTTTGTTGAAAGTGGTATTTTGACTAACTTAAAAAATAAGTTATCACATTTAAATCTCACAGATGAACAGTGTGCTTCTGTGTGCACAGTATTAGATGATATGAAGCATCCATTTTCTCATTTACGCTCAGAATATATCAGGTTCAAATACTTTACTTCAACTGGAGAATTCATTCCTCCAGTTCCATATGAAATTGGAGAGATTGATATTGCTGATGGTGCTAAATTAAAGAAGTCAAAAGTATACGGTCAAACTGTACCAATAGATCTGAGTCTGAAACAGTTTTTAGAACTACCTAACGCTTTAGAAGATATTCTTAAGTATGTTGACTCATTGAAAAATAATCCAGATGTAAAACAAAACTTTATGCAGACTAAATTATGGAAAACAAAGCGTTCTAAATTTTCAGATGATGAAATAGTTCTTCCATTGTATTCTTATTATGACGAGTGCCAGTGTAACAATCCACTTGGGTCTCATGTAAAAAAGTTAGGCTGTGCTTATGTTGAAATTGCGTGTCTTCCACCTGAATGTCAGTCATCCATTTATAACATTTTTGTTTCATTGGTCTTTGAGTCTGATTATAGATGCTTCTCTGATGAGAAAGCTTTTGCCCCTTTAATTGAAAAGCTTAAGTTTGTAGAAGAAACAGGAATAATTGTTAACACACCTGAAGGGCCAAAACGTGTTTTCTTTATTTGTGGTTTACTTCTTGGTGATAATCTAGGTTTAAATTCAGTTGGTGGTTTTGCTGAAGGATTCACTGCAAATTTCTTCTGTAGGTTTTGCAAGTCACATAGAGAGGTCACCAAAAGTCAGACTGTTGAAGACATTACTACATTAAGAACTGAAACATCTTATGCTAGTGATCTTGCTGTTAACAATGTTTCTCTGACAGGTGTGAAATCTAACTGTGTTTTTAATCAGATTCCATCATTTTCTATTGTTTCTAATTTTTGTGTAGATATTTTTCATGACCTTGGGGAAGGTGTCTGCCACTATGTAATGTTAAATGTTTTGAAACATTGTATACCTAAATATTTTTCTATTGATTTGCTAAATCACAGAATCGAAATGTTTCGGTATGGGCCTACCGACTCTAATTGCATTCCCTCTATTTCTGATGAGTTTGCCAAAAAAGACAAGTTGAAAATGTCTGGTTCTGAGACACTTCTCTTTGTTAAATTGTTTGGAATCATAATAGGTGACAAAGTTCCCTATGATGATAGTTACTGGGAATTGTATTTAAAGCTTTGTTGTTTACTAGATATTTGTTTGTCTAAAACTCTTTCTTCTCGGCAGGGGCCTGCTCTTCGGGTTCTTGTTGGTGAATTTAACTCAATGTATATTGAAGTCACAGGTGATACGCTAAAACCAAAAATGCATCATCTTATTCATTATGCTCGTGTTTTTGAAGAGAGTGGTCCTGTTGCACTTACATCTACTAAAACTTTTGAAAGGAAACATCGAAGTCTCCTTATGCCTGCTCAGGCCACAGAATCTCGCACTAATATTGCCAAAACTGTTACCATTCAGCATCAATTGAATATGTGTCACCGGTTCAAATCTCTTTCATCAATTATTCCTCCAACTGAGTTTGGCCCTGCCAGTGAAGTATTTTTATCAAATTTCTCTAACTATGAATTTGTACATACCTTACCCAAATCATTTAACTTATCATTTACAACAAGCTGTTTGGCTGCTAATTGGGTTAATTTTAAAGGTAGTAAATACAAACCTGGCATGGTTCTTTTGCATAGTGTAGATAATTCTGGTGGACCAGTCTTTGTGTTACTAGAATCAATTCTATTTCATGAAAACTTGTTTATCTTTGTTGTTTCCTTTTTACTTACTATTGGTTTTGATAGTCATATTCATGCATATGAAGTTCAGTTGTCTAAAAAGAAGTGGTCTAGTCTGTTACCTTCTGATCTCTACGACCCATTGCCATTAAGCATCCACCATTCAATTTCAAGTAAGACTTATGTTTCTCTCAGAAATTTACTGTAATGCACCACTTACCAATTAGTAATATGTTTTATTAATATAGCTTGTTGTGAGCATTTTCTGTTTCAATGAAATATTTACTGATATGCTGCTCATTTGTTTTTTTGCTGATATGTTTTATTAATAGAGCTTGTTGTGGGCATTTTCTGTTACAATGAAATATTTATGGATATGCTGCAATTTTCGTTTTTTGCTAATATGTTTTATTAATATAGCTTGTTGTGAGCATTTTCTGTTACAATTAAGTATTTACTGATGTGCTGCAAATTTGGGTTTTTGCTGAAAATTAAATTTTTGTCTTCACATTATTTCTATTTGTTGTTCTTACCTCTGCACCCCTGATTCAGTATTATGCACAGTATGGAGATCTAAGTAGATGTTAATTAAGACATAATGTTCATGAGCGATCATAAATGCTCAGACTGCTTTTCTTTTTGCTATGACACTCATAAAGTTCAGTCTTAGTACCCAAGATAAATAGGTGTCAAAATTGATTACTTGAGGTACACTGTAAAATCAATTTGTGTTCCCCACCTATTACACCTAAGCTGTGTCAACTAATATATGTATGCTGCAAGAGCAAATTTTTACATTTTATTAATGTCGTCTACAGCAAGCAACGTACATAAGTTCAGCGAGCTAAGGCGTTGCTTGTCACGCGGGCAGCTAAGACATTAGCTGTCACAGCTTACGTATTTTTTTCCGTGCAATACAATCCAGGCTCGACTTCTTTAAAAACTAAATCAGAGGGAGTATGAAGCAAAGTTCTAGCGCATTTTGGAAATGATCCAAAATGGTGCTTTCTAAAAAATAATAAAAGGCCTGATATTTGCTGGTGGTTAAGTTTAAGGGATAGAGCAAGATTCTTGAACTCATGACAAAGTTTATCAGTACCATCATCATTACTTTGCGTTCCCTCACTCTCACTTTGACTTTCACTGTCACTTTCCACACTCAAAATATCAGGTACACATTTCTCACAATGCACACACCCATCAGGGCCATCCATATGAATGCAACCATCACAGGCAACACAAACACAATCAGCACACTCATCGCAGTCATGAATCAACAGACCACAGTCTTCGGCATCAAACCACAAATCATTTCCCCACTCAACATTAGCTTCAACAGGTTGTATCATATTCACATCAACAGGTAGATTATCTTCAGGAGAAACCCAAATTGAATTCAAATCAGAAACAGATTGGGACCCAGGAAAATTATTGGTTAAGGGCAGCTCAGGATCAGATACATTAGTGTGCATGTTTTGCTGCCAAACATCCAAGTCATCTTGCATAATCCGTCTTCGCATAGCTCTCTCAGAATTACCCCAAGCTTTACGCTTCCTGGATGCCATGACAGTCAAATTCAAATATAATATAAAAATAAAACAGGGAGAGGTTAACTTTCTAAAAATGTAAGCAGTGCATTTGAACTGCAGTCAAGGATAAAAGTAGCTCTCAGCTCTGAACTGCCTGACTCACTACCACTGACTGACCCATAACCTCCAGATAGCCATGCCTGCTGAACCGGCTAAACCACTCACACATCCAAAGACTAGACGTAATAATCTCTCACCTTCATCAAAAGTCATGATGTGAGCGGAACTGCGTGTGAACAAACACTGAACTGCTGAGCTGAACTGGTGAAACAAAGGAGCTAGTCCTCATTTCTTATAAGCAATCCGAACAATCCAAGAGCTTCTCATTTCTTCTTCTTGTTGGGAAGACAAGTAATAATCAAGATGGCGGCGCTGGACTTCAGAAGTACCAACATGCAACTATGTAACTACATAAATTTCTGCTTGTGCTAACCAAGAATCCGCAGTCAACAAAGATAAACAGCCAATATACACTGAAACCGCAAATATTAAATTTGTTTTCGTCATAAATAAAACTGAATGGAACCTTGAAACCTGGTATTCCCGCTTGTATGCAGGTTGGTCAGTGGTCATCCTGCTCTCAGGTCGCAGAAGCAGAAGAACATTCCTACACAGCTGACTACAAGGAATTTAGGAACGTAAATATATTCTTTAGTTTGAAATTCATGAAATTATTGGAGCTTTTGTGAAATTTTCAGGGATTTTTTTAAAGTTCTTTCTATTTAAAGAAATGGAAGTTGGTGGGGTGGTGACATATACTGCATATTATGTTTGTTTAATAATTTCGGTGGGATATAGACTAGGATCACAAACAGACTGGTAACTCTTAAAAATTATTTGAAGTGGTAAAACATGTAAGTGGATAGATTTCACTTTTAGTAATGAAATAAAGATATATAAAAAATAGGAATCCTGATTCATAACTAACCTCTGAAAGCTATCATCACAATATCAACACAATATTGCCCCCATCCTATAGGTTATCTTATGTAATGATGTGAAATCTTTTATGACAAAGTGGCATGGAAATACAGAGGACAAATTATCTTTGAAATGTGTTGAGCCTAACATGTCATCAATACTGAGTCAAATGATTTCTAGAATCGCCAAAGCCCTCACCATCTCCGAAATAATCACCGTGGCGTTCCATGGCTGCACATTCTGATTTGTATTCAATCCATCTTTTTTTTATGACGGCTATGCTATAGCAGTGCACAATTTATCCTTCTAGTTTTATTTTTAATCACTTTTTACTTTTGGTTTAGTTGAATAATGGAGACAATAATAAGTCAAAGGTTTATTAAAATGAAGAATAATAAACAAGTCATTAAATTTGTTGTTAGAACTTAAAGGAAACTATCTTTGATAGAATATTTCTTCCACATGACATAAAAGAAACTTTTTTACGTTTTATAAAATTTGAACCACATTATCTTTAAATAAAATTTTAATGTTTTTTTTTTAAAGATATAAAATAAAGTGCTTAGAAATATAAAATGTACCTATAGAGGTAGATTCATCCAAAGCCTCAATTGTTGGTGACTTGGTATCTAAAGAAGCTTCTTCTAGTACGCAATCCATGAACTGGACTGCAGCAGAGTCAAAACAGAAATTTAAACAAATTAAATGCAGAACGAGGAACTACTTTCAACTGAGTGAATCAATGTTACTCGAGGAATCAGTCAGCATATCTGAGAAAAAGTATGAACCATCCTTATAAGAAACAGTGTTAACAATACAATGAAAATTATAATTCTATGCACTGAGAGTGATCCCAGAATGGTTTCCTTTTTTAAGTAATTGGTTTGGGGTATTCAGGCGTTTCAATGCACCTAGG
Organism: Frankliniella fusca; assembly: GCA_029379305.1. Lineage (NCBI taxonomy): Eukaryota > Metazoa > Arthropoda > Insecta > Thysanoptera > Thripidae > Frankliniella > Frankliniella fusca. Next base: position 1,802,563 of record JAHWGI010001401.1, on the reverse strand, counting down.
CATTTACATTTATTTAAATGACAAGCTAAGCGGTTGGGTACATGCCCTTCACAGACAACTTTTACTCTACATTCAGTATGTATTTTGAAATTGTACTTTCTACCTTCCTTTACATCAATTTGTATATAGTATTGGTAGGGGGTTAGAGCTTCAGAAAATATTGATATAGACTGATTCCAATAGTAAATTGATTTCAAATGAGATACTTTATGCCCTAGGCATTAAACTTTCAACAGAGAAAACAATTTTAAAAAAATCATCTGAATGGGAGCAATATTGTTGGAGCACCATAACTTCAAAGGTTTTTGAGATATATATTTCTTTGGATTAGGTTGAAAATTTAGTATTTTTAAGTATTACCTGACGTAACAGATTGCTAGGAAAGGGTATCTGTTTCAACAATTTGCTCGTCATCGTAAGTAAGGCATTTCCTGACACTACTCTTTTTTGCAAGTCTTATATTTTAAGTGTTTGGTACACAATACAATATATTGGTCGTGATGGGTCCCTATCGTGGGAGCACCTTTACATCACTATCCATACAAATTATTAACGTTACCTTCTTTAGGAAGCAGGATTGGAGCATTTTTGTTGTTAGTAATTTCAGGCGGTGTTTTGTTTCGAATGTCATCCCCTTATAGAAAAGTAGTACATGGAATCACATGGCTTGATGTACTTGTATGCACTTGAATGTACTGAAGTACATCGGACATGTACTTGAGTTCGTGTGAGATGTACCAGGATCCAGGATTTCATCCATGAATTGAACTGAAAGAAATGTAAACAAGACATGGAACGGCCAAACTTCCTTGCACTTAGTGAACCAATGTAACTTGCAAATAAAGAGTACTTACCATCCTGATCTGAAGTGTTCCCAGGGCAAGGACTTTCTACATTTGAGTTGAGGTCAGTAGAATTTCCAAGAGGAACCATTAACGTTTGCTGAGAAACTTAACTTGGGCGATTGGTCCAAGGGGTTTTGTTTTCTATATAAACCAAAAGAAAACAATCTAGATTCGAGGATTTACCATAATTGAACGTCACTGTTACCGAAGTACTATAAATCATTAAAACTAACAACTAAAATTTCCCTAAAATGAGGCCTTAGTTCAAATCATAACCTATTACAGGTTCTGGAGTAAGCCTAGTCTGTGTTAAACTCTAATCTAACTCTTAGTCGGCTAGCATGCTAGAAATGGTGCTTACCTTTAGCCAGCATCAGGAGCTTTAAAGCTCTCGAAGACGACATTCTGGTATCTGATTACATTAATAATACGTTCTTTTATCACATTCTCCAACAATCCAGCCCATGCCAACACCAATAACAAAACCAACAACACGAACGCGTCTCCCGTTCCCCCGTCCCCCGACAGCCCGGCAGGTCCGGCAGGCCCGGCAGAGGGCGCACGGGCTGGCACGGGGGGCAAGCGCGCGCAATACGATATGTTTCTTGACAAGATTCAAGGAGTGTGCAGATACGAGAAACATATAATCGACAAAAAAGGGCATTTGGGCTACGAAAACGTATGTAAGACCGAGATACAAAAATAAAAATAATGAGGAGACGAACAATAATCCGTGCCTAACTCAATTTGTGTCAGGCTAACTTCTAAGCCGTTTGAACTAGAGGGCTCAAATTTGGCATGTGACCTCTACTAATGACCCTGATCAAACACTATAGATGGGAAAAAAAGTAGGTCACTTCATCCAAAATTTTTGGCGGTTTTGAGCTGGAGTTCTACATACTACATAAGACAGTGGCGGATCCAGCCCATCCAGCCTGGGCCAGAGGTGGAAGCAAATGTAGCGGGTTGAATGTTCGATTGAAAATTTGTTTTTGTCAACCCGCCTCCGCGCTAGCTAGGAGCTAGGCGGTTCCGAACCGTTTCGGGGCCACGACCCCAAAATGGTCCTCAAACATCCCCTCTACATAAAAAAAAAAGTTGGAAACATCTGAAATTAAAAGTTTTGTTTTAACTACATATTTTAGTGGCTGTATTGCGCTTGTGCACGTTCTACAAGTTAAGTTTACATATTCGTGCGGTGGTATTTTGTACGGAGGTCGTTTCTTACGTCTGCTAGTTTGGTCCCCGACCTACCTTGGGTACATACATAGACGTCTATACTATGCAGGAGCTAGACACAATATAGATTATCTACAGCCGTCTATTTTCAGTACATACATAGACGTCTATACTATGCAGAAGCTAGACACAATGTAGATTATCTACATCCGTCTATTTTCAGTACATACATAGACGTCTATACTATGCAGAAGCTAGACACAATATAGATTATATACAGCCGTTTTTTTTTCAGTACCTACATAGACGTCTATACTCTGTAGGAGCTAGACACAATATAGATTATCTACAGCCGTCTATTTTCAGTACATACTTAGACGTCTATGCTCTGTAGGAGCTAGACACAATATAGATTATCTACAGCCGTCTATTTTCAGTACATAGATAGACGTCTATCCAGATAGATGAGTTAGACCCAATATAGATAATCGACCAATGTCTACTGGTAGATGTAATCAACTAATAGGGGTCTATTATACATCTTACGGTAGATGTCTAGCAAAATAGACGATGCACACAATGTTTAGATTGTCTATAGACGTCTATTTTCCGTAAGGGTTATGTCCACCTTTTTCAGTTTTCGCCCCACTGTGCGGCCCAGCCCGCCCTGGCCCCACCCCAGGACGCCGCCCAGCCCGCCCCGGCCCAGGACCCGGCCCAGGACGACCCGCAGCCCGCCGCGGCCCCGGCCAGCTGCCGCGTAAGTGTATGAATGTGTGTGATTCGTCTCAACTTGCTCGACTTTGTCCTAAACTTTGTCGTTTCTTACAGTCTGCGCTCAACCGAGCCCCGCGCCGCGGGAAATGGAGAGGGCGCCGGTTCATCGGCCCCGCCCGCCAGCGCGCCCCAGCTGCTCCCCCCAGCCAGCCTGCCCTGGGACAGCCCGCCCAGCCCCAGCCCAACGATGCCGCCCAGCCAAGCCCCTCCCGCCATCGCGTAAGTATGACTACGTGTGACCTGTCTCAACCTGTTAAACCCTGTCCTAACCTTTGTCTTACAGTTTGCGCATGACGCACCCCCTTGCCGTGGACAGTGGCGCGGGGGACGGTTTATCGGCCCGGTCGCCGTCCGCCGTCCTGCTCCGACAGCCGCCCCCAGCCACCCCGCCGCGCCCGACGACGCCGGCCCCGGCCCCTTCCGCCGTCGCGTAAGTATGACTACGTGTGACCTGTCTCAACCTGTCAGAACCTGTCCTAATCCCTGGCGTTACTTACAGTCTGTCTTTGAGCGCCTGGCGGACGCCGTTTCATCGGCGTGGTGGCGCCCCGCCCCCGCCGAGCGACCGACGACCCTCCACCTCCTCCAGCACCGCCGGCCCTCACGCCGCCGCCCCCGGCCAGCCCGCCGCCCAGGCCGCCGCCGCAGCCACCGCCGCCCCCGGCCAGCCCGCCGCCCCAGGTCCATAGGAGAGGCGGAGGACCGCCCCTGCAGTAAGTATTTGACAAGTCCCCAGTCCATCTGTTGCACCTTTCACCATCTAATTCTTTACCCTTTCCTCTTTTCAGAACCCAGCCCCCCGAAGGGTGTAACTTTCTCTTTTATAGAAAATTATTATTTTTTTTTTAAATAAAATAATAAATTTATTTTAGTTCTATACTTGTGTTTCATTTGTAACTGCCTTTGACTCTTTTCCGAAGTAGGACCGACGGAACTCTCAACATTGTATCTAGATCACAGTATTAGAGGACAGCAAACAGTTCTGATGCATTCTGACTTGCAAATCCTTTTGAAAATCAAAGGGTACATTAAACTGAATCTATTCCAGCAAAAATTTTTTATTGAAGTGAAAAAAGTTTGGTTTTAAAGCAAGAGATAGGATGCATTTCTTACAAAGTTAACTTTGCATAAATTTTATACTAAATTTGATTTCTTATCATCATATGAATTAAAATCACAAGGGAGAAGCGAGTCTGAATGATTTAGAGCAAGAATTGTTTAGTGAGAGGAAGTATATTTCTTTATATTCATACTTTTCGAAGTTGGACTGCGGCTTTGGTTCCAGTCTTGTTTCACTAAAGTTTCAACATGTGAATTAAATTTTATAGGTGGAAAAGTTGCACACACATTCAGAGAATAGAAAGAAATGAGAATCACAAAGATTTTATTGGCATGCACAACTTTATCTGGAAAAGTAAAGTTCACAATTTCTTCGCCTGATGGGCGGCTTTGGTTCCAGTTTTGTTTCACTAAAGTTTCAACATCTGAATTAAATTTTATGAGTGGAAAAGTTGCCCACACATTCAGAGAATAGAAAGAAATGAGAATCACAAAGATTTTATTGTGATGCACAACTTTATCTGGAAAAGTAAAGTTCACAATTTCTTCACCTGATGAGCGGCTTTGGTTCCAGTCTTGTTTCACTAAAGTTTATGGATTAATCATGAAGTGCACTATTCATATTGATATTCAAAACGAATAAGATTGGTTTTTACTTCCAAACTGAATCCAAGGCAATCTTGGTATACATTTTTTTTTCTTTTTCTTTTCTTTTTTTTTGTTCTTTTGATTATTTTTTAGGACATTTTACTGGTTAATCATAGAGATCAATGTCTTTTTAAGGTAGTCTATGTGGTAGCACAGCAATTCTTGTTTAAGGGACTCCGGAAAAGAAGTGGATACATTGAGTGCATTGTAAAGCATTTCATACCATTCTTCCTCACTTAAGTCAGGACTCCGAGTAAAGTCACCACCCCACTTCGGTAAACAGAAATACTTAGCATGATTCATGAGTGCAAAAAAGTTTGAATTGGCTCTCATACACCATGTTTCACAGTCAGATAGGTAAGAGAATATTAAATATTTCATTCTTTGAACAAACTTCCACGTTGACTATGCAAAATAAATTCGACAGTTGTTTTTCTCAAGACACATCACTGTTGCGTTACAAATCTTCTTGAACGACAAAGTAATAGTTCCAATCTTAAATGGATCGTTGATGGTTTGTCCATTAAAGTGAATCATATTATTCATTTGATCTGAAATCAGTTGTTTGAACTCAGATACAGTAAAGGTGATACATTCCTTGTATGGCTGCTTCACTAAAGCAATGAAAGGGTTGAATTCTTCGATATATATCCCAACTCTCAAATACTTTGAAGCACTTTTCACCACAGGGAAATCTCGACACATAGACTCGGATGTGGGAAGACTGATGGGCTTTACGCCCCAGTTGCCCTGAACAGTGGCAGATTGCTGTTCCATCATGACAAAGCTTTCTCTCTCGCTACAACGGCAGTGATACGGTTACCATTTCAAATCAAGGCACTCCTATCTTTTCGCATGTCGTATACCAGCGGGCGTTACCGCGGGGTCTATCGACAGAACCTCCCGTCAGAGAGCGTTGCGCGCGCGGGGCAACGAGTTTTGGGTTTCAGCCGCTAGATGGCGCCATACGTTACGATTCTGCCCGAAACGATCTTAAACCGCCAATGGTATAGACGGGGGACCCGGACACAGTACATGCGGTGCGGATGGTGAGTCTCGCGCGGGACGCTGCCTTCACCGGGAGGGGCGTACGTCTCTCCTGGGCCGCCCCACGCAACTTTTGTGGTCCTTCGGGTTTATCTCGACGGGACCGGATCAAATAATTTTTGTGGTCCATCGGGATTAATCTCGATGGGGCCGGGGAAGGGTCAAGACGAGTTTTAACATGTCGCCGCTAGGTGGCGTTGGTGTACCATTTCATGTAATTCTATTTTAACGAGTTTTAACATGTCGCCGTTAGATGGCGTTGGTGTACCAATTCATGTTATTCTATTTTAACGAGTTTTAACATGTCGCCGCTAGGTGGCGTTGTTGTACAATTTCATATTATTCTATTTTAACGAGTTTTTTACATGTCGCCGCTAGGTGGCGTTGTTGTACCATTTCATATTATTCTATTTTAACGAGTTTTAACATGTCGCCGCTAGGTGGCGTTGTTGTACCATTTCATATCAGTCTATTTTAACGAGTTTTAGCATTTCGCCAATAGGAGTCGCTCTATCTTGACGAGTTAACTCTCGCGGCTGATATACAACCACCAAATATAGTAGAGACGCCTGCGCCGCTGGTCCATTATCCCAGTGAGAAGTGAAAGGCGTTATATAGCGATTATAGAGAAGTGATAAGTTATCATGGAGTCGTTGATCAAGGAGAAAGGAGATCCTGATGGAGTGGGAGATGGGTGCGTTCTACACGGACGAGTACCTCGCTACGGCGTATACGGAGATGCACTGTAAAAAAAAACCAGAGTGAATTTTACCGTCCCGGGGTGGCAACGCTCCCTTCTTGATGATGCACCGGGAATCCACACGCCTATGCGGCAAGTAGATTTCTCGCCCACCGTCTGCGAAGTCACAAGCCCAACTGGCCGGGAAAGGTGTCTCCGTTAGCCCACCTAGTAAATTTACGACGTGGGCGGGAAAGGAGCCCGCACTGACCCAAAACTGCAAAGTCGCAGGCCGGCGCGAGTTGAGATGCCTTCCCTGCCCACCAACTGCGAATTTCCAGCCTGTGGCGAGGAGGGAGGCGTTGCCACACCACTAGTAAGGGAATTTTCCGGCGAAGTTGAAAAATAAACCCCTTTCATCAGGCTGCTTGCATCCAACATGAGTACTATTTTCGCATTCTCTTTTTAGATAGTCATTTGAGTTAATGTAGTAGTGACTTGATACGTCTCACTCGGAGACGCTTCCGCTGGATGGTTACGATAAACTTGGCAGCACCAAGCATTGGTGAGTTATGCTCCAAATTACAAAGAAGACATAACTTCAAAAATTCCTCGGAAACACATAGACAAGCAACAGTCTATCCCAGCGGTTCCCAACCCCGGGGTCGCGACCCCATTTGGGGTCGCGGAAAAATTTTGTGGGGTCGCGGCGAGGCACCTGGGGTCGCCTGGGGTCGCGAGCCGGCACTGAGCCATTCGCCTAGTAAGAAGAAGAAAAGAAGATGGTGGCGGAGCGTAGCGCGGACCCATAACAAAGCAGAAAGCTGCACCGTAGAACATCGGCAAAAATATGCTTGCATGGTTTCAAATTGACTGGAACCTACTACTGTTTGAACCTTCTGCAGAAATCTGTCCGATGACGACCTCAAAACGTTCATACGGGATGCTTTTGCTGACAGGTTATGTTGCTTTGTTATGGGTCCGCGCTACGCTCCGCCACCATCTTCTTTTCTTCTTCTTACTATGCGAATGGCTCCTTGGGCCAGCCGCGGACGGGGAAATTTGCGGAAAACGGTCGGTGCAGACGCACGGAAAACCTAAGAGTGCCCAGTGAACACGACACGGGAGGCACGAGAGGCGAATTTCCGTGAGTTCTTAGGGGGCAGGAGGCAGGGGGATAAATTTCCCGACTTAGCTTGACCTCTCCCACCGCGCATACCTTTTCACGCCGGATCGGGCGATTTTGCGCCCGCCGGGCGACTTTTGGTCTCTTTGGTCGATTTTTTGGGGCAAAATGCGCCCGGGCGATTTTGGGGCGATTTCTTATCTGTTGGGCGATTTTCGGGCGATTTTGATGAAAATTCCCATTTTTCGGGCGTTTTCGGTCAGTTTTGAGATTTGGCGGGTGATCTTTGCGTATTCTATGAAAAAACAAGGGTGATTTCGGGCGATTATTTTGAGAAAACACGGGCGATTCCGGGCGATTTTGAAAGAGCGCGGTCGATTCCGGGCGATATCATTGGCTGAGAGGCTTCGGGAGGGCTCAGGCGCACTCGGATGATTCCCCAGGCTAAGATAACCATGGTGGCCATAGCCACGGCCAAGAATTTACCATGGCCCCTTGCTCGATTACCATGGCCATCCTACTGGCCATTGTAAAACGGTCCATGGCCATCCTTGGCCCATGGCCATTGGCCATAGCCACACAATGGGCAGACAGTGGCCATGGTAAAACGGCCCATGGTCACTCGTGCCCATGGTCAGACCATGGCCATGGTCGTAGAATAACCATGGGCAGACAGTGGCCATGGTAAAGATAGCCATTGTGTGGTCATGGCCATGTGGCCATTGCGAGGTCATGGGCCGGATGATAATTTAAATGCCTATAAAACCTGCATTTATAGGAATTTTCTAGCGAAACTTTGTATGTAGCTTCCTCCGCTTATAAAATCAAACTTATTTACTTTTCTCTTAATGTGAAATTTTGGGTGCCCCATTACTCGGAAACGGCTTTAGTTAGGCAAAAACAAACAGCAGCATCGGTCTTGTCTCGATTTTTACACCCCTGGAACATACTCTGATCTTATCTCCGACCTAAAAAGAAACTTACTAAGTGACCTCGTACTTCGCACTTTACATTCCTATGGTACACGAGGCCATGGCACAGGCAGGCCATGGCCATGGCCTGTCCATGGGCTATTCTGGCCATGACCTGTCCATGGCGTCTCCGGACCATGTCCTGCCCATGGGCTGCCCTGGCCATGGCCTGTCCATGGGCTGCCCTGGCAATGGCCTGTCCATGGGCTGTGCTGGCCATAGCCAAAAAATCCCATGAGCAATTTACAATGGCCGTTTGTCCCATGGGCAGTGCCCATGGCAGGCCGTGGCCATGGTAATGCTCATGGTTATCTTAGCCTGGGTCTGGCGCCCGACTCGGGCGACACGGGCTCGGACCTATCTGGCAGCTCTGTTTCACGTCGCAGCCTGTCGCCACGCCAGTGCCACTGTAGTAGCAGAAGAGTAATACTTTGGCGCGCAAATTAAGTGAACCCTTGTTGAAGCTGTACAAGCTCAAGGCAGCCACAAAAATAAAATGTATAAAAAATAGCAAGTCTTTTATTAAACATTGAAGTTTCCACCTTTTTTTTATGGTGGCAGGCGTTTGGGGAGTTGGGTCGCGGGGGGTCGCCGCGACGGGTCTGTGGGGTCGCGAAAATTTTGAAGGGTCATTTTGGGGTCGCGACCCGAAAAAGGTTGGGAACCGCTGGTCTATCCTAATGATGCTATTATTGGGGAGGACGTTGCCGTACCCAACCAAGGAGATGGAGCAGGGACCTGGCGCGCGTTCAAGTTGAACCAATTATTTCTGGCGCATGGTTTACGATTTGAACATAAACCCTGCACAGGCACAAAAGTATTTGTCTTATAAAACATAAAGCGTAAAATTAAATGTTAGTTTTTTGTCAAAATGTGATGTTAATGCGAAAGAATCGGTTTTGCATGTGACGCTCTGACCGTGACGCCACCTAGCGGCAGTTCGTGGCGACACGCACGCAATTCAGAATCTCCCATGTGACAGAGTTTTGCTGTCGTTGGGCAGCAAAAGCAGGTCTTCCCTGCCCTTCCACTAAGTTGACCAGAAAAATGGTAGTTTGTCTTGCGCTTTGGATTTCAGTAACCGCACTTTACAGAACCAAAGTGTCCGGTTTTCTTTTAACTTGGTAGATGTGTTCATTACAAAGTCAACAAAATGTTAAGTGGAAGTGTACCTCGAAGTTTAATCTTCGAAGTTCACTTTGTAAGGTTAACATTCAGGTGAACTGAAAGTTAACTTTTTTCACCCGGGAAATAGCCCGACGCGCATAAATGCACAGGTGTTGTGGCCAGAGGATCCCTCATCCGGGGTGAGGAAATTTGCAGTCGGTGGGCTGCGCGAGTGAACGTTCCTTGCCCACGGGGCAGGAAAATTTACTGTCGATGGGTTGCGGAGTTCACTTTCCTGCCCACGGGCAGCGAAATCCCCTACCAGTTGGCAGCGAAGGCAGTCCTTCCCTGCCCACCCGGTAAATTTACCACCAGTGCTTGAAATTTCGTGGCCACATTTGACTGTAAATTTACAGGCGTGGGCATACAGAGGATACCTTTACAGTCCAATGGGCATGTAAGGGATACTTTCCAGCCCAAAAGGGAAATCTCCAACCTGTGTGCTGCAAATTCCCGGCCTACTGGATAGTAAAATCCCTAATATTTTTTACAGTGTGCTCCTTGCCCTCTTGAAGGCTTACCAAATCGTGCCCAGAAATATTTCAAAGCGTTTTCCATATGAAACAGTGACATTCATAACCTAAGAAATTCAGCATCTTCAGCACCCCTTCGTGTTTACTTGGTTTCGTCTAATCACTTATATTTTCAGCATGCAGTCAATGTTGGACTGGATAACACCTTCGTACCGTCTATCCACTACACTGTTGAACGGTAAACCAACGATACAAGTGAATCTTAAGTATGAATGCGAGCTGTGTCACCGGGTCTTCCTGGACCATTTCGAAGTTGTGGGCCACGTCGTATTTGACCACATGGAGTTCAACAAGTGCCCCCAGAGCTACACCGGCAAGGACACCCAGTGTCCATTCTGCCACCGAGTGCTTCATCACAGCTCGTACTTCATGAAGCACTTGGGCCACCACGCCCGCAAACTCCACATTGTGTGTAAGGAAGCCATCCAGTGAAGTGTTTCTGTGTGTGTGTGCGTGTGTTTGTGTGGGTTTGACGATGATCCCGAAGGACAAAATCGTCATGGTTTTCAGCGGTTGTGTGGGTTAGGCGGTGATCCCGAAGGACAAAATCGTCATGGTTTTCAGCGGTTCCCATTATGGACAATACACTGAAGATCGTCGCGATCCCAGGTTAATCCCGTTCCTCCTGGTGGGATACTTGGCCTACAGGCGTCAACACCCTGACGACCGACAGGCTTAGCTGACGTACCTCATGGCGTTAGCTATGGTTGGGGGATCCGTGGACGAGCTTCCGCTCACACCACCACAAGAAGAGCCCCAACCCGGTCCGTCGAGACCCCCCTCTCCCCAACCCGGTCTGTCCAAGAGACGCAGGGAGGAAGTGGAACTCAAGCCCACTTTAGAAGTATTGCAAACACGTGAACGTCATCTCCGACGCTTCAAAACTGTGTTCCGCGAGGAAGTCATGCAGATCAGCGGGTTGGGCGACGGCTTGCCTTCCGAGGAGGTCATGGTTGGGCGGTTTGACAGTGCATTGCAGCGTCAACGCGACGCAGTGGGTGCGAAGGATGATGATCGAGTTATTCTCGAAATTTAGAATGCTGAGAACGCGGACAACCCTCTATGGTTAAGTCTCCGCAGGGCAGAGCAACTCAGTGGACAGGTTGTTTTGGACAAATTGGGGCGCATTCTTAACCCTTTAAGTCACGAGATTTTTCCCGGTAATTTTTTAACACTTTTATGATATAGTTCGACTATTTGACACCCAAGGAACTCATTTTTGTCGGTCGCGAGGTTGTGCGGTGCACGGTTCGGCGTCTAAAGCGGTCTAAAGAACGTTGTACCCATACAACATTGTGACTTAACCCTTTAAGTCACGAGATTTTTCCCGGTAATTTTTTTAGACTTTTATGATATAGTTCCACTATTTGGCACCCAAGGAACTCATTTTTGTCGGTCCCGAGGTTGTGCGGTGCACGGTTCGGCGTCCAAAGCGGTCTAAAGAACGTTGTACCCATACAACATTGTGACTTAAGGGTGAAAATCCAACGAAAATTTTATTTTGCTTTTCTGGAAGTTTCATGAGTGACAAACATTATTCGTGGTATAAATATTAATGACATAAAAGGGCAATTCCATTGGACATCAATTAAACCCTTATTTTTGACGAAAACTGCTCAAAATTAGCCAAAATACAGACATCTGAGAATAAAAGAGGCTTTTCGCCACCTTTTAAGTCAGATATTTCGGTATACGAGGTCATGTTCTTATGGAAAAAACATCGGGGAATTCAGTCATGATGTCGAAACCCAAAATATCTCAAAGGTATAGTACGGACGGCTAAAAAATGTGAACGTTGTACCCATACAACACCGTGAGTTCGGGTACAATCAAAATACCAAAAAGGATCATTTGACGTGTTTCGACCATATGATAACTAATACACGATATAAAACGGACTAGAGCATAGTATTTGTGCTCTACATCCTAATTTTGCTCGAAATAATTTATATTTAGGGCACAAGAAAACGTAGAAACACTGTAAAAAAAGTTCGGATTTTTGCTATACAAGTGTATTGGAAAAATCCCATACGCGTGTGGGACGCGAAAAATCCCACACATGTGTGGGATTTTTCCCATACACGCCAACTGTGTATCGGAAAAGTACGATACTTGTGGGGAAAATCCCACATTCTTGTGGCAAAATGCCTACGAGAGGTAAGGGCAATTTTTTCCAACGCAGTATGGGAATTTTCCAATTTCTATCCCGGAAATTTCCTTTAACATATTAGTAAATTTGGGCTGTGAAGCGGAAGAAGGGGATAAGTCCAAAACCCTTACTTTTCAGGAAATCAAAAAAACTATTTACAATTATTTTTTAAAAATGTTATGATGTAAATGGGATGTGCTTTCATTTAGGATATTACTGCCACATTGAAGTTTTTTCAATATCATGGTCCGTTCATGAGATTTAAGACTTGACTCCTTTTGCCAACGTAAACTTATGGACATTAGTCAACTTAACTCTTTTGACGGGCTAAGAATTTGGAGTCAAGTCATTGGAAAATTGACAAAAAGAGTTAAGTTAACTTAACTCTCAATGCATTAGTTGCATAAGGAGATAAGTCATACAAATTATTTTAAACTTTAACATAATATGGGACTCCAAAAGTTTTCCAGAAATTCAAACCATAAAAAAACTTCTTCCGTCAACTTGTAATCTAAAACTCAGCCATATAGTGTTGTGTTAGAATTCAAAAGAAATGTGCTTGTATTTTTTGTGCTTAAGTCAACTAAACTTTTCTGATATCATGCTACATAAGGAGTCAAGTCTACTTAACTCCTTTTGCTTCTGTTGAAATTTTATGAATTTGGAGGTAAGTCAACTTACCCCCTTTTGGTTCATGATAATTACATTACAATAATTAATTACAATTACAATTAATTAAAAACAAGCTTATGTCGACTTATCTCTTTTTACAAACCCCTATATCTCTCATTCTATAGGCGGTATCCCCATAATATTTGGTAGACACAAGCAGACTTGATGGAATAGGAGTACGTGCGGCAGGCACGTACATGCTGAGCGAAGTGTAAATGGAAAAATGAGGGACGGTTTAAGCCAACCGCCGTTTTGGTAGGCAACCTACAGGTCAGTCAGTCAATTACGGAGGAAAAGGGAATACAGAGCAGAGGGGGAGAAGAGGCGCGGCCCGCGTGGTGCAGATGACCGAGCAGGTCATGACGGTCACCAGCTCCTTGAGCAGCTCTGGCGACGCCGGCGCTGGCCAGCGCCCGGCCGGCCCGGCCCGCACCATCATAGTTGACGTGGCGGACAGGTCGTCGAGTTGGCGCGCGGCGGCGGCGGTGCGGCCCGCGTGGTGCAGATGACCGAGCAGGTCACGACGGTCACCAGCTCCTTGAGCAGCTCTGGCGACGCCGGCGCTGGCCAGCGCCCGGCCGGCCCGGCCCGCACCATCATAGTTGACGTGGCGGACAGGTCGTCGAGTTGGCGCGCGGCGCGGGCGCGCGGCCCGCGTGGTGCAGATGACCGAGCAGGTCACGACGGTCACCAGCTCCTTGAGCAGCTCTGGCGACGCCGGCGCTGGCCAGCGCCCGGCCGGACCGGCCCGCACCATCATAGTTGACGTGGCGGACAGGTCGTCGAGTTGGCGCGCGGCGCGGGCGCGCGGCCCGCGTGGTGCAGATGACCGAGCAGGTCACGACGGTCACCAGCTCCTTGAGCAGCTCTGGCGACGCCGGCGCTGGCCAGCGCCCGGCCGGCCCGACCCGCACCATCATAGTTGACGTGGCGGACAGGTCGTCGAGTTGGCGCGCGGCGGCGGCGGTGCGGCCCGCGTGGTGCAGATGACCGAGCAGGTCACGACGGTCACCGGCTCCTTGAGCAGCTCTGGCGACGCCGGCGCTGGCCAGCGCCCGGCCGGCCCGACCCGCACCATCATAGTTGACGTGGCGGACAGGTCGTCGAGTTGGCGCGCGGCGGCGGCGGTGCGGCCCGCGTGGTGCAGATGACCGAGCAGGTCACGACGGTCACCAGCTCCTTGAGCAGCTCTGGCGACGCCGGCGCTGGCCAGCGCCCGGCCGGCCCGACCCGCACCATCATAGTTGACGTGGCGGACAGGTCGTCGAGTTGGCGCGCGGCGGCGGCGGTGCGGCCCGCGTGGTGCAGATGACCGAGCAGGTCACGACGGTCACTAGCTCCTTGAGCAGCTCTGGCGACGCCGGCGCTGGCCAGCGCCCGGCCGGCCCGACCCGCACCATCATAGTTGACGTGGCGGACAGGTCGTCGAGTTGGCGCGCGGCGGCGGCGGTGCGGCCCGCGTGGTGCAGATGACCGAGCAGGTCATGACGGTCACCAGCTCCTTGAGCAGCTCTGGCGACGCGCGCGCGGGGGTGGTGCGAGAGCAGGCTATCGAGTCCGTGCTACTCAAAGCGCTTACAGAAAAACCTCGGAAAATGGGGGAAGGGGGCGAGAGAGGGAATCGGTCGGTTTCTCTCCGACTGGACCTAGCCAGCCAACGACGGACTGAGGGAGAGGGGGAGGCGGGGCTGACCGGGACCAGGGGGGACCCGACTCGATTCCCCAGTGTCAGTCAGTTGTAGTCCGTCCGCTGCTATCGTGGGTCAGCTGTGGCCGTTGTGCCTGCCATGTTTTATTGCAAGTTTTGCGTTTTTAACTCATTGACATTCAAGAGTCATCTTGAACATCTTAAATTTCATAGCAGTCTGGACAGACGTATTCAATGTGGCTTTGAGCGTTGTACTGACTCATTTCCAAATGAGATTGGATTTCGAGTCCACCTGATCAGGAAACATGACTTTCAAGCCAAGCAGGGAAGTGCCCACCCACAACAGACTGCAGTCAATCAAAATGCTTCCTACAAGTGCAGTATTGAAAGTTGTAGTGAGAAGTTTTATGCCACAAATCTTCTACTGAAGCATTTAAAGGCTCATATCAACAGTGGCCAAACAGTGGGCTGTCCCTTCCGTCCATGCGACAAGAAGTATTCAGTGTTGTCATCTTTTACTGGTCATCTCAGCCGGAATCATAGATCTGAAAGTGTTGGTGAACCAGAAGTGCCTTTGCAAAATTTCTCCACAGTTGGGCACGATGAATTTGAATTTGAAGATCTTAGTGACCCTTCTACTCCTAATGAGGATTCAACTGTACCGGAAAATTTTGCTGATTTGTATTTGAACAATCTTGCTCAATTTTTCTTAAAACTAGAAACTAAGTTCATGGTGCCGGCAAGTACTGTCCAATATATTGTATCAGAGATGACTAACATCGATCAACTCGGTACAGATATAGTTTTAAAAGAGATTCGTGATAACTTGATAAATTTGGGCCTGGACAATGAAAAAGTAAATAAAATAGTATCTCAGCTTTCAAATCCATATCCTCAAGCAAGTTCAAAGCTAGCAGCAGACTACCTTCGGAAAAAATTCTTTCACAAGTTGCCGGGGTATGTGCCAGCCAAAGAAATTATATTGGATGTTGGTGACAGTGGAAAGAAACGGGTTTTCCACTATATTCCTGTAGATTCCTCGTTGAAGGCTTTTTTGAGTGACAAATCCATAGCATCAGTTCTTCTTGATGATCTTCAAACCAAGGCTAAACTGGTGTTTCAAGACTTCTACAATGGGTCAGTCTTTCAAAAAAATCAATTTTTCAAGGAAAACCCTGATGCTCTGGTCATTATATTGTATCAAGATGAATTTGAAGTTGTTTGCCCAATCGGATCGGCTAAAAACAAGTATAAAATCTTAGCTGTGTATTACTCTTTGGGAAATCTACCACCTCATCTCCACTCCAACCCCAAGAATATACAGCTTGTAGCACTTTGTAGGAAAAAATACTTTAACCCTGACAAGGTATTTGGAATAATAGTTAATGATTTGATAAAACTTGAAAAAGAGGGGGTAGAGGTGAGTCTTAATGTGTTCAAAAAAGTTGGTGTTGCATTTATTGCTGGTGATAACTTGGGCAGTCATAGCCTTGGAGGCTTCCTTGAAAATTTTAGTCGATCCACATACTTTTGTCGATACTGTCTCATACAGAGGAAAGATTTTAATAACATTTTCAATCAAACTGTTAATGTGAGAGATGATTGGGAAGAAAACTCTGAAGAAATGGAAAATGAAGTTGCTGACACTGGTGATTCAAGTGACGAAGGTGAAGTTAGTCTGGGCTCTGAGTCTGAAGATAATAGTTCAGGAGACAGTGAGACTGAATCTGAAGACAGCAGTGATGAAGAAAGTGTTGAGTCATCACTAGTTTATTTACAAAAATCACACCCTAAGAGAACTGAAGAGAGCTACAATAATGCTGTTCGTAAGCTGCAATCAGGTTCCAAGAAAAGTTATGAGGGTATTAAGTGTGATCCACTTTTTAATAAACTGGAGGCATTTCATGTCTGCTCTCCTGGCCTTGGTCCGTGTCTTGGTCATGATCTAAACGAAGGAGTAGTTGCTCATGATTTGGCACTGTTTACAAAATATTTTGTGAAGACTAAGAAGTGGTTCACTTATAGCAACTTAAAAACCAGAATTGAAACGTTTCAGTATTCTTCTATGGATTTAAGAGATAAACCTGTTGCTCCCTGTGAAGATGCTAAGAGAGTGGTGGGAGGAGCATGGCAAGTATGGACTCTCTTAAGATTGTATCCTTTGATCATTGGAGACAAGATAAAAGATGTAGCAGATCCTGCGTGGAGAGCCATTCTGAAGTTAATTGAAATAATGGAAATGGTCACGGCTCCAAGTATCCATTTTACTTATGTTGCACACTTGCAGCTGGTAATAGATGAATATCTTTCATTACGAGTATCTTCATTACCAGACCAGAAACTTCGGCCAAAGCACCATTACTTGACTCACTACCCAAAGCTAATAACAGAGCTGGGCAACTTAATGAAATGTTGGACTCTGCGATTTGAAAGTAAGCACTCCTTTTTTAAAAAAATCATGAGAGTTTTAAAAAATTTCAAGAATGTGACATATTCACTTGCTGAGAAACATCAGCTTTATCAAACATTGCTTCGTCAGACTGAAGACTATAAAAATTTCTTACCATCTGAGAAAAACATTTTAAATATTGATTTGTTCAGTTTTGATGTACAAACTGCTATTTACAAAGAGAATTTAATTGGTGACATTTATGAGTGTAGCTCATTTACTTATAAAGGCAACACTTACAAGAAAGGAAATGTTGTTGTTATAAATCAAGAGGCCTACAATATAAATGTTTCAATGGGCCGCATTGTTCTTTTACTTGTTGACGACAATGGACCATATTTAGCTGTGGAAGTTAGATCTACAGAATATGTCGCTTCAATGCGTTATTTTGAACTAAAAGAATGTTTGAAGTACCAATGCATCAGTCCCGACAAACTTCTCTCTGCTGAACCTCTTCATGTATATACTCAAAATTCAAGATTGTGTGTAAAATTAAAGTACGGCCTGGTTTCAGAAGAAATGCATTCTTCATAACTAGTGTTTTATTGTATACTCTTTGACAAAATTTTAACACATTAAAATATTTTGTAAATGTAATATCTGACAACATTTGCATAAATTTGTGATACATGACCAAAGAAATTATTAAATAATTATCAACTGAATATTTTTTTTCTGTAAACCACAACTGCAACAACAAAGTTCTTGTCAGATATGCCCAAAGTTTCCTCTCATGCTCGGGAAATAAATAGACCCAAATAGGATATAAAAACAAAGTCAGGGATATGTTATTATTTGTGTATGAACAGTTGTGAATACTCGCTCACTTCCATGTTCATCTCTATCTGCTGGCCATTCACTGCTGATTCTCTTTGAAGTTGAAAATACTGGGACCAGCGAGGAGGAAATCCGGGCCTGACTCTCAAGTCAATCAAGATTGGGATTGAAAGCAGATGATACCGCAAGAAAAATTGCTATGGGGTGCGACAATTTGTGTGAGAACGCACACGATGTAAACGACGCCGGGGGAAAGGGGGAAAGGTAAACAACAATCTGGAAGGGCAAAGCAGACGATGCTGACGCTATTTCATTGTCAACATAACGGCGAGAACTGTATGGTGCAATTCGCTGCGTTGTAAAGTTGCAGATAAAGTTCGTTCTCAAAATCAAATTTTTTAACTTTTATTGAACATTCTTTATAATGAAGTAATACAAGAGTTCCTTTGCCAGTTTCCCCGAACGTTTTACTTTTCTTTGAACATTTCGACAGTTGGTGCAGCTGGACAACCGGAAGTGTTCTTTCTCTCTCACTCTCTCTTAGGAAGTGCTCTTAGTAGGCTCAGAGCCAGAGCAGCCAGAGCTCAGTCACTCAGTACTTTTGCCTCTCGCTCGCCCCGGGCTCCTCCTCTAGTTCCTCTGCTCGCTGCTGGGCAACAGCAACACGTCAGAGTACGTCCACCGCACAGATGTCCAGTCCAGCCGGTACACCACCTGATCTTTGACTACCCACGGCGAAGATTAACCTCACCAGGCCTGAGGAAACGCGCAAAGTGAGTTTGATGTGGGTCTTTGCAGCAGACTTTGATTTGTTCCGTGTATTCTCAACTTTTGGCTTGGCGTTCGCGTAGGCCACCTTCACTGAATACTTTTTGTAGTTAATGATTTGTCCACATTACGCTTGCCCTTAATGATTCCAAGTCTTGTTTATTGAATGTGCACAGTCAAAATTCTACATTTGGCATCAGGCTGCACTGTGATTTCAATTAACCTCACTTTAAGTGCGCTGTTTTCGTTTCTATTCCTGTCAGATTTGAAGGTTATGTAGTCACTTGGTTTACATTTAATAGCCTGTGCAGAAATTTTAAGCAGTGGCTAGCATGTTCAGGTTAGGTGTCTCACGTTTTTCTTTTTTGTTATCTGTTAGCCACAATGCCTGCTTTCACCATTAAGGAGAGGGGCAAAGAGACCAAAGTTCTTGTCTGTAAATCTACAATTCATGACATTGTGAAGAGTGCTGTAGAGAAACTGCATTTACTGGCAGAGGAGTACAAGGTATGCATTGCAGTAAGCATCTATGGAGAAATGGGGAGTGGCAACTTACTTTGTTTCCAAATTTAATGCTTTCAGTTACTACTTGACAATGGCGCTGTGCTCGATGAGGATGACGTTCTTGCAGAGTTACCACCTTTGACGCAACTTGTTATTGTGCCTGTGCATGAGGAGTTGGAAAGCAACGAAAACATACTTCAAGGTACCTGTTCTAACAGTTATTTAGTACTTGTTTTTTCTTGTATCACAAGGTATTACATTTTGTCTTTTGTTTGCAGTTACACCTGACATTATTGTTGGTCAAACACCTTCATCTAGAAACTCTACTTTTAACTCAACTTCCAGCTCTACTCCACGTCGCCCACTACTGTCTCTTAATGCCAGGTCTTTTCCGTGGAGGGTTTTGGAAGATGTCACAGAGAAACTGGCGTCTGGGCGTATTGATTCCTTTATCAAGAAGGACATCATCCACAGTTTGGCCTTGTACATGAGTAATCGTAATGATTTTTCAAGAGGAACATGTGCTTCACTCACCAAAGAACTAATTGACAAATATAGTGACGCCTTTCAAATAAGAGATGCAGATGGTGACCTTTTAAGTGATGGAAGAGCCTCATTTTTTAATAGTTTGTATGAGAGAGTCAATTTTATTAAGCCTAATGGAAAAAAAGAGAAGAGGAAGAGAAGAGACTTAGATATAGAAAATGAAGACCCTGATAGTCCTAGCGTCAAGTGGCCCCACATAAGTAATGACGTTTTGGACTCGTATGGGTGTGTTGCTTGGCAACCCATTTTACCTTCCACAGATTCGGAAGGGAACTTGGAAGCAATAAGGATTCAATTGATGGATGTTAACACAGAGCGCGAGGTTTTGGACCTGATTGAAAAGTCATATTGGCTACAACGCCACCATATTAATAGAAGGGTTGGAAGTATTCATTCAGTTTTAGATAACTGGCCAGCCTTGAAAACTCCTACACCTTTTCAAGCCCACAGCAGCAAGCTGCTAGGAAAAGATGTGAGGACGATGTGGGCCAATTCTTCCAACCGCTTTCTAATTTTGTTCAATTTTCTGTCCGATTATTCCATTGTCACTAAGCAGACCTCAGCCAATAAGGACCTACTGACAAACTTAAAGAAAGTGAGAGATGAGGCTGAGGAGGCTGCCCAGAGTATGGAGAGCCGGAAACCATTGGTAATTGCTGCATTTTTAATGCTCATCATCTACATGAAGGAGGATTCTAATAGCATTCTTCAGTTAGTAGATGTGAGTATTTTTCAGGTTTGCTGAATATTATTGAAAAGAAAAAAGAGGGCTTATTTTAAAATGTTTTCTTCTCTAATTTTGCAGCCGGGCACCAACCTCGATGGTGTTAAAAGTATAGCAGAGGTAGACAGGCCCCTTCTGATTGTCAGAGGTATGTACCTACCTCTTACCTTCCAACATTTAGTGTAGCTTTTCTTTCAAATTTCAACAGTTTTTTTCTTTTCTGTTTGTTTTGGTGTTCAGGGAGGTCATTGTTTGACCCTGACTGCGAATCTTATGTTGCTTGCGAAGGAGAGGTGCTTATTTCCACCACCAAGGATATTCTAGAAGGAATAAAGCTCCACTTCCTATCATTTTACAATTTTAATTTCCACTACCCAGAGAAAGGGAAGAGGTATTTAGAGTTCATTCAAAGGTAATGCAGCTAATCATCTGTATCTTTCTGTATGAACTCGTCATCTTTACTTATTGTTTATCGTTTCATTGCAGGAGCATTTTCAAAATCAACCCAGAAGAGGCAAGGAGGGGTGCAAAGGACAAGCGTAGGATGGGGTTGGACCCCATGGTGAAGAAATTAATTACCAATTTGGACAAATTTTACGAGAGGACCAGAAACATTCATGTTGTTAACAGTATGTCTCTAATCTAATCTAAGTTTGTTTTCTCATTACAATCCAATTACATAATGATCTATTTTCACTTTTTAAAATATTTCAGACATTTAGTATATTTTTAAAGTTTCACTTTGCAATGTGAGTTAAAACTATGAAGTCTTTAATTTACAACAGTGAACTCCATGGAGTAGTGTGAGATCCTAATTCGCGATTGCTTTGATTACAGGAATTTTAATGTTTATTTTCGAAAATTGACATGGAGCTGCTCTGTCTTTATTTATACCTTTCCTTAATTTGCAAGGTGAGTTTTAAAACAAGCCAATTACTTTCAGATGTAAACTTCTCAAATTATCATTATTTTAGCAAAATTCTAATTCTTAATGTGTTTTATTGTAGGAGTTTTTAACCTTTCTTTAAAGTAGAAGTTCTGATTTGAATTTGAAAAGATTGAATTTGACGAGAAGCTGCTGTCTTCGATATATTTTACAACTACAACACATTAGTATATCAGAATCTTCCTTTCCCATTTTCTAAGGTGAGTTTAAAATCAAGTCTCTCAAATTATAATTTTCTAGTAGGATTCTAATTTTGAATGGGTTTCATTCCAGGAATTTTTAACTGTTTTTTAAGCAGACATTTTGATTAGAAGTTGGCATGGAGCTGCTGCCATCTCAATTTGTAGGGATATATTGTATGCTACATCTGTTACTCCTTGCAGCTCACTTTCCTTAACTTGTAAGTTGAATTTAAAATCAAACATTTTATTTAAATCAGTGTGCTCCATGTATTCCCATTACTCTAATGTGGCCCTAATTTTTATTACCTTTGATTTCAGGATTTGCAAACCACCTCAACAAACTTAGACTTTTGGCGTTGCAATTTTTAATTTGAAGTATCCTTGTGATTTACTTCTACTCTCTCGTGCAGATTGGCATGGTAAGTTTGAGGGATTGAAATCTAGATAACTGCGAGTTTCTTCTATGTTTTTATTTATTTTGTTTCAATTTGATTACAGGATTTTCCAACTTAATTACGATCTACCTCTTTCTTAGACTCTTTTGCCTTACAAGGATATAATAAAGTGAAATTTATTTTGAAATCTTTTTTATTCGTATTTGCCTGCTTCCGGAATGTGATTTAAACAATCACGGTTCAAAAGTCAGACATGCCAAGGGAATTTACACCAGCACGACTGTGAAGGAGAAGCCTCGCAACAAATGGCATGTGGATCGCACGCATGTCTGACATTGCCCATACTAGCCTAGCAAACTAACTGCGCATGTATGGTTGCTTTCATGCATCAATGATGGAGATGTACCACACCCAACTTGCAAATTTGCTGAAAACATATCGAATTTTTCCCACACAATCATATGGGAAAAATCTCACCTTTCTAGCAGATCCCACATACACGTATGGGATTCTTGCATCACAGTCGTGTGGGGAAAACCCCTCACCTGTTTAGCAGATGTCCAACAAGCATATGGGATTTTTTTCCACACATCCGTGTAGGAAAAATCCCACACCTGTGTAGCAGATCCCACACACTCGTATGGGATTTTTGCCACACAGCCGTATAGCAAAAATCCCACACAATGTATATGTAAATAACTTCATATACATTTGTGGGATTTTTCCCACAAAAATTTTTTACAGTGAAGCGCGGGGAAAGCGAATGTTGTATGTGTACAACATTATGACTTCAGAGCTGCTCGACTTGTTACCAAAGTCAAGCACGCTTCTTTAGCTTTTCTTACGCGTCGGGGGTGGAGGAAAAGGAGAAGAGCTTCCACCTTACTCATCCTTCCATACCTATGGTAGTGTGATTCAAACAGGGGAGTCAAAGATACGTCACAAGCCGGAATCGTACCTTGCAGTCACAATGTTGTACCGCTACAACATTCGGAATATTACGATAAATGGACACACAGGAGCTCAAGAAACAAAATATTATTTATGAAGCAGTCTTTGATAGAGTATTAAATAACCTGTAACCTCGGAAATCCGCAAAGATTGTTCGTCAGCCTGAAAACTCAGATCAAAGTTTCAAAATATTACGATAATTTTCCTCAATACCCGCATGAGCCAATGGGCTACGTGGGTGATAATTTTATGATAGAACACGGCGAATAGACCTAAAAACTACTAAAATCTAATAATTTCATCATTTCCAACCACAAACAAGTGCACAAACCATTAGGCTCATTCACCTCCACACTAGGGAAAAGTAGCGTCCTCTGACGTCATACCGTTGTATGTATACAAGGTTCGTGTCATGATGCGTCCCAGTGGTGCCAACGGTACTGGACCAAGGCGCTTGGTCCCTAAACGGGTTTGCTGATCCTTTCTGTTGACTTTCGCGTTGAGCTCATATCAATAGAGCAATTACACAGGTTATGACAGCCGACATTCCAGAGGCGCGCACACGAGATTAAAAAAAGACGTTTTGTAAGCTATGTTGGTAGCACTGCAAACATCTGACGAGTTCGGCGGGGGGCTTAAAATGAAGCGCGAGTGTAGTAGAACATGTTCCAATCGAGGAAAGTCGAATCGTAGCAAAATAAGCCTTCCAGGACCAATTTTAATCGAACGTTGTATGGGTACAACATGTGACTTACAGGGTTAACCCTTAAAGGGTGAAAATCCAACGAAAATTTTACTTTGCTTTTCTGGACGTTTCATGAGTGACAAACATTATTCGTGGTATAAATATTAATGACATAAAAGGGCAATTCCATTGGACATCAATGAAACCCTTATTTTCGACGGAAACTGCTCAAAATTAGCCAAAATACAGACATCTGAGAATAAAAGAGGCTTTTCGCCACTTTTAACGTCAGATATTTCGGTATACGAGGTCATGTTCTTATGGAAAAAACATCGGGGAATTCAGTCATGATGTCGAAAC
Source organism: Frankliniella fusca (assembly GCA_029379305.1). Classification (NCBI taxonomy): domain Eukaryota; kingdom Metazoa; phylum Arthropoda; class Insecta; order Thysanoptera; family Thripidae; genus Frankliniella; species Frankliniella fusca. Next base: position 1,778,776 of record JAHWGI010001401.1, on the reverse strand, counting down.
CCAAAATATCTCAAAGGTAGAGCACGGACGGCTAAAAAATGTAAACGTTGTACCCATACAACACCGTGAGTTCGGGTACAATCAAAATACCAAAAAGGATCATTTGACGTGTTTCGACCATATGATAACTAAACAAGCAGGCCCGCCCTTCCGCCAAACGTCGTTGCCAGCTCCGCTTTGCTACGCTGGCTACTCCGTTCGGCAGGGGGCGTGCCTGCTTGGCCTGCCGGCGGCGTTCGGTCGGGCCTTCGGCCCGACCCCTAAGTCACACAGAACGTCCTCTTAGCTTTTAAATGATCGGGCCTGCGGCCCGTAAAGGCATTCTCTTCGGAAAGAGGCAGTTTGTAACGGTAAACCACCGAAACTACAGCCCTCCCTTCTGCTTTGAAAACGTGCCGATAGTGACTAAACGGTCAGTTATTCGGCAAAAAAGGGGAGTCGGAAATCTTGAAAAATTTCGAAATACGTGAGTTCGGCCTCAGATGGAACGGTCGAACTCGGACTTTATTTGGCAGCAGTTGGCAACACTGAATTACGCTCGTCGAACCAATTTTAATAGTATAGGCGTCGAGGGGTGTCGAAAATTTCAAAAATTGTCGAGATATGTCGAAATTTGTCGAAATATGTAGAAATTCGTAAAAAAATGTCGAAAAATCTCAAAATATCTCAAAAATGTTGAGATCTATCGAAAAATATGGATAATGTCGAAAAACATCGAAAAACATCGAAAAATGAGGGATAATGTCGAAAAATGTCGAAGAATATCAAAAATTGTCAAAAATGTTTACAAATATCAAAATACGTCGGAATATGTCAAGAATGTCGAAAAATATCAAAAAAAAAACATCGAAAATTATCAAAAATGTCAAAAAATATCAAAAATTATTGAAAAATATCGAAAATTATCGAAAATGTCGAAAAATATCGAAAAATATCGCAAATGTCGAATAATATCAAAAAATATCGAAAAACAACGAAAAATGTCGAAAATATCGGAAAATGTCGGAAAATATCGAGAAATGTCGAAAATAATTGAAATGTTTGAGTTTTGTCGATTGGCAACACTGGAAATTGAAAAACGGTTGGCACCACTGAATTGCGCTCGAAAAGACGGTTCTAGAGAGGTGCGGGTCGATGGGGTTCGTAAAAGTTGAAAAGTGGGTCAATTTCGGGTGTTTTTTACAGTGTAGTCGCGAGTTGGGTCCGTTTTCATGAAAAACGGTGGGTGCCATTGAACTAGACGCGAAAAGACGCTTCCAGAGAGGTGCAGGTCGATGGGGTTGAGAAAAGTTGAAAACTGGACCAATTTCGGGTGCTTTTGACAGTGTAGTCGCGAGTTGGGTCCGTTTTCATGAAAAACGGTGGGCGCCATTGAACTGGACGCGAAAAGACGCTTCCATAGAGGTGCGGGTCGATGGGGTTGAGAAAAGTTGAAAACTGGACCAATTTCGGGTGCTTTTTACAGTGTAGTCGCGAGTTGTGTCCATTTTTTTGTAAAACGGTGTGCACCATTTAACTGGACGCGAAAAGACGCTTTCGGAGAGGTACGGGTCGACGGGGTTGGAAAAAGTTGATTATTTATTTATTTATTTATTTATTTATTTATTCCGTGAAAACTTTAATAATTTTTTTCAGTGCCTTAATGAGGGTTGCCAGGATTTGCACCAGGCGGTTCGGTGTCCAGGAGTGACCCTTAAGATACCCTAAAAATTTCAACTCTCTAGCTCAACTCCTTCGAGTGGAACAGACAGACAGACAAACAGACAGACAGACAGACAGACAGACAGACAGACAGACACCGCATCGATTGCATAAGCCCGCTCTAAAGCTTTTTCAAAGCAGAAGGGCGGGCTAAAAACGATATAAAACGGACTAGAGCATAGTATTTGTGCTCTACATCCTAATTTTGCTCGAAATAATTTATATTTAGGGCACAAGAAAACGTAGAAAGCGTGGGGAAAGCGAATGTTGTATGTGTACAACATTATGACTTCAGAGCTGCTCGACTTGTCACCACTAAGTCAAGCACGCTTCTTTAGCTTTTCTTACTCGTCGGGGGTGGAGGGGAAGGAGAAGAGCTTCAAACTTCCTCATCCTTTCACCTATAATAGTGTAATTCAAACACGGGAGTCAAAGACAGGCCACAAGCCGGAATCGTACCCTGCAGTCACAATGTTGTACCGCTACAACATTCGGTATATTACGATAAATGGACACACAGGTGCTCAAGAAACAAAATATTATTTATGAAGCAATCTTTGATAGAGTATTAAATAACCTGTAACCTCGGCAATCCGCAAAGATTGTTCGTCAGCCTGAAAACTCAGATCAAAGTTTCAAAATATTACGATAATTTTCCTCAATACCCGCATGAGCCAATGGGTGATAATTTTATGATAGAACACGGCAAATGGACCTAAAAACTACTAAAATCTAATAATTTTATCATTTCTAACCACAAACAAGTGCCCAAACCATTAGGCTCATTCACCTCCACACTGCGGGAAAAGTAGCGTCCTCTGACGTCATAACGTTGTATGTATACAACGTTCGTGTTATGATGCGTCCCAGTGGTGCCAACGGTACTCGATCAAGGCGCTTGGTCCCTAAACGGGTTTGTTGATCCTTTCTGATGATTTTCGCGTTGAGCTCATATCAATAGAGCAATTACACAGGTTGTGACAGCCGACATTCCAGAGGCGCGCACACGAGATTAAAAAAAGACGTTTTGTAAGCTATGTTGGTAGCACTGCATCCCCAGTCAGGCATTTGGATACGATTTTATGTGCGAGAAATGCATTACCTTTTTTGCAAGGAAAGGGGAACACAGGTGTGAGGGATCGTGCTGGCGCTGCTTCGGCCCCGGTTTACATGACGACCCCTTGAGGCGCTGCGCAGACCTTGGGCATCAATTTGCAGGGGATGAATGCTTTTCCAACCACAAGACGCTCAAACTGGCACGCTCTGATGTGACAAAATGTCAGAAATTCAGGTTTTGCTTCAAATGTGAGAGAAGCTACTCTCTCATAACGCTTGTCCCAAATGGAAACCACGCACGGCGCAGAGACGCTGGCGAAACCACGCACGGCGCAGCGACGCTGGCGAAACCACGCATCTTTGCGGGGCCTCCATCAAACCACGCACGGAGCAGCGCCGCTGGCGAAACCACGCAAGTCCATTTTTTGGCGATTTTTGGAGATGTATACCGTTGAAAAGAGGAAATTCTGCTCTTTCAGAATATATAGATATCTCGAAATTTTTGAAAAATGGACCTGCGTGGTTTCGCCAGCGGCGCTGCTCCGTGCGTGGTTTGATGGAGGCCCCGCAAAGATGCGTGGTTTCGCCAGCGTCGCTGCGCCGTGCGTGGTTTCGCCAGCGGCGCTGCGCCGTGCGTGGTTTCCATTTGGGACAAGCGATAAGGGGTCGTGAACATAAGTGTCATACCGTTTACTGCTCCTACTGTAAAAAGATGGTTGGTGAGAATGATCATCTGTGCTACATGCAACGATGGACTGAAAGAGAGAAAAAAGATAAGTGGACGTACGTTACCATTTACTACGACATTGAGACGACTCAGTGTAAACCAGTAGAGGGGAAGCCAGACACGTTTGAGCACAAACCAAACCTGCTCGTATCACAAGCTGTATGCGACAAGTGTGTCAATGTGGCTCAAAACGACCACTTTTGTGCAGCAGGAACAGGCCGACTCGTACTACGGTTATTTGCACCTCCGACGATTCGTCCTCAACAATTCGTCCCATGATTACTCGTCCCCAGACTTTTCGTCCTCGGTTACTTTGTCCCTAGTTAATTAGTACTAAGAGAACTTGTAACATTTTTATTATTCCATGCAGATGTTGTGGCAGCAGGCCCGGGTGAAGTCCACGACGCGATCCTCCCAAGGGGCGGCCAACTCATGTACTTCTGTGTACACTTGCCTTAGTACTTTTCTCGTATTTTTGTTGAGTATTTCTATGTATCTCTGTGTATTGTAGAATATTTCCTGGTATTTCTGTATTTCTATTTCTATTATATTTCTGTATTTCTAGAAATACACAGGTATTTCCGTGTACACGTTTTTTTCGACTTGGCCGCCCCCCGGATCCTCCTCCTTGTAGCGACCGTAGCGTGCTGCCAGGTTCTGCAGGCGTTCATTGATGCGGCGATACTCCTGCCTCCGCCGCTGCCGGATGGTTTTCCCTGTATCCTGCTCAGCCATCATCACCTGGATGAAATCCAAAAGAAAATTCCAATTGTTTAATTTGTTGTAGAAACGGTCTGAAAAAATAGTAGCATTTAACCTGAAAGCGGTTGTGCCACGCCTCGGTTGTGTTGTTCATCCTGGGCTCGTTGTGGCGTGCAGATAGGTGTTGATTCCACAGGTCGGGAAGGTAGCGGGGCGCCATGCGTCGTATATCTAGTCTTGAGCAATACTCCTGTCCTGAGGGACCCAATGGATGGGACGAATGGTGATAAAAAATTGGGACAAATAAGGGACAAATTTTTAAAACCGGGGACGAAATATCTTCGGACGAGTAAAACCAGGACAAAAACTCTGAGGACAAATGGACGGAGTACGAGTCCTTGGGGGGACGAGTTATGGGGGGACGAATGGGCATGGAGCCTTGTGCAGCGTGTAAAACACGACAACATTTCTTCCACAATTTAGATGATCCCAACGTATGTGTCATGGGACAATTTTTCGATTATCTCCAGTCCTTCCCCGCCAAAACGGAAATATTACTGGTAGCGCATAACGCCAAGGCCTTTGACACCATGTTTGCCCTGCAGGAGGTGATTGAGCGAAAACTCAAAAATGAACTGATTCTCCAGGGCGCAAAAATACTCTGCATGAAGGTGGGAAACTGGAATTTCATAGACAGCCTCATGTTCCTCCCCATGCCCCTGAGCGCCATGCCACGGTCCTTCGGACTCCATGAACTCAAGAAGGGGCACATGCCTTTCCTAGCGAACAAGCCAGAATTCTACACGTATGAGGGGCCTATGCTGGACAAGGAATTTTATTGTTTTTCCTACGTGAAGTCCAAAGCAGCGACTGACTTTTCCAAGTGGTACGAAGAGATGGTAGCCAGCGGTTACGTCTTTAATTTTAGACGGGAACTGATCGAGTATTGTATATCGGACGTCACCATCTTACGCCAGTCGTGCACTGCCTTCCGGAAGTTGTTTGAGAAAAAGGCAGGATTCGATCCCATGTTCAACTGCATCACACTAAGTGCGGCATGCATGGCCGCCTTCAGGCGCAATTTCCTTCCCAAAGAAACGATCGGGATCGTGCCTCAGGGTGGATACCACGGGCGGGGAAAACAGAGTGAGATTGCTCTCAAATGGCTTGATTACGAGTCCCACAAACTGGGCAAAGTCATTAAAACCGTTCACACAGACAGAGAAGTTTCCGTCATGGGTAGAAAAGTGGATGGTTATGTTGAGCTACCACACCCTGACGGTATTACGGTGGAGAAACGGATCTACGAATTTCATGGTTGCTTTTGGCACCAGTGCCCCACACATTTTCCACCCACCGAAGATGACAGTGACAACCGCTACGAGAACACAGTCAGACGTAACTGCCCTGTTCCGAAGGAATGGCTTCACCGTCGTTGAAAAGTGGGAGTGTGAATTTAACATCGAACTGAAGACTTACCCAGACACCATGGCATTCTTTGAGAATCACCCTAGCACCCGTGTGACCCCTCTCAACTTGAGGGATGCCCTGATGGGTGGCCGGACAAGTGCCCTGCGATGGTACCACAAGGCGGACCTTGAAAAGGGAGAGAAAATAAAAATGGTAGACGTGGTTTCGAAATATCCCAATGCGAATCTCCGGGCCAAGTACCCCGTCGGCCATCCCGAGATTTTCCTTGCGGGTGACCCAAAAATGACACCGGTTAAGGAGTGGAACGGGGCTGTCAAATGCACGGTGGTGCCCCCTCGTGACTTCTATCTGCCTGTCCGAGATGGCACTGTTTCATCTAAACAAATTTCGTCTAAAACGTCAACTTCCTCTAAAGTCAACTTCATCTAAAAACATTGATGTCAGCTTCCTCTAAAAATATTTCATCTAGAAAAATTTCATCTAAAAGAGTTCTTATCCATTAAATACAAAAATGTCAAAGGAAGGTGACGTTTCGGAGCAAGAAGAGCACATTGCCGCTAAGTAGCGGCTGAGACTTAGTCTTTATCCGACACACGCGTTGCAGCCCTCGGTCTTGGCCACAGGTTTAGCACGGTTGACGGCCAGATCAGACGGCTTGGTTTTACAGGACGAGGAAAGGAGGCAGGCTGACTCGCGGAACATTCCAACCATAGGAAACCGTGTCCCGCAACCACGCCAGGTGGGCCTGCCTACCCAGCAGGGCGCCCTATGGCCGGAGGCAGCCCGAGCGTCTTCCTCTGTCTGTTAATCCGACTACCTCACCACCTAACTCCAACTGGCCTCAACACGCACCATGGTGCCATCCTCCTCGCGGGAGGGCCAACGAGGCGGAAAGGCAGTCACTCGTCACACATTCCACCTCCCATTTCCAACTGTGCGATGTAATCCGCGTGTTTGTAAGTGTGCATTAAGCGATATGAATAGGGTTTTTTTTAGAGGAAAGTTCCTCTAAAGTCCTTTTGTTTCTCTGCACTCTGAGCGCTTTGAACCAGTATGCCACTGCGTAACTATGTCTTCTGTGGCAATGAGAGTGAGTGTGACAAATGTCACTCCGGCAACTGTAACTGTGTGACATGTTTGTCACACATTTCACCTCCCCTATCCAATGGTGCGATGTTCTCTGTGTGTTTGTAATTGTGTTTAAAACGAGATGCATAGGGTTTTTAGAGGAAAGTTCCTCTAAATTTCTTTTGTTTGTCTGCTCTCTTACCTTTTCACTCCTGTGTGTACCAATGGCTCCTTTGCCATTGAGTGTGCGTGACTAAGAGTCCGTCTGGGACTGGCAAACGTGTGGACATTTTTGTTTTTATGGTGGAAATTCCGTTAAACAATCACGTTGTATTATGTCTCAATGTGCATGAATCGTTTTGCGTACATATTTTTTCTTTATTATTTAGATTTGCTGCTATTGCATGGATATGGATGTATTTTCGTCATTTATTTGAAAATGAACATAATTTTTTATTGCTTTAACGTGAAATATGTCTATGCCATTAAAATTGTAAAAATAATACAATTGGGACGTGCACAACATTACATACATTTTCTGCACATTACAACCCAGAATCATCTTTTTCACACCTCTTGCAATGACGTTCCCAACATGCACATGATCCATCTTCAGTGTTGATCCTCTTCACGTCTCTTGCAGTGACGTGCCCAACATGCACCATCTTCAGTGTTGATCCTCTTCACGTCTCTTGCAGTGACGTACCCAACATGCACATGCACCATCTTCAGCGTTGATCCTCTTCACGTCTCTTGCAATGACGTACCCAACATGCACATGCACCATCTTAGGTGTTGATCCTCTTCACGTCTCTTGCAGTGACGTAACGACCATCACTACTCTACACATGCATGACCGAACACAGCACATGCAGTTATATACTAGTGCGGAATCTACTAAAAAAAAGCAAATATACAATTCTCCATCAACACTGTGAGAAAATACCACGGACCACGGTAAATACCTACGGTACGCGCCGTTAATTTGTTACCTGGTCCCGGACTGTAATTTTTGACTACGGTCTGAATCTTACGGTACGCACCGTAGCCTGTAAATATGTTGGGGAAGTTCAATGGGGCACATTCTATCCACAATGAAAAACAGTCAGTACCGTAATAATAAGCTACGGTCTGACCGTATACCAAAATTACGGTACAGACCGTAGGTGTACTGTAACTCCCTACGGTATTTTGAACAGTAAAGTATGATAGGAAAATGAAAGAAAAATGAGCAGCAAATGCAAACTGCATGTGATTAAATAAAAATGTACTTTATTGCCCCTTGCATATGTTAATAAAGTTTACAGTCAACCTGGCCACAGGACATTTGTCATGGTCATAGTCACCGTTAATGAGAGTGATAAACAAATCTCGCTCTCCTGCTGCGCGCAAATTAAATAATGAGACACGGGAAATTACAGCACAAAGGCATGGAAATTTCGGGGCAAGCGTGCATTTTACTTCTAACACGGGCGTTGTAACAATATTTTTTTTTTCAGGAAAAAAATTGTTATTGGTTCAGCGAAGCGAAAGCGTAAGTTTGAGAAGGGCCCTCATTCAGCGAACCACACATCACATCACGCAGGAGAATCTCCCTTGCGCACACGCCCAGCAAATATAAATATAAACGGATAAGTACATAATCAAAACGATTCATGCTTCGAGAAATAATACACCGTGTTTGTTTAACGGAATTTCCGTCATCAAAACAAAAATTTTCACAAGTTTGCCAGTCCCAGACGGACTTTTAGTCACGCACACTCATTGGCAAAGGAGCCATTGGTACACACGGGAGTGAAAAGGTAAAAGAGCAGACAAACAAAAGAAATTTAGAGGAACTTCCCTCTAAAAACCCTATGCATCTCGTTTTAAACACAATTACAAACACGCAGAAAACATCGCACTATTGGATAGGGGAGGTGAAATGTGTGACAAACATGTTACACAGTTACAGTTGCTGGAGTGACATTTGTCACACTCTCATTGCCACAGAAGACATAGGTACGCAGTGGTGTACTGGCTCAAAGCGCTCAGAGAGCAGAGAAACATAAGGAATTTAGAGGAACTTTCCTCTATAACTGAATTCATATCGTTTTATACATACTTACAAACACGCAGAAAACATCGCACTGTTAGATAGGGAAGGTGAAATGTGTGACAAACATGTTACACAGTTGCCTGTGTGACATCTGTCAGATTCACTCTCATTGCCACAGGAGACATAGGTACGCAGTAGTGTACTGGCTCCGTGCGATTAGAGAGCAGAGAAAAAAAGGGAATTTAGAGGAACTTTCCTCCAAAACCCCTATTTATATCGTTTTACACACACTTATAAACACGCAGAAAACATCGCACTGTTGGATAGGGGAGGTGAAATGTGTGACAAACATGTTACACAGTTACAGTTGCCGGAGTGACATTTGTCACACTCACTCTCATTGCCACAGAAGACATAGTTACGCAGTGGCATACTGGTTCAAAGCGCTCAGAGTGCAGAGAAACAAAAGTACTTTAGAGGAACTTTCCTCTGAAAAAAAAACCCTATTCATATCGCTTAATGCACACTTACAAACACGCGGATTACATCGCACAGTTGGAAATGGGAGGTGGAATGTATGACGAGTGACTGCCTTTCCGCCTCGTTGGCCCTCCCGCGAGGAGGATGGCACCATGGTGCGTGTTGAGGCCAGTTGGAGTTAGGTGGTGAGGTAGTCGGATTAACAGACACAGGGGCGGATCTAGCTTACAGCTGAGGAGGGGGCAAAACGTGCAGGTTGCCTACTTTCAGGGGCCCCTCAACAAATCGACTGAAAATATAATGCTTTAGATATTAGAGTTCCCAATGGGATTTAAACTTTTTAAATGGTTTTTTAAGGATCAGTGCGTACTGTGTAGACCTAAATCCATAAGCTGAATGGCAGAAAGAGGTAGTTCCGAGCGAAGCGAGGAAAAATTTTTGATTTAATGTCGTAGTAGGTGTCAAAATAGAGCGCGTCCTGTAGGAATCGTTCAAAAACTGCACGCTAAAGCGGGTCAACAAATAACAATATATGAAACTGATAAAAGCTGAGGAACAAGCCGGACTGAAAAAGTGTACCAAATGGGCTAAACTTTTGTATTATGAGCAAAACATCGCGAGCGTAGCGAGCGGAAAAAAAACGGACTTATTTAGGAAACGCAAGCAGAAGCGAGGATTTTAAGGTATGAGCAGATTAGAACACAGTGGCTTTAAGAGTAAGAGTCAAAGAGCGCAGCGTGCCGACCCGGCTCGCGGCGCTGCCCGGTCGCACGGAGACTCTGCTGGATCTGAGGAGATATTCACTTCTGTAATAAACTATACACCTAATTCGAGAATTTCACCATGATAAGCGTAATATTATGTCACAATGCAGCGAAATCTGCTTTTAAACGGCGCAAAAGGCGTAATATCTAAGTAGAACTAAGATCGGTTTTGTAGAAGATTTTCGCGAGGTGTATTCCTTGGATGGATGGGGTGGCTTTGGATTAACCGTCTACCACCATCTGTCTCCCTCTCTCCTTCTTTCCCTTCCTCTTTCTTTTTTTTTCCCTTTTCTCCCTTTCTTTTTCACTTTTCTCCCTCTCTTCTTCCTCTTTTCCCCTCTTTTTTTGGGGGGGCGCCTGAGCCCCAGGGTAGGGTGTCCCACATAGCAAAAAGTTTAAAATGTTAGTGGGCCACCTCGGATTTTCGTGTCTTTAAGCCTCAAACCCACTCTGATTTTTTGTCAGATTTTTAAAATTGAATTTAGAGGTCGCGCAAGCCAATAAACACGTTTTTTATCAAAATTTGCCAAATTTGGGCCATTGGACGAGGCTGTGTCGGGGATCAAGCTTCCAGGACCGGTCGGTCGGCCTTCTTAGCTCTAAAGACATCCCCCCACACCACCCTGACCCGCCCTTGAGCCAGCACGGACCTCCCACTCACTCCCGTAAGGCCACGCGCAATGCCTCATTTTTGCTGAAATAACCAAAAGTGTCTAAAAGTTCTACTATTCGTCGCTCTGAAAGCGATCTAACAGTGTCAAATTGTTCCGGACATCCCTCCGAGTCCCGTGGCACCCGGGCAAGGCATGCGGCGCGGATGCGTGCGGCCTCCAGCCTACCTCTCAGACTTTCTACGGTGCATTAATTTGACTTTACGTATATTTACTTGTGATTTTATTCGTTACAAAAATTGACCGGAATGTATGTAAACAAAAAACAAAATTAACAAAAAAAAACAAAAAAAAACAAAAAAAACTGTCGGACTATACAAAAATTTATAGTGACTCGAAAAATAAGACACAGGAATAATTTATAATAAAATGGAGACACATCTGCATTGAGGTTTTTTTCTGCTGGTGAAAGGAACAATTTCTGATTTTCTGTTGAGCGTGGGTAGATTTTCCCGTTGAGAATGGATCAGCTTTTCGAGCGACTGGAGCTGCTCCTCGTCTTTGACTAAGGTTTTTGTGACGCAGTCTTTAATTAGGCCAACGCCTCTCTCCCCGCAACCGTTAACTATTTGTAGTCCTTGCACGATGGACTTCCTTTCGGTGTCTGACGCCTGTGTTTTCCATTCACTTGGATCGAAGGAAAGGAAGTCCTGGGAGATTCCTGTCACTTCAAAACAGGCAATGGACGCCGTCGTAACGAATCCTGGAAAAGGCTGGCCAGCGCCCCGAATACCCATCAGTAAGAATGTAACCATCGAGGACGTTGGCAGGCGGAATTTGTGTGATTTTGTCACGACGGCGTCTATTGACTTTTTCGAAGTGCCAGGAATCTCTCAGGACTTCCTTTCCTTCGATCCAAGTGAATGGAAAACACAGGCGTCATACACCGAGGGGAAGTCCATCGTGGATGGACTACAAATAGTTAACGACTGCCCCAGTCCAAAAATCCCATGGACACCATGGAATTCCCCATGATCTCTGTTCCATGGATAGAGGTCTGTTTTCCATGTAAGACGTATCATATTCCATGTGGTGTCTGTTTCTATGGGCGTTCTACCATGGAGAAGTGTTTTCCATGGAACAAGATTCCATGGAATTTCGCTTTCCACGTGAGGACTCCAAAGGAAATTTCTTTCCATGGGTAAAGGCTCTATGAGAAAATGCTTGCCATGCGAGAGGACTTCATGGAACGGTTGTCTTTCCATGGGATGACCTATCCCATGGGGCACTTGCCTATCTTTACCATGGAAACAATTTCCCAAGAAAATTAAAACGGCTGTAGAATCTATAATTATTGGAATTTCGATCTGAAATTTGGTACGTTGCATTGATGAATTTTAGTAGGGACATTTAAATTTCATTCAAATCTGAGAACAGAAAATCAGAAACTGTTTCTTTCACCAGCTGAAAAAAACTCAATGCAGATGTGTCTCCATTTTATTATAAATTATTCCTGTGTCTTATTTTTCGAGTCACTATAAATTTTTGTATAGTCCGACAGTTTTGTTAATTTTGTTTTTTGTTTACATACATTCCGGTCAATTTTTGTAACGAATAAAATCACAAGTAAATATACGTAAAGTCAAATTAATGCACCGTAGAAAGTCAAAGAGGTAGGCTGGAGGCCGCACGCATCCGCGCCGCATGCCTTGCCCGGGTGCCACGGGACTCGGAGGGATGTCCGGAACAATTTGACACTGTTAGATCGCTTTCAGAGCGACGAATAGTAGAACTTTTAGACACTTTTGGTTATTTCAGCAAAAATGAGGCATTGCGCGTGGCCTTACGGGAGTGAGTGGGAGGTCCGTGCTGGCTCAAGGGCGGGTCAGGGGTGTGTGGGGGGATGTCTTTAGAGCTAAGAAGGCCGACCGACCGGTCCTGGAAGCTTGATCCCCGACACAGCCTCGCCCAATGGACCAAATTTGGCAAATTTTGATAAAAAAGGTGTTTATTGGCTTGCGCGACCTCTAAATTCAATTTTAAAAATCTGACAAAAAATCAGAGTGGGTTTGAGGCTTAAAGACACGAAAATCTGAGGTGGCCCATTAACATTTTAAACTTTTTGCTATGTGGGACACCCTACCCCAGGGGGGGGCACTTGTCCCTTTGCCCCCCCACCAAATCCGCCCCTGAACAGACAGAGGAAGACGCTCGCGGCTGCCTCCGGCCATAGGGCGCCCTGCTGGGTAGGCAGGCCCACCTGGCGTGGCTGCGGGACACGGTTTCCTATGGTTGGAATGTTCCGCGAGTCAGCCTGCCTCCTTTCCTCGTCCTGTAAAACCAAGCCGTCTGATCTGGCCGTCAACCAGAGCCGGGCATCGGCTCCCGAACGCTGCCCGGTCCGTCCCGCTCGGTTCTCTCTCCCGTCCCGTCCCATCCCGTCCGAGCTCACTCTGTCTCGCTGCCTCCCACTCGGCGGGACCCGCACTAGCGAATGGGTCCCGTTTGCATGAGTCTGAGAGAGAGACATAGCCCGGCCCAGCGACAGGCAGGCGGCAGCGCAACGGCTGGCGACTCTTGACGATTAGCTTGTGTGTGTGAGTGTGTGGGTGTTGGTGTGTGCCCAGCTCGCCACACCGGACGGAACCCGGAACTGCAAACGGGACCCATTCTTTCGGGTGCATTCGGCAAAAGTCGGCGCATCGCTTAGGCTTCTTCGGCACTATCGTCCCCTCTCTCTCGCACACCTGTGCGCGGTGGGTCGGGCTCGAGACGGGACCCGAACGGGAGCGGATTCCCGGCTCTGCCGTCAACCGTTCGAAACCTGTGGCCAAGACCGAGGGCTGCAACGCGTGTGTCGGAAAAAGACTAAGTCTCCGCCTCTACTTAGCGGCAATGTGCTCTTCTTGCTCCAGAACGTCACCTCCCTTTGACATTTCTGTATTTAATGGATAAGAACTCTTTTAGATGAAATTTTTTTAGATGAAATATTTTTAGAGGAAGCTGACACGAGGGGGCAACCACTCGAGAAATCCTGTGTACAAACCTGCGGAAATCTCGATGAAATCCTCAGAAATCTCGATGAAATCCTCAGAAATCTCGATGAAATCTTCAGAAATCTCGATGAAATCCTTGGAAATATAACTGAGAAATCTCATGAAATCTCATTAAAATCTTGTGAAATCTCATGAAATCTCATTGAAATCTTCTGAAATGTCATGAAATCTGAGAGAAATCGTGTGAAATCTCATAGAAATCTCTCAAAATCTCAAAGAAATCTTGTGAAATCAGTAGAAATCCCGTGTACACAAGGATGGGGAGTGGTTGCCCCCTCGAGCTGACATCAACGTTTTTAGATGAAGTTGACTTTAGAGGAAGTTGACGTTTTAGACGAACTTTGTTTAGATGAAACGGGCCTCCCCCGCCTGTCCTCCCTTACAAAGCGAATGGACGACTCATGTTTCCCCTCTGCCGTACATGTGTCGAGATGCAGAATCAAGAGATTTGCACCCACGCGGATCCAAAGCAGCGTCAACTCTGCAGTGTATGGTGTGCACCTGAAATCCATCTGGCCATGGAGAAGGGGTACAAAATTGAGACCGTCCACGAAGTGTATCAGTACCCACGAACCATGAAGTGGAATGGGGAAACTGGGAGGGAAGGGCTGCTGTCGGCCTATGTGCGGTGCTTCATGGCCCTCTAGGCTCAGGCCAGTGGGTGGCCGGCTGATTGCAAGTCAGATGAGGGCAATCAAAAATACATGGACGATGTCAAAAAATACGACGGCATCACTATCGATCCAGCCAAAGTGGAGAAAAAACCTGGCCCTCAGACAGCTCAGTAAATTCATGCTCAAAAGCTTCTGGGGCAAGTTTGGCGAGAAGACAGTGAGACCCAAGACGGATATCGTCTTTGACTACGCTGCCCTCATCAAAATTGCGAGCGACCCTCTCAAAAAAGTCACGGGGCTGATTCCCAGAGGAGACGATTGCCTCCAAAGTGTTTGGCAGCCCATTCAGGAGACGGACTGCTCTCTCCCGACCTCCTCGCTTATCCATGCGGCTTTCACGACATGTCACGGGCGCCTGCAGCTCTACCACTACTTAGATGTAGTCAAGGAGCGAGCACTCTATCACGATACTGACAGCATATGCTATACCAGTCGCCCCGGCGAGCCAGAGTTGCCCCTCGGTACGCATCTGGGTGATATGACCGACCAGATCGAGGAGGACTATGGTCCCGGATCTTTCATAACAGAGTTCGTGGCTGGGGGGCCAAAGAACTACGCCTTCAAGGTCGCATAGGGTGGTGATGTAAAACAGGTCAAGGTCTGCATCAAAGTCAGAGGCATCAGCATCAACGCCTCGTGTGACCAGTTGGTTACCTTTGAACAGCTGAAGGCCATGGTGATGGGAGAACAGAAGAAGACCACTGTTCCCATACGCCGCATGATTGCCCGACTGCCCACCTGGCAGATCGTCACTAGGTCGGGGACAAAGAAGTGGCAAGCAGTGAACAGTAAGCGACGTCGAGTAGACGCTGAACGCACGGTACCCCACGGCTACAACGCCTGGGAAATGGAGGACGAGGAGGATCAGGAGATACTCGAGGCCCTGGATCTTCTTATGGACGTCTAAAAGTGAGGCAGTGCGCGAGGGAGGAGCAGGCAGGCCCCATGGCGCTCAGGGAGAAGCAGGCTGGCCCTATATAAGAGACACACGCAAACACACATGATAATCAAGATGGATCTTCGATTCCAGCACCCATGTACTGCCCTCGTGGTAGGAGGAACACTGTAAAAAATGTTGGGATTTTTACTATACGCATGTATAGGATTTTTCCTATACGTCGTATGGTACCCGAAAATTTCTACAAATGTATAGGAATTGTACCATACGTCAAGGAGTGTATAGGAAAATACCGAACTCTATAGTAGATCCGCCATAAATGTCTCGGAAATTTACTATACATGTGTGGGACGCACGCATTACTATGCACGTATAGGAAAATTACTTGACGGCATAGAAAGTTTACTATGCACTGTTATCTATTTAAAATTGGAAATTAATGGAAGTAGAAATTAATCGCGCTGGTTGAACGAGTTCCTGTGAGGTCTGCTCGAATAGATCCGAGTCAACTACGTGCAAGCATTGATAATCAAGCAGTTTCATGTTGCAAACATATGCTCGGAATTTTGAGTCTAGACAAAGCAGGTACAATAGTTAGTCAGGACAAGTACGCTAAAAATAAAAATCCAGCATCAAAAGACCTCGACGGAAATCACGATAGGAGTTGCACAAATGACAGTCTGCTACCTGTTAACGCCTCCGGGGCCGTGCACCCCGTCCTGCGGGGCCAGCCCCAGTCCCGGTATAGCCCGGGGCTGGCCCGGCGGCCCGGCGGGGCGTGGCACGCAGTTCTGGGATTACCTACCTGGACGCGCTGGGACACGTCCCCCATCGTGTCCTAGTGGTCCAGTGGTCAGCGTGACGGGGTCGCAAACTAGAAGTCCGAGGTTCAACTCTCCATCCGGTAAGATATTTCTTCGTTAAGTAAGTGCTTAGTTTCATGTAAATTAAGGTCAGAAGGAACGGACGAGAGATGGAGAGAGGCGGCAGCGAGCTTGCCCGAGGTCCACCAAAGAAAGCAGTTCTATTTTCAACTTGCATATGGCGTATAGGAAAATTCCCATACATGCATGTGAGAATTCCTAGACACGCATGGTAGAACTACGACACGCGTGTATGGGAAAATTCCCATACATGCATGGGAGGATTCCTAGTCACGCATGGTAGAACTACTACATACGTGTATGGGAAAATTCCTATACATGTATATGTTAATAACTTCATAGACATTTATAGGAATTTTAATATATAAATTTTTTACAGTGAACGGGAGCGGGGAAGACATTCTTTATGAAACGATTGATTGAGCAGAGATGCGACATGTTCAACACGTCTTTTGAAACCATCACGACGTGTCCTAAGAACAAAGTCCGATCTGTATGCGCGACGCTCAACAAGGTCCGATCTGTTTGCGCGACGTTCAACAAAGTCCGATCTGTTTGCGTGCGTTTCAACAAAGTCCGATCTGCTTTCGGCCGCGCTCGGGTGGTGGATGTTAAGATCTCTGTGACAATTCTGTTACTGTATCTTTGCCTCTCATTTTTTGTATCAGCTTTTCTTTAATCTTTTAGGATCACGTAGCATCCATTACTTTTTCTCTTCTGCCAATATTAACGAACATATAAATAAAATAAGCCAGCGCTGCAGAGCGCGGCTGAAAGCAGATCGGACTTTGTTGAAACGCACGCAAACAGATCGGACTTTGTTGAACGTCGCGCAAGCAGATCGGACCTTGTTGAGTGTCGCGCATACAGATCGGACTTTGTTCTTAGGACGCGTCGATCATCTTTTATTACTCAGAATGGCAACCTCTGTATGAGGCCATGAAAAATTCCGTCGACTTTAGACAGGAGTTATCTATGCTCGAGGATCACCCCTCTGGTCAAGGTCCTAAACTTGTCGCTATTGACGATTTTATGGATGAAATAAAGGCGCATTATAAAGAAATTCTTAAATTTTCATCAAGGGTTCGCACCATAGAAATCTGAGCATATTTTTCCTCAGTCAGTGTCTTTACCCTGAGGGACTCAGACAAATAAGTTTGAACGCCCATTACATAGTTCTCTTTAAAACGAGTAGAGACTTGGCCCAATTACGCAACTTTTGTCTTCAGGTAGACCCTACTCACTGGTGGGCCCTGTTAGAGTCTTACGAGGATGCCACGAGGGACGGGCACACGTATATTCTTTTTGATTTCAAACCGAAACAGCTTGATCACTTTCGTCTGCGTACTCTCATTTTTCCCGAGGAGGCCACAGTGATGTACATCCCCAAGGGAAAGTATAAAAGAGAGATGAGTGCAGCATTCTGAATCATTCGTTGACGATGGCTCCAGTGGTAAAGAATCACAAGGCCATCCTCCAAGTCCTTCAGACAGGTAAGCCGAACCTGCGCAAAGCTATTATCAAGGAGTCTGACAGAGCTCTCATTTACTCGATTTGCGAAATTTGCGACAGCCTGTTGAGCGGAAATATTCCACTCTCGGAGAGTCAAAGAAAAAAACTGAAACGATACCGCGATCTAATTAGATCTCTCGCTCAAAAAGGCCAGGGGTTAAAGGCAAAGAAAGCCGTTGTTCTGGAAAAGGGAGGTGCGTTCCTCCCTCTTCTCCTAAGCATAGCAGCGTCGATTCTTCCTAGTCTTCTAAAATGAATCATGTTAAAAAGATGATTCTCGTTCCACACGAAAGTGTGGCTAGACTAAATGACCCAACACCGTCCACAACAGAAACACAACTCAGTGCTCTGGACAGTGAGATGGAAAACATTATGCGTAAAAAATATGCTGACGATTCTCTGAAATGGAAACTGTATAACGAGGCCCTTCAGCGTTACCTTCACTTCAAGGGTGAGCAGACCAAACCGGTTGAGATTTCGATCTCGAGCGTGAATGGTGAGAAAAACGAGACGACGTCAATACGGGAACCGGGAACAACTGTCTGAAGCCCTTCCTAAAACGTATAAAGCTGCTGCATTACGACTTTACGATTATCTGTCTCGTGCTGACTCAAAGGTGACTTGGGATTCCTCGGGTGTCGTGTCCCTCAACAACCAGCCTGTGCCCCACTCCAACATCATTGATTTGATTTCTGATCTCACACGCTCACGTAAAAATTTTGAGCCTATAGGTAAAGAAAATTTTGTGAAGGCTTTGTCCCTGACTAATATTCCATTAGAACTCATTCCCAACGAGAAACGAAGAAACGCCATTATTCTTGCACGGAACCAGGGTGGTGGTGGCGCTGCGGTGCCGATCACTAAATGTCGCGTCTCTAAAACACATACACCCAAGCGACTGACTACGCGTGTAACAAAAAAACATGCCTGGAAATCTTGGGGACCTTTTCCATGATCCTGCACACCCAGCTGCATACGGTACAGCATGGAAACTTTGGAACGCTACGGGAGTACCGAAAGAAAAGACACACCGTTACCTACAGGGTGAGGATGCTTCCACACTTCACAAACCGGCACGCCGTCGATTTCCTCGTAGTGTGACTTATGCGGATAATATCGATGAGAGCTGGCAGACGGATTTGACCGCTTTTCAGTCTCTGCAAAAAAAACAAGCAGGCCCGCCCTTCCGCCAAACGTCGTTGCCAGCTCCGCTTCGCTACGCAGGCAACTTCGTTCGGCCGGGGGCGTGCCTGCTTGGCCTGCCGGCGGCGTTCTTGTCAGGCCTGCGGCCCGACAAATAGGATACTCTATGTTCTGTAACAGAATTATAAACATCTCTGTTGCGGGCCTTCGGCCCGTTCCTTCGTGGTTTGGTTTTGAGAGGAGCATCCCCGACAACTTCCTTTTTTTAGGCCCCCGTTAGGGGTGCCTATTGCTCACGCCCGTGAGTTTTTTATTTTTTTATTCTTGACGATGGCCCCTTATGGGCGCAGCCGATCCTGTCGTGCCGATTCACACCAAATTACAATGAAAAATACTACGAAAAATTAGAAATTTTTTGAGATAGGTCTGATGTCAAGCTGTCAATACGTTTTTGCATGAAATGAATTTGCATCCTTAGTTTCTATGGTAATTGCGAGCCGAGCACCCTGTGCCGAGCCAAAATCGAGAGTGGGCGGGGCTTGTGACAATACCGCCAACCTCAGAGTGAGTCCTCAGCTCATGTTTTCAGTAAAAGATACAAAGAAGTCTACCCTTGTGTTCCGTATTAATGCGTGGAGGCTTTGACAGTTGTTTGCTAAAGGCCTGCAACATCATTTTACGTCGTTACTAAATCTAAAACTAACAAAATATATTTTGAGTTGGTTTGAGTGGACACCAAGGCGGCGTTGTTTATAGCTGGCCCGCTCGGCGCCATATTTGTGTTGGAAATGTGATGCGGATAAAATTCACGATTTGTGCTCTCACTGAGAGATTTGACCTAATATTTTTAATTTCTATTTCATTTAATGGTAAGTGTGTGGCAAATGTGAAACTAGAACCCTTTAATTCTTGCCTAGTGGTTCGATTTAGTGGTTGCCAAGCGCGTTGTTGACAGCTGGCCCGCCCGGCGCCATGTTTGTGTTGGAAATGTGAGACGGATAAAATTCGCGATTTGCCTTTGTGTCTGCCTCTGTGTTCCTTGTGAATGTGTAGTGGCTTCCATAACTGTGTGTGCTAAAGGCCTGCAACATAACTTAGCGTCGTCACCAAATTAAAAGCTTGCCAAATATATTTTAAGTTGGTTTGAGGTGGGACGCCGTGAGGCGCCGTGTCGCCGGCCCCGCGCCGGCCCTCTCCAACCATGTCCGCCACGGCCGGGGGCTGAGGCTCTCACCTCACGACTTTAAATCATTGTATAAAGTTATCAAAACGTTGACAAGTCGAACTGAATCCGTAAATATTGTTTCTGCACCAGCAGAAAACGTTTTGGTAAGTTTGAATTCAATCTGGTGAACACAACTCTTGAAATGGTGTATATTTACGTAAATAATTTTACGAATCCAATTTTTTACCTATACTCCTTGAAACTTTGGGAAACGATTTCCGCATGTCTGAAACTGCCTCTTTCACATTTATTTTGGCTGTCTAACATATTGTTCGGCTAAAATAAATAGTCGCTGGTGCGTTAGTGGAGGTCCCAGCCTAGAACCATGAAAGCGACAGGACTGGGCACTCACACCTCAAACGCGCCTCGTTCTGTCGGAGGCGGCGGCGCCTCCCCCAGCCGGGCCACCGGCCTTCTTTTGTTGAGTAGAGGTCCCAGCCTAGAACCTAGAAACGACAGGACTGGGCACTCACACCTCAAACGCGCTCCGTTCTGTCGAAGGCGGCGGCGCCTCCCCCAGCTGGCTGCGGATTGTCTAGCCTACGTTTTCCCTGCGGCCAGGAGTGCCAGCGAGCCAAGCCGGATCGCGGCATTGTCGCCAGCTCTCGGGGCTTGGGTGCTCGGGCGCTCGGCCCCTCTGCCCCTCCGCGCGTGGCGCACAGGGGAGGAAGGAGGACCGTGGTATATTCAGTTACTTAACCAAAAAAGAAGGAAAAAAAATAATAGCTCAATTTTTGGGACTTCTGTTTAGCGGATAAAATAAATTCGTGATGTGATTCTCGCAAATAGTTCTGACTTAAATTCTTTCTCATTCTGTGGCTAGTTTTAAAACCTAGGGGGCCGTTTAACGCGTTAGCGTTAGAATTTTTTTTTTTTGAACGAGAAGCCTATCAAGTTGTTGTAGAGAAACAGACCGGTCGTGGGTAAAAGCAACACATATGACTTGGTATTTTCAGTGATTGCTCGTTGAGAAATATTACTTTCGTAACCGTGTTGTTTGTTATGAGAACTAACACAGAAGCTCTATATTTACGACATCTTTGATTATTCTTCAATACCCAATTTCACCCTTTTCATGTAGTTGGAAGTAGAGATGTGCGAACATGTTCGGATTCGAACGAACACGAACGAACCGAACACGATGTTTGTTCGTTCGGAAACGAACATTAAATGTTCGGGCACGAACTGTTCGGAAAATATCGTCTCAGAGCGTTGCGCGCGCGCGCGCGCGTGTGTGTGTGTGTGTGTGTGTGTGTGTGTGTGTGTGTGTGTGTGTGTGTGTGTGTGTGTGTGTGTGTGTGTGTGTGTGTGTGTGTGTGTGTGTGTGTGGTCTTTACGAGGGTGAGGGTTATCGTTAAGCAATGGCTGCCGATAACTGGAACATCCCATCTTTACTTCAGCCTCAGGAAGAATGAATGTACAGTAACGATGCGTGCATCGCGACAGCAGCCCGCCCTTCTGCTTTGAAAATGTGAGATCACCGTGTAACACTCTGGAAATCCAAATGTGCGAATGTCGAACACTTGCAGATTCATTCAAACACTTGGACACTCAAACGTGAAAATACCCTATAAGAAACTTGACACGTTAGAGTGACCAAGTGCGCGAATGAATCCTCGCACACCTACAAGTGTGCGACATACACACACTTGGGTTTCTAGTGCAGTGAAGACTGGAAAGACAAGGGAAATTAAAACACCGCAAAATAAATGAATAAACTTCCTGTTCTGTAATGCAGTGTCTCCTTTTACTTAATATCGTGCAGCAGTGAAATGGGGCGATTTTGGGGTTTTCGTGAAAGTTCGAAGAATAAGTGCGGTGTTTCAAATAAATATTTTGGAAGGCGGTATTACAGTCCTAGCCAACAATAAGGAGCCTCAGCCATCAGCTACACTCTCAGACTTTTAAAAGACTATTTTCACTATAAAATGGTATTCATACGTGTATAATGAAATTTGTCTGCAAAGTTTACTTTTTTGTTGAGAGGGCTAATAAGCTCGTGAGAAAAAAGTCAGAGCGGTATAGGAGAATGTCATTTGAATAGACAGAAATGTTTATTCTATCGAAGTACAGTACTGTACTACCCTAAAATAAACGTTTCTGTCCATACATTTAGTCATTTAAGTTTGTAGATCCTGACGTTTTAGATTCTTGCTAATTAGCCTGTTAACAAAAATGTATGATTTGTAGACAAATTTCATTGTCCGTAGACATTACACTGAAAGAAGTCCATTACAGATCTGAGCGTGTACAAGTGTGCGACATACATACGCTTGGGTTTCCAATGCAGTGGAGACTGGTAAGACACGGGATATCAAAACACTGCAAAATAAATGAATACATTTCCTGTTCTGCAATGCAGTGTCTCCTGTTACTTTATATTTTGCAACAATGAAATTGGGCGATTTTGGGGTTTTCGTGAAAGTTCGAAGAATAAGTGTGGTGTTTCAAATAAAATTTTTGGAAGGCGGTATATTGCAGTCCCAGCCAACAATCAGGAGCCTCAGCCATCAGCTAGTGGTTGCGTTTGAAAGTATCCTGGCGATGCATCCTCTTGCACGGCGCGAGGCTGCCACTGTTCAGACGTGACAAGTCCTAGCAAAATCAAGGTTATTTTTTTTTAAAAAAAAAGTATTCTTTGTGCCTAAAAAAAAGGTGGTCCTTTTCATTCGTTGGGAAAACTCTCGAGATTATTTTACAGGCAAAGCGACCCGGCTCGGTCTGGATGTTCCATCCACACTCGTAATTACCATAGAAAAGAAGGATGTAACTTACTTTTATGGAAATTTGGCCAAACAGCTTGACATCAGGCATATCTTTAAAAAATTATTAATTTTCGTAGTATTTTTCATTAGAGTTTTGTACGAATCGCTTGGGCACGATTGGCTGCGACCATGAAGGGCCATCGTCGAGACTAAAACAAAACTTTCTGGCGAAAGCAATAGGCACTCCTAGCGTGGGCCTAAAACATTCTGGTATTGTTTTTCTCCCGGCCGGGTCAATGCGGTCTGCTGGCTCGGGTTGTCATTGTCGTAGAAACACAGGATGCAAACGCCATGTTTTTCCAAAAATGAATTGATAGTTTGACAACGGACAAACCTCAACTTTTTTTTTCTAATTTTCTGCCAAATTTTTATCAGAATTTTGTGTGAATTGGCTCGACTGGTTCGGCTGCACCCATAATACACTGTTGAAAAATACCACGGTAATGCCTTCTGTTCGCGCCGTAAATTTGTTACCCGGTCCCAGACCGTAATTTTTGACTACGGTCTGAATCGCTTGGTACACTCCGTCCGTAGCCGCGAAATATGTTGAGGAAGTTCAATTGAGCACATTCCATCCACGATAAAGTACAGGCTGCACCGTAAGGATACGTTATTGTCGGACTGTACACGAAAACTGCGGTATAAACCTTTGGCATACCGTAACTCTCTACGGTATTTTTAACAGTGTAGGCCATAGTCAGGAATAAATACAAAATAAATAAATATATAAATAAATAAATAAATAAATAAATAAATAAATAAATAAATAAATAAATAACTTAAGGTGAGTGGGTAACCAGGTGGATGTAGGTGCCGAATTCAGTTAGGGTCTCAAAATACGCAATCTAGCCTAACCAAAACCAAAACCAACTAAAATTAACCTTGCCCTCAGGAGTGAATGTAAAGAAGCGGGCGGGTAGAGGTGCCGATCTTTGAGTGGGTCTCAAAATATGCTAACCGCCACGGTCTGCACGGTCTGCACTGGACACATGGTCAGCGAAAAGTACTATCACCGGAAGAGGGACCGGGGAGGCGACTGGTGGCTGCTCCCTACGTGTCAGTAGCAGCTCAGTTCAAGCAGAGAGAGGACGCGTGTGTCCAGTCCGTCAGTGTGACACCAAGGTGCATCCGTCTGTATCGGAAAGCGCTCCTTTAACTCTTATCGCGGCAACTGTCTGTATGTGTGGTGCGTGTGTTCAACTCTTCATCGTGACACCAAAGAGCATTTGCATGAGCGTGCTGTGTTAGTTCTAAATTTTTCATCGCGAAGGCAGGTCGCATCTGTCTGTGCGTGTAGTGCCGTTGTCCTGCAATACATCACTTCAGCAAGGAGCACCTGTCAGTGTGCGTAGTAAGTATTTTCTTTCTTGTTTTTGTTTTTGTTTGTGCAATAGCCGAATCCAAAACACCAGGATTCCTGTTTGTCCTATTATCTGTTTAGTTAAGGGAGAGGGGGCACATAGTGACAGATTTCTTGTTTCCGGTTCTGTGTGCACGAATATGGGTACTGACCTAATTGTTTCACTCAAGAGCAAAGTTTGGCCTTAGTTTATTACGAAAAAAAATAATTCCACGTGATAGAAGCTCTTTAAAACGACGCTGAAAGCATGAAAGTAAAACCTGCATCTGTCACTATTTGCCTCTGGGTGGGGTAAATAGTGACAGCATAGGGGAACATAGTGACAATGGGCTTTCTGTGATAAAACGATTTTCCTGGGGTATATAAAATATGTCTCAAACGGTTCTGAAGTAGTTTGTTGGGCAGAGGAAAGCAATTTCTGCTTACTTCTTTCTTTTTTTGAAGCAGCTTCTGGTCCTACAGGCCGCAGCTGCACCGGGAGAAGGAACTTAACCTTCAATGTGTGTTACTGTGGTGGTTCAATAGGAACTTGAAGCACAGCCTGAGACCACCTCTTTTTCATCACGCCCCTGCGCGAGCTGCGCAAAAATCACGAGAACCCCCGCGCAAACTGGAAGAAAAGGCTCAAAAATGCGAAAAAAATATTTTATGACGGAAATCACCTTGGCTGGACTAGAACAACCTTAAAACACGCCCGTTCCAATTTTGGACTGCATATGACCGATAAACGAGGAGATAATTAGCAAAATATAGCAAAAACAGTGAAAAAGGGTTAAAAACCCATAAAAATCGGAATGTCCTTACCACGTACGATGTCAGCGAGGGCAGATGCGGATTCCCCGTGAAAATTGGATGCAAGATCAAAAAAAAAGTCGTGGCGTTTTCAAAATTGGCCGTTTGGGAATCGAATAAGTACACCAAAACTGCCAAAATTCTTCAAAACTGGTAAAAAATCGACGAAATCGGCAATGTCCCCAGCCCGTAGGATGTTGGCGAGGGCAGATTCGGATTCCCCATTAAAATTGGATGCAAGATAAAAAAAAAGTCGTGGCGTTTTCAAAATTGGCCGTTTGGGAATCGAATAAGTACGCCAAAACTGCCAAAAATGTTTTGAATCGGTGAAAAATCGGGAAAAAACCTGTTTTGTCTATCTTTTACCAGTTATGAACTTTTTTGGTAGTTTTGGCGTACCTATTCGATTCCCAAACGGCCAATTTTGAAAACGCCACGACTTTTATTATTGATCTTGCATCCAGTTTTCATGGGGAATCCGAATCTGTCCTCGCTGACATCCTACGGGCTAGGGACATTGCCAATTTTGTCGATTTTTTACCAGCTTTGAAGATTTTTGGCAGTCTTGGCGTAGTTATTCGATTCCCAAACGCCCAATTTTAAAAACGCTACGACTTTTATTTTCGATCTTGCATTTAATTTTCATGGGGAATCCGAATCTGCCCTCGCTGTCATCCTATGGGCTGCGGACATTGCCAATTTTATCGATTTTTTACCGGTTTTGAAGATTTTTGCCAGTTTTGGCGTACTTATTCGATTCCCAAACGGCCAATTTTAAAAACGCTACGACTTTTATTTTCGATCTTGCATTTAATTTTCATGGGGAATTCGAATCTGCCCTCGCTGTCAACCTACGGGCTGGGGACATTGCCGATTTTGTCGGTTTTTTACCAGTTTTGAAGATTTTTGGCAGTTTTGGCGTACTTATTCGATTTCCAAACGGCCAATTTTGAAAACGTTACGACTTTTATTTTTGATCTTGCATCCAATTTTCATGGGAAATCCGAATCTGCCCTCGCCGACATCGTACGTGGTAAGGACATTCCGATTTTCATGGGTTTTTAACCTTTTTTTCACTGTTTTTGCTATATTTTGCTAATTACCTCTTCGTTTATCGGTCATATGCAGTCCAGATTCCGAACGGGCGTGTATTATAGTTGTTCTAGTCCAGCCAAGGTGATTCCCGTCATAAAATATTTTTTCGCATTTTTGAGCATTTTGTCCCACTGTGCCGCGGTTCGACCCTTAATGAGAAATTCCCTATTTAGCGCACTTGCCACGCAAAATTCCTGCATGTGTAAAGGGTTTATCGTAAAGGCTAGTGCTGGAAGAGTCCCGCACCTTCCCCGCACATCTACAGTAAGATTTTTCCAAGATTTTCCCCATTTGCCAGGGCAAGAAAAGTCCGATAGCTGCCTTGGACATCTGCGCGTACAGGATTGTCTCCACACGTCAGTGCAGGCAAAGTCCTACACCTGTCTCGCACATCTGCTATACGCTGTCTTCCTAAAACTACAGAAAGTTGTGTCGGAAATATTCTATTCAATGTATCTGTGAAAAAACTTCATAAACATTTGTGTGATTTGCCGATAAACATATTTTCAGTGTATTTCTGGGATAGTACATGTGAAGGCTTTAGTTTAATGATTTTAAAAACACAAAAAATACTCCACATTAAATCTTAAAATAGCATTTTGATGTTTAGCTGTCAGAAAAGCAAGGATCGACCAATAATTCACAGTGACATATTTTACTTCACTTCAAAAGCGTCGAGAAACTACTGTCACTGATTGCCCCAGAACGTTTGTCACTATGTGCCCCATGAGACGTCACTGTTAAAAAAGTTCTTAAAAATAAGGAAAGATTTTCTCTTATTTTTAAGAACATATTCACAAGTTATGAAATTTTATAAAAGTTTATCGAAATTAAGAACATTTTTGAAATATCAAATTAGGATTTAAAATATAGCAAGAAAGTTAATAAAATTAAGTAAATTTTATGTAAATGTCATAACAGCATTATTAGACTTACGATTGTCTTGTACACTTAAGAAACAGCTCGGAAAATTCAAAGTACTTCTTAAAAATTCATCCAAGTTTTGAAATTGGGACATGGAATTTTCGTGTTTAATTTTTACTGGAGGAATTAATATTGAATTTTACCCGGCGGTATATAGCGATATGTCTTGTTGAGTGCCTAAAGTTCAATGATAAACGTGCTCCTTGCGCACTAAACAGCTAGTAATCTTCATTGAATATATGCTTCATATTGGTGACTTAGCTTTGTTCAGCATTTGCGTCCCGAACAATATTTCTTTAGGCCTTGGCGACTCGTTAGACTCGAAAAAAGGAGTCATAATATGTTTGAACGCGCAAATTGCTGAGATAAAACAAGTAGGAAAAATGGCATTCCTAGTTAGTGTCTGATGCGTATGTTTCCAGGATACATGATAAAAACATGAATGTGAGAAGAGAAAATAACTTCGGAAACAGTGGCAGCAATGTATTGGATACTCGTGCCATTGCGAGGTTAACTTATGGAGAGCGAACCTTTGCCATCAGTCCCGATGCACCGATACGGTGGAATTACGTGTCAACGTCTGCAAGTAGCACTTCGAGCCCGGGCTACATTCTTGGGACAGGTTCAACACTTTTGCCTGGTTTCCGTCGGATTGGTGGTCAAGTTACGCCCTTGTATGATGCAACGAGATCCAGGCAGAGCGGTTATGAAATAATTGCGCCGCGTTATGAGCAGGTCCAGTTGCCAACACTGCCCGTTGGGCGCAGAGGACTTGCTACTGCTTCAGGGTACGACTATCCTGACAGCGGATCATGGACACAGACAATGGAAACACTTCCATCCAGCAACAAGAAAAAAAATACATGTGAGTTCTTCTTTCTATCGTGCTGGTACTTGTATGTACCAGTTATGTCAAATGTATTATACGTGAAACATAAAACATGCAAATTAATGAAAGATGATTCAATTTCTTAAAATTCTAACTTTTCTTAACTTCATGTATTTGTCGCATTACAGGCTGGGCATTGTCATCAGATGATTCACAGAATTATTTCAAGATCTATGAGAATGGAGGGGGTCCTATTCAGAGGGAAAATTTACGGCCTACCCGCATTGCTTGGAATCATAGGAATGACGAAAAAGACGCGGATGACGACTTTTTCACATTCCTGAAAGCATTGCTTTCAAGTGAATGTCGTACTAGTCTGAAAACAGAGCGTGTGGGGAAGTACAATAGTTCAGTGTTGGAGTGGTACCGTGGAAGATCCGACACTGTCTATAAGTGTCTTCAATGTGGCCTATTTTTTGTAAATGAGTATATCCTCAATTCACACATTAAAAAAAAACACAGTGGCAAAATGTCTATCCAAAAAATGTTGAAGAAGATTCTAAGGGAGTTCTTTTCATCGTTTGGAAATGTTTTCATCGGAACAGAAGTTCGAAAAGAGAATTGCAAGAAGGAGGTAAGGATCAAATTTCTTTATAGTAATCAAACTCTGACCGCATCCTTGGTACATGAAACTGCAGTGTTAAATAAACTAAACAAGTTAGAGAAGCGTGACTAAAACACAACTAAAATATACTCGTGCTTTCCAAGCTTATTTCTTATAATATTCTATCCTATCCCTTTTTACTTACAATGTTAAAATTTTATTAATAATAAATGAACTGTATTTCATGTATTAAGTTTTCTTAATATTTTTGTATGTCTTGTGTGTAGATAAAGTAGGAAAACGAGTAAAAAATTGATTGTGACTGATATATTCTTTTTACTCTTTTAATGAATAGGAATGTGAGGAGGCCAAATCAGAGACATCCGCAATCATTAATGAACTCACTGAAACAAACCAGGTACCCGATCAGAAAGTTGAGTTAGTTGTGGGCTACGCTGGGGTCCCACAACAACCACCTGGTGCAAGTGAGCCAGAAGGAGAATCTGCACCTGTTCGTATGGACGCACATGGTGCAGAAGATGGAGGAGTATTCTTCGGGGACGGAAGTGTTCAGGAAACATTGACAATTATTGAAGGCACAGAGAATGTAAGGTTTTCTTCCTTCATCGTTTGACTTTTTTAATTACTTTAGGAAAAATGGGTACCCTAGATTGATATTGTTTCTCTTAGTTGCAGCTAGAGCGGGAGCGAGAGCTACCTCGACAGGAGATTTGGGCCACTCCATTTCGTTTTGCGGGAAGCCGTTCTCTTCGCACAGAATCAGCAGGGGATTGCCTCTTTCAAAGTTTTGCGTCAGTCGTTGGTGACGATTATTTTCGATTGAGGCGCCAGGAGCTACTTGAGTACTTTCGGCAGAGATGGAACCAAGCGGACACTTACGATATGTCGGCCTTTGGAAATGAGAGAATGACAGTGCTGTTACGCGACATACCGAGGAATGCAAATGGTGAACCGTTTGCAACCTGGGAAGAGTTCGAGTGTTGGTACAATGAGGAAAGGCCAAAGCATACTCAGGTAGCGATACCGCTTATCATTTATTAAAATTAGTTACTTAGATGTTCCCACCTTGTATAAGCAGTATTTGCGATATCTTGCAAATGTGTTGCACGCCGACGCGCCAGTCTTCATGTACTTAATTTTCACCGATAAACAGGCGTTAAAAATGCCGCAATTACAGGCGACAGCACACCTTTGATCATGTTTTAAAGATATAGTTAGAAAAGTTTTCATAAATTTTAAAACGCCAGGGGGATTTCACCAAGGGTCTGAAACCTTCTGATATTTGGCGTTATTCACGTTATCTTGTAAAAGTCACGTGCTAGTTATCCTATCGTGACTGTGTCCCGTTTCGAAATCAGTTGAGTAGTGTATCCCAGTATGAGTTATTTGGAGGTCCTTCTCTGAAATCAAAAGTTTTAAACTGACACACACGAGTGTTAAACACAGTGTTGAACACTTTTAGATGTTTGGTTCTAATGTTGTCACGTATCTTAGGAGAGAAAAGTGATGCACAAGTTCTGTAGCTTCACATATCAGTACAATACTTTATACTTTCTATAAAATACACAGGCTGTAGCAAAGAGTTAAAAAGTGTTAAACACTTTTAAGTGTGTGTCTGTTGAACGCATTTCATTTCAACGTAATGGTACGAAGTAACAGTAAGCGGAACGTTTCCTGGTGGTTGCACAAATACTAATAGTCGTTTCTGTGCATCGTTCTGTTTCATGTCCTATACCGCAAGTATTTCTTGTATCCGTTTTTAATAGTATCACGATAAATACGGTTCGGGCAAATAACGCAAGGGACCCGTAGCTTAACATAACAAACATCATTTGTTAGTTATAAAATTTAACATAGTTGTAAATTAAATTTAAAGTTAAGTTACTTAACGTAACGGTTAAGAATTGGTTATTCTCTTAACGTTAAAGATATAACAAATTTCTTAACGTTACAAGCAGCTTTCGTTTATTTCATTTCTCATGTCGCACAGATGCGAAAAACCACATAACTTAAAAAAATTACCCAACTACTTTGTGTTAAATCTGTAACGGTTACTCGATTATCAGAAGTGTATGTGTTAATTCTTTATCTGTTAAGTGTCATGGTATGCATTATCAGTTATCGGGTAAGAAATTAACGGTTAACAAAATGTTATGAGGTGCTGGTTTGTTAAGTTACGAGTCCCTGAATAACGCAGTAGTAATAGTACACATGAAAAACTACAGCAGTGTGTACCAATACTCCGCGGTACTTCAGTCACGCACCGGGTGACGCAAATTTGTTCTGTTACGGACTTCTGCACGAGCCACACTGGAAATTCGTATGTTAATATGTCGCTCACTTGTAGATGAGCGAATAAATTTGCTCACTTGTTAGTGAGCGAATAACCATTCGCACACTTGTTGGTGAACGAGGAACCATTTGCTTACTTGTAAGTGAGTGAAGAACTATTCGCTGCCTTCTAGGTGTGCGAAGAACTATTGCGCTCACCAACTAAAGAGCTAATAACTATTTGCTTACTTCCATTTACTTAAATAGAGTTAAACTCATTCTCATATAATAAATGAGAAAAATATTTGAATCCATCATATAATTCAACCTGTCCAGAATTTTTTTCAGGGGGAAATAAAACTGCACACAAGGTGCTATTCGAATCAACTCCTAGTTAGTTTTTACGTTTGTTTGCACATATGTTAGAAATTCCCATATGATCATTATTTTGATAACTAAGAATAATACAATGAATTTCCGTTTAATTTAAAGGGTTAGAGGTATTAAAATACAGCTAAATGTGAGGTCAGCTCGTACATTTAATTGTATTTGAATACTTCTAGCCTTATAAATTAAAGGAAAATTCATTATAATGTTGTCATTTATCAAAGTATTGATGTTTGGGAATTTCTGACATCCACATGTACTACAAACAAGCGTATTGCCTTAGCTATGACCTCCATGAACATGAGCACTGCGTACAATGAGTTAAGTAACTTGTTCAATGCAGTATTCTATCCATATGAGAAAAACAAAAAATTGTCTAGTTGGCAAATTTGATAGATTCAAACAATTTTCCCATATATTATATGAGAATGAGTTCAACTCTACTTTTGTAACAGCAAGTCGATACCTACAATGCAAACAAACGTAGTTCCCGAGCCCTGGTGCAGACTGACGTACTTCTGAGACCCTCGGGGCAAACTAACGTACTTCTGAGACCGTCGGGGCAGACTAACGTAGTTCCTATCTTTTTAACCAAGAACTACGTTAGTCTGCCCCAAGGGTCTCAGAAGTACGTTAGTCTGCCCTGAGGGTCCCAGAAGTACGTTTGTTTGCCCCGAGGGTCGGGAACTACGTTTATTTGCATTGTAGGTATCGAAGTGAGCAAATAGTTATTCACTCTTTTGTTGGTGAGCGAATAGTTCTCTACACACCTAGAAGTGAGCGAATAATTCTTCGCGCACCTAGAAGTGAGCGACTAGTACTCGCTCATTCCAAGTGAGCAAATGGTTCTTCGCTCACCAACAACTGTGCGAATGATTATTCACTCACCAACAAGTGAGCAAATTTATTCGCTCATCTACAAGTGAGTGCCATTCGTTCATTTAGATTTGCAGTGCATGGCTTTCTGTATGATAGCAATTCAATGATAATTGTTTTAATTGAAAAATTGTTGGCTACGCTTCACTTTTGGTTGTCATTTGTTGGGTTATGTTTCTTCTTATTGTTGACAGATGCGACTCATGGTTGTCTTGATGACTATTTTGCGTTGGGGCCAGTCTTACCATGGAACTGTTATCCCTGACTACATGATTAAGTCTGAGGGCTTAGTTCATTTTATAAATCCATCAGACTACTTTGTGTTTATGTCAAAAGAAGGAGAATTTGGAACGCAAAATGAAGTGGTCAACTTTTCACATCTTTTTCGAATGAGAGTTCGGGTTGCTGATGTAAGTCATTCCTTTGCCATAATAAATGCGAGAAAATTACCTGAGTCTTAACATCAAATTATTTTAGGTTTCAACCAATGTGACTATTGATTCCATTGATGAACTGAATGAACATTGGCCATGGTTCGCACTAAGGTTTAGCGGGGAGAGCACTGAAGGCCTTGGCGGACATTACGAGCCATTTGTAGACTTTAGAGACATTTTTGGCGTACCTGTAGGTAAATGTGTAGGTGAGTGTCAGCAATGCAGATGTCACTTACAAAGATATGTTTTTGGCCTATTTATTATGATCCTTTTGTTTGCAGTCGGACTACAGAACACTGAAGACATAAGTCGCATCAATGAAGGTATCTCACCGAATGCCACATCACTGGTGCGTATATGGATCGTTCTCTTATTTTGTTATTCTCTTAACGCTTGTGGTGGAGTGAAAACGGTAACTTTAATTTGACTTCAGTTCACTTAAAAATAATAAAAACAAATTTAATTTTATGTTAAGTGTAGGGTTTGTATATGAATATATCATCTCTGCTTTAAAAAAAAAAATGATACACGTAAATGTACACCATTTCAAGAATTCTGCTCACCAGATTGAAGTCAAACTTACCACACCGTTTTCTGCAGGTATAAAACTACTATTTACGCATTCAGTTCGCCTTGTCAACGTTTCGATAACTTTAAAAAATGATTTAAAATCGCGAGGTGGGCACATCAGCCACCGACCATGGCGGACATGCTTGCTTGGCCTGCTTTCGCGTTGTTGACACAACATGCCAACCAAATAAATTGAAAAAAATCACTGCTCTCATAACGTTACGATTTGAACTCATTCTTTGAGGCACACATTTAGTTGGCAGAACCGGGGCAAGTTTCAGTAAAACTGAAGTAGTTTTAAAGAAGGCAGTACGGTGGTCACGTGCGAATTTCAGTGGTGCTATCTCATTCTTGC
Source organism: Frankliniella fusca (assembly GCA_029379305.1). Taxonomy (NCBI): domain Eukaryota; kingdom Metazoa; phylum Arthropoda; class Insecta; order Thysanoptera; family Thripidae; genus Frankliniella; species Frankliniella fusca. The sequence continues at coordinate 1,745,523 of JAHWGI010001401.1, read as the reverse complement.
GCTCGAAACTAAAGGCTGGCTTTGTTTGAACGCAGACTTTAGAGGTTTCTCTTTCGCTCCGTGTTGGCTCGTCTCGGCCTACCCCCTCCACGAAAAAATATCCCCTTCCCCTGTTCATTTTGCCTGACGAGCCGAGCATTACCATAGAAACTCGAATTTCAATTCAAATTTACAAAATTTCTGCAATACAGATTTCAACTAGACTTCAGAATCAAATGTACCAGATTACATTCTAAAGGCATGCTTAATACTATCGAATTCCCTTCAGCAGTTTTTTTTCTGTCGTAAGGGGCCATATGAAACAAAACACGCACGTTTTCCAGCGATTTTAGAAGGCAACTCCGTTGCCTAAAAACGGTGGGGCTGCGGGTAGCCTCAGCGCCCAGCTTGCGACAGGTAGATTGCGGCGCGAGATATTCGACTGCAGCGCGCGACAGTGACAGCGACAATGGCATGAAGGCCTTAGGATTCGCCCCAGGGACCCGTAACTTAACATAACAAACATCATTTGTTAGTTATAAAATTTAACATAGTTGTAAATTAAATTTAAAGTTAAGTTACTTAACGTAACGGTTAAGAATTGGTTATTCTCTTAACGTTAAAGATATAACAAATTACTTAACGTTACAAGCAACTTTCGTTTATTTCATTTCTCATGTCGCACAGACGCGAAAAACCACATAACTTAAAAAAATTACCCAAATACTTTGTGTTAAATCTGTAACGGTTACTCGATTATCAGAAGTGTATGTGTTTATTCTTTATCTGTGAAGTGTCATGGTATGCATTATCAGTTATCGGGTAAAACATTAACGGTTAACAAAATGTTATGAGGTGCTGGTTTTTTAAGTTGCGGGTCCCTGATTTGCCCCTAGAGCTTTGCTTCTAGTTATTCGTTATCGAGATTGAAAATTAGCTCACTCAGTTTATTGCTATTTATTATTTGTCAAGGGATTTCTGTACCAAAGGTATCATCTGCTTAGAATCGAAGTCAAAATGCACTTCATATTTATTTCTGCAAGTATTAAATGGGAGTAGAAGTTGATTGAAAGCACAAGTGTATTTCATTACGCCAAACAGAAATGTTATTAACACACAATGTTCTAAATGAACCACCAGCGCGGTTGCGTGGGAAAGAGGGGGATAGTCGTAATAGTTTGAGTGACAAAGAGGGAACTAAAGTTGGTCGCAGGGGGCAACACTGCTCAGCACGCGGAGAACGATGGACGAGACGAGAAGACGGTTCTTTTGCCCTTTAATTATTTTTGTACTTCGAAACTTTCTCTGATAGTATAAGTGAGATAAAACATTATATTAGTACTTTCTTTAAGATAAAAGTATCTTGGATAAATGTATGATATGCTTATTAAGAGATGGCAATAATACAACTTTGGACGATATGGCAGCTGAGATAGTATATTTGGATTCAAAGATACGTAAATTTGAAAGGAAACGTTGGACCGAAAATTTGCTGAGGAGTTTACGATAAGATTTCTCAAAAATAGTTTTTTTTTGAGACAAGATAACAATAAACTTATATTTTTGTGTTGGTATTGTGATGCAGGTAGTACCCGGATCCCTGTCATCCACCATTAGTACTCCAGCATGCAGCACGGCATTCGACGGTGCATTTGACGTGCCTTTGACTACATCCACTAGTACCTTCTCACCGCATCGCAGTCCTATTCGCTTCAAGGACTGCATTCCGTGGATGTCCCCAATCACAACGCCCTGTAAACGAAGATACTCTTACCGGAAGAACAGGCTACTTAACACCTCGTCTGAAGACGATGACTCTGTGGCATCCCCTCCAATAAGCCCTGTGCATCACTTACAAAAGAGATTGTACAGCCAGGTCCTTGCAGGGACAGCATCACTAAGTCTTACTCCACCGCTGCATCATCGCGCAAGCACCATACTAGACGTAGCCCTTGTGGCCGCTGATCGGCAAAGCCAACCTGGTCTGGATCTCAGCAGCAGCGGCAGCCAGGCAGATAATAAGAAGACCACAAAGAGGCTGTCAAAAGCAGAAAAGAAGAAACTGGCAAACCAGAGAAAAGCAAAGGCAATGCAGTTAAAGAGAGAAAATGAAGTGGCTAAACTCGCAGAGAGAGAGCGAAATGCGGATGCAAAGAGGAGGAAACGAGAGACGGAATCTTTCAGACAGTCCGAAGCAGAAAGAGACGCGGTGGCTAGGCGAAAAGCGCGTCTTGACAAACTACGCCGGCAGCAGGAGGCAGAGCGCGACAGAGAGGCGAAGCGTATTGCAAGGCTGGATGCTGAGCGCCGGCAGCAGGAGGCAGAGCGCAGCAGAGAGGCCATGCGATTTGCAAGGCTGGATGAAGAGCGCCGGCAGCAGGAGGCAGAGCGCAGCAGAGAGGCCATGCGATTTGCAAGGCTGGATGAAGAGCGCCGGCAGCAGGAGGCAGAGCGCGACAGAGAGGCGAAGCGTATTGCAAGGCTGGATGCTGAGCGCCGGCAGCAGGAGGCAGAGCGCAGCAGAGAGGCCATGCGATTTGCAAGGCTGGATGAAGAGCGCCGGCAGCAGGAGGCAGAGCGCGACAGAGAGGCGAAGCGTATTGCGAGGCTGGATGAAGAGCGCAGGCAGCAGGAGGCAGAGCGCGACAGAGAGGCGAAGCGTATTGCGAGGCTGGATGAGGAGCGCCGGCAGCAGGAGGCAGAGCGCGACAGAGAGGCGAAGCGTATTGCGAGGCTGGATGAAGAGCGCAGGCAGCAGGAGGCAAAGCGCGACAGAGAGGCGAAGCGTATTACACGTGGAAACGTACACAATCGGGAACAGGAGGCCGCCAGAGACTGCACAGCCAGACAGTTAAGAAGACAAGACCCGGCTGCAAGACAGCACGAGCATGTACTCCGGGCCATTCGTGGAGCAGAACGGAATACGTTTCCAGTTATGGAAGCCGAGTTCCGTATGAAGTGTAAGGAGGGGCCTACGCACATTTGCTGCTGCTGTGGCCAGCTTTGGTTCAAAGCCTCTATTACAATATGGTCTGAAGAGCAGATTGCTGAGAAAGTGCACGTGGATGGCTGGAGTGACGCGTGCGGCGTGCAGCGGTCTAGTGGTGACCCGTACACGCTTTGCGGAACATGTAAAAAGTATTTCATGCAGGAGAAACGGATTCCTCCGCTAGCATTGATCAACGGCCTACGCTTCCCTGACGTGCCTCCTGCGCTCCAGGGGTTGCGGCCCTTGGAGGAGAGGCTGGTTAGCCCCCGCATTCCTTTCATGCAAATCCGTGAGCTGGGGGTATGTCGCCAGTATGGGATACGTGGTAGCTGCGTAAATGTCCCCGTAGACATCAACAGGGCCGTGTCCGCTCTGCCTCGACATCTGGGTAACGTGCAAACTGTGTTCGTTAAGCTGGTCCGGCGGATGAGAGACACCCATGCATACGCATCGGACCACGTCCGCCTACCTATTGTCTTTGAGGCTGCACGGTATCTCATCAACACACCGCTCTTCATCCAGTACGGCATCACGCTGGATGAAAACTGGCTAGAGCAGGTACAAATCGAACTAGACCAGCTGCAGCAGGACCTTGACCGGGAAGACGACAGAGAAAATGCAGATGACCCTGGAGAACACGAAGATGACGCGGCGTGGGAAGACGTCAACGAAGAGGACGAAATGCTGGCGGACCAGGAAACACTGCTCGATGACGTTGACATCATTTCCCCGGATACCGGTATTAGTATAGCTCCGGGTGAAAACAGGATGCCAACATCACTTCTTTTCGACAAGCACGTGGAGGAGCTGTCATTTCCAACCATCTATTGTGGGCTGGCGAGGAATGTAGCCAGCAGTGTCAGTATCACGCAGATCGCCAAAGCAGAGGCCAGAATGTTCGACAGGCGGTGCGCGGCTAATATTCCCAAGCTGTTCCTGTCCTTCTGTCGCCTCCGCCGCCACAAGATAGCTGCACAGGTCACCCTGGCTCTTCGCAAGAAAAGGTACCGCACTCACGTGACTGTCCGCGATATGCTGAACGCAGAAACTGTTGAACAGCTTATTCAGCATAACGATGGCTACAAGATTCTGCAGGTAGACCGCTCCAGTCCCGCCTACTGGGAACGCAAGAAGAAAACTGTATTTGCAATGTTTCGCCAGTTTGGTCTGCCAACGCTTTTCATCACGTTCTCGTGCGCTGAGACTCGTCTTGTGGAGCTTTTGATGATCCTTAGCAAGGTGGCCACAGGCGTAAATATCACGGAGGACGAAGCGAGAGCTATTGCCTGGCAGGATAAAGTGCGGCTTGTGCAAGCCGATCCTATCACCGTGACGCGATATTTGCACCGCAGATTCAAGGAGATGTGGAAGGTCTTGGGTTCCAGAGGGGGTCCATTTAAGGACTACAGGATGTGGCACCATTTCTTTCGCGTGGAAATGCAGCACCGCGGATCAATGCATTATCACTGCATCCTCTGGCTTGAAGGTGCCCCACTGTTTAATCCGGCGAATCCAGAGAGTGAAGAGGAGTGCGTTGAATTCATCGACGAATTGATCACGTGTATGCTAGACCAGGATATGGGTGAGCTGCTTAACGTCCAGTTCCACCGGCACAGCAGGACATGCCGGAGGCAAGTGGGGGGTAGGCGCGTTTGCAGGTTCGGCGTGCCCTTCTCGCCCATGCGACGCACTCGCATCCTGCTGCCTTTCGAAGAATCTGTCCCGGACGACGTCAGGAAGCAGTTGTCAGCAGAGTACCATTCTCTTCAGCAGCGCATTCTGGCGTTACACAAGGAGACCCCAGATATTTCATTTGACGAGTTTCTCGAAGCTATCGGAATGGAAGAGGAACACTACATAGCAGTAGTCCGTTCCCAGGTTCGGCAGCCAAAAGTCTTTCTTCGACGGGACCTGAAAGAAATCAAGCTGAACAGCTACAATAAGCTGGCTCTGCCGTTGAATGAGGGCAACATGGACATACAGTTCATGCCTGACCCTTACGGCGCTGCAGTTTACGTGGTAAATTATACCGGTAAATCAGACCGAGGCATCTCCAAGCTCATCAAGGAGACGGCTGACAAGGTGCGGGCAGGACATGCACCACTGAAGGAGCAGCTCCGTGCAATCAGCAATGTGTTTATCAACAAGTCGGAAGTGTCTGCCCAGGAAGCCTCCCTACACATCTTGGGCTTGAGCATGGCGGAGGCATCGGTGGCAGACATATATATCAATACATCACCACCAGAAGAGCGGGTCCGCCTTCAAAAAGCTGCTGCAGAACTGCGCCGTATATTCGAGGAAGATCCAGGCAGTACGGACATCTTTGCCGCTGGTCTCTTGGAGCACTACGTGCAACGCCCTGACGACTTAGAGCAGTGCTGCCTGGCTGAGTTCGCGGCGATGTTCACATTTCACTCTAAACCGCGGTCTAAGAGAGCCAACGCTGCAGCTGCGCAAGATGTGTGTGTTGAGGAGGAGAACGAAGACGATGTTGAGGTCAACGAGGAAGATGAGACACGTCCTCATCCACCGATAGCTGAGTGTCTGGTTAGTATTCGATAGGGAAGGTAGTACGTGCAATTTCATTACATCATTCACGCAAATGCAAATGTGTGAATGGCACACATGTGCAAAACCACATACGTATGGACGACTTTATTTATTTGCTAGCAAATACATTTCATAGGTACGAACATTTGCGTCATCGACATATTTGAATTGCCGTGTTCTATCTAAAAATTGCTGTCTTACCCATGACGAGTCGTTAATCTATCGGTTGCACAGTAAAACGTCTAACACTATTGCTCAGTGAATGATGCGATTTTTCTGCACATATCATGCATATTCTGATCTGAACCTTTCGGGAGAAGGAATATAGTCTTTTAAATGGACAATGTTTTAATTTGTCTCCTAATATGCTAGCCCTTCGTTTCGCAGACAAATGAATGCCTCTGGTTGGGCAGTGACTCAAAACAAAACATTATGTGAGCACAGAATTCTTTCCAATTGCGCGTGCGTAAGCTTTCTTGTGTGCACTTTCATATGTTTAAAATAAGATAAAACTTGTGCATACTCCGTATGCGTATGCGAGCACATTTTTATTTGTCAATTTAGCTTAATGCGCTCACGATAATTCTGCAACGAAATTAAAGTTTTATCACTGAAAGCAGAACATTTTTTATAGTTCAATAGAGCAATAACGAATCATTTTCTACAGTTACTTGAATGGATAATATGCGTCTCGTATTTTGTAGTACTTCAGTATAGTAATAATATTTAGAAGTAACAATGAAACGCCTTTTTGAATTTTAATTTTTATGATAATTTTGTTTGCATTGTTTTCATTTTTATTAAAGGTTGCTGTTGCTCAAAAGGATCTCCAGCTAAAAGACAAAAGTGGCTACGTAAGCAGGCGAGCCCCTGACAAGGAGGGTAGGGACAATCCGAAGGTAATCCGCTACCGAAACTACAGTCCTGCCACGGATCCGGACAACTTCATGAGGGAACAGCTCATGCTTTTCTCGCACTGGAGGGATGAGAACACACTTGTGAGCAACACGCGTGGCCTGTACGAAGCGAACTTGGACGAGGTAAAAGCCAACAGGGCCAAGTATGTCAAATTGGACATCAACATGGAGGAGGTCCTTGAGGAAGTTATGCGGCGAGAGGAGCGTGACGAAGATGGCGACAACGAGTTGGATAATGCCGTCCCAGAAGACTTCAGAGTGTTCGAAGCCGACAATGATCACAACGCTGACATCGGTCTGGACGTAGCCCCCGACATCCTGAACGTCAACGCTCCTTTATCGGAGCGATTTCTGCTACCCCACCATATTCCGGAGAGCGACTATCTGGCACTGGTAGCTTGCCTCAATGAGCGCCAGCGGCGCTACCACCTGAATATCGTGCACACCCTCAAGACGCGACCAGATGAGCAGGTGTTGCATTTCGTGACGGGTGGGGCAGGCGTGGGTAAGAGCGCTCTTATCAAAGCCATTACGCAGTCAGCCATCCGGATCTTCGTCAAGATGTTCCAAGAGAACCCCAACCATCTCACCGTGGCGATCATGGCTCCTACGGGGAAGGCTGCGTTTGGTGTTGGTGGGGTAACTATCGCATCGGCTCTCAAGATCTTCACGGAAAACCCGACGATGACGTTAGGCCCTGATGAGCTGAACACTCTGCGTACGCAGCTGGCTCACGTCCGCCTCATTATCATTGACGAGGTGTCGATGGTTGGCCGAGAGATGTGCGCCCAGATCGACAAACGGCTGAAGCAAATCTTCAACTCACTGGAGCCCTTTGGAGGTAGTTAATTTTCATATCTTACATGGGCTTACACGTTTTGCTGGAAAAATCAAAGTGCACCACTCACACTGGAAACATGTCTCGTACAAGTTGATCTAACATATTTCTTTCGGACCAGAGATTTGATTTAAAGGGCTAATTATTGGTCAAATTGTTGGAACCATACAGCAATATGCGCTAACTTAAAAATATCTTCGTAAATTTATTGAATCTCTTATTGACAATTCAGTTGTAAATTTACGACAGTTTATTCCCGATTATCTTTAAACTCGAAGTTATACGTAGTTCTTGTAATTTTTAAGTTCGTTATTGTAATTTTCAAAGATAGGACTTGAATTTTTTTTTAAATACAACAGAGGTTTTAGAGCCCTATTATCGTAGGTTGCGATAAGGGAGAGCGCAAACGTGAGCTTGAAAATGAAGAGACTTAAACTCATCTTGGCACATGTTTTGTACGAAGCCATCTTGAAAAGTCGTCACATTATCAGCACAGCCCAATTGCAATGTTGACAACGCGAGAAAACACGTTCAACACTCGCACAAGCAAAATGTGTGCCAAGTTTATTAGGTCGCTACGTATTTACGCTCACGCTCAGCCGTACGCTTTCCCATCTCAAAGCTAAAGTAATTCCGGCATGGGAAGCTTGTAAACTGTTTCAATGATCTCGTGGTACCGAGTGGGAGAGAAGTCACTTGAGTGTATTTACACTCCATATTCGCCATACTGGCCTGCATGTGCTAACACATTTCTGTTTGAAGCGTGTTTTCTGAACGCGCTGATACTGCGGATTAAACCATCATCTCCATTAATCTTGCCCTTGATGTGCACATGTTTGTTTTTGCTTTTCAGGCATATCCGTGATCGCCTTTGGTGATCTCAATCAGCTACGCCCAGTCAAGGACGCCTGGATCTTCGAACCACCCGAAGACGATCTCGGGGTGCTCGCGGGGCCTACTCTTTGGAACAATTTTAAGTTCTTCAGGCTCACTCAAATTATGCGGCAGCAAGATGACAGTCTCTTTGCGGAGGCACTAAACCGCATTTCAAGCGGGGAGACAACAGAGCAGGACGACATAATGTTTAGTTCCCGTGAAATCAGTACCCTCGCACAGCAGGGAATCCATCCACCTAGTGACGCATTCACTCTCGTCGAGACCAACGTCCAGGTAAACCGTTTCAACGAACAGTTCCTGCGCACCCTGGACACGGAAACGTGCTACATTCCGAGCATGGACACTTGCTTGGGAGAGGGCTCGGCGCGTGAAAGGCAGCGTGAGCTGGACAAGGTCCAAGAATGGCCTTTGACCAAAACGCAGGGACTGCCCCGAGAGCTACAGGGAACGGTCTCCGCCCCCTATATGGTCACCGTCAACCTGTCGACAAGAGACGGCCTAACCAACGGGTCATGCGGCACTCTGCGCCATATTCAGTGGGGCCGTACAGGTGACGGTCAGCGCACACCTATCCGGCTGTATCTAGAGTTTACTGACGAGACGGTTGGCAGGCAAGCACGGGCTGACAACCGTGCCATAATGGCCAGCGACGGTGTGAATGCCTCCCTTACGCCCATCGAACGCATTTCGAAGACCATCATCCCGAGGAAGGGGTCTCTGCTTAAGATCGTACGGAAACAGTTTCCGCTAGTGGTTTGCAAGGCCATGACGATCCACAAATGCCAGGGGAGTACTATGCCGGCTGTAATTGTTGTTATACGGGAAGAGCGCCGCATGGATCGCCGTTCTTTCTACGTTGGAGCGAGCCGTCCACCATCACTCACCGGCCTCCACATTCTAGGGAAGTACAGGCGGCCTTCACCACCTCTCCCGAACGACCCCGTCATATTGGAGCTACAGAGACTAGAACTTCCTGAGAACGCTGTACAATTCAGCATCAACTTCCCTGAACTGAATGCTGACGGTGAGGGCGCGGTGGCTCTATTCCACAACATCGTGTCCCTGCACAAGCACCACAACCACGTTGTGCAGGACCTAAGTTACACCGGCTCAGACATAGTGATGCTCTGTGAGACAAGGACCATGTCCCAGGACGACGTCTCCATCCCGGGCTTTCAGCTTTTGCACCGCAGGGACTGCATCAAGGCGACACGGCACCCGTACGGAACTTCACTGTACGTGAAGCACCGCCTAGCTGGGCAAGTATCTGTCATCTTCGCAAAGCCAAGTCTGAATGAGTGGCGTGGTGATCATCTACAGTCTTTCGTCGACGTTGTAGGACTTGTGGTGTCTGGGTGGACGAAGAGTGGCATTGTATTTTTACACAGATCACCCCAATGTACCATGTCACTCTTCAAGCAGCATCTGACAGATTGTCTCCATTGCCTTCAGCAGCATGAGGTGAAGTCTATCACTGTTGTTGGGGACTTCAACATCAACTTCAAAGAAATTGAAGCAGCACAAACATTGCTGGCTTATATGAGAAACTTTGGCCTCAATATTAATGTCAACGTAAGTGATGTTTCTACGGACAGCTCTACGCTTATTGATCTTTGTTTTAGTAACGTGCCTGGAGATCAGGCCCACATAACTGAATCTGTGATTAGTGACCACAAGCCTGTGTGGTTTAAGCTCAATGACCTGTAGATATCAGTTTAGCGCCCTCTCATTACTTGGACTTTTTTTTAGTTGTTTTTGCAACGATCACGCACTTGCGTCCATTTGCATTGCGAAAAAGTGAAAATAAGTTTAAAAAAAGTTATTGAAGTAGTTAACTTATGAAACATAAGTGACATATGAACTGTACATAACCTCTTTCAATTCCATTGACATGATGTCTGTAACTGTATATATTTTTAAGTCTGAAAGTTCGGTAAATAATCATGTATCGCAATTTTTTGAAGGAAAAAAAAAACACAGTTGAGTAGAACTTGTGCAGAATAATGGCATTGTTTTCAGTTAATGGTTCATGTTTTACTTCTTTTTTTCTTTATTGTTTCCACTATTACAATATAAGGCTTCATATGTTTATTTGCTTTTTGCTCCTTGTACCTTGTATAATATGTTTTAGATGATATATGTAATCTTTATGATAATTTTCTCTAATTTTCGGATTTTGTTTTTGTTTTTTGGTGTGTGTGTTTCGTCATTTTAGTATTCGGTTGTTATTCTTGTTCCAAGTGTGTTTTGCAATGTTACATAATTTGTTATTTATCTTTAGCGTGTTTTTGCTTAGTATGTGTCATAATGACATTAGTTTTGAGTCAGTATAATGTTTACAATTTATTTTTCAAACCTTACTCCTGGTATGCTAATTCTTAGGTCATCAATTTTGTCAGTAACATTTTAAGTTGAATTTAAAACGTCCTTTTCTTTTCAACTGTTTTTTTTTACCTTTCGTGATAAGTTTTATGCTTTGTAGCATATCCAGCTATTGTTCAAGTTTTGACATGTGAACTGTACATAGTGAAGTTTTTGAAGTATGGGTAATTGTATTTGTATTGGAAATGTTTGTCTTACCTATGACGCGTGTTGTAACGGTAAATTTGCAATATAACGAACAACCAGAGTACTTCAGTTAAACAAGATAGCAGTTTAATAATGTTCCCAAATCTTGTCAGAAAAATGTCGAAGTATATGGTATAGTCCTTACTGACCCGGTAAAATTCATGTTTTATTTCTAAACACTTAGCAACAACGAAATGCGCTTGTAAAACCGGTTTTAGCGATATAGGGATCGAAGGGGGTCGGAAATATCGAAAAATGGCAAAATACGTGAGTAAGGCCCAGAATTACACAGTCAGACTCGGCTTTTGTCGTGCTGCAGTTTGCAACACTGAATTACAATCGTTAACCAGATCCTACCGATATGGGGGGTCGAAGGTGGTCAAAAATGTCAAAAATGTTGAAGAATGAAAGAAAAGCCCTAATTATCCGGCCAGATTTAGGTTTTAACGTGCAACAGCTGGCAACACTGAATTGCGCTCCGCGAACCGATTCTTACGACTAAGGGGCTGTGTGCTGTCGGAATTACGGGGGAAATGTCGATTAATGTGAGTTCTTGCGGTTGGCAACACTGAATGTCGTAAAGCGATTGTCACCACTGGTTTGCACTCGAAAAGACGGTTTCGGTGAATTGCGGGTCGATGAGATTAAATTTTTAAAAAAAGTCAAAATCTAGACCCAATTCAGGCACTTTTTACAGTGTACTGGCAATTTAGCCCCTTTATCACTCGAAAAGACGGTTCTGGCGATGGGAGCGCCTCGTTACCTCTACCAAAATTACCTCTACTAAATTTATATAATATTTTTATTGAATATTTTTATTCGATGGACAGATAAAAAACACCTCTACCAGAATAATATAAATATTCAATATATATATTCAATATATATATTCAATATAAATATTTAATATAAATATTCAATATAAATATTCCTAACTTGAAGCAGCTTGTTGCCTACACTCAAAAGGGGACGGTAGGAACAGCTCGCTTAGCACAGTGAGAGGAGTAAGAGGTGGGGTGGAACTGAGAATGTATTCTTAACGGGAGTGCGTCTTAGTGTCACAGTGACGGGGCTTGAAGGTAGACGCATGGTGGAAGGCGATTAGCTCATCCGGTGATTCCCCTACCAGAAGTCCTAAAAAAAATCAGACATCGTTTTTACCTTCAATATAGAGGGACAACTTTGGTAATTGAAAGGGACAATTTTGGGTTTTCAACTTCTGTTAGGGTCGTGGCTCGTGCGAAGGGCACAAATCTGTACGCGTTTTGCCGCTGGAGTGCTTTATTTCGGACAATCAAAGCAGGCAGGCGTGCAGAGAGCTAAGGCAGGTCAGCGCGACAGCAGCGCAAGCAAAGAACAATCTGCACACTTCTCCCATGTAACATACAGAAAAACAGAAAACACAGCATTGGTGTTTACACCAGAAGAAACAGACTTGTGCCCTACTAAGTGGGGCCGACGACGTCTTCAGGCAGAGCTGAACTGGAATGATATCGCGGAAAACTGCTTCGACGACGTACTTTGTTTAACACTTTCGTAAAGCACTCCAGATAACAGGGCCAGCGGCAAAACGCGTACAGATTTTTGCCCTTCGCACGAGCCACGAATCACTGAACGAGCAGCGGGACGAGCTAATCACCTCCCACCATGCGTCTACCTTCCAACCACGTCACTGTGACACTGGGACGCACTCACTGGAAATACAAAGGTGCTATATAGCACCCTTTTTGGGGTGCTATTGCATTTTTTGGGGTGTTACTGCACTAATGCCTTTGTAAAGGCACGATTAGGCCCAAAAATAGCACCTTTATGAGGAGATAGCGCCTTTCTAAAGGCACTATTTCACTAACGCCTTTAAAAGGCATTAGATAGCACCTTTGTTTTTCCAGTGCTCTCGTTACGAATAAATTCTCAGTCCCCCCCACACCATCTTGCTCTTCTCACTGTGCTAAGCGAGCTGTTACTACCGTCCTCTTAACAAGCTGCTTCAAGTTAGGAATATTTATATTGAATATTTAAATTGAAGATTTATATTTAATATTTCTATTGAATATTTATATTGAATATTTATATTATTCTGGTAGAGGTGTTTTTCATTGGTCCATCGAATAAAAATATTCAATTAAAATATTATATAAATTTAGTAGAGGTAATTTTGGTAGAGGTAACGATGCCATCTCTCTGGCGATGAGCGGGTCGATGGGATTGAATATAGTTAAAAACTGGACCTATTTTGGGCCATTTTTATTGCAGTGTACTTTTAGTTTAAGCCCTTTTGCGACGGAAATGGTCGACGCCTTTGAACTGGACTCGTAAAAACGATCCCGAAGAGTTGCGGGTCGATGGATTTGGAAAAAATTAAAAACTAAACCCGTTTCAGGCGCTTGTAACAGTGCACTCGTGGTTTAGGCCTTTTGGCGAGGCAAATGGTCGGCGCCATTAATCTAGACTTAATTTTTAAAAAAATGACGAAAAATATCGAAAAATATCGTAAATTATTTAAAATGTCAAAAAATATCGAAAATATCGAAAAACAACGAAAAATGTCGAAAATATCGAAAAATATCGGAAAATATTGAGAAATGTCGAAAATGTCCGAAAATGTCGGAAATAGTCGACATGTTTGAGTTTTGACGGTTGGCAACACTGAAAATTGAAAAACGGTTGGAACCACTGAATTGCACTCGCAAATTCGGTTCTAGAGAGGTGCGGGTCGATGGGGTTCGTAAATGTTAAAAAAGTGGGTCAATTTCGGGTGCTTTTTACAGTGCAGTCGCGAGTTGGGTCCATTTTTTCCAAAAACGGTGTGCACCATTGAACTGGACACGAAAATACGAGTCTAGAAAGGTGCTAGTCGATGGGCTGGAGAAAAGATGAAATCTGGACCGATTTCGGGTATTTTTTACAGTGTAGTCGCGAGTTGGGTCCGTTTTCATAAAAAACGGTGGGCGCCATTGAACTGGACGCGAAAAGACGCTTCCAGAGTGGTGCGGGTCGATGGGGTTGAGAAAAGTTGAAAAGTGGACCAATTTCGGGTGCTTTTTACAGTGGAGTCGCGAGTTCGGTCCTTTTTATCGAAAAACGGTGGGCGCCATTGAACTGGGCGCAAAAAGACGCTTCCGGAGAGGTGCAGCTCGATGGGGTTGGGAAAAGTTCAAAACTGGACCAATTTCGGGTGCTTTTTACAGTGTAGTCACGAGTTGGGTCCTTTTTTTCGTAAAACGGTATGCACCATTGAAATGAACGCGAAAAGACGCTTCCGGAGAGGTACGGGTCGACGGGGTTGGAAAAAGTTGAAAAGTGGACCAATTTCGGGTGCTTTTTAGCCCGCCCTTCTGCTTTGAAAAAGCTTCAGAGCGGGCTTATGCAATCGATCTGGTGTCTGTCTGTCTGTCTGTCTGTCTGTCTGTCTGTCTGTCTGTTCCACTCGAAGGAGTTGAGCTAGAGAGTTGAAATTTTTAGGGTATCTTAAGGGTCACTCCTGGACACCGAAACGCCTGGTGCAAATCCTGCCAACCCTCATTAAGGCACTGAAAAAAATTATTAAAAATTTCACGGCATAAACAAAAAAAAATTCAACTTTTTCCAACTCCGTCGACCCGTACCTCTCCGGAAGCGTCTTTTCGCGTCTAGTTCAATGGTGCACACCGTTGTACGAAAAAATGGGCCCAGCGAGCGACTACCCTGTAAAAAGCACCCGAAATTGGTCCAGTTTTCAACTTTTCTCAACCCCATCGAGCTGCACCTCCCCGGAATCGTCTTATCGCGTCCAGTTCAATGGCGCCCACAGTTTTTAGATAAAAAGGACCCAACTCGCGACTACACTGTAAAAAGCACCCAAAATTGTCCCACTTTTCAACTTTTACGAACCCCATCGACCCGCACCTCTCTAGAACCGTCTTTTCGAGCGCAATTTACTGGTGCCAACCGTTTTTCAATTTCCAGTGTTGCCAATCGTCAAAACTCAAACACTTCGATTAGTTTCGACATTTCTCGATATTTTCCGATATTTTCGACATTTTTCGTTGTTTTTCGATAATTATTGATATCGTTCGACATTTGCGATATTTTTTGATATTTTTCGACATTTTCGATAGTTTTCGATAATTTTTGATATTTTTCGACATTTTTAATAATTTTCGATGTTTTTTGATATTTTTCGACATTTTTGACATATTCCGACATATTTCGATATTTGTTGACATTTTCGACAATTTTTGATATTCTTCAACATTTTTCGACATTATCCCTCATTTTTCGATGTTTTTCGATTTTTTCGACATTTTCGATATATTTCGATATATCTCAACATTTTTAAGATATTTCGAGATTTTTCGACATTTTCAAGGTATTTCTACATATTTCGACAATTTTCGACATATTTCGACAATTTTTGAAATTTTCGACACCCCTCGACGCCTATATCGTTAAAATCGTTTCGACGAGCGTAATTCAGTGTTGCCAACTGCTGCCAAATAAAGTCCGAGTTCGACCGTTCCATCTGAGGCCGAACTCACTTATTTCGACATTTTTCGAGATTTCCGACTCCCCTTTTTTGCCAAGTAACTGACCGTTTAGTCACTATTGGCACGTTTTCAAAGCAGAAGGGAGGGCTGTAGTTTCGGTGGTTCACCGTTACAAACTGCCTCTTTCCGAAAAGAATGCCTTAACGGGCCGCAGTCCCGATCATTTACAAGCTAAGAGGACGATCTGTGTGACTTAGGGGTCGGGCCGAAGGCCCGACCGAACGCCGCCGGCAGGCCAAGCAGGCACGCCCCCTGACGAACGGAGTTGCCAGCGTAGCAAAGCGGAGCTGGCAACGACGTTTGGCGGAAGGGCGGGCCTGCTTGTTACAGTGGAGTCGCGAGTTGGGTCCTTTTTATCGTCAAGCAGGCCCGCCCTTCCGCCTAACGTCGTTGCCAGCTTCGCTTTGCTACGCTGGCAACTCCGTTCGGCAGGGGGCGTGCCTGCTTGGCCTGCCGGCGGCGTTCGGTCGGGCCGGCATTCTCTTCGGAAAGAGGCAGTTTGTAACGGTGCACCACCGAAACTACAGCCCTCCCTTCCGCTTTGAAAACGTGCCGATATAGTGACTAGGCGGTCAGTTATTCGGCAAAAGAGGGGAGTCGGAAATCTCGAAAAATGTCGAAATATGTGAGTTCGGCCTCAGATGGAACGGTCGAACTCGGACTTTATTTGGCAGCAGTTGGCAACACTGAATTACGCTCGTCGAAACGATTTTAACGATATAGGCGTCGAGGGGTGTCGAAAATTTCAAAAATTGTCGAAATATGTCGAAAATTGTCGAAATATGTAGAAATACGTCAAAAATGTCGAAAAATCTCAAAATATCTTTAAGCTGTTGAGATATATCGAAAAATATGGAAAATGTCGAAAAACATCGAAAATTATCAAAAATGTCAAAAAATATCAAAAATTACCGAAAATTATCGAAAATTATCGAAAATGTCGTAAAATAACGAAAAATATCGCAAACGTCGAACAATATCGAAAAATATCGAAAACCAACGAAAAATGTCGAAAATATCGAAAAATATCGGATCAAATGTCGAAATTAATCGAAATGCTTGAGTTTTGACGATTGGCAACACTGGAAATTGAAAAACGGTTGGCACCACTGAATTGCGCTCGAAAAGACGGTTCTAGAGAGGTGCGGGTCGATGGGGTTCGTAAAAGTTGAAAAGTGGGTCAATTTTGGGTGCTTTTTACAGTGTAGTCGCGAGTTGGGTCCTTTTCATCGAAAAACGGTGGGCGCCATTGAACTGGACGCGAAAAGACACTTCCGTGGAGGTGCAGCTCGATGGGGTTGAGAAAAGTTAAAAACTTGACCAATTACGGGTGCTTTTTACAGTGTAGTCGCGAGCTGGGTCCATTTTTTCGTAAAACGGTGTGCACCATTGAACTAGACGCGAAATGACGCTTCCGGAGAGGTACGGGTCGACGGGGTTGGAAAAAGTTGATTTTTTTTTATTTATTCTGTGAAAACTTTAATAATTTTTTTCAGTGCCTTAATGAGGGTTGGCAGGATTTGCACCAGGCGTTTCGGTGTCCAGGAGTGACCCTTAAGATACCCTAAAAATTTCAACTCTCTAGCTCAACTCCTTCGAGTGGAACAGACAGACAGACAAACAAACAGACAAACAGACAGACAGACAGACAGACACCAGATCGATTGCATAAGCCCGCTCTGAAGCTTTTTCAAAGCAGAAGGGCGGGCTAATAATGATGGTTATTCATTTATTTTGTGCGTCATAGATGTTTTCTCAAAATATGGATGGGCTGTCCCTATGAAAGGTAAGAGCGAGACTTCTATTGTGAAGGGTTTTGAAGCGATATTTGAAAAAAAAAACGGATAGCAGGCCGACTCGTCTATTTTCTGACTAGGGAAAAGAATACATGAACAAAACATTTCAGAAATTTCTTAAAGACAATAGCATAACCTACGTTCACACACTCAATCCCGACATCAAATGTTCAGTGGTAGAGAGATGGCAGCGCACCATTAAATCAAAATTATTTAAGAGATTCACTTACACTGAAAAATACAGATATGTAGATGGACTGCTTGATGATATTGTGGATGCCTATAACCGTACATATCACCGCTCCATTAAAATGCGTACTGTAGATGTGACACCCGATGAACACCTTAGCCCGGAGGAGGAAAAAGAGGAAGAACATGGCGGGCGGGTGGCGGAGCGTAGCGCGGTCTCACAACAAAGCAGAAAGGCGGCCTCTAAGCGTTGCAAACAAGTTGAAATCTCGTATTTAAGGTATGTGATGGGTATCGGCGAACTCGGGAAAACCTCCCGCTACCGTTTTTAGGAGTTTCTACGCGTTTTGTCGTACCGCTGACGTTCAAAGTGTGTTTAAACGCATCCGATCGTTTGGAGAGCCGGTGTGAGAGGTTAGTAAAGGGACTAAACTTGGATCAATATTAACTCCGGTCGTTTTAAGTGTCAGTTGATCTCATTGAATCATTTCATTTTCTTTCAGGTGCCTGGAAAATACATGGTTTGTCATCTTCTTGCAGGTTAGGGAGATTACAAATGCCGCTGCTTGAGTAGTTGATCAACTGATCATGGGGGATTTTGTGCTTTCTCAGGTAAATACGATTTTCTAAGAATTGAATCCAAGCAATCACTTTCCTGTATTTCTTCAATTTTATTTATAATTTTTTTTTTAGAATGTCGGCTCTCGTGGGCTAATTAATATAGGACAGTACACATGCTACATCAACTCCACCATCCAATGCCTTTTGGGCTTTAATGAGTTGAAGACATTCCTTTCCTCCAAAAACTATTTAAAGTTTGTCAATCCCCAAAGTCCATTTAAGGGTGAAATTGCACATGCAACCGCAGAACTGTTTCAACAGCTTCAGTGCCATGAAAGCGGCGAACCGTACTACGGATTTAATTTCCTTGTAGGTGCCAGTATATTATACTTTTGCCAGAATACCATTGTGCTGTTTTATGTGATTCAATCTTTCTGTTTAGGAGGTTATTGAGAAGCACTGGCCTCAGTTTGCCCCTGACAGGCAAATGGATGCCCCAGAATTCATGCAGTTTCTTTCGGGAGCACTGCATGAAGATCTATTGGTGCGCTTTGGTTTAATATAATGAATTCATTCTAAAATATTTCTTTATTTCTTTATTTGCCGTATCCTTAGGTTCAACATTCGTCTGCCAAGAACACACCGAAGAATGGTGAACCTGCAGTGGATGCAGTGGAGGAATGGAATATGCAAGGGAAGTCTATTGTGTCCCATCTCTTTTACTCCCAATTCGCATCCTTCACCATGTGCCCATCATGCACCCATTCTTCGGCAGTGTATCCTGTCAGTGACATTCTTGCACTCCCTGTGCCAACCAATCAGGGAACAACTATTGAAGTAATTGACTGTTGCATTGCAGTGTATATCCTACTCGTACCATTTCCCTCATTATTAAAACTTGACTTTTTTACCCAGGATTGTTTGGCCACTTTTTTTGCTGAGGAGAATCCTCCTGATGTGAAGTGCAGTATGTGCTCAGCAAGCAGCGTAAGGTTGCGTCAAGTTTGTAGGAGACTTGCACCTTACCTCATCGTACATCTGAAAAGGTTTATATTATTATTTTAGTGGCTGTGGATAGTTTATCATTCTTCGTGTGACTTTCCTTTTGGCTTCAGTTGGTTTGGTAGCTTGTATGCTTGCTTTTGCTTGCTTTATGTTAGGTTTCACCAGCACTATGACGAGTCTCTCCAAAAAAAATACTAAGCAGATCACTTTCACCACCTCCCTTGATTTAGCTCCCTACGTAATATCTGGTGTGCAAAGTAGTACAAAGTACCACCTTGTCGGGTCCATAAATCACATAGGCAAAAAGCTTCATAATGGCCATTACACAGCAATGAGCAAAAGAGGAAATAGGTAACTGCACCTGAAAAACTTGTTTAAAAATGTTGTCAGAGAAATTTCTTACTTTAATTCAAATTCCAAAACTAGTAACTTCAGCTTTACATGTGCCAAAAATTATGATGTTGCTCCCTTTCTTATGACTAGGTGGTATTGCTTCAATGACAGCAAGGTTGCTGGCACAACAGCCAGACATCTCTGCACATATGCAGGATATCTCTTGCTTTTTGAGATGGACTTTCAAACTAATGGAATCCTGCCCTTTGATCCTCTCTTTTTGGTACCAATATCCTCACCTAATGCAGGACTTACGCATGTTTGAATTATTTCCCATTCTTTTAATCAGCACATGACTTGATATTTATCAATTTTTATCCCTTTCAGTCCGAGCCGACAGTCACAATGGGGACAAGAACCTGAGGGAAGATGAAGCTCTCCGCAAGCCAGTGTTGCTCATCACTGAAAGTAGCAAATCTGAAGAGAACCGTTTAAGCTTTAGCAGCAACACTGTGCTTTTAGATGAAAATATGAATGTTATGGAACATACAAAGGATTATCATTACTCTCTGGAATTGTCAGGGGGTTTGGCTGGTGACATGACTGCTTCCAAGGCGGAAGGTGACACAGAGTTTCATATTTCACAAAAGCTGTCTGAGATACAGGTTTGTTCTTTTTGAAGAAAACCTTAAAATGAAAATATTGGCCTGCCATAATTATTAGATGCAGTAATGTTACATTCCAGATTTCTCCAAGAAGGCATTCCACATCTGCAAATGAAGAAGAGCCTCAATGTGACCATCCCGATTTTGACCTGGATTTATTAGATCCAATACTGACTGAGGATGATATTCCTGGAGCAAAGCTTGACATAGACAATTTGAATAAATGTAAAAAACCTCAACTTAAATTATGGCTTTCTACTCGTGGTTTATTACAGAAAGGAAGTAAGGAAGAGTTGATACAGAGGTATATAGCATTCCATTTTAATGAAATAACTGCAATGTTCATGAAAAGTTCAAAACAAATGTAATCTAATAATTTCCAGAATCATCAATCATAAGGCTAGAGCCGATAAAATTGATCCAGGTTTTGACAACGGATCGGTCTATGAAGCTAAACGGAAGAAAGTACTGGCAGAGGTGAGTTTGTCGTTTCACACTTTCTCATCCATGGGTCTGATTCTATTATTCTATTCTGAAAACTGTGTATTTTTTGTGTTCTGCACTTGCAGGCTTTCAATGCAAGGAAACAATTCCCCTTGATGACAACTGGAGCAGTGTGGAAACCTTTCCCAATTGCCCACATTCCCAATGGCTACCCCAGTCACAAGGCAAGGGAATTCTTGGAGGCTATTCCAGAAGTGAGGTTCTCATATGAGGAAGGAGTTGTGCTGGCCGAGGCCAAGGAAAAAGACAGTGATGAAGAGGATCTATTCGATTTTTCACAGCCAACCCAACAGGACAGGAAGAGGCTGTTTGTAGATGGCACATTAAAGCGTGCTAATTGCTTCATTGACAGTGGTCGTGTGCTGAGCATCCTTGACTGCCAGAGGGACACTCATTACTTTGTCAAGGCACAAGTTCAGGCTTCAATGGCCACACAATTTTATACAGTACAAATTATGATAGCCAAAACAAGCGGTAAAATATGCTTTACAGAATGCAAATGCAAGGCCAGAGCTCTCTCAAGGTGCTGCCACATCACGTCTGTATTGCTGCTCATTGGACGTCATGTCCTTAAGAGAGGTCATGAAGGTAATTTAATTTATTCACTTATTTTTGCATGGGAAATCACTTTATTAGAGACTTTCTGTGGGAGAAATTCAGACAAATTATTCCACATATTCCTTATTCCTTTTATTAAAAGACTTAATTATTTCAAGCCATTAAAAATTAGATGTCTCCTCATCTGGGATGCGAATGAAAGGATACTGAAAATTCACCATCATCGCACATACTTTGACAATATCACTAGCCAGAGACAACATTGAATTAGGTATGACATACCGAATAAAACGATAGTCTTTCACTTTCCCAATAAAAGTTTCTACATGCACTCTGCTTTCTGCAATAACTCTTGACCACATCAGCTCCCTAGCTGTAAAATAGTCTCGACCCCGTCGAAATGAAGGGATGAGCAATTCCAATCCTCTTTCGTCACATTTGTCTTCAATGTCAAATCCTTTGTCGGCCATGATGGCATCTCCTGAATCCAGCAGATCAAGGAATCCACTCTTTTCTATAAGGCTACGGTCACTGATGCCGCCCTCATATCCCTCACTTATATATGACAGTCCTCCCATGCAGGAAATTCCAATCAAAAACTTTATAGTACTTGCACCTTTGTAGTCTGAGTAAGAATTTCTTTGCTGCTGGAGGTTCTTTGGTCTCTGGATACGAAACTCAGTGCAGTCAATGACGACCCTAAGGTTGGGGAAATGTTGGAAACAAGGGGGTCGCAATCCATTTTGAGCTGGGCCACTCACAGACATCACCTCTTCCAACTTCTTAAACTCCTCAGCGATGAAACGGATCCAAGTGTAGACAATTTTTGATGCGTACATTTCCGAAATGTTAAACAATAACTTGAGATCCCGCAGAGGTATCCCTCTTCTTAGACGAAGCAATGTCATAAAGAGCCTGTCCTTTGGTGTTAGCTCTGAATCTGTGAACTTTGTTGGTGTTTTCCTGTCGTATCTGTACTTAAGCTGAGTACAAACTGCATCACCTCCCAAATATTCATACAACATCTCAAAGATTTCTTGGGATACACCAGTGTAGAACCAAAAGTCTGCGGTTGAGAGTAATTTGCATTTTTCATAGCATAAGAAAGCACGCTCACATTGTATATCAATAAACCTTTTATCGACAACCTGTAACAGAACAATAAGCATTTCATTAAAACTTATTGTTTTATTTTGTTTTTCAGCTGTGACATGCACTGGAAGGCGATGCTACTGGCTGGCTCCTGGAACATCCCTGGAAAGGCGGCCAGGAGTTGTTCGATGAAGTGGCACAGGCACTTATCACTTATGTGTTTTACATCTTTGGTGCGCCTCAATCCTTGTTGACAGATCAGGGAAAAGCTTTTGATTCCACACTGTTCCAGGAAATAATGGAACTTTACCAAATCAAAAAGCTTAGAACAACAGCGTTTCACCCTGCAACAAACGGAAAAGCAGAGAGATGGATTAAGACACTAAAACAACATCTCACGATCCTGGTGGAACAAGACCGAGAAAATTGGCCAAAGTATTTGTCATTTATAGCACAGGCATACAGAAACTTACCTCATTCTTCACATAAGTTCTCACCATATGAGGTTATGTTCGGGGCAGCCATGAGAAGCTCTTTGGATCTGGACAGAGGATCACCACCTCAGAATGAAGAGATGCACAAAATGTATCCTTTCTGGGTGAGAAAAACAATGCAGGACATCCATGAAGCGGTCGCACACATGAGCAAGAAGGCTGCGAAAAGAATGAAAGCATATTATGATAGAATGCAACACTATCGCCATTCCTAGAGGGAGATTTGGTTTACCTGTATTATCCCAGAAGAGTGAAAGGAATCTCTGCTAAGCTCATAACCAGATGGGAAGGACCTTACAGAATCATAAATCTAATTAATAACTGTAATGCAAGAATTGAAAGAGTTGATAATCCCAGTAAAAAGCTGATAGTGCACATAGATCGGGTATCGAGATGCCCGGTACCAGACACGGCTGCAAACAAGATGATATGAGAAATGCATGGCTACTTTTCATTGAATGAACAGCTGTGGGTGAAAGTGAAAGGCCGCGAGATTTAAATAATGAGTATCTAAGATACCGACAACAAGGGCCTAACGGGGAATGCCAAACAAATTGAGCTGAGCGCATCAGTTCATCCCAACCCTGTGAGAAAGACGGACGCGTGCAAGGCGAAGGAGAGAAAGTCTGCAATGGAGACAGTGATGCTGAAGGACATTCCGGTGATACCGATTCGCAAGATATCATTCAAGGATATCAGGATCACCCCGAGAAAACAAGAAAACGGCAGGCAAATTATCAATGCCAAGAAAGAAAGCAAACCAACCGCTACACAGCCTGCAGATCAAGCAAAGCTGCAACAGATAGTGAGCAGAATGAAAAGGAAAATGGAGCAGAAGAAGGAGGCTGAGGAGAACAAGAAAGCTAGGATTATCAGCAGCCCTTTAAGAATGAAGCAAAGAAGGAGGAGCCGGCCGCAAATGACAGTCTCAGCCGAGCCGAATCGACTGCCCAGCCGAGCCCCGTGCCGACGACTCAGCCCAACCCGACTGGTCCAGCCCAGCGCGCCGACAGAAGAGGAGTGGGAAGAGCTTCCAGTGCTGGAAGCGGACAGGAGTCTGGGGGCGTCCCTGCGGGAAGCGGAGGAGTCTCCAACCCTGAGCTTCCCTCCTCTCATCAAACTGCCTGGGCCATCCAAAAGGCTAATTGAAACAGTTTTAGCTCTTTGCTTAAGGATCTAGACTTAAGAGCTTCAGATTCAGAAACTGAGGTAATTGAAGTAAACGAAAAAGATATGTGTCTGATTTAGCTGAGGTAATTGAAATGTTAGAGGTGGAAATTAATAAAATGAGTGTAGAGGGGAATTGTGTGGAAAAAGAAAGGTTGAGTGAAATTAACAGGCGTATGGAAATAGAGAAGCAAGCAATCCAGGAAATAGAGGATAAGTTGCAAACAGTCAAGTTGCAGAAAAATTGTGAGTGTGTGTGCGGAGGAGTTATGATGAAAAATGAGTGGAAATTGTACCCTGTAAGTGACGTACGAGAGGCTTGTGGCAGAGAAGAATGGTTGAATGAACTTTATGAGAGAAGAGAGCGCGAGAAAGGGAGCTTGAAAGTTCATTCGAGTGATCCAAGGCAAAGTTGCGATGTAGAAAATGTAGGCAAAGATTTCATTCAGCGAAACAATGTACTAATGATAAAGTCAGCCGGAAAGGAAATTAATAAGTTGAATTGAAAATAAATTATGGATCAGAATGTCAAAATTAATTGTGGGAATAAATAAATGAACAAGTCTACCGTTGCTAAGTTATTTACCCCAAGTGAAAACGAAAAAACAAGAGGAGGATAAGGAGGATAAAAGTTGCTAAACTAAAACACCAGGATTAAGCAATGCAACATGTATTCAACAAACACAGGGTACATGCAAAGGAGAAAAAAGTACATGCATCAAGGAAAAAAAAGGGGGGGGGGGGGGAGTGCACATGCATAAATTGAACTTAACATGCAGAAACTGAAATTAAAAAAAAAGAACACAAGAAACAATAAATAATGCAAAATATATATATAAAAAAAAACACTTAAGGGAGTGGCGGCCCGTGGCGGCCCTGGGCGAAGAGAGGACGACTCCGGTGGGCCAGCAGTCCAGGTGGTCCGATGGTCCTCGAGGTCCCGAGGTCCTCCAGTACCCCGGTGCCAATGCCTTAAATCAAACCGGAGCAACAACATAAGTAAAAAAAAAAAGAGAGAACGAACGGAAAGGAGGGAGAAAGCAAAAAGACTCACCTAGTCTTCCATGGTGAGGTCGACGTACTCCGGGTCGGTGAGAAGGCCACCAGGATACTGGATTCCCGGGGAACTTGGGGGACCACCGGAAAGTCCTCAAAATCGTCGGCCCGGAAGCCGCCGTTCCTGAATACATCAGTCTGGAGGAGGATCTAAAAAGAAAGAAGGGAGACTCATTAAGAAAAAAAAAAACATTCCAATACATCAAAATGTATCGAAGCGGTCTCAGAATCCTTAAAATGAACCAAGGAAAAGGTTTACGACAAATATATCCACATACGTTATTCTAGAGGGTGTAAATTGTGGTTCGATACTTGAGACTGCCAAAGTTTAGTTAAACAGTTAAACTAACGTCAGTCAAAGTAGGTTGTACAACGTTACAAATTCTAATTATGTAAAAAGTTTTCCCCATTTAGCAGACGTAATTTTTTTTTGAAAATTGTCCGTTTCGAGTGTGACTTTTGAGTAATCTGGATTTCTGTAAATAAAAATTAAAGTTACTTGAGCTGCATAGTGTCTTTTTGACGGCTTTCCCTAAGAATAAATACAGCTGGAGTCATCTCCACCATTTTCCTAGTTGAAACTAAATTATGCAGTGTTATAGTAAACGTTCCATTGAAAATTAGAACATTTTTCTTTAAATGTTTTTTTCCTTTACAAGCCTGATAATAATTTACAATATTTTGCTAAAAAAGGTTCTCTTTATTACTCCTAGGATTTATAAAATATCTCCGTACAGCAGCATCAATAGTTTCAGTGAGAATATATGATATATATTAAATCCACGGTTTGCCGTCACCATGTGTGTAATAAATAATACCTATCAAATGATATCTATTTAAGTAATTCTGCAGCATGCACCCAAATTTGTGTATTTAAAACAAAGGTACTTTATTATTTAGAATACTGTAGTATTATCAGCATTATAACCTAACCAGGTCACACGTAAACAAGCAGACGATGCCCTGAGTCGCAGCCACTGTTGGCAGCGACACCCTCTGATACACATGGCCAAGGCCCAAACCAAACTTTTGTTTTACGATCGCCTTTGTTCTTCCTCTTGTTTTGCTAAACACCCAATAAAAGGGGCGCGAGCTCCGAGCTCGTCGCCATTCCCCACTCATGCGACCTGGTGTCTACATGCAGCTTGGCTCTCCCTTTCCCCAATACTACATTGGTGGCAGCGGTAAAGGACGAGGAGGAGATAGGAAGCGAGGCCTACTAGTGCACGCTTAAGTAGAATAGGGACCCGGAGAGGCCTACTAGTGCGCTCCGGAGGCGAAGAAGGTCAGGAGCTTGGCGAGGCCTACTAGCGCGCGCCGAAGCAGGAGAAGCAGGACTCGGAGGAGCCTCCTAGTGCACCCGAGGAAACAGATAGGACTCGGAGAGGCCTTTTAGTGCGCCCGAGACAAAACAGATAGGGAGTCACTGAGGCCTATTAGTGCGCAGTGAAAGCCGAAGCAGGCCCGAGGCCGCCGAGGCAGATAGGAACACGTGACCCAACCCGAGGCCTTTTAGAGCGCGGAGAGGGATTGCGTGAAGGTCCTTAAGTCGAAAGTTGACCGAGTAGTATGTTGAGAAGCATTTCTCAGCAGAAGAGCCTCAAACAACTTGACGACACGAACGCTGAAAAAGAGAGAAGGGAGGGAAGCCCAAGTGAGACATGGAGAGTGAGAGTGAGAACGAGTCCGAGCATGGGCAGCCAGTTCCCCATGCACAACCAGAGGTCGCCCAAGACGTCAACGTCCAGGGGCAGGACGGCGCCAACATGCAGCCCCAATTTCAAGACCACGTCGGTCGAGGACGAGGTCGCGGACGCGGACGGGGACGTGGACGAGGTCGAGGCAGAGGAAGAGGACGCGGACTCGGATGGATCCGGGAGTTCGTTATCGCGGAGCATCCTGTGGCTGCGGATAGAGGAGCCGGACGACGGGGACGCCCTCAGCGAGAACGACGACCTCCACGACGTCTTTTGGAAGAAGGACCGGACGGACAAGCACCACAAGTCCCGAGGGCACCGCAGGCGCAGGTAGGCGCCATGGACGACGACGACGAGGCAGCTCACCGCCGACATCACCGACAGCGGCAGGCCGAGCAAGGACAGCACGACGACGACTACACCGACTACGAGGAGGACTACGACGACGACGACGGACAAGAACCGCCAAGACGCCGACAGCGACGCCATCCCAACCGAGTCTGGGTCCGAGAAGGATATCAACCAGGACCAGGACGGGGAGAAGCGGAGCAAGACTTTGACGGACGACGGCTACAGCATGAGGACGAGCAGGAGGAGCGGCAAGATCACCCAGCCACCAATCGGTTCTTCATGCAGCTGCTGGAGAGAATGAGCGCGCCCAAGCCTAAAAAATATAACGAGGCGCCTAAATACGACGGAGAGGCAGACTACTCCGTATACCAGCTGCAATTCCAGACAATAGCGGAAGCAAATGAATGGGATGAGAAAGATAAAAAGACAGCCCTGGTACAGGCGTTAACGGGTAACGCTACAGACGTAATTGCCAACTTGCAGCATCAAGAGGTCCCAATCACATTCAAGAGTCTGGACGAGGCACTGGTCAAGACCTTCAGTAAGACGGCGTCCATGTGGGAGCGAAAGAAGGACTTCAACACGCTCACGCAAGATAAGGACCAGTCGATCCGGCAATTCGCCAGGCAGGTAGAACGCCTGGGAAGGTGAAGGTCCTACTTGAGAAATATGAAGGAGGCGGACATCCAAGAGGCCTTAGTGGAGAGATTCATCAAGGGCCTCACGGACAAGAAGGCAGCAGCACGGCTGGCGTTCGCCGCATTGCCCACGCTGGATGAGGCGATGAAGACGCTCAATAGGGGACTTAGCCTCGAAATCGATGAGCCCCCGTCGAAAAGAATCCGCCTCACCAAGACAGAGGACGACGACAGGGAGGAGGAGGGGAAGGCCAAAAAGAAGGACGCAAAAGTCAACATGGTCTTCCCGTCGGAACCGTCGACGTCAACAGCCGGCCAGGACGCAGACACCAGCGGCCAGAGAGGACGGGGCCGAGGACGCGGTCGCGGTCGGGGCCCAGGACGCGGGAGAGGATCCAGCAGGGGTCGCGGCGGGTACTCTGGAGGGTACAACAGCAGCAACCCCGATGAGTATATGCAATGTAGATTCTGTGGGAATCTGGGGCATAGGATGGCCAATTGCAGGGCCATGGCAAGAACCAATCAGCAGGCTACGTGTCATAGCTGCGGGCAGCCGGGGCATTTCATGAGGGACTGTAAAAAGAGTCATACAGTTAGCAATGCAAAGTTCGAAATGCCTAATGTTCCACCAGACTTGTATAAAGCCACAATGCACTGGTTCTTGAGTCAGGGCTTCCAGAGTAAAAAGCCACCCCATGTACCCCAGCCTGATGACGCTCAGGAAAACTAGAGCCAACTTCCACTGAAACGGTGGCAATGGAGGTTGAGGAAAATATTATTAACGAAAAGACTGATACTGTACAAACTAGTCTTAGTGTAAAACCACCGGTGATTTCTCCAGACATTCCTGTGTTAAAAGAATGTTGTAAAATGTCTGAGAGTCACCGGGAGGTCGACTTTGTTCCTTGTTATATGGGGACGACTCGAACTGAGGCGCTACCTGAGTTTCGTATACCTGCGGGCCGGGGCCGGTCAATAAGCGACCAGCCGCGCCCCGCCTGAGGCGCTGGCCTGGCCAGCCCCCGGCCGGCCCGGGGGGCGGCGCGCCCGAACTGAGGCGATCGAGTGCGGTGGGTTGCCTGCATCGCAGGCGCGCTTTGCTTTGCGGCCGGGGCCACCACAGGTGTGCCGAGCGGGCGTGAAACATTAACAACGTATATGACAGCCAAAAAATTTAATGGAAATCAATATAGACTAGATGTGTGTACAGTAATACAAATACTTAAAACTAAAAATTGAAATTCACAGAATGGCACCGAATATGTCAAATATACTATAAAAGCAGCTTTAATTCAAAGTGCACACAGTAGCACCAAACATGTAAAATAGTGTAATAGTGAACAACGTATACACAACGTAAATGACTGCCAAAAAAGTAATAGAATTCAATATAGACTTGATGTAAAAAGTAAACATTAAAACGCTCTCCTCCCTTTCCTCCGCTTGTACCGCCGCCCCTCAATCATGAGACACGGTTGCCCCCTCTCTGTCAGCACTGCACTCGATCGCCTCAGTTCGGGCGCGCCGCCCCCCGGGCCGGCCGGCCCCCAGCGCCTCAGTTCCAGCGCCTCAGGCGGGGCGCGGCTGGTCGCTTATTGACCGGCCCCGGCCCGCAGGTATACGAAACTCAGGTAGCGCCTCAGTTCGTGTTCAGCCGTTATATGTGCACCAATGTAAATACTGCACCCATGATTGACTGTAAGATTCGAAATAAAAACAAAAGTGGATGTATAGACACCGCAGCAGTCATTACAGTTATCCCAAGGACTAGAGACCTCCCAATAGCAAAGCTCAGACTGAAAGGAGTAACATCGCACAAGGCAAGCCTATATGGACCGGCTATGACAGAGTTTGAAATAGGAGGCAGAATTTTCAAACACGCGACATATGAGGCAGATATCCAAGAACACATCTTGGGAATAGACTTCTTGCATAAATTTGATGCAGTAATAGGAGTAAAGAAACAAGTCCTAAAGAATGGCGAGGGGCCTAACAGAGTGGAAATACCATTTACGTTAGGAGAAACAAAAAATGCAAATATCTATACGACAGACAGGGTAGCCTACACAGTGAGAGCAGAAAGCAGCTTCACACTTAGGCCTTTCGTGGAGAGAGAGGTTGCCACAGTGCTCAGGACGGATACGGTAACTGATGAGTCGATTAGGGGAAGAACTGACGCCTGTCAGAGTAGTGGGCACACTCAGGGTCTAGACTTGGGTGAGGGGGATCACACCCAGAGCAGGGTGGTTCTCAGCACTCTAGTAATGGACCAAGCAGTGTCGTCAGACTCTGAAGGAGACAAAGCAAAGGGATCCCTAAAAGAGAACAGCCAGTTACCAGGGGAGACTAAGCTAGGATTATTTATATCAAATCCAGCATTTGGGAACAAGGTTTCCAAACTACCACCAGGGGTGGTAGCGCAATCAGGCATCCTACCCTGTCTAACCGCGCCAATCTCGGTGACCATACAGAATCTGGGAGATAAGTGTGTTACAATACCAAAGTACGCAGTACTAGGGGAGGTATTCATACTACACCCAGACAAGTATGAAAGGGAGTTCGATGAGAACTTCGAAAAAGGAGGGGAATATGACGAAGGGGAGGAAACAGAAATGGATAAGGATACGGATGAAATAGCCCAGGTAAACGTGGTCAACCACGACACGACTCCATTCTCTGACGCAGAAATCAACGCTGTCCCAAGTCTTCCAGAGATAAAGGAAGGTGAACCACTTCCAAAAGACTTGCAGGAGTTGGTGGATAGATGCACACAGCTATCTGCAACAGAGAAACAGGAGTTAACTAAAGTGCTAAGGAAGCATCACGACATCTTTGCAAAAGATAACACCACGTTTGGCAAATGTCCCTGGATAAAATTCAGGATAGACACTGGTGATCACCCACCCATTAAACAGACAGCCAGACCTATACCAATTCACTATAGGCAGGCAGTAAGGGAGACTATAGAAAAATATTTAGCTCAAGGTGCTATAAAGCCTAGTCAATCGGCATGGGCTTCTCCTATATTGTGTGTAATGAAAAAGACAGGAGAAGTAAGGGTCTGTGTTGACTATAGGGCTTTAAATGCAGTCACAAGAGTCCCCGCCACGCCTATACCGAGGGTACAGGATCTGCTACAACATATGGGCGGTAAAAAGATGTACCATGCTTTTGATTTGGCACACGGGTACCACAACCTGGAAATTCATCCTGATGACCAACCCAAAACGGCCATAATATTACCGGAGGGTCTGGGGCTTGCACACAGGCAGTTTGAGTTTACCAGGCTAAGCTTTGGACTGGCCGCAGCACCAGGTGCCTTCCAGTATATTACGGACCGAGTCATTACCCCAGCAAAAGATAAAACACCCGAAAATGACTTAGGTGAAACAGTATCAGTTTACCTAGATGATATCTGCATTGGAGGAGACGATTTCACGCAAATGCTCCAAAGATTGGAAGCATTGTTCAACAGAATAAGAGCAGCAGGCTTTCTCCTAAAAGCCAAGAAGTGTGAACTCTTCCAACCAGAAGTCTCGTATCTGGGCCACATGTTGTCTGAAAAAGGAATCAAAACAGATCAAAACAAAATAGACAAAATACTTAGTTGGCCGGAACCAAATAATGTGAAAGAAGTAAAATCTTGGCTTGGGTTAGTACAATACTACTCCAAGTATGTTCCCCATATGGCAACGATAGCAGCACCCATCTTTAAGTTGCAAAGACAGGGGCAAGTCTTTGAATGGACTGCAGAGTGTCAGGAAGCTTTTGACAAAATTAAAAAGCTACTGACGACAGCACCAGTATTAGGCACACCAGATGTGACAAAAGGACCTTTTACTATCACCACAGACGCTAGTCTTACAGGTCTTGGATGTGTCCTTAGCCAGGAACAAGATGGTAAAGATGTCACCATAGCATACTGGTCTAAAACTCTGAATCCAGCACAAAGGAACTATTGCACGACCCATAGGGAGCTACTAGCAGTAGTAGAGGCCATAAAAACATTCCATCACTACCTAGCAGGGGCTCCGTTCGTGGTGAAAACTGATCACGCAGCATTGCAGTGGTTGAAGAATTTCAAAAATCCAACAGGCAAGCTTGCACGATGGTTGGAAAGGCTAGCTCCTTATAAATTCCAGGTAGTTCACGTAAAGGGTAACAGCATAGGGCATGCAGATGCTCTATCCAGAAGGCCTTGTGATAATTGCAAGAAGTGTGACCGCCTGGAACAGAGAGACAAAGAAGTATTAGTGTGTCAGTGCATCACAGACACAAGGTGCGAAAACAACTGTGCAAATTGTCTATTCGAGGAAAGGAAACTGATGAAACTCAGCATTGACAACATAAACGTTAACTGGACTAAAGTAGTTCCTGATGGTATGAGCCCAATAGACATCCGAAAGGCTCAGTTGCTTGATCCTGATATAATGCCTATCATGATAGCGGTACAGGATCAAAGGAAACCAGAGTTTCAAGAGATTGCAGAAAACAGCAACAAAACCAGGTCACTTTGGTTCCAGTTCAACTCATTAGTACTCGAAGGCGGAGTCCTGTACAGAAAATTTGAACACCCCAGTGGTCTGAAGGAAAAAGAGGAATTACAATTGATTCTCCCGTCAAAATTAGTCAAAACAACAGTGAAAACTTACCATGAGCAACTGGGTGTAGGTAATCATTTTGGAGTAACCAAAACATTGGCACATTTAAAAGGATTCTTCTGGTGGCCAGGAATGTTCGAGGATACTTATGAAATAGTATCACAGTGCAAAATATGTGCCAAGTATAAAGGACCAAAACAGCACACCAAAATTCCATTGAAGTTATTCCAGGAGGGAGTCCTACATGGACGTTGGCATGTAGACATCTGTGGACCCATTAATCCTAAAAGCAAAGAAGGACATGAGTACATATTAGTTGCAGTAGAAGCTTTCTCTGGATGGCCAGTGGTAGTGCCACTGTATAAACAAACAGCAGACGAGATAGCTCAAGCACTGATAACTCATGTATTTTCCATATTTGGTGCTCCACAGTCACTGCTGACGGACCAGGGTAAAGCATTTGACTCCACACTATTCCAGGAAATAATGGAACTTTATCAGATAAAGAAGTTAAGAACAACGGCATTCCATCCTGCAACAAATGGAAAAGCGGAGAGATGGATCAAAACGCTGAAACAACACCTAATGATGTTGGTAGAGCAAGACAGAGACAATTGGCCAAAATACCTGCCTTTTATAGCACAAGCATATCGGAACTTACCTCATTCATCACATAAGTTTTCTCCTTATGAAGTTATGTTTGGAGCTGCTATGAGAAGTCCACTAGATGCAGACAGAGGGTCTCCACCAAAAAATATGGACATGCACAAGCTCTATCCAATGTGGGTTAGAAAGACCATGCAGGATATTCATGAAGTTGTTGCAAACATGAATAAAAAAGCTGCAAAAAGAATGAAGGCATATTATGACAGAAATGCAACACTTTCACCGTTTGCGGAGGGGGATCTGGTATACCTCTACTACCCCCGACGAGTTAAGGGCATATCTGCCAAACTCATAACCAGGTGGGAAGGTCCTTACAGGATAATCAATCTGATTAACGAATGTAATGCAAGAATCGAACGGGTAGATAACCCAAGTAAAAGGTTAATCGTCCACATAGACCGGCTTGCACGATGCCCGGAGGAAGAGACGGATGTAAACAAAGGAGACGATATGAGAAATGCGTGGCTACTCTTCATAGAATAAGCACCGCCATATTTAAAAAACTGAACAGCGTGGAAATTCAAAGCGGGACCACCAGTTGCTATAGCAATTGTTCAAACAGAGACGTAGGACGCCAAACTAATATTAGCCAAGACAAGTCGGAAAATTTGTGAAAGAAAAGCAGAGATGTCGGAAAACCCGCAAGAAGAAAGCACTTTCCTAGACACAGGAAAAAGGAAGAGCACCTTCGCAAAAATGAAGGTGACCACGTCAGGGAGTAATGAAGATGGATCAAGGAAGAAAGTTGTAAATTTGGGAAGGGCTGGCGGGCTGCAGGAGAGCGCCAAGCCGGATCCCAGCAAATTGAAAGAGGTAGTGGAGAGAATGAAAAGAAAGTTGAAACAGGATCAAGAAACCAGCCAAGAAAAAAAAGCGAAAATGGTGATACATAAACCGGAATTCAAGAAAAGAAGCAGAAGCCTCAGGAGCAGCAAAGTCAAGAAGGGAGTGACCAAGCAAACTGAGGTGAGGAAGCCGCAAGGAGGTGAAATAAAGCCAAACACAGAACCCGCCTGCTCTTTCATGGACTGGGACCTACCCCTGTTAGAAGCAGACAAAACTCTCTCAATCTCGCTCAGGGAAGCAGAGGAGAACACAAATTTGGCATCCCCTCCGCTGAAGAAAATAATGAGCTTGCCCACCCAAATACAGCTGCCGGAGTCGCTACTAAAAGACTTGCAGCTGAGCGAAGATTCAGAAGAAGAAGAGGACAGCCTGAACGCACAAATCAAGAAATTAGAAGTAGAAGTGAACAAAATTAGTGTGGAGGAAGAAAAGGATACAGCGACAGAAGAGAAGGAAGAAGTAGAAGAAATGGAAAAGGAGATTGAAGCAGAAATAGTGAAAGAACAGCAAGCAATCAAAGAAATACAGGAGCGATTAGCAAAAATAAAGGAAAAAGAGCAAGGGAAAGAAGACCTAACCTGCGGAGGCGTAAACTTGAAAATGCCATGGAAGCTAATCAAGATCGAAGACATCGTGGAAGCTAACGGGAGACTCCAGTGGCTAAGCGAGTTACCCAAAAAACTTCAGGAGGAAAAGGGAGATTTAAAGGTGCATCCCCATGACCCCAAAAGATACAAGCGATGCAGAAAATGTCATAAACGATTCCACGTAGCCAGAGACTGCCCAAACAAGTAAGCCTACGAGTGAACTGATCAGTGAACAGTAATGAAAGTAGTGTTACAAAAGTGCCAAATATGATTCATGCCAGTGTTCGTGCCAGTGTTCATGCTAGGATTAAGATATTCATGCCAATGTTAAGATATTCGTGCCAAGGCCAAGATATGAAATGTTACCATTGTATTATTCCATAAGTAATGATGAATAAATGTGAAATAAAAAGAAAACATGCATGGTTACTTCAATGTATTGACACCATTAAAAGAAAAGAAACATGCAGAAGTGAAAAAAAAAATGGGAATATCACAAACAAAAGAAATGAAAATGGAAATGATACAAACAAAGAAATGAAAAGGAAATGGAAATGACAGGCAAAGGAAATGAAAAGTAGGAAAAAAATAGAACAAACAGAATCACAGAAAACAAAACATGAGAAAAGAAGGAAGAAAACGGGAGCAGAGTCTTGATGATCCTCTTGAGCTCTTGGGAACAGGCAAACAGGAAAAAGAAAACAGGGGACGGGAACATGCAAGGAAGGGATTCTGAAAAGAAAGAGAAGTGGAAAAGTTACGGACAGGGCACGGGAAGGAAAGGACACCCATGAAAAAGGGAAAAAAAAAAAAACAGACCACGCGACCGTGACCAAAAAGTTCCGGAGCGCCGGAACTTGAAAGCAGATGATACGTATGGTAGATGTCCCTACGCGTCGCAGGCTGCAGGGAAGCGGAGCGCTGTCGCGCTGGGCTAGGAGGGGGGAGGCGCGGGGCGCGGGGCGCGGGGCGCGGGGCGCGGGGCGGGAGGGGGCACCGGCCCGGCCGCCCGGCGGCCCAGCGTCCCGAGAGGTGGAGTAGAGTGGCGGGGCGCGCGCCGGCGCGCGCAACGCGACATTTCCCCCCTTGTATATAATATAATGCCACACCATCTGCTCTCTGCTCGCTGCGCTGCTCGCTGCGCTGCTCTCAGCATACTGCTCGCTGTATGACAGTACAAGCAGGCTGATACCTTCGTATCATCTGCTAAAAAGGGGAGAGAAACTAACCTCACTCCTCAGCTCCAGTGCCAGGGTCTGCAGTCTGGAGGCTAAGGCGATGCATCTCCAACTGCAAATAAACAAACAACAATAACTAAGAGTAAAACATTTTCATACGAGCGGCGCGAGAGAGAAAGACTTACAAAAGGCACGCGTAAGCAACGAGCACAGATGTAAGGAGAATTTGGGCCGTATAAGACAGTTAAGGAAAGCTTTTTGACGCAAAATACGTAAGACCCGGTGAGCACAAAGAAAGGGGAAGCGTAAGGGGCACATTGGCCGCATAATAAAACTGGTTCCCCATCTTCGGTAGCGTGATGATAATTAAGGCACACAACAGAGGACATGGTGAAAGGAAAAAGAACAAACTCACCGTCAGCTCCGCAACAATGGCCTCATGGTTTGGCACTTCAGGGCGGCCAAGCCCATGAGGGTAAGTCACGTCTTCAGGAGGCACAGATTCCACGCCAAAAAACTGATCCCCTTGCAGCAACACGATCTAAAATTAAAATTAAAAATAATAATAAATAGTGGACACGAGAAATTGAAATAATAATAACAATAAGGAGAAATGCAAAACTCACGTAACAGGGCTCGAGGCAGCATCCACAAGCCAGAAAACTTTCAGCACTTAAGTAAGCCACCGGGACTTGCAGAGTATATTGCGTGAAGCTGGGGCTTATGACCGTCCACAGAGCATTTAGGTGGCAGGCCTCGATGCACTGCACGCAAATCTGAACGACAAAACCCGGAATGAGCACCAGAGACTGAAGACAACAGGGATCAAAAAGAGCGTCGCTAAGCGTTACTTACTCGCTGGAAAATGTTCTCCCCTGCAATACGGCCTGCATAGTGCTGAACAAGAATAGTAGATTCCATGATGGCAGAAGAAATAGATGGATGGCAAGAAATGCAAGGAAAAAGAACGGATAGTGACGAGAAGACGCGAGACGGACAAAGGACGCGGACAGAACACGAGGAGACGCTACGGACGCGAGACGCTAACAGGTGAGAAGAGCAACAGCGCACAGGAGACGCACGACAATCGAACAACGCGCACATAGCCAGGGGAAGTTTTCTTGGAAAAAGTGGAGGGGGTAAGAAGCGACAACCAATCAGAAGCAAGGACCGAAGCCAGCAGTCCGGCAACGCGGTTCGCATTTGGGAGACCCGAACGCAACGGATAGCGGATCTGACAGATGGCAGAATCCGAGGCGATAGTGAAAATAACCCGCACTAGTGCGAAGAACACTATCAGAAGGAGAGGAGTAAGGAAGTCAAAGAAATATTTCCAAAAGAAATCGGAAATTCAAAATCAAACACGTCAAGACGACGCAGAGCAACCACAGGACAAGAGCAACGACGATCAACGGAGGCAGAAAGAGACAACGCTGGATCAGACATGCAAAACACCCTTTGTTTACAAGGTAAGTATCCCTTAACCTCAAGAGGTTAGAAGTGTTCAGCAAGTTAAAATTTTAAGGTGTCACGTAGATAGGATTAGCTAGAGGGTAGGAGACACCTAGGGCTAGCAAAGCAAGCTCTAAGGCAGTTGTAGAAAAGTGCAACATTTACTGTTCCAGGATTCATTGTGTGTTTCAGGTATCCTGTTACGCCCTTACAGCAACTTCAAGATCTCAAGACCTAATCATATTTAAACTGGTACGGAACCCCGTGGTTGACACCCTTGAAGGACTTGACTACTATTAAGCTAGGGGGAAAGTCAATTCATTTTTGTTTGCACACTGAGTCAGGCCAGTAGGGTTGAATAACCCGTAGGTTTGCACAAGGTGGAAGTCAACAGGTTTAGTTCAGGATTTAGATTTTGCAAAATAATTTATTCAATTGTATAACGTTAACGTTAGCTCAGTGAATCTTGAATTGTAAAACCAAAACTTTGTGACGTAGACAAAGGCGAATTTCAGGATGTGATAAAAAATTAAAATTTCTTGAGAGAGAGGGTCCTAAAAAAAAGAGGGAATAATGTAGTATTATCAGCATTATAACCTAACCAGGTAACACGTAAACAAGCAGACGATGCCCTGAGTCGCAGCCACTGTTGGCAGCGACACCCTCTGATACACATGGCCAAGGCCCAAACCAAACTTTTGTTTTACGGTCGCCTTTGTTCTTCCCCTTGTTTTGCTAAACACCCAATAAAAGGGGTGCGAGCTCCGGGCTCGTCGCCATTCCCCACTCATGCGACCTGGTGTCTACATGCAGCTTGGCTCTCCCTTTCCCCAATACTACAATACGGAGAAGAAATAAATTTGCATCAAATCAGTAATCGGACCAATATTATACAAAACACACTAGCTGACATTCGACCGAACACTATATTCTATGCTTCACATGATCTGAATGAAATTTCAATTTGAATCTTTCAGTCCTTTAATATTGCTAAAAATGGTTCTCTATATTACCCTCAGGATTTATAAAACATCTGAGTACAGCAGCATCAATAGTTTCGGTGAGAATATATGATATATATTAAATCCACGGTTTGCCGTCACCAAGTGTATAATAATGTAATACCTATCAAATGATATCAATTTGCAGCTTGCACCCAAACTTGTGTGTTTAAAACAAAGGTACTTTTTTATTTAGAATACGGAGTAGAAATTGAAATAGTTCTCTATATTACCCTCAGGATTTATAAAATATCTGAGTACAGCAGCATCAATAGTTTCGGTAAGAGTATATGATATATATTAAATCCACGGTTTGCCGTCACCAAGTGTATAATAAATGATACCTATCAAATGATATCAGTTTCACTAATTCTGCTGCCTGCACCCAAACTTGTGTATTCTAAACAAGGTTCTTTATTATTTAAGAGACAGGGAGATGAAATAAAATTACTACAAATGAGTGATAGTGATGGGCCCAGTATTGTACAAAAACTAGCTGACATCGGACAGACCACATTAGTTTATGCTTCACATAATCTCAATACAACTTCAAAACCTACATATCAGACCTGATATTTTGTAGTTCCTGACATTTTTCGTTTTAAAATGGTTCTCTATATTACCCTCAGGATTTATAAAACATCTGAGTACAGCAGCATCAATAGTTTCGGTAAGAGTATATGATATATATTAAATCCACGGTTTGCCGTCACCAAGTGTATAATAAATGATACCTATCAAATGATATCAGTTTCACTAATTCTGCTGCCTGCACCCAAACTTGTGTATTCTAAACAAGGTTCTTTATTATTTAAGAGATAGGGAGATGAAATAAAATTACTACAAATGAGTGATAGTGATGGGCCCAGTATTGTACAAAAACTAGCTGACATCGGACTGACCACATTAGTTTATGCTTCACATAATCTCGATACAACTTCAAAACCTACATATCAGACCTGATATTTTGTGGTTCCTGACATTTTTCGTAACCGGAGCCAAGCCGGGCCGGGGGGAGCCGGGTCGGGCCGAGCCGGGCCGAGCAACGAACACGACACACGAACAGAGTAGACGAGTGGGGACAGAGCGTGGAGGGGGGAGGCGTGACGTCACAGTGACGACCATCCCGAACGACGACCATCCCGAAGCGACGACCATCCCGAAGCCATCCCGAACGACAACCGTCGACGACGACACGCTCCCCGCCCCAGCCGACGTAGCGCTAGAAGCGGTGCTGAGACCGCTTAAAACGGCAGAGAAGTGGAAAAGAGAGATGGAAAAGGGAGATGGAAAACTCACGTAGCATGGCTCAAGGCAGCATGAGCAGCAATAGAACCAATCCTCGGCGAGGATGGCTGCGGGTACGAACTGTTCGAACTGGGAGTACGAGGGGTCCAGTACACTCCAGAATAAGCTGTTCATTGCCGCCTGGATACATTGCAGGCAGATCTAAAAGAAGGAGGAACGGGTCTCAGAGCAGAAGGACGAGACGCGGATCAGGGAAGTCCGAGGGGGGGTGCACGGCGAGTAAAAAGCCGAATACTCGGAATACTCACTCGGCGAGGGGTCGGGTCCCCGATTATTCGCCCGACAAAATGTTGTAACAGTGTGCGGTGAACTTCCATCGCAACAGCGGAGCTTGAGGACTTGAGGGCGAGACGGGGACGGGACAGCGGGGCTGCGAGCTTACACTGCGAAGGCTGGCGGCAGACTGACGCCAAGCGACGCGGACCGACGCGTTCGTCCAGGGCGTAACAATACCGCGAAGTTTGACCAAACCCGGGGCTAGAGCAGTGTTGCGTGCACGATCACGTGATCAAAAAGGGGTGGGGAGAGCCCCACGTGTTCGGGGAACGACCGGAAGGAAGGAAACGGGGTCCTCAACAAGGACTAGCGAAAATAAAACCGCGAGTTCGAGTAATCGACTAAGCGAGTCGAGAAGTAAAGACGAACAAAAATACAAACAACTGTGCTGCTGAAAGTAAACAAATAGCATACTCACAGTGGAAAAGAGAGTAATAAATTAAAATTGCAACATTCAAAAACGTCAAGACGAAGGGGAGACCACAGCAACGCAGACAAAGGAGACTCAACGCAGAAACGAGGAAAACGACGCTGGATCAGATACGCGCTCCGTCAAGAATCCAAAGGCAAGTATGCATAACCTTCAAAAAGGTTAAGGGTTTTGAGAGGTTTAGATTTTTAAGGTGTCACGTAGATAGGATTAGTTAGCCGAGTAGGAGACACCAAGGGCTAAGAATCTTACGCCCTAGGCAGTTGCTCAAATGTCAAACTTGTACTGTTCCCAGTGTTTTTGTGTGTTACAGGTTCTCTGTCACACAACAGGACATCAAGATGTCAAGATCTAATCACAAATTAAACTGGAACGGATCCCCGTGGTTGACGTCCTTGAAGGATTGAACTACTATTAAACAGGCTTAATAGTGGTCCGGAGAAGGAGTCATACTAGTGCATTGCTACATGCTAGGGGAGAAGTCAATTTCTTTTTGTTTGCACACTGAGTCAAGCTAGTAGGGTTGCGACCCGTAGGCTTGTACAAGGTGGAAGTCTCCAGGATTAGTTAAGGAATTCAGTAAAATTTGCAAAATAATTTATTGGAATTGTATAACGTTAACGTTAGAGCATTGAATTTTGAATTGTAAAACTGAAATATGTAACGAAGACAAAGGCGTAAAAGTTAGGGAGTCACAAAACGAGGATTTTTGTCAAGAAGAGGGGTTCTAAAAAGAGGGAATAATGTAGTATTGTTGCTATAACCTAACCAGGTTACACCCAAACAAGCAGAAGGCTCTCCGGTGCACGGCCATCAGTGATCACTGTTGGTAGCGACATCCCCATATACATGCAGCCAGAACCCAACAATAGTTTTGTTTTACGATCGCCTTTGATCTTCCTGTTGTTTTGCCAATCACCCAATAAAAGGGGCTTGAGCTTTGAGCTCGTCGCCAGTCTTCCCTCAGAAGAACTACGACTCACACTGATATCGGCTCCCCACAGAACCCACAATACAACAATATCTATTGGTCGTTGGCCAAGCTCCTTTTTAAGCTTAGACCTTTCCTCCCTTAAACTAGACAAAACTTCACCTTCAGACCTACGAAAAGATGAAGTTTCAGGTTCATCTAACTCAAAATCATCATCACCTTCTGTATCTGAACATTCCATATATATGTTTTCATCATCAATGTATAATAAGTTATGCTCTTGTTCAGAATTTGATAAAAGTGTCTTCAAGTCATCTTCTTCGACATCAAACTTCGAGATATCCCTCCAGGGTATATGAAAGATACATTCATTTCTAAGATCATCATAAGTTAAACTTAAAGTATTGTACAACTTTGGGAAAGTTCTTACTACAGCATTCAATTTTCTTTTAACCCACCTACCTCCAGCTTTGTAATACCTTTGGGCTGTTTTAAATCAAGACTCAAGTTCTTCAGGTCGATGAGAATATTGATCAAAAAGCCTATTTTCCCTGTTAACGGACATCCTACTTCTGAAAACATGTTCCAGTTTTTATATTTTTTTAAATTTAAAACCACAAACTGTCGTGAACTGTGATATAATGGAAATCCTAGAAGTAGATAAATAAATTCACTAGCTGAATAATCTCTTTCAGAAATAGTTTTAATAAAAAGCTTTTTTATCATCTTCTTACAATGATGACTTTCATCTGAACCTTCCCTCAAGATATCTTGCAAGACCAAATCATAGGAATGTGATTTTTATTCACATTTAGAAGTGTATTTAGCTATGTATTTATTCAAAATTGTTTCAGAAAATATTGGACTAAAATCTATGTTCGCCCTCCATGTTTGCAACACCCATTCATTAAATTGATTCAGTAAAGGATCATTGCGCTTAAATTTAATATCAAAATTACCATCTTCATTAGTCACAACTGTCTCATCCAGTAACTCTTTTGGAAACCCAAACCTACATCGTCCATTTCTGACACTATAGGCAGTATTACAATTTGTATGCCTTTGTACTGTATTAATCAGTTTTGCAAGATCTTGTTTCAAATCAAGGCCATCTGTCACACTTTGCTGACAAGGATGAGGAGGACTCAGATCTACATTTATATCAGGATTGATTGAACATACTAAATTGTCAAAGTAAACCTTAGCCTTTTCTAACTTACAAGGACTATCCAATTTCTTAACGTTTGGAGCATCTTTTAGCCATAACAAACCATGCAAATGAGGTACACCTCTAGACTGAAATTCAATTCGATACCAGTAATCAGTTACATTAAATTTATCTTTTAAACACTTCTTTATGAAAAATTCACTTCTTAGTCGGAAAAAACTTGACAAAACCATAGGGTTATCAGACAATATTCTAGCACGTTCATAAACTGTTAATTTGAAAGGATCTTCAATGTTTAACAAAAGAAATAAATCTTTGTAATAATTATCGGCAAAGGACAATGTAAAAAAAAAATTGTAGCTGGTCCTAATTGTGAAACCATCTCGTGTAATTCAGAACAGTGACAACCAATAAGACTTTGTTGATTTCAATCGTCTAGAGTAAAACATTATATGTTTAAGACTTTCAGGATTCTCCTTCAGATATGACTTTAACTGTATGATAGTCATTGCACTAAAAAATTTATTATCTTTCACATAAACATTACCTAAGGATAAGGATTGCCATCCTAATGAACTATTTAACATAAAAAAACGAAATCTTGGATCTTTACTGAATCTATCATCATGATAATGCATAAGATAGTCTATATAATCAGTTAGCTTTAACTTATTATTTTTCCTGTCAGAATAATCGCCTTTACCAGTTGGGAACAAATGAGGAAAAGCCATTGAAATATATCCTGGGCTACCAAATTCATTTAAAGCAGTTCGACCTATTTCAGGCCAAATTAAATTTTTTCATCAAAGGAAAAACCATTTTTTCTCGTTCACTAGCATAAGGATTCGGTACATCTTGATACACAATATCTGGGGTTGCATTTAGTGTTTCATGATTATCTCTGGAGCCCGCTACATCATTTTCAGTTTCTTCTGCTTAATCATAACCATTTAATGATCGGTAAACATTATCATCAATGGGAAGTTTGTCTATAGAAGATTGTGAAATTGCAATGTCATGGTAAAATTTATAATTATCTTTTAGCCAAAGTAAAGCATCCAAAACTTTCTTCTTTCTAGCTTGAAAATCTCTGAAACCATCTGAATCTATTTTCCTAACAACAATCAGTCCTTTAAGATCTTGTAAAACATATGGTAATTCAGAGGAAACAGTCAGGACATATTGAGGAAAATTAATTACATTACCAGTATACTTGTATTGTAAATTTTGAATACGAAATAGTGAAACAACAGGATGAACCCTAGCTATCAACAATTGTTCAGTGAGAGTTAAATTTTTCAATACATCTGGCAAATCACCAGGATTAATGTCCAAATGTACCTTTCTCAGGCATTTTTTACAACCTTTGCTTTTCCTAAAATCAACAATGTCTTTTCTTTTGCAGATATTGCACACAAACCATGACAATGTTTTCATGTAATGATCAAAGTTATGTTGAAGGATA
Organism: Frankliniella fusca; assembly: GCA_029379305.1. Lineage (NCBI taxonomy): Eukaryota > Metazoa > Arthropoda > Insecta > Thysanoptera > Thripidae > Frankliniella > Frankliniella fusca. Next base: position 1,702,244 of record JAHWGI010001401.1, on the reverse strand, counting down.
TCTTTGGTTAAATCTACACTTTGATTTGAATAAAATTTTTGGTACATACGATTTAATTTCTGTCTTGTTCTTTCTCTTTCTCGGTACTCATCCTTCCTTTCTTCAAGATACCTTCTTCGTACGTGTTTCATTCTAGCTTTCGCTTCATCATTTGCCTTTCTTCTTTGATCACAAGTTAACTTTCCTCTTTGCCTTCTCTTTTTAAGCCTTTCTCTTTCCTTACAGGTTTGTGTAATTTTTCTACTTTCAGTATCCGTAGAATTGGAAACCTACAACAAGACAAAAAAACTAAACATCCCATCAGATGGACAACAGTGGTCCACCTTGAGGGATACAATCTAAATAAACAAAAAGCTCATGAAACCTTTGCTAAACTCAGCAAACAAATAATGAAGAAGGTTGAGCCAAGGATTAAATAAAGTAAGAGGAAACACAACAACTTATTTCAATATTGTACATCACTTAGCTTTGTTAGGATTTCTAGTAAATAGAACCTTAAAACCTTTTCCTTTGTAACCCATGAATGCAAAATAAAATGTTTTTTTAGACTTGGTAATTTGCCGTTAACGATCAAAATTGTTAACAACAATATCCAGAAAACGCCTTGGCAAATGTACAAAAAAAAAAAAAAAACCATCAGTGTTACTTTTCTCTTCTAGTTTGCAGCGAATAGCTTTTCCGTTGGCTGTATCAACCACTTCAAAATTTAAAAATTTATAAAATTTCCTTACTGGTAGATCTTTACAAGACCTAAAATCTGCCATTTTTGTTGATACTTTATTTAAAGAATTCACCTCCTCATCAGATGAATTTTCCTGTAACATACTTTCCTTGTTAATTTTTATAAATTGAAACTAATTAGCAGTTATCTTAGTGTCAATTGTACCTCTTCATCAATTTCGCTTTCATCATCATCATTTCCTTTAGCGTCTGGATTCTTTTTATCATTCTTGGTCTTTTCATCTGATGAATCATTCCGTTTCTTTTTTCCTCAACTTTAGTCTTTTTTTTCCGTTGACCTTCACCTGAATCCTTATCCGAACTTTTCCACGTCTCTTTCTCTGATGTTTTTTAACATTCTTCCCTTTTTTTCTGCTTCAGGGTCATTCTTGAAAAACCATAGTATAATTAATAATTGAAATAGGAAAAAAAAGTAAGGTCTGGATAAGTATTTCATTGAAAATACCTCTGCAGAACTAGATGTTGATGGTTTGGTGTCTCCTTCCTTAGTTCTTGTTGTCTCTTCCTTCTTCCTATGTCGTCTCTTAGGTTTATCAGCATTCCCTTCCTTCTGATTTTTAGATGTAGACTGCAATTTGGGATTTAAAAAAATTTCAAGAAAACAATAATTTAACCAATAACAACAGAACATTAGATACAAACTGGCTTATTCTTGGTCTTATTGACATCTTCGGTGTCATCAGAATCTGTATCATCAACCTAGACAAATTAAACGTGTCAAAATGGAATATATTTTATACATAACTAAGTTTGTGGACACAAATGAAAAACACATACACAATTAAATATAATGAAATGATTTACTAGTACCAAGTATTTCAAGGTGTTATCTTCTAAATAAAAATACTTACAAATTCAGGAGATAGTGTTCGCTTTTTTGATGCAGAGGGCTTGCTTGTAGAAGCAGTAACAACCTGATAAAATACCCCAAAAATTATTTCTGTTTCTAAAATGACAAACTATACACTAATATGAACATTTAAAAACTTTGATATATAGCCTATGTCTTTTTGGAATATAATAAATAGAAAAAAATAAAAAATAAAAGAAAACAATAAATTGAGTGATCGCTCAAATACAGACCAATATAGGGAAGTCAACAAATACACATAAGTGAGTCACAAGACAAATAAACGTTAGCGTGTCAGAAAAAGGCAATGCTTATAACGGGTGTCCTAAAGAATACACGGCAGTCTTGCGGGTCCACCTACCCACCCCGCCCTAAAGGCGCCTTAGCCCCTGCTGCTCTTGCGGGTATGCAATCCCACAACACTGGGTGAGTTCGCTGGGACACCCGAAACTTGCACAGACCGCAACGACACCGAGGACCTACACACTTACTCTGACAACCACACGCGACACAGTCCTACCCAACAGTTGCGTTCCAATTAAGATGCGACACTACACCAAAGAAAGACGAATTCACCACAACAGACCGCGCCGCCCTACCCTCCAACAAGCACCACCGACATCATCGCCGTGCACACCACCTCTGCCCACGTAGGCATCATCTCCTTTGAAATGGACAATGTCCCCACGGCGCACACCGACTTCTTGATCACCTACTCTTACAAACTACATGAACGTGCTCACTAACTATGCCAACACAACCAACAGCACCCTACGCATGGACAAAGTCCCATCGTTTTTTCCGACTTCGTTTTGTCCGACCCGAACGATCCGTAACGGTTGCCCATCGCGCAGATCAAATTTGCCGATGTGAGTAGGCAGCATGGATTGCCTAGAGTAGTACAATTGTGTGGAAGTAACCACGCAACATGGGTTGCCTACCTCGCAGGCGCGCAGTCCCACTGTTACAGTTGACCAAGCATAGTGGGTTGCCTATCTTTTAGTCGCGCAGTCTGAATATAACAGTGTAACTGCTCGCCCAAGAGATAGGCAATCCATTATGCTTGGTCACACTGTAACATTCCGACTGCCTGCATGGAACATAGGCAACCCACTCTGCTTGGTCACACTGTAACATGCGGACTGCGCGGCTGGGAGATAGGCAATTCATGTTGCGTGGTCACTTCTACACAATTTTACTGCGCTCCCGCGGGAGATAGGCAACCCATGCTGCTTGGTCAGTTCGGGAAATTTGGCCTGCGCGATGGGCAACCCCTACTGATCGGTGGGGTGGGACATAACGATGGCGGGCCCAAAAAAACTGAGGTGTGGAAAAACAAAGGTCAGAGAACCGATGTCCACCGCCCGCAGAGCAATCAACGACCTAAACGGACAATTTTCCCAAGGCCCACGGCACAAGGCCCACAGGGCCCGCACCGCCCTGTGCATTCAGTACCCTTACCAAACCTATCGCCGTGCCCATCAGTTCTCTACTTACTTTTAAATGTTAGGTTTCACCTTACCCAAGTAACAACAGAAGAGAAAGTCAGTCGTACCACTAAATTAAACTAAAATAATGTATTAATTGGTTTCATAAAAACTTACCTCCACCTTGGAACTTTTAGCAACTTCTCCAAAATCGACTTCTTCCAATTCACGAAGAGTAAATATAGTTTTTGACGAAAAATTTTCAATTTCTTCCAAATCCATGATTACAAAATATTGCCAAACGAACTGAAAAATTTAGAATGTCGAGAGAGCGCGGACCAAGACGAATGTATTCATGGAAATATAAATCTAATTGTTTCAAAGTCTAACAATGACACTAGAACAGCCTGACCGCGACACTCACTCGCACGATAACTCCGTCTCTTTCTAAGGCGCCACCAATAGAACTACAAAGTGGGGAAGGCCCACCTGCACTGCTTCACAACGACACACAACTAATTTGCAAATGAAATCGGTGGCCAAACTCGTCTCGTTTCGGACGTACCGGCAGAAGCTGAAGAACATACTGTGACGGATCTGACTACATAATCAAACAAACTGCTCAAACGCTCCATCATGAATATTCCCAATTATAATGATAAGAATAATATAGCTTGGATATTTAATAATAATCTTCCTCCACACAACATCGATTTGACCCAACCTGTCACGTATGATTCAGATACCGACTGTGCTACACTAAGGATAAAATGTGTATCATGTATTTCCCGAACATATTTCCAAGATGCAGAATCTACTGTAAGATTCAGACTTGATTAAAATTAATATCCAAGATCAGTCGACAAATTGACGGCGCGTACCGTAAGAATTTACCGAAATATCTTTTTACAGTGAAAATGACAGATAATATTTCTTTCTGATGGCAAATTGCATTAATCAGAAGCAGCCTAACAAAATTAATTAAAATGAACTAATTAAAAACCACAAATTCAAGCTTGCAAAACCAAGTTGCTTTATTTATCTAAATATTAAAACAAAAAGGTTAAGGAAATCGTTAAAACCATTTAACAATTTCGCGAGCAAACGAGCGACGCGAAAATCTGAAGAACAAAACGCACTTGCATCTACTTAAAACATTATGTATACTATCTACGTTCGTTTCTGAGCGCCGCGGATCGCTGCCTTGCAGCTGGCTAGTACTTTATCGAGTGATGAGCTTAAAGCACGCTCCACATGAATGAAAATGAGGGCCTCGAAAATGTCCTGACCTAATGAGCTCTTGAGTCTGTTCTTAGCGGAGACCACGGAACACCACTACGAGGGCGAGGACGCCAGCCCCGGCCAGGGCCCTAGGCCCGAGGACGCGGCCAGCGGGGGACCCGAGGCCCAAGGGCCCCGCTAGTGCGGGGCTCCGGATGCTATCCTCGTATCCCTGGCCAGTCCGGGCCTGCCTCTAGCCCGTCGCTGCGAGCACCCTCCCTGCCTGCATCCAGCGCTTAACGCGTATGTGCCGCTCCTCGCACCTTACTCTCCACACTGCCTTGCGAAGAAAAGTCTTTGTAAGCGTTCGCAAGGTGCGAAGAATTTGGCTGCTTATTCGTATTGCGAAGAATTTTCTTCGTAGTATACAAAGAAATTTCTTCGTAAGGCGGGTCTTGCGAAGAAAATGCTTCGTATTACGAAGCATTACGAAGCAGGCAAAGTCTTGGCAACGTTACGAAGAATTTTCTTCGTAAGAATTTTACTGTGCAGGCTCTACGCCCCGCGAAAATATTTAGAAATTATTGATACGAACCGTGTCAATATGCAATTTGAGACATGACTTCTGGTCGCGCACATTCGGCTGTGTTCCTAATTTTCTTTAATTTGCTAGACGAAGATATTATAGCAACGAGAAACTTTTTGCGGAATGAACTTGTGTATTACTTCATGTGCTCACTCTATTTACTTATTGTAACGAGCTACGTAAATCCATGCGCATGCGTAGCAGCATACCTTACGAAAAATTTCTGAAATAATAAATCAAAAAAAGTACGTTAAAAATACACATTCTATGCGTAAGACTGTTTTATGTATGTTACGTATGCGCATTGCTTTAAATAGCTACGCAAAAGGAAGGGCATGACCCGAGCTTGTGCAGTGCCTTGTGATTAACTGGTAGTTTTTTTTTGTGTTAAATAAACCATAATACTTTTTTCTGATAGGTATAGTTGGACTTGTGAATGAGGGAAGCACGTGCTACCTGAATGTTTGCATACAGTTTCTGCGCATGTGCGATGCGCTCAGCCAGGAAATTCTCAATTTCCCAGATATACTGGCATGGACCACGAATGTTGCTTTAGTGAAAGGTCTCCAGCGAATATTTATGGATCTTTAAGTATCTTTGATGATGTACTTTGTGATATGTGGTAAGATGAAATGCACTGTGAAAAATATCGTCTTAGTCTTGAATTTTTTTTTTAACTTTACAATTACAAGGAAATATTTTGCCAAATCTTGACACAATTTTTTGAGTTCCGGGTGGATTTTAAAATCGAGACAAAGAGCTTATAGTGTTTTAATCTTTAATTTTACAACACATGTACAGTGCTCATGTATAATCTTTCATTTTTGGTTGTATTTATCATGTCATGGCCTTCTCCTCGTGTCTTATTTTTCAGAGTAATAAATGCAATGTACGCACTATCGCTGTGATAAACGAAATTGGGACACTCATGGGAGCTAACCCAAGGATGCAGCAGGATGCTGAGGAGTGCCTGATCACGATTCTAAGCGCTTTGCACGACGTGTTTTCTGATATGAATAATCCTGTCGTTCGTGACACTTTTTCTGGTAAGTAAAATGTGCGTCGGAGGATTGTCATCGTGTAGTGCGAGTCACAAGCAAACATGCTCCTTTTTTAAAAACGTAAGAAATGTATTCTGTTGCATATTTTGTTCTTGTATTTTAGGAACTGCGCAAGAATTATTGCAGTGTTATAATTGCTCGTACAAGAGCATAACCAGTTCCGAATATTGGCAGATAAACCCAGAACTAGGACAGAATGTGGAAGACACCTCCTTGGTACGTATTTCCCGATGCAGTATCATTAGTTTTCGCTTCTCTGCACCTAGGTAAACAGATTTCTGTAACCGTTTCGTGTCTAAAATTTGTAACCCCTTTATACTGGCATATCTTATACGGAATCTGCGGTAGTATCATTTTAAAGACATTTATATCTATAGCAAGTAAATCCTTTATTCTACAGGTTCAAATTTTGGAGGATTTTTGTAGTCCAGAGTACATGGATAATCTGTCTATGTGTCCAAAATGCCCTAAAAATACCCCCGAACTTAAGGTCAGTGGTGTTTTCCGGGCCATACGGGGCCATACGCCGTATGGCCTATAATTGAAATCACAGGGACCGTATGGCCTATAAAAATTTTCAGGCCATACGGTCCTATACGCGGCCATACGCCTAAAAAATCCCCAAATCCTCCGGCGCGGGCCCAGCACAGTCCCCGCTTTTAATGTTAATGGACCCGAACTCTGGAATTTCGATGTAAAGCCTTGTGCTAAATTGTGGTTAAAGTCGCATTGCTCAGCTAATGCAACACAAACCCAAAAAACGAGAGGTGAAGAAAGACACACTTACTTTGTTCCGAAGGGGCTTTTAAAAAATAAACTCTCTTTGTTTTATTCCACAACAGCTACGTAGCTCCTGGAGAGTAGGCAACCCTCAACACCGCATGGCCTATAATTTTGGGGGGAAAACACCACTGCTTAAGGTGTGTGGGACATGGGTTATCCCTCCCCGTATATTGGTGATAACTCTGAAACGTTTTAATTACAACCCGAACAGTGGTCAAGAACATATACAGAAGAATATGACAAGGTGAGTTAGGCATTAGCAACTTGTGACAAACTGTTGCGGAATGTATCTAAAATCGGTGCATTGCGATAAGGAGAACCTTTTCTTTCCAGAGTGAAGTTCGATGTTGCCCTAAACATAGATTTTATGAAAGCCGAGGACTCGGACAACGTGCACTTTCCGACGAGTCTTCACAGATTGCATACTATCGCTCACTTTAAGAAGTATTTTGGCTTTTTTCTTTGACGTTTTTTGTTTGTTATCAGTTGTAAATATAAAATGTACCTCTCCCTAACTGAAAATACGAACAATTTACTTTTTATTATAGACATATTAGCTGCAAGGTGTGATTGTCCATATTGGCGAAAATGCCACTTCAGGCCACTACATCTACTACGGTTGTAACGTTGACGGGTGGTACAAGTTTGATGACAAGCATGTAGTAAAGGTACACATGCAGTTTTTCGATCGGTAGCTAGTTGACCACAAACTTAGATTCGAGACAATTGCCATACGCATGTATTATTATCCTGTCCAAAAATATTCTATTTTTGGTACATAGCTGCAAACTGTCAAACTACTGACTATCTTTAAAAAAAAAATCACCATTAAAGTTAATCACAATATTATTCGAAAACGACTTACATTCTTCTCTATGACAGGTACCAGTTAACGAGGTTTTGGGAATCGGACTGCAGCCGGACGACAATCTGAAGCATTGTATGCCATGCGATTGAGAGATGTCGGTCCCGTTTATACTAGCGTCCACCTGAGACCATTGGGCGTGCATGCCATAATTTACGAGTGTGACGTCACTGTTGTCAGCATCAGTGATGTCTGAGCCATCAGCATTCACGATTTTTTCTTTAGTGTAGAGCAACATGTGTGCGGGGTCTGCATAGGCATAACCCACCCCAGCTACTTCTAGCTCTATGGTAGTCGCCGAATCAAAATTAGCCAAGGGACTGACCATAATCCATTGAGATCGCTCCTCTCCCATTTGAGTTGCGCTAGAGAGCCACAGACTAAGCTCTGTGGGGAGAGCTTCAACGGAGGCACTATGCATGAAAGCCATTACTTCACAAGAAAGTCAGGAGAGTAGCTCCTACTTGCTCGAGGTTTAGCTACGGTATGGCGCTTAGGTGCAGGCTTTGGCCTTTTTATAGCTCTACCGGACCCATTCATTGCGGATGCCGCCTTGCGTTTTAGATTCTGAACTGCTTCCCCCGTGTGTCGCTTAGCGCTGTCTGCAAAAGTGTCGCCACTGGCTACATCGGCAAGGACGTGTGCGCCGGCCCGGGCCGCCTCCCTCCCCACAGCGGTCGCGCCGCTTTTGAGAAGGGGAAGGACCGTTCGGAACAGCCCGCCGAGCCATGAACCAATACCATGTCCTTTTTGGTAACTAGAACCCGCATAATATTGCCCGCCGCCTGCCTGATGCAGGTAAAACTCCGTAATATGATCGTGACGCGTCATGCTACTTGTTTAAAATGAACCAAAAAGGTTGACGTTCCAAAGTCGAATGGAATATTTCGCCCTGCGTGGTCTTTTATATAGATTTCCAGGGTGTCGAAAGATTTCGTCCGAAGATCGAAATAAATTGGATGATCAAAGTGCACTACGGTCATGGATCCGTATTGGGCCTTGGTGTCCACGGGGACCGTGCGGAGCAGCGGTGCACGTGTATGGCCAATGATCTGTTCTTCCAGTACATCCATGAAAATAAACATTTGTGAGGGAACTCCCAAACTTATGTCCACAGGTTTTACGCCCAAAATTTCTGTATTGCCGGGGTACGGACCGGCGTGGGCGAGCCCCAGTTGAAGGGCAAGGCGGGGAGAGAAATGAACTTTCGTGTTATCATGTGCAGTAAGTGGCATGAACTTACAACGCTGGTCAGGGAGTAGTGTGAAATACTGTATCTCATAACTTTCTTTCAGGATTTTCAGAGCATCTCCTATGCCTGTGACAAAGTTGTCTGTTGAACTAAATGAGCCAGGGCGTACGGAAACTGTATCAACAAATGTATCCGACATTATTGTGATTTCATTTTCTCCCTCTAGGACCTGTGCTATCGTATTAGGGTAGTGCAGCTCAATGAGGGCGGCCTGCCAGTGGCCATGGAGTTCCATGCGCGGAGCCAATTCTGTCTTAAAATGACAGGTTGTATTGTCAGGATAACCCTTAGGACTGGCGTTACTTGGGAGAAACGCGTAAAAATCCATTTCTAGACAAGATCTTTATCGAAGATCCAAGAGCGGCTCTTTTTCGGATAACCTCTCCAATGGACGAGATGTTGTCGTTTGCCCTTTGTTCCTTTAGACCGCACTATATATGCGATTTTGAACGCCTCGGGCTTCGTGACCTTCTGAAGCTCCATCTCATAAAACGTGCCCTCAATTGGATCCTTATCGAGATCTTCCAGCCGGTACACCGGCACCGCATGAGGAATGACCTGAACGATTTTAAATATCTCCTCGCTCCAGTTCCAGGTGTACCCTTTTTCGAAGACTTGTTTTTCTCTACTGATTCTGACATAATCACCCACTTTATACTTTGGCTTTTTTATACTGTTGTTCATACCGTGGTACAGGTTATTATATACCTCAAGAACTCGATCAGGTGTCACGTCTACAGGACGCATCTTAATAGAACGGTGATAGGTGTGATTGTATGCATCCACAATATAATCAAGCAGTCCATCTACATATCTGTATTGTTCAGTATGAGTGAATCTTTTAAATAATTTTGATTTAATGGTACGCTGCCATCTCTCCACAATCGAACATATCATTTAATGTCAGGATTATGGGTGTGAATATAGGTTATGTTATTCTCTTTCAAAAATTTCTGAAATGTTTTGTTGATGTATTCTTTTCCTTTGTCAGAAAATAGGCGTGTAGGTCACCGATCTGTCGTTTTGAAAATTGTCTGAAACCCCTTAATGATGGAAGGACCAGATTTATCTTTGATGGGGACAGCCCAAGCAAATTTTGAGAAAACATCTATGACACACAAAATATAGCTAGAGCCATCATTATCTTTTTTAAGAGACTGAAAGTCACTTAAATCTGTCTGCCAACTCTCGTCAATATTATCTGCATAAGTCACATTACGAGGAAAGCGGCGTCTAGCAGGTTTGTGAAGAGTGTAAGCGTCCTCACCCTGTTGTAGATACTTTGTAATTTTCTCTTTTTTCTCTCCCGTAGCATCCCAGAGTTTCCAAGCCGTTCCGTAAGACGCAGGGTCAGCGGGCTCGTGATACGCGTCCCCAAGATTGCCAGGCATGTTTAGGTTTAGTAACACGGCCTTTAGTCACGCGTTTGATTTTAGTCACGCGTTTTCTCACGCGACGGATCGGAACCACAGTCCCCCCACCACCCTGGTTTCGCGCTTGAATAATAGCGACTCTACGTTTCTCGTTAGGAATAAGTTCCAACGGAATGTTGAGTGTAGACAGTATTTTAATGAAGTTTGAAACACCCACAGGCTCAAAATTTCTGCGTGAACGAGTGAGATCCGAAATAAGATCAATGATATTAGAGTTTGTGACAGGAGTACCCTCCAGAGATACAAGACCTGAGGAGTCCCACGTGACTCGTGAGCTAGTCGTACTCAAATAATCGTAAAGTCTCAGTGCAGCCGCTTTATATGTCTTTGGCATGGCGGCAGCGAGCTGCTGACGAATTAGAGCAGTGTCCCCGGTATCATCGAGAGAAAAATCTTCCACAGAAATACGTATGGGCTTCTTTCGCTCATTATTAAAGTGTAAGTAGCGCTGCAGTGCCTCATTGTACATTTTCCATTTGAGAGAATCATCAGCGTATTTTTTACGCATAATGAGTTCCATTTCATTGTCAAGAGCACTGAGCTGTGTCTCGGTGGTAGAGATGTCGGATCATGAAGTCTAGCCACACTTTCGTGTGGCACAAGAATTATTTTCTTAACGTGATTCATTGAAATAGAGAGGGAAGCACGGAGGCTACAGCTGTAAGGAGTAGGGGAAGAAACGACCCTCCTGTCTGCTCGAGTGTCTTTTTCTTAACTTGCCACCCTTCGCCTCGCTGTGCAAGTTGTCTGATTTTATTCCGATGTCGTCTAAGTTTGGCCTTGTGACTTTCACTAATAGGAATATTTCCACGCAGCAAATTGTCACAAATCTCACAGATGGCGTAAATAAGAGCTCTATCGGAATTATCAAGAATAGCTTTACGAAGTTTAGGCTTAGCTGACTGAAGAACCTGCAGCACAGCTTTGTGTGTCTTTGCAGCAGGAGCCATTGTCAACAAATGATTCAGAGGACGGTCATCATCTCCCTTTTATACTTTGCACGTGGAATGTATACCACCGTGGATTCACTGGGGAATATGAGCGTGCGCATGCGCAAGTGGTCCAGCTGATTGGGCTTGAAGTCGAACAAGATGTAAGTGTACCCTGCCCGTGTAGCGTCCTCATAGGCCTCAAGAAGTGCACGGAAATGCTGGGGATCGACTTGCAACAGAAGGTGCGTATTTGAGCGAAGTCCCTACTTGTTTTGAAAAGCACAATGTAGTGTGTGTTGAGACTGATTTGCCGCAGCCCATCAGGGAACAGACATTGACTTAGGAAAAATATACTGAGATTTTTGTGATGTGACCCCTTTATGAAAAATTTAAAATTTTTCTTTGTGGTGATACTTTAGCTCGTGCATCATATCATCCATGACAATGAGTTTAGGACCCTGCCCAGCCGGGTGGTCATCAAGCAGAGGGAGTTCTTCCCTAAAATCAACACCGTGATTAGACTTTAGGGTATCGTACAGAGGCTGCCACTCGGAATAATAGAAAATAATGTGTTCAAATGTAGTGCTGAACATCTCATTCCTATTTTCAATAAGACGAATCATAAAGAAAGTTTTGCCACTTCCTGTGCCACCTACCACAAGGGCAGTGCATGGATGTTGGAACCTGAGATCCATCTTTATGACTGATAGTCAGCCTCTATGTTTCTGTCTTTTTATAGCAATGGGGCCTAACCAGCGTCTCCCCTGCGCCGGTGGGGCCAGTCTGCTTCTCCCCTGCGCGTTGCCTACCTTCTAGGCGTCAGCCAGGAGGTCCATGACCTCAAGGAGGTCTTGGTCCTCCTCGGGCGCCATTGTCCAGGCGTTGTAGCCGAAGGGAACGGTGTGTTCCACGCACACCCTACGCCTCTTGGTGTTCACGGCTTGCCAGATTTTTCTGGTCGATCGTGTCACAATTTTCCACCCGGGAAGACGGGCTATTTGGTGTGGAATGGGCACCGTGAGCCTTTCTGTGTTTCCCATCACCATGGCTTTGAGATTATCAAAGGTGATGAGATCATCGAATGACTTGTTGATGGAGATCCCCCTCACCTTGATGCAAACTTTGATGTTGGCGGGGTCTCCACCCACTGCCACCTTGTATGCGTAATTTTTTGGTCCGCCGGCCACAAACTCAGTGATGAAGAACCCCGGGCCGTAGTCCTCCTCAACCTGGTCTGTTAGGTCACCCAAATGTGTGCCTATGGGGAGATCTGGCTCTCCAGGCCGGCTGATGTAGGCCACACTGTCAGTATCGTGGTAGAGAGCCCTCTCCTTGACCACATCCAAATACTTGTAAAGCTGGAGCCTCCCAAAGCATGTAGTGAAAGCTGCGTGGAGAATCGATGACGTAGGCAGAGACGTCTCAGAATCCTCCACAGGCTTCCACGTTTCTTGGATACACTCTTCGCTGAGCGGCAAAAGTCCCGTAACCTCTTTCCTGGGATCTGTAAGGAGTGGCATGAGTTTCGCAGGATCATATATTAGATCGGTTCGAGAGCGCAGGGTCTTCTCGCCGAATTTTCCCCAGAAACTATTACACATAAGTTTAGCCATGGTTCTGAGGGCTGAGTTTTTAACCATTTTTGCAGGGTCAAGCGCTACTCCATCGTGTTTGAGCGTATCTTTAATAAATTGTTCCTTTTTGTCATCACTGTCGCACTCAGGAGGCCAGCCGCTTGCCTGCATTTTTAGAGCCATGAAGCACCGTACATACCCTGACAAAAGGCCATCCTCGCCAGTTTCAGGGTTGTAAGCCACAGTACCAGGGTATTGGTGCACCTCATGTACTTTTATGAGCTCATATGACTTTTCACGCAGCGCAAGTAAAAGCTCTGGTGCGCACCACGTGCTAGTAAGCTGGCGCTCTCTTGGGTCTTCGTGGTGGCATCCTTCACTATTTTGAATCTCCACACACGTTCTACACAATGGGAACATAAGTTTACCATTGGCTTTGTATGGAAGCACAGGAATGAATAGGTCACGAGGGGGAAGGACCGTACATTTTATCATGCCGTTCCATTGATCAGGGTCAGGCATGTCAGGGTTACCCTCGAGATAAATCTTAGGATGACCATATGGATAGTCCCCGCGAAGATTCGCGTTCGGATATTCTGATACGACGTCAACCATCTTGATTTTCTCACCCCTGTCTAAATCAGCCTTATGATACCAACGTAGTGCACTTGTACGGCCACCTACGAGAGCATCGCGAAGTATTAGAGGCGGTGTTCTGGTTGTAGGGTGTGTTTCAAAATATGCCCTCATTTCAGGATCTGTCTTGTCTTTAGTTCAGTGTTGAAAACACATTCCCACTTTTCAATCACCGTGTACCCTTTGTCTTTGAACAGAGTCGTCAGCACTTTAGTACGCTCGTAACGGTTCTCCGTGTCATTATCTGTCATGGGAAAGTGTTCGGGGCACTGATGCCAGTAGCATCCGTGGCATTGGTAGATACGGCGCTCGACCCCGCGTCGGGGAGGGGGAGCTCAACGTATCCATCAACACGACGCCCTAAAACTGAAACTTCCCTGACTGTGTAAATTGTCTTGATTACTTTTCCCAACTTGTGAGACTCAAAGTCTAACCAACGGAGAGCGGCATGTGATTGCTTCCCCCTTCCGTGATATCCACAAGTGCAATCTTATTTGGGGGCAAAAAATTCCGCCTATATGCTCCCATACACGCACTACTGAGTGTCATGCATGAAAACACACTGTTAGAAAAAGATGTATGGATACAATACAATTCCCTACAAGACATTGTATGCAAACAACTTGTTCGTTAAAATTAGAAACGATAAGTTTCATTTGAAAACAGATAGCCAATCTGTGATGAATACGACCACTTCATTTACAAACGGGTCATCATTTCATCATGTAAAAACTCATTTGCATCTGAAACAATCTCATCGTTTTGATACGAACTATAATCCTCAAACAGCTAATTCGTTCTCCCTCATAACGACCCCTTTCATTTTAAAACGACTTTCATTGTTTCAAAACGATATCAATCCCCATGCAACAAAAAAGCAAAATAGTAAAAAAAGGTATAAATACTGACAAAAATTGATTACATGATGAGTGTGTCGTTTGTGTACGGATTGTTTTGTACACAGATGAGATAGCTCGTATTCAAATGAACTGTATCATTTCTAAACGAGCTTAGTGATGGTTGTTATCTCCGATGGGGTAGCAAGTTTCATTCGTATCTGAATGATCTCATCGTTTGCTAACAGACATATGTGTATGGAAACGATACCTCATTCTCAGATGACTCACTTAGAGAGTCTTGAGGTGCAAGTCTGAAGGGCGTCAGGGTTTGTTTACTGATGACTCCTTCATCTTAGAACGAATCTTTTCTAACAGAACATTGTTGGAGTACGATGTGTTTGCTATAAAAATTAACGAGTAATTCCTCGTTAATTTACAAACAGATTTCTAACAGTGCATGGGGTCAAAACCAGCACATTGCTGAAATAGTTTACGGAACGCCTGACACGCCTGTCGAAGTATGGTTACGTCAGAAATACAGTATTCAATCAGGTCTCTCCTAAAATTGAACACATAGCCATTAGCCATCTGCTCATCATACCATGTGTGAAAGTCGTCTGATGCTTTCGATTCCATAGTCGAAACGCAGTAGTATGACTTGTCGAGCAACGGTCCCTCATAACCATAAAATTCAGGTTTACATGCCAGGAACGGCCAGTACCCCTTCTTTAGTTCATTCAATCCGAACGCTTTTGGCATGGCACTAAGCGGCATGGGTAAAAACATTAAGGAATCAATAAATTTCCAGGTCTTAACCTGCATACAAATGATCTTGGCCCCTTGCAGGGTTAACTCAACCTTTAGCTTTCTGGCGATAATTTCTTGAAGTGCGAACACAGCATCAAAGGCTTTTGAATTATATGCTACCAGAAGTAGGTTTGTTTTAGCAGGGAATGACTGCAAATAGTCGACAAACTGACTCATAACACAAATTGAGGGATCATCTAGATTGTGGAATATGTGTTGCCGTGTTCTGCATGATGTACAGAAGTAATCGTTCTGCACGACATCTGTGCATTCGTCACAAACAGTCTGACACACCAAAACAGAGGTCTTCAACTCGGGCCCGGCGGGCCATCTGGCCCGGCTGGGCCCGCGGGCCCGGGCCCGGGCCAGCGCTACTGCTACTGCTGCCTACTCCGCTGCCGCTACCGCACTTCCCCCACTACCAGTCCCCAGTCCCCACCCTTCCTCTCCCGTCCCCCGGCCAGCGGCCGCTCGCCGCTCGTCAGTACCCCCACTCCGCTACCCACTCCCTGTCTCTCTCTCGCTCCCCCACCACCCGGGCCAGACCGTGCCCGGCTTGGCCCGCCTGGCCCGCGGGCCAGCGGCGGGCCAACGAGTTGAAGACCCCTGCACCAAAAGTATCGGTTTATGTTCAAATGTGTTTTCCTGTCCCTCCACAGGGTCACACTGACTGGTCTCAATATCATATATCACAGTGTGATATTTCCAATCCACCTTTTTTTCCCTTTCAGACCATGGTTGCATGAAGCAAAGGTAGTTCTCCTGAGGCGAGTGTGCACGGGAGGGGCCAGCTGGAGGGGTGGTGGGGCGTGGCGTCTCCGCAGGTGGTGTGGCGGAGCGCGCCGGGGGTGTGGTGGGGCGGGGTGGGGCATTAGAGCCGGAACCGCACATGGCGAAGGCCATCCTGTAGGTTAGGACCGCCTGCGGATCAGTACCGTCCTGGTGGCGGGAGTACGCCAAGTACCCCACCAGCAGGAACGGGATGACCCGTGGGTCGGCCCTTTTCTCGACGGAGGCTTCCACCAGGTTCGCGAGGAACGTGGTGTAGGCCTCCGCCAAGAGCTCGTCGGAGTGGAAGCAAGCAGCATCCCACTCGTCCAATATCTCCGTCAGAACGGAGGGCATCTTGCCTGGCTCAACAGCACGAGGGCTGGAGCACAAAGGCTTAACCAGCTCAACAGCACGAGGGCTGGAGCTAAAATACAAAACGAGGACTGGAACTAAAGTACAGCTCAACAGCACGAGGACTGGAGCTAAGTACAGCACGAGGACTGGGAGAAGAGCGTCGATGTACACTGGGCGGAGCGAGTGACTCGAGTGGTGACGAGGGAGAGAGGAGCGGCTGCTTAAGTACGCGGGGCGCCGCGATTGTAGTGCCGCCTATCGGCGAGTACTGCAACTACGGTTTAGCACTGCGCTTATGGAAGTGTGCAAGCGGCGCGCACCTTGCATGTCGCGACTTGCTCGAACGCTATTGTGATTGGCTAAAATTCCGCGTCACTGGTCTCTGATTGTATAAAAATCAGGTGAGCGCCAGCTGCGCACTTTGCATGTCGCGACATGCTTGAACGCTATTGTGATTGGCTATAATAATCTGCTCTATGATTGGTCATAATAAGATGCGCTGTGATTGGCCGCGGCGGGGGGCGGCGGCTGCGGCGGTCGCGGTGGCGGCGGGGGCGGCGGCTGCGGCGGGCGCGGCGGCGACGGGGGCGGCGGCGCGGGGGCGGCGGCGGCGGCGGGGGCGGGGGCGGCGGCTGCGGCGGGGGCGGCGGCTGCGGCGGGCGCGGCGGCGGCGGGAACGGCTGGGGGGGCGGCGGCGCGGGGGCGGCGCGGGGGCGGCGCGGGGGCGGCGCGGGGCGGCGGGGGCGGCGGCGGACGGGCGCGGCGGCGGAGGCGGTGACGGGGCCAGGTGGGGCCGGGCGGGGCAGAGCGCCGTGAAGATAGGCAACCCACCTGACAGGGCTGTGAGGCTGGACCAGTATCGGCACGGGGCCGTTAGCACTGACTTGATGTGATTGGCTAAAAATAGGCTGTGCTTCGCTCTGATTGGTTAAAATTATTTTTCAAACATGTTCAAACCTGATGTTTTAATTCATAAATTAAACTATAGGAGGCGTTAGTGTCGTTATTTTGCCGTATAAATGGAGCAGCTCGAACCAGAGAGAGCATCATTCCAGCGTGTGCGACAGTCCTGTTCACTTCGCAGCCATGGAAGCCAAGCGCCCTGCTAGTGACAGAGTTGACGAGCCTGCTGCAAAGCGCCGTCCCTCGTTTCCTTTGCGGTACAACGATTTGGTGGTGGATATGGGTGAAGACAGTAGCTTGGATCTGACTCCACCACTAAACCCTCAACCCCAGATGTTTTATCCAAAGGGGTTGGCTGACGCTCCATCTCCAAGCAGTAGTCAGTCAGCAGAGCCTGAGCCTCCTATACCACCCAGAGAGGTCCATGCCAAGAATTTCCCCATCATCAAAAATGGGTTGAAATTCTTTAAAATTGGTGTTGACATCAATAATTTCACACCGTTTGTGTCCTTGGTGTCTGAGACTACAAACAAGGTCATTCACCTCACCATCAAGGAACTTGAAGACCTTGTCTGCGAAGAAACTTTCATCGCAGTTGTTTCTAATCATGCCACTAAAACATTCAAGCCAGTAATACTTGGTGATGTTGTGGTGTCTATTAAACCATATGCAACTTCCAATAATGTTTGCATTTCAAAAAATAAAATCAATATTTATTTTGCTATGTCATCTTGGAGATTCATTCAACGCATTAAACAAATGCTAAAAAATTATCTCTCCCATTGTGAGACACAGTTTTTTTTACTGCACCTCTAATTTTGTGCCTCTACTGAAACATGCAAAGAACTTCTGTGTTCCCCTTTCTAAAAAACTGTCTAAATTGCCCGAGAGAGATTTGTTCACAACTCTCAGCAATGCATTTGATGTGCCAAGCATTTTTATTCCTGAAGATATCAAACAGGAATTGCTTGCTTACCATTTGGAGTATCTGAGAGACACTATTCTCGATATGATGCCTGGCAAGGTGCTGTTTGTCTAATAAAAAAATAAAAAATAAAAAATGAAAAAATAAAAAAATAAAAAAAACTAATATAAATTTTAAAATCCCATAAAAAGTAATATAATTTTTTGAAAACCCTAAACAATAACTGCGCAGGGAGGAGCAGGCTGGCCCACCGTTGCAGGGGGAGAGAATGGTCAGGCCCCGACAAAAAACAACAACTATCTTTGCTGTGTCAAAAATTCAACTTATCTCACACTCTAAAACCAAAGATTTCTGACTTAAGTAAAATTTGTTTTGCTTGAATACATTCAGTTTAACATAGTCTTGGATTTCCAAAAGGATTTATGAGTGAGAGTCCTTTAGATCTGTTTGATGTTCTCTAATACTATGCTCAAGATAGAATGTCACAAGTTCCGTCGACCCAACTTCGGAATCATGACATTTGAATAAAACTACAAGTCCTAGACTCTATATTCTTGCTTTTAAACATAAGGACTCACTTTCCCTTTGTGATTTTAAAGGATATAGCCATGAGAAATGACATTTACTTTGAAAATTAAGACTCTGTAACTTCTGATCAAATTCAACTTATAAAACCCAAGATTTTTGACTAAATTCAAATATTGTTGATGGAAAAGCATCACATCATCATTCCCTTGGATATGAGATGAATAAATACAAGGAGAATTCACTGCAACCGTTACCTGTCACTCATCACCATTTACCAAACAGTCCATCGCTTGACCAGTGCGATTCTTTCAGGTTTGATAATAAATATCTTCCAGAGATAAATTAATGAAGACTGTGCATTCCCTTCCTATTCACTTGCAAATTAAAAGTCAGAAAATAGTGGTAAGCATCATATCCGAAGAGAAGTAGTCATACCTGAACTTCCATCGCACCCATCATAAAATAAAAGCCTTTCGACATAGGTGCATAAATTATAGACAGAAACTTGCTAAAAGTTTTATTATTTAAAAAAATAAACTAGTATTTAAAAAATAGATAAAATTACTGACGAACCTGAAACAATGATACACCTTCCGTTAGTTTTATTTTGCACACAAACACTACACACACACACACTCACACTACACACACACTTACATGGGGCTTCAGCATAGCCTGCCGGCGCCGCTCAATCTTGTCCTCGTCGGTCAACCCCGTCAACCCATGGGGTACTACTGGAGTGGGGGGCGCCATCTCGACGAGGCGCTCCCACACAGACGGCAGGTGTGGGGCTGGTGGGCGTGGGGCTGGTGGTCGTGGGCGCGCCTCCGGCACCTGGCGCTCCACTGGCGCCACCACGGGCATGGCTTGATGAGCCGCCTCCTGCTCCTGCCTGCGCCGAGCACGCCTTCCCCCGCGGTGCCGCCGTTGCACCTCTCCGCCACCCGCCAGGGGGCGCCTCCTCCGGTTGGCGACGCTGCGGCGGGCAGCCTCGCGAAGTGCGTCTTCCTGGAACATTAATAAAGAACTAACTTCATACCCCACTCAACTTGTTGAAGAAGACCCTTTCACTCTTATGACGTGAACACTTACGTCTCCAATGAGACCTCGCGAGGTCCCGGCCGCAGCGTCCTGGGTGGCGGGCGGCGGCGTCAGGGGTAGCGGGGACACAGGAGCGGGCGGCTCATCAAGCCAGGCCCATGGTGGTGTCAGCTAATTGCGTCGCGAGTGCGCGACCCAATAATCCGAGTAGGGCAGTCAGCAGTCGCGCACGGCCGTGTCGCGCGCGGCCCTGATGCAATGTTGGTGTTCATTCAGCAAAACACTAACATTGCAATTGGGGGCGCGCGCTCGCCACCGCGAAGACCGAGGTTTAGCGGTCCGCACCTCTGGTGCGGACTGTCAGATGCGGTTCAGTCTTCGTGGTGGCAGCACGGATCGACGGACGGGGAAAACTACATCACGAGGTAACCGGAGGGAGCATCAACCTTTTTCGAACCACCGATTCTTATTAAATTCTCTCCCGTAATATATCCCTAATTCTTTTCAAAGAGCGATCTGAGAGGTTTTACCCTACCCCCAGTTCCCCCATATCTAACATGGTGAATCGGCCGTTTAAGAGCCCGCCAACTATAGGTTAGATCCCCCCCCCCTATATTTTTTAAACTTGTAATTGTTACCTCGCCCCTCTGCTTGCTGTGCAACTGCGCGACGCCGACGACGGCCCCTACCCACGCATCTCCCGTCGCCGAGCGCCCGCATGGACGTCACCGCCACCCTACAACGACCCGAAATTCAAGCCATCGTCAACAAAATCACGTCGGTGCCGTCAAGCACCAACTACTGCCTGGCGTTCTGGGTGAACACGAACATCTCGGAGAGCAACGCCCGACTCTTCGCCGGCAGGCTCTGGCAGATCAACGGGCACGTCTGGTCGGCCTACCTGGATATCGCGGCGCGCCCCGAGAAGAGGCGCGCGTCACGCGAAGCACTCGCGGAGGCTCTGAAAATCCCCAGGAGCTGGCAGATCGACCGGATCCACATCCTTCACGAGCCCACGGCTGAGTTCCCGACGGCCTTCAGCCTGCTGCACGTGCACTTCCTGATCACCCAGCTCGAGCGAAGCGGCCACAGTAAGTCCTTGATAATCGATGTGCTCACCACCCTCGTGCTAACCGCTTTCACCCCCTCGGCGCCGGTAACCCCCTCGGCGCCGGTAACCCCCTCTGCGCCGCCGCCGGACTACGTGGACCTCGTCTCCCCCGTCACCGGCGACAAGAGCAGCGCCCTCCCGCGGAAGGTCGAGAAGCTTCACGAGGAGATCAAGAAGACCGTGGGCGGCCCGACACCGTCGCCGCGGAAGAGCAACCCCCCTCCTCCACCCGAGAAGTCGTCCCCGCCGTCTCCTCCACCGAGGACGCCTACTCCGCCGCCGGACCACGACGAGATGGCCACCTTCCAGGCCCCCCTCGTGATGTGCGTGGCCAAGTTCGCCGGCCGCAGCGGAGAGGACGTCGAGGCGTACTTCACACGCCTCGAGAACGCCCTGCACTGCTTCAACATCCCCACCCAAACCCAACGCTGTTATGTCATCGCAACGACGGAGGGCATCGCCGGCGAGACGGTCAACAGGTACTTGCAGCAGCACCCAGACTGCACTTTTGACGACCTCAAGCAGCAGCTGATCCAAGCCTTCAAGCGCACAGTCGACTCCTGCTCAGTGCTCCAGCTCATCTCATCCCGGACCTGGCGACCGGACGAGCACCTGCAGGGGTACGTACAGGAAATGCTAAGCCTTTGCTCACAGTTCGACAAGGACCTCAGCACCGCCCGGCAGATCGAGTTCATCAAACAGGGACTGCCGGGCGAAATCCAGCTCGCCATCATGGCAACACCCTTCTCCTCCGTCGACGAGCTGGTGAAGCGCGTCGACACCATCGCCCAGAATCAGGCCCGCATCAAGAGGACGGAGGCCCTACGCATGCTCTCCGCCCCGCAGCAGGCCACGGTCAGCAACATCGCCCCCGTCACCGTCGTCGCGCCCGCCCCCGCCCCCGCCGCCGCGCCCGCGCCCGCCCAGGAAGTGGACCCGGCACAAATGCAAGCCCTGCAGGCCGAAGTGCAGGCCCTCAAACTGCAGGTGGCCGCCAGACCGGTGGTGGCCAACGTACAAAGCGCCAGCGGCGGTAGCGACGAGAAGAAGAAGAAAAACAACCGCAGAAGACGCAACAACGGCAACTCCAACAACGGCAACCCCAACAACGGCAACCTCAATAACGGTAACAACTCCAACTTCAACAGTAACAACAGCAACTTCAACGGCAGGAACAACGGCAACTTCAACAACACAAATTACAACGGCTGCGGAAACTCCGGCTACAGCAGCCACTGTTGCTGTCCCCGCTGGACGCACACCCAGCGCGAGCTAAGCAACATGAGAGCCCAGCTCGCCTACGGAAGCAACAGCCAGCCAGTGCAACGAGCCCGCCACCCCCAGGTAAACTCAATCCTGAATGCACCGTTGATGCTTTACTGTTCTTACTGTAACGTGACCGGCCACGACATTACGACATGTGTGCTCGCTGAGCAAAATTTTCAGTAAGGGGCCGGCGGCCCGCACCCGCACCTGACGCCGCCGCCGCCCCCGCCCACCCTGTCACCAAGAGACACGGCAGCGCGCAGCCGACGGACTACTACTCTGCCCTGTCAGCGGCCTTATTTCACTCACCCAACGGCGCCCCGGCCCTCCGCGAGCTGTGTGCCAGCTACTTGCTGACGCAGACCGGCCACACCAGCGCCTCCGCCCCGCAGCAGGTACACTGTCAAGAAAACCAGCTGAGCAGCGAGGCGCAGCCCGGCGCCGACCCCGCCCCCCGCCCCTTGTCATCGGCCATCGCGGAAATCTTCAAGGTCACCATCCACCTGAAGGACCCGCAGGGCAACGTCGAGACATTCGCCGGAGGGGACAAGGAAGTCGTCTTCGTCAACCAGCTCGACAACGGCAAGTACACGTCCGTCAAATATGTCAAAAGCCTCATCACCGTCCCCCAAAAGGATGCCCAGCAAACGCAGCGCAGCACTCGCTCTACTCTCCGCCGCGGCTTGCTCGCGCCCCACATGCAGGAACGCAACGGCGGCCAGCCCGACAAAGAGGTTCGCAGCTACGTTGTCAGCAGCATTGCCGCGCCCCGCGAGCCAACGCCGAGTCAGCACGAGCACCAGTGCCCCCTGCACCAGCTGGACACTCCGCCCACGACCCAACTCGACCTGGCGAACACCAAGCTCATCGTCTTCGACACCATCATCAATGGTCGCACAGCGACGACCTTGTTTGACCCCGGGTCCGAGTTCGACTTGGTCAAGCCCCACCTCGCCGACCCCGCGGTCCCGCTCAGGCCCATCGCCCAGCAGCCGGCTCAAGCTGACTCATCACCGCTTGCCGTGCTGGGCATAACCCGAGCGCGGTTCGCGCTCGGCCCCATTAATACTGACTATGACTTTTACGTGTCGCCAGCAATTTTTTACGACGCGATTGCGGGCAAGGGATGGGCCCGGCACTTCGCATGCACAAGCTGCTGGACCTGCGACAAGCTTCTCGTCCGTCTGCACGGCGCCAGGGTCTTGTTGCAGCGAGCCCCTGAACCGCCGCCGCCTGGACAGCAGCAGGTCCACACACTCCACCAGCGCGCCGCGCCGCCGCCCGCCTGCAGCCCCGCCCCGCCCGGCCGGCCCGGCCCCGCCGCGCTGCAGCGAGGCGTCAGCAGCGAGTCGCCCCGCGCCGACCCGCAGCCCCGCAGCAGCGCCCCGCCCGGCTCCGCCGCGCTGCAGCTAGGCGTCAGCAGCGAGTCGCCCCGCGCCGCCCCGCCGCCCCCCTCGCCCCGCCCACCCACCCTTACCCTGACCACGGCAGAGCACGTAACTATCACCCGCGGTGAAACGCGCTTGGTGAAATTCGTATGCTCCAGCCCCATCACGGCGCCCTCTCTCATCGCCGTGAACGATGAGATTCAAGACGGACTTCAGCCGGTCGAGTGCCTGGTCGGCCCCTCCAGCGACCGCGTCCCAGTCGTCAACCTCAGTGACGCCGACGTGGAGCTCGAGCCCGGCCGCCTCCTCGGCCGCATCCCTCCCGAGAACTTCAACATCACCATCCCTACCGTCACCAGGGTAACAGCGAGAAACAAGCTACCCGCCCGCCCCGCCCCGGAGAGCGTCAGCAACGTCAACTCCACGCCCGTCGTCGAGTTCGACGTCAACCCCGCGCTACCGGCGGAGCAGCAGGAGCAGCTTCGGCAGCTGCTCTCCGACTTCGAGGACATCTTCCACCGCCCGGGCGAACCGATTGCATGCACCAACATCCTCGAGGCGGAGCTGCAGCTGCACGACCAGACGCTGTATTACATACCACAGTATAAGCTGACACCTCAACAATTGAAGGCGGCAGAAGAGGAGGTCGCCAGCCTCCTTCAGTTGGGTACGGTAAGAGAGCAGAATAGCAACTATTGTCTTTCTCTCCTTGTCGTTCCGAAGGCAACACCGGTCGGAGAGCGCCAACGCTACAGGGTCGTGCTTGACGCCCGCCCGGTCAACCGCCGCCTAAAAGAGCTCAACTTCCGAGGAACACCGTCAGCAACCTACCTCGAGACCCTCCAGCATCACAACTACTTTTCCCAGTTCGACCTTAAGTCTTCTTACCAGCAGGTGCGCCTCCACCCGGACTCAGAGCAGTATCTCGCCTTCCAGCTAAAGGGGAAGTCGTATGTTTACACCGCGCTCCCCTTCGGCGTGGCTTGTGCCGGCGAGTACCTCCAGATTGCCCTCCACCACGCCCTGTCTGGCCTCCTCTTCAACGGCGTCGTCCTGTATGTCGACGATGGGACCGTCTATTCGAAAGAATTTTCTGACCACCTCGCCATCCTCCGCAGCGTGTTTGAGCGCTTTCGCCGCTACGTCTTCGTACTCAACAAGGAGAAGTGTAGGTTCGGCTACCACGAAGCTCGCGCGCTGGGGATGGTCGTCACCCCCACCACGACGACAATCGACAGGAGCAGACTTCGCCCGCTGGAACACCTGCTAGAGGTAACCAATAAAACCAGAGCTAAGGGCGTAGTTGCGTACTTTTCTTACTTTAGGAGATTTCTCAGAAACTTCGCGAAGCGGTCGCACCAGCTCCAGCGAGCGGCCCACCCCAACCTCCCGTTCCAATGGGGAGAAGAACAGAAAAAGGAAGTACGAGACCTGTACGAGGACCTGGTACGCTCTGCGCTACGCCACTTCTCCGAGGACCGGCCTACACGCCTCGCGACGGACGGGTGCCGTGAGGGCATAGCGTCGATCCTGCTGCAACAGGATCCCAGCACTCGACTCTGGCACCCTGTGGCAAACCAGAGCCGCGTGCTCGTCAACGCGGAACGCAACTACAGCATGACGGCGATCGAGCTGCTGGCTGTGACCGACGCCTGCTCCGTTTTTCAGAAGGAGTTGCAGTCGCTGACGGCGCCGTGTGAAGTCCTCACGGACTGCCAGGCGCTCATCTACCTGCACACAGCCGAGTTTCTACCAGCAGTCGTCGCCCGCCTCATGGTCCTCGTCCGCCAGCACAACCTCAAGTTCCGTCACGTGCCTGGTTCAACAAACCTCGCGCCGGACGCTCTCTCAAGAAATCCACTTCCGCTCGGCCAGCAGGAGCTCGACGTAGTTCCGCTCCCGGGCGAAGATGTCAAAACGCGCGTCGAGCCGCGCTCCACCGTCGCCGCGGTCACCACCCGCGCACGCGCCGCAGCAGCGTCGGCTACCTCAGCGCCACAACAAGCGTCAGCACCAGGCCCCGCCCCGCCCCTCGCCGACGACGCCGCCAGCGATTCTGACGCGTCCGAAACGAGCGTGGCTAGCGCAGTTTCGGAGGCTGACGCTCACCCTGACCTGATAACCGAGAACTTGGACAGCTGTAAGTTGGCCGCAGAACAGTATGCAGACCCACACTGGCGAAATATCATTGATTACAGGCGCCTTCACCCTGGAGCAGCACCTGCAAAGTTTTCGTCTTATCTCTTCAACGACGGGCTGCTCTACAAGGAGACATCCAACCGCCTCCTGTTCTGCGTGCCAGCTCCCAGGCGGCTGGAAGTCGCCCAGCGCGAGCATGAGTTTGGACACTTCGCGCTAGCCAAGACCAAGTCCCGCGTCGCCAGTCGCTACTCCTGGCCGTCGCTTGCCGACGACTGCGACACAGTCGTCTCCAACTGTACAGTCTGCTCCAAGTTCAAACGAAAATACCAGAAAGAAGGCCTCCTGCAGAGCATCGTTCCGGCCGCCCCCAACGACATCGTGCACGTCGACTTCAAGAGCGCGCCGAAGTCTCGTAGAGGTAACCAACACATTTTTGTCTACGTGGATGCCTTTACGAGATATTGCCGCCTCTACCCCACCAGAGACTGCACATCAAGGGCGGCCCGCCGAGCAGTTCTTCAGGCCTTCGGCGACGCCGGCGTGCCTAACACCCTCGTCTGCGACGCCGGAGCGGCCTTCGTCGACATCACATTCAAGAAAATGCTCCAAGACCACGGGTGCGCCCAGCATACCGTCCCGGCCTACGCCCACCACGCCAACGGTCTAGCCGAGTCCCTCTGCAAGATCGTTGGCGACCGTGTTGCCTTAATGTGCAACGAAGACCTACGCACATGGGACGACAACCTGCCGAAAATGCAGTTGGCCATCAATACCAGCCATTCAAAATCACTGGGCAATACACCGTTCTTCCTTCAGTATGGTTATCACCCTAATGATTCTGCTAGTTTAATGCCCGAAATTTCTAAGCCAACTGCAACACCGGAAGGTCGTCTCCCGGACCTACAAGAAGCCAGGGGCGACGCCCAATCGTCGCTGCAGCACGCCCACCGCCAGCAGGCCGCGCAGTACAACAAAGGACGGCGCACCCCGGACTACCGCCCTGGCCAGCCCGTCATGATCTGGCTGGAGCCCAAGACGACCGCGGACACGCCGGCCAAGTACGCCCTTGCGTGGCGCGAGGCGACCATCAAGGAGCAAGTCAATGCGGTGACGTACGTAGTCACAACACAGCAAGCAGGGAAGACGTGTGACAAGCATGTCCACGTAAACCACATAAAGAAGCGCGGCAAATAGGCCCGCTCCCTCTCAAACAGCTCCGGGTTCACTCCCTCCCTGTGGATTTTAAGTCGCGCGCACTTTTCTTTTCTCTATGGATCCTTAGCTGTAATGTAGGTTTACTTAGTTAAATTCAATATTTAGGTTAACACGCTTATTCTAGTCCACCTTAACTCTCATAAATTTAATTTAATTCTCCTTCTTAGGTTATTGAGCTCATTAACTTCTAAGGTTAGGTTAGAAAAGTTAGGTTAGGACTCTCAGGCGCTCTTTTCTACGCCTCTCTCTCTCTCTCTCTCTCTCTCTCTCTCTCTCTCTCTCTCTCTCTCTCTCTCTCTCTCTCTCTCTCTCTCTCTCTCTGTCTTTCCTACCCCCCAGTAGCATTTTTTTTCCTCCTTTTTTTTTCTTTCTCCCCCCCCCCTTTCTCTCTTCTCTTTTTCTTTTTTTTTCCTTGGCTCCCCTCCGGTCCTTGTGTGTGAGTTTCCCCTGTTCTAGCCCAAGATCGCAGTGCTGACACCACGACGGCGCCCCAGCCCGTCACCCGGTTGGCGTCCCTGGGTAGCCCATCCCTTCTCCAGCCGGAGCTTCCCCCTGTCGCTCCGTCTCAGCCGTCCATCCTTGGCTGCGGCAGCGCTCAAACTGCAGGTGGACGTCGTCATCGATGGCCACGTTGACCCCCGTCCACCTCCACGCCGCCGCAAGGACGCAATCGCACCATGTCGCACTCCCCCAGGCGCCTCCGCCGTCCACTTCGTGCCCTGTCGTGCCCGCATCCACCTCGAGGCCTGCCTGAGGGCCGCCTCCACGTCCTTTCCTTCCTTCCACGGCAAGGGACTACTCCAACGTCATGTCGGAGCTGCAATCCGCCGTCGCCATCGCCGAGACGTGGGGGCGCTACGACATTTTTCCCCGGCGGGGACGAGACACCCGACCGCCTCACCGGGCCGTGCGAGGCCCTCGCCAACCACGACGTGGACGACGGCGACCGCTCCAGGACACCGGTGGCACGCTTCTTCTTCCTCCCTTCTTCGTTTTTTTTAATTAATTTTTTTTTGGGGGTTTTATTTCTCATTTTTTTTTAAATTTAAATTTTTGGGTTTGTTTTTGTTTTGTTTTCATTCTTTTTTTGTTTTCCTTTGTAACTCTCTGGGGCCGTCCAATAAAGATTTTTTTTTAACTGGTCGGGACGGCAACGGGGAGGTAGCTTATTATTATTATCCTTTATTTATTCATTTGCTTGATCTTAATGGTTTGTTGATATTTCCTTTTTTTTATACTTCATTTGGGATGCTCCCCCTATTTATTTATTTATTATTTATTCATATATTGTTTTTTTTGGGTATTCAGAGGGCATTATTTTGGTTGTTAAATTTGTATTCTTTGGGTTTTATTCCTGTCATTTGCGGGGGAGCGATTTTTTTTTTACTTAATGGTTTTCACATATTTATTCTTATTGTGTTTTTGGTTATTTTTTATATTTTTTTGCTCCCTCCGGCCTCTCAGCGTAAGTCTCATCAATGTTTGGATTTTGCTTATCGGGGTTGTCCATTGCTGCCCCTTTAACCGTAAATTTTTCTCTTTGTGTATTAGTTTTGCTGCAGCCCCTTATGGATTTTTATTGCTACTGGACACCCCACTTAACGTTTTTAAGAGCAGCACTAGAGTCATCTTTCTCTTCCACTTTCTCTATTTTTGCATTTATTTTGATTTTAACTTAGCTTCCTTCACTTCTTCTAGAGTCACTTCTTTCCTTTCCCCTCGTCCACGTGACTGCTGTCACTCTGCTCGGGTAGCTGCATGGCCATGTCAGCTAATTGGTTTTCACATAAATTGTGAGGACACAATTTTTTCATCTGCGTGGTCATGTCAGCTAATTGCGTCGCGAGTGCGCGACCCAATAATCCGAGTAGGGCAGTCAGCAGTCGCGCACGGCCGTGTCGCGCGCGGCCCTGATGCAATGTTGGTGTTCATTCAGCAAAACACTAACATTGCAATTGGGGGCGCGCGCTCGCCACCGCGAAGACCGAGGTTTAGCGGTCCGCACCTCTGGTGCGGACTGTCAGATGCGGTTCAGTCTTCGTGGTGGCAGCACGGATCGACGGACGGGGAAAACTACATCACGAGGTAACCGGAGGGAGCATCAACCTTTTTCGAACCACCGATTCTTATTAAATTCTCTCCCGTAATATATCCCTAATTCTTTTCAAAGAGCGATCTGAGAGGTTTTACCCTACCCCCAGTTCCCCCATATCTAACAGTGGCAGGGGCAGCTCCTGAGGTGGTGGCG
Source organism: Frankliniella fusca (assembly GCA_029379305.1). NCBI lineage: Eukaryota > Metazoa > Arthropoda > Insecta > Thysanoptera > Thripidae > Frankliniella > Frankliniella fusca. Next base: position 1,673,345 of record JAHWGI010001401.1, on the reverse strand, counting down.
GCGTCCCCCCCTCAGCGAGGACGAGGAGGGAGTCTGCGGCGTCCAGCTGGTCCAGGACCTGCTCCACCTCCTCGCCCCCCAGGAACTCGGCGGCCTCGGCGCCGATCGTCTCATACTGTAAACACACATACACACATTGTTGACCCACTCAGCTGATCCGTCACACTAACAACCGCTGGCTTCCAGGAATCACAGCACTCTTCCCCCCTCCCTCTCTCCCCTCCCCCCCTCCTCTGCCCCACCCCTGCTTACACTCCCACGGTCCGATTTTACAGGTTAAAATCACTTTAAACCGCCACTGACTTCCAGGACTCACTGGACTTGTCTCTCCCCCCCCCCCCCCCCTGCCCACGGTTTCACACGGTTCAAATTTTAACAGCTGATGAGGTTTCGCGCCAACACAGGGCGTCGTCGGTTCCGAGAATCAGCGGGCACCCCCCTCGTCCCCCTCCCTCCTCCCGCCCACCCTGCCCACAGATTCACACGGTTCAAATTTTAACAGATGATGAGGTTTCGCGCCAACACAGGGCGTCGTCGGTTCCGAGAATCAGCGGGCACCCCCCTCGTCCCCCTCCCTCCTCCCGCCCACCCTGCCCACAGGTTCACACGGTTCAAATTTTATCAGCTGATGAGGTTTCGCGCCAACACAGGGCGTCGTCGGTTCCGAGAATCAGCGGGCACCACCTCGTCCCCCTCCCCCTCCCGCCCACCCTGCCCACAGGTTCACACGGTTCAAATTTTAAAGGTTAAAACACTTCAAAACGCTACTGACTTCCAGGAATTACCACATGCCCTCCCCACAGTCCGCCCCTGCACTCCCACGATCAGATTTTACAGGTTAAAATCACTTCAAACCGCCACCGGCTTCCGGGAATCACTGGACTTGGCCCTCCCCCGCCCCACCCCCTGCTTACACTTCCACGGACTTTCCCACGGTTAAAACACTCATACAATATTCACCTTTCACTATTGATGTACACTTATTCACTGTACTTACGTAGAGGGCCGTCAGCTCCTCGAACTCGGCGTCGCCGATAGGAGTCACCTCGTCAGACTCAGACATAGTGGCACTCAGGGAACTCAGTCCTACAACAGCGTCCTCCCTCTACCAGCTCTGGACACAATGTGGCTCCTACCGCCCCGCCGCGCGCCAGAGTTCAGCCGCCAGGGTGCGCTCATTTTCAAAGTTTCTGCTAGACCCAATCAGAGCCTGCTACCGTTTTTCAAAATCCCTGGTCAGAGGACTCACCTGCCACCACGTCGTCTGCTGATGCGACGAGCAGACGGACATGCGCGGAGCTGAGGGGGGGGATCCCCCTCCGCGCCACGCCTCCGCAGCTCAGCAGTCGGCTGCTTGTGCCGTCTCCAGCGCGTCCATCGTTCAGAGTGGAGTGGTGTCTGAGCGCGCTACGTCTCCAACTTCTAGGCTGCGGCCGTGGGATTGAGTCCCACCAACCGCGTTACGGTTTTGTTGATGCAACTGCATAGAGGACCATAGATGAAGGATAGAGCATATCATGAGATATATTTTTTTTAAATTTACTTACCTGTAGAGCTTGTTGAGAGGGGCGGTCGCTCCATGTTACTCTTCAAGCTGCGCTATACCGCGGCGCAGCGTGGTGGGGGAATACGCGAGGCCGCGTCCCGCGGCGCCCACGGCCCACAGCCAGCGTAGCGGCGGCGCCGCGATGCGGTGGCGGTGGGGAGCGGCGGTAGTAGCACACGGTATAAAGCCGGCGCACGGAGACCACGGCACACAGTCTCGCTTCAACGTGCGCCATGAGTATCGCTCTCGCTCTGCTTACACTGTGTCTCCCTCCTAGCTTAGGCGGAGTCGTACTTAACGCCACGAACACCACTTGTGTTAATTGCGATGTAACCAGTTCGGACACGTTGTACTTTATTTGTGCTCTACTGGTACTCCTCGGCGCATTAGCTGAACTGTGCAGGTGGTGTCCCGACCGCGCGACGCCCCAGGCACAGCCGGTTTTCACAGTCTCGTAAGCGCGCGGCCACTGTAATCGCGCGGGAGGCGCTGTTGCCTTGCCGGCCCAGCGGCGCGCCACACACATTCTCATACCCATGGCGGGAAAATTCAAAACGACGCGACACTCAACTTAGGTTGGGTTAGCGTGGAATTGGTGAAATATGTCAGGAGCGGTATTCGAACCCACGCCTTCAGACGAGGACTCGAACACTCGACCGGGTAACCCCTTAAGTCTGGTGCCTTTGACCGCACGGCCATCCTGACACTTGTTGACTCCCAGGCCCTGCGGGTTACGCCCCCTTTCACCCTTCACTTAGGTTAGTCCCTTTCACCCTTCACTTAGGTTAGGCCCCTGGGGGTGACTCCCTCTTTCACTTACGTTAGGTTAGGCCCCTTCACTTAGGTTAGGTTAGGTTTAGGTTACGCCCCTCTCACTTAGGTTAGGTTAGGCCCCTTCACTTAGGTTAGGTTAGGTTTAGGTTACGCCCCTCTCACTTAGGTTAGGTTTAGGTTACCCCCTTCCAAGATGGCTGACCGCAACAATGGGGAATCAAAATGGCTGCCGCAACAATGGGGAATCTATACTACTGTAATTATGTAAGCAGTTGTGGTATCTTGGTGCATTGTGAGTGGTTTCGTTCTTGAAAAAGTTCTTCAAGTGGTTCTAAGCTTTTTCAATTTGTGTTCTTAAATTGTGTTGTCTTTAGTAGTCATGTCTTATGTTAATGCTTTATTGAAAGCTCTTGAAAGTGCAGTAAGCTCATTGATAACATTAGTATTATTGAATGGAATATGTAATCTGCCTTTGTTATACATTGTAGGTTGTGGTGGTTTGACTTTTGAATACTGAATTGTTTATTTTCTTTATTAGCTATGGATAATCAGTCTCATAAGCGATGGTCTGGTTCTAATCGTGGTCGTGGTGGGTTTCATGCTCGTGGGAGAAAAGTGACGATGAAGGGAGAGAGATGGCTGAAAGGCTGAAAGGCTGAAAGGAAGGCTTATAAAGAGTTAGTTAAATTTCTAGCATAATTTTTGAATGATTTTATCGTATTTTGGCTGATTTGAAATGTTATTATGTCTAGGCAGATGGCAAAAGAGGCCGAGGAGAAGCGGAAACAACAAACTGAGGACAAGCGGAATGAATTAACTGGAAACAATGATGCTGATAATAATTGTATGGAAACTGAATCTATGAATGGCGAAGGAGAAGTTAAGGAACATGTATAAATTTGTATAGTAATAAATATAGTTTAATTTTGTTTAATTTTGAAATTTAATGCTTTGTAATGTGTATTTTTGCAATATTTTTTTATTTGTTTGCCAGGAATCAGATTTGTGACTCAGTCAATAATGTTTTGCGTAAGTCGTGAATGTGATTATGGTGGTGGTTTATTGATTATCTGAGTTCCAATCAAAGTGCAGTAAGTAGTGGAGCTTGTGGAGGTTAAATTGCTTAGGTTTGTCCATTTTGAAAAAGGTTTCAGCTGTCTCCAGCTGAATTGCATGTTGGTTTGTTAATGTTATTTGGAGTTTTGATGTTATGATGAGAATGGTGGTAATTTATTAATTAAGACTGCATGCGTATGTGAAGGGTTTATTTTTTGTATTGTTGATGCATGAGTGCATGAATAAAAGTGAATTCAGGATGGGGTCAGCGAGCGTTTTTGTGACGTCAATAGCGTTCTTTGAGTGACGAGGTGGTTGTGGGGGTGTTTATGCACCACTTGACCCCCTTTTTTTACCCAAAGAATGCTCGTAGTGTCATGGAAACGTGTGTAGAGTGTTGATTGTGAATTAAGCTTAACACTGTTGAATCATGTTTGTTGTGTTGTGCTTTTCAATTTGAAAATAAACTGATTATTTTTGTACAATGTGCTGTTTACTTTTAGTAATACCTATTAGGAAGTCTAATTTATGTAGCATATTTTTTTTCTTTTAAAAAAGAACAATTATAAGGTGAAATTTTTGGATGGCGTTTGAAGGTTTACAACTTCGCTAGCTTATTCTATATTGGGGATAAAAGAGAACAGAAAATATTGTCCAGTACAATTTCCTTTTTTTTTTTTTTTTTTTTTTTTTTTTCAAAACTCATCCCCAACATTAACTTTACCCGTACTTATGTGAAAAATAGAATTCAGAAACTTGATCGTGCACACTGTTACGGCATTCTGTAAACTTTTTCGGTTTTCTCTTTCATGCTCCCCATATGGTTTATGTTCTTTTCTTCGACAGCAACAGTCATCTGAAAACGTCACAAAATGTGTTGAGGACATTTTCAAAACTGCATGTAGATTTATTCCACCTATTGGACAAGAGACGATTCTAAGTAATTTCTTACCTTTAATTGAAGGTTTGTTTAGTGTGAAAAAGTTTCAGCTGTCTCCAGTTTATGTTGACAGGACACAGTATCATGAGGGATATCTGTCATACAACAGTTGATAATCTTCTAGTATCTATGAATTAGAATAAAAAATCAAACAAGCAGCAGAGGATGAAAACTAAAAAAACAATTAATGGCCGTCAACCAAGTTGAATTGTTTCTGTTTTACTTTTTATAGAGGCTCTAAACTACATATTGCTTGATTACCGTCGTCCCGAGTAGACTGTGCTAGCTCCAATTAATTTGTATTGTTTAATTATATGCACCCCAAAATGGCTATGGTGGTTACATTTTTCTTTTCTAATTTTACATATGTCTAGTTTGTCCATTGCATTTTAAGAGGGGTCTGTTATCATTATTAATTTCAAGTTTAACTTTGATCTACAAAAAAAATCTAGTCAGTTGCGTTCCACGTAAGCTGTGCCACTGATGTTTATTTTAAAACTAGCTCTTGGCAATGCCAACTTGGTCTCGTCTTAAATGAAAAAAAAAACTTTTTTGAGTACTAAGAAAAATATACAAAGCTATAACTTATGTCTACAAAGTATGCCAAATTGAAAACTTAAAGTTAGAAAATGATCACAGCCCTTAAGAATGAATATATTAAAATTGTGTTTAGTATTATCTTAAAATTGTTATCTATCTAACCTAACCTAACCTAACCTAACGGGGATGGGCACTATAATTTTCCTGCTGATAACAGCTTAAACTAATTAGAGCTCAAAAAAGTGCTTCTCTCCATTCTCTGATGGTGCAAAGATATCAAATTGTGCTAGTTCTGGTTAAACTTATATAGACATTGTTTCACAATGTGTTTTTACCATATTAAAATCCCAAAAAAGTGTTCATAACCTTTTTTTATTGTTTATATAAACAAAGTAACAAAAATAGAGGTATATATAGAAAATAATAAGTATAGATATGAAATGACAAGTAATATCACAAGGCAATAAACAGTTGACTAATCCAAAACATGGAATATAACAAACAAAGTAATAGTATGTCATACAGCGACAAGTAATATCACAAGGCATTTAACAGTTAACAGCTTGTTTGTCCAAAACACAACAGTTGACTAGTCCAAAACAAGGAATATCACAAACAAAGTAAATAAATACATATGGCAAACATAGATTTAGTTGGACTTAAACTTCTTGAGAGGACTTGGCGTAGAAGGGCCACTTGATTCGTCGCAATTTGGGCATTTAACTGAAATCAATCAATAAATTAGGTATACTATTGTAAAATAATAATAATAATAATAATAATAATAATAATAATAATAATAATAATAATAATACATTGACACCTACTAGGTTTGCCAGCGCTATCACATTTTTTAATCACATGTACAGATTCTGTAACAGAAATTTAAGTGGAATAACATGTTTTAATACTTAAACTACTCAAACTAATAAAATTTGAAAATATTACCATCAAACAGGGGAAGGTTGCTACATTTGTCTAATGGCATCAAATCTAAGACAACCGTTTCAAGAGAAACACCACCACGTGACACCAAATAAAATTTCAAATTATTATTAGTAATGTCAGTGTTCATTTTTTCAAAATCTTCTTTTGTCAATTTGGCATACTTGCCCGATATGGACACCATTAAATTCAGTCTTGGAGTGGCTCGCAAAGCCAACCTGTTTGAAAACTCTTCACTTTGATTTTTTTTTACACACTCTCCTCTGATGATTTCAAATCGAACATTGATAGGCAATTGCCAGGGCCGCGTATAAGCAAAATTGTCAGGATTTGCTGTATTTACTTTGTTTAAAATCTCAAGGAAGGACATCTGCAAAATTACTATCATATTTCGCCAAAACCCATCGAAAAGTTTTTCCAAAATAGCATTGCTGGCTCCAAACCACGAAAACGTTCGAAGCTACGCCGCACCCCGCCGGTCGACCACCCGGGCGACATAGGATCGGCTTTGGGACGAGCTGAAGGCAGGACCCGATTAGACCCGATGCGGAACGTCGCGGAACGTCGCGGAACGTCGCGGAACGCCGCCGCCGAGAGACGAGGACGAGACCGACCGAGGACTGAGAAGAGCGAAATCTTTAACTAAAGGCGAAATGCATAGTTTCGCCGGATTTTGTGCACTTGTGTGCATGAGCGAAAAAGAAAAAAATATGTGTCGAATCGTAAATAGGGTATTCCGGACAAGCCGAGGACCGGAAACGAAGGTGACGTCCACCGTGGTCGGATTTCAGCCTAGTGGCTTCTGCATCCGGATTGTCTGCTGTGGACCGCCGCCATCTTTGTTCAGATTCAAGATTCACATTCGCATATCGTGTTGTTTTGGTCGCGGAGGACTTTGCTAGTGATTTGTCACCTCTACGACTCCTTTCCGTCCGTTATGTTTTCCTAGAACACCCGCTGATATGCGAATGTGAATCTGAACAAAGATGGCGGCGGTATACACAGCAGACAAACCGGATGCAGAAGCCATTGGGCTGAGATCCAACCACTGTGGACGTCGCCTTCGTTTCCGGTCCTCGGCTTGTCCGGAATACCCTATTGGGTTCACGCGAGGTGTTTTCATCGCCCACGACTGAACACTGGAGGAATGAACAGACTTTTGGGGCTACCGGACTTGCAATGATATGAGGTATGTGTTGTCATTAAAACAGCTGTCCTAATCAATATTACATTGTTTTATTTTATGACCAAACACTTGATTTCCATTCGATTATTTAAATGTGTTTTACGTTTTTGGTATCTAATACCAGTCATGGTCGTGACCTTCACCTCATTCTTCATTGTGCTGTCAGCTGAACCGTCTATCAAACAGGTGTCTTTGATTTCGATGGTTGCAGAATAGTGGTGGTGGTGACAAAGTAATAATAAGTAAGTTGTGTATGTTTTACTGGAAATAATAAACAGCTCAAATGCCTGCTGTAATTTTTTGTTTTATTTGTTACTTTTCTGTTAAAAGTGTGTTTTCTTTCCTTTCAGATTCTGAGTTCAACTACAAAGACGTTTCAACTTGAAGAGAAATGTTTGTTTTCTTTACTGTTCAAGATGACCCGACTTACGTTACACTGTTGCAGTATGGACCTGTTCTCTAAAATGTTGTGTAACCTTGTAGCTCGTTAAGTGTTCAAACTGAAATCTGTTTCTTTGACATTACATATTTCTTTTACAATGCTGCCATTAATTGGCTCAATAAAATTATCTAACTTTTTCCTCTTTCAATCCAGTTTACTTATCAAGTTTTCAAAAATACAGCAGCTTTCATTTTTTTTCCTTTTTTTAAAAGGACCCAGTCCAGAAATCCCATGATCGTTCCCATGAGCCATGGGACATCAAGGAATGTCATGGGAGACATTTCCCCATGGAGGATAACTTTCCATGTAGTTTTTGCCCACTTCCATGCGAGGTAGTTTCCATGGAAATAAGGCTCCTTGGCAGCTGACCGTCTCCATGGAATAGAGCTCTAACTCCATGGAGTAATACCAAAATGTTTAAGTCCACAAAAAGACAAAGTAAAAGACTGATCGTAATAAATGAAACACGATTATAGGGTGTCGGAATCGAGGCGGAGCCAAATCTGGTGTCCGTTTTTGCCTAGCTCAAGCCGTTTTCGAGTTGCCAGAAAAAAGTTCTCAGATTTGAATGAAATTTAAATGGCCCTACTAAAATTCATCGTTGATGCTACATACCAAATTTCAGATCGAAATTCCAATTATTATAGATTCTACAGCACTTTTATTTTTCATGAAAAATTGTTTCCATGGTAAAGAGAGGCAAGTGCCCAATGGGATAGGTCACCCCATGGAAAGACAACCGTTCCATGGAGTCCTCTCGCATGGCAAGCATTTTTCCATGAAGCCTTTACCCATGGTAAGAAATTTTCCTTGGAGTCCTCACATGGAAAGCGATCTTCCATGGCATCTTGTTTCAAGGAAAACACATTTCCATGGTAGAACGCCCATGGAAACAGACACCACATGGAATATGATGCATCTTACATGGAAAACAGACCTCTCTCCATGGAAAAGAGATCATGGAATCCCATGGTGTCCATGGGATTTTTGGACTGGGTTAAGGGCATAATAACAACTAAAAGTAAAAACAGAAATAATATCTGCATATGAATAATATTAATGTATTATTAAACAATAATGTCATGGAACAGTAAGAACATAACGCTAACCACCTAAAATCAAAATCAACAACAGACTCTCGTTCTTCTTCATGCACTAATATTTCACTATAATTGCATCAAAAGTGTTGTGCTAATGCATTCAGGTCAGAATTTCGCAGTGTCGAAGAAAAATGTTTTGGGGTTATTAAACAATGTCATGGAGCAATACCTGAAGGTATATCAAGTCAAGTAGTACATGAAATGCTAACTACCTAAAATCAAAACACACAACAGATTCTAATTTGGTGATACACAGCTAAGGTCTTCATACACTAGGTGCAATTATAGTGAAATATTTAAGTAATTATGCGTTCAGGTCAGGATTTTACATTAATGTATTTACAAATGACAGGCAAAATTTGCATCAGAGCTATTTCTAAACCCCTCACATAAGGCATGGTACCACTGTTGACACTGGGAACAACACACCCAAACAGCTGAAACATCTTTTTCAATGCCATAGGATGCAGAGCAAATTCCACAATTCTCCACACAATCCTTGGTTCTTTTCAGACAGACACCAACTATGGTAGAGTACATGTGTTGCCTGAAAGTGCGATGACATTTGACATAGCTGGGAGGTTCACATTTAGCAACATGTTCACCAAAGTGGCAAATACTGGGGCCACAATTTACAGTCAGTCTGTTTCTGCATCTTAATAACATGCACTTCCCAACTTAAGGAAACTGAGGGAAACAAGGCAGTCATGTCACTAACAACTTGTGACAACAGAAGAGATTCTCTAGTTGGAATGGGTGACTGCAGAGGGTCATAATAAAACACCTTCTGTTAGCTAACGTAAGTAGACAGGACCCAAACGGAATTCGAAAAAACAGATGACATACGTCGTTAGTAGATTGTTAGTAGACATAAGTAGACATAAAATTCAGGGCCGCAATTGTATCTGTACACAAGTTACTGGGTCCTGCCAGCGACCCTAGAAGTTGACAGGACCCACCCCATATCCCTCCGGCAAGCGGAACACAAGTCGCATGTAAACTCGTAGTTTTCGGTTAGTAGATATTAGTAGACGTAACCAAAAAATTAACAGAAAATATCATAAAGCACATAAAAAAAAATTTGAGCTCCCGGGTCCCGCTAACATCTTAATTTACAGCAGATAAGTGCCATTGGACCAAAAACACATTTTCTTCACTTGACTTTGTTAGTAGATGATAGTAGACACGTGCATTATGATTGTGACCCTCCCTGACCCGCTGTCAGAAAACAGGGGGCAAGTGGGTCCTGTCAACTTCTTACTTTTTACCTGATAAGTGTTATTTCACCTCAACCACATTTTCTTTACTTGACTTCGTTAGTAGATGATAGTAGACAAGTTTGTTTTGTGTGTGACCCTCCCTGACCCGCTGTCGGGAAACAGAGGGCAAGTGGGTCCTGCCAACATCTTACTTTTTACCAGACGAGTGCCGTTTCAGCAAAAACACATTTTCTTCAGTTTACGGTTAAGGTGAAATAGCACTTATCTGGTAAAAAGTAAGAAGTTGGTAAGACCCACTTGCTCTTTGCTTTCCGACAGTGTGTCAGGGAGAGTCACAATCATAACGAACGTGTCTACTATCTACTAACGGAGGTAATATCTACTAACGGAAAACGACGAGTTTACATGCGACTTGTGTTCCGCTTGCCGGAGGGATATGGGGTGGGTCCTGTCAACTTCTAGGGTCGCTGGCAGGACCCAGTAACTTGTGTACAGATACAATTGCGGCCCTGAATTTTATGTCTACTTATGTCTACTAACAATCTACTAACGACGTATGTCATATGTTTTTTCAAATTCCGTTTGGGTCCTGTCTACTTACATAAGCTCCTTCAGCTGCTTTGGTAGAATAACAATCAAAATCCAATGCATATTATTGGGATTTGGAGGAAGGAATATAACTCTCATTTCACTTAAAATTGTAAAATGTTTTTTGAGATATGAAACATTTCAAGTCTTGTGAGCCACTCTAATTGCAAGATCAGAAGACATCAGGAGCACATCCTTGAACTGCTTTGACATTTTGAAGAAAAAGGCATTGATAATACAGGAAAAGAGCCATCCAACTTTGAAGATTGGGTCCCTTCTTTTGTACAGTTCAACCTCATGCAGAGGCAAATCCAGCTCAAGGGATTTCAATTGAATCAGAGAAATCTTCTCTAGTCCACAATCCAGCACAAAATCACATGGATCAGACACATATGATGCGGAAACTGTACTAACTGCTTCAGTATCAAATAAAGAGGAAACTATACTGCATGGATCATCAACAGAAGTATCTTCATTATTGAACTCCAGAAGATCTTGAACCACAGAAGCTTTTTGTTGAGATATTACAGCTGAATAAATTTTCTTCTTTCTCTTAGGCGGCCTCTTGAATGCTGATAATTGCTGAATTTGAGGTTTTTACTTTTCATTTGAATTATAGTTGACTGCAGGTTTCATTTTCATTACATCACAGATGTTGTCATCAATATTTTCATCTAGGAGTTGAATTCTGAGTATAACATCATTGAGAATAGCGTCAACATGACTGACCTCTGTTACAGCAATTTTTTTCTGATGTACTGACATCATAAAATTACCCGGAAGTGATGTATTTCTTTTCAAGCGGGCTGCAGCTGCAGAAAGTTTTAGATCATGTTTTGGTGTGGTATGATGAGGTGCTTCAGTGCTCCCATCTTCACATGTAGCAATTGCATCATCCTCAGTGGGTAAGATTTACAATTCATCATTTAAGTTCTCAAGTTTGACTGAGCCTTTGGCAGACGAAGCATGCACTTTATGAATGTGTTTACATAATGGTTGGGTGTCAGGGCAACTGCAATAGTACATGTGAGAACACAGTTCTGGGCACGAGGCATTAGTGCATTTGGCAAAGCAAAAATCTGCAGAACACTCATTTGCATGACGAACGACCACATATTTCAAGTGAGAAGCAGATGTTGTTGCTTTCACTGCCCAAGTTTGCTCCAGCACCTCAGAAACATCAGCATCACCGATTTTGAGACCTCTCTCGTGTCTTTCATGGATGTGCTGAGGTAAAACTGTAAGACGTGCCAAATGCAAAGTAGGTGCCGAAGCTGTTGAGAAAAGCATCCATTCAGCGAGTTGATCAGTGCTGTGTGAAACCCTTGATTCATGGAATTAATGAGAGCAGCATCATCATCATCAGTGATAACACAATCTATATTTAAGCTAGAGTTAGACTTGTCTTTGATTGCTTTAAAACAATATTGTAGAGTTTCAGCATCAGACTTGCTAGTGATGAGGTGACCCACTGGCCAACCTCTCCGATTGTCATCCACAACAAGAACAGTAAGTAACTGGTACTTGTAGGGGTTTGTCGCATGAGTCTCATCGACTACAAGAATTTTCCCAGATAGCTCCTCCATTAGTTTTTGTTGTCGATGTGTCTGGATGCCGAGTAAAAATAATTCATGAGAATCAGGAAGACTATCAATTTCTGGTGGGCCATGAACAATAGGACATATATAGGGCTTGTATAGTAAGATAAAGTCTTCTGCATAAATCGGCTGCTTTACAAGAAGGTACACAGCTTTTGCGTCATCCGTATGCAGCCTTAAAGCCTCCCGCCTCTTTCTGGCACGCTCTCTGATTCTTTTCCTTGTAACAATGTTGCTCCTCAAATTTCTAGCATTGTCAGAGTTTCGAGGAACACTTTTCCTCACATTGTCAAAAATTGTTGAAGGGCAGACTCCCCATGCCAATCGCTGATTAATATATCCAGGCTGGGGGGCAGGGGTTGATGATGAAAATCCGCAGGCTTACAAATGTGGTTGTGGGTGGGGAAGTAATAAACTTTAATGACACCATTTTCAGTTTTCCAAACTTTCATTTTTGAGATGCAAAAATGCCCTAACTTAATCCGCCCTTTGGTATTACGCCGCGGGGACTTCCTCTCAGTATGGCACTTGCCTGACCCATCGTGCTGACAGTAGAAATGTTTAATAGTACTATTTGCTTGACCTTTTGGACAAAAATACGAAAATGTAGCCTCTTCTTCTCGCTTCTTCCATTCATGAAAGTTATCAATAGAGTTAAATTTATGATGTAGCTTTTTTTCAATGACACATCTTTGTGCATTTGTTCTAAATGTTCAATTAAACTAGTCTTGTGGTAGAAGTCCAGGCCACCCCGCATGGAAATAAGTACCAAATAATGTGACTAGGCAAAGTGTCCAAAAAGTGTACAAAAACTATACAAAAAGTATACAAAAAGTATAACGAAAGTAGCACCAAAGTGTTGCCGTCCCAATCTGCTATAGTTTATGTATACTTTAAGTATACTTTTACTAAAGTACCACCTAAAAGTGTCATTTTTGTATACCTTTTTCCATGCGGGACATTCCTCAACAAGACATGGTGATTTTCGTATAGCAGGGGTACATTTCGCAGACTTCGAACCAATGCACTTCTGTAGATGTGATTTTAAATTATCTTTCCGGTTGAAACTGGCCAAGCATTTAGGGCAGGAGTGCCGTGGGTGATGAGGACTGGAGTTGCCACTACATATGTTCTCATGTCGGTTACAATTTGTTTTTGTGGTAAATGACACCTGACAATACTGGCAACGATATTGGTCTGATAATCTGGAACTTAATAATGCCGTCTTTTCTGTTGAACAAGCAGGCCCGCCCTTCCGCCAAACGTCGTTGCCAGCTCCGCTTCGCTACGCTGGCAACTCCGTTCGGCAGGGGGCGTGCCTGCTTGGCCTGCCGGCGGCGTTCGGTCGGGCCTTCGGCCCGACCCCTACGTCACACAGAACGTCCTCTTAGCTTGTAAATGATCGGGCCTGCGGCCCGTAAAGGCATTCTCTTCGGAGAGAGGCAGTTTCCCAGGTGAAAATTCCGGCCTGGTTTCCGGCCGGAAAGTGGCACTCCGGCTGTAAATGTATACGATTTCCGACCGTATTCCATCTTTCCGGCCGTAATTTGGCACTCCGGCCGGAATCTGTCACGATTTCCGACCGTATCCCCGTTGTTCCGGTCGGAGTCAGAGTTTCCGACCGTAGTCAAGCCTTTTCCGGTCGGAGGGGTTCCGGTTTACGGTTGGAATCGATACGGTTAACGGCCGGAGCCTTTTTTTCCGGCCGTACGTTTTTCAGCCAACTGTAAGTGACTTGTAGCACCTAAACTAAGAGTCACAGGGGAAAATCGCTTCGTGTGTCACATGTTGAAAGGAAACTGTACTTATGCATGAGATAAAAAAATATTTCCTTTTTTGACCATAGGACTACTAAGAGAACGGCTCTAGATAGGGCATTTTAAACATCACCATCGTGCTCAGCGCATAAACTTTACCCGGGGAACATGCTCTTTAGAGGCCTGTTGGACACCGCTCAGGTGGTGCCCAGAGGACTTTTCACAAAGTCCGGCCAGAACACCCTCCGGCCGGAACCTCTTCCGGCCGGCGTCAGAAACTACGGCCGGAAAGCGGAGTCAAGAACTACGGCCGGAAAGTGTTCCAATTTACGGGCGGAATAGTTACGGCCGGAATATCTCCGGCCGGAAAGAAATACGGTCGGAAATATTCCGACCGGAATTTTCAGCTGGGTTGTAACGGTGAACCACCGAAACTACAGCCCTCCCTTCTGCTTTGAAAACGTGCCGATAGTGACTAAACGGTCAGTTATTTGGCAAAAAGGGGGAGTCGGAAATCTCGAAAAATGTCGAAATACGTGAGTTCGGCCTCAGATAGAACGGTCGGACTCGGACTTTAATTGGCAGCAGTTATTGGGAACACTGAATTACGCTCGTCGAAACGATTTTAACGGTATAGGTGTCGAGGGGTGTCAAAAATTTCAAAAACTGTCGAAATATGTCGAAAATTGTCGAAATATGTAGAAATACGTCAAAAATGTCGAAAACTCTCGAAATATCTTTAAAATGTTGAGATAAATCGACAAGTATGGAAAATGTCGAAAAACATCGAAAAACATCGAAAAATGAGGGATAATGTCGAAAAATGTCGAAGTATATCAAAAATTGTCGAAAATGTTTACAAATATCGAAATATGTCGGAATATGTCATCAATGTCGAAAAATATCGAAAAACATCGAAAATTATCAAAAATGTCAAAAAATATCAAAAACTATCAAAAATTATGGAAAAATATCGAAAAATATCGAAAATTATCGAAAATGTCGAAAAATATCGAAAATTATCGAAAATTATTGAGAATGTCGAAAAATATCGAAAAATATCGCAACAATATCGAAAAATATCGAAAATTAACGAAAAATGTCGAAAATATCGAAAAATATCGGAAAATATCGAGAAATGTCGAAAACGTCGAAAATAGTCGAAATGTTTGAGTGTTGACGATTGGCAACACGGGAAATTGAAAAACGGTTGGCACCACTGTATTGCGCTCGAAAAGACGGTTCTAGAGAGGTGCGGGTCGATGGGGTTCGTAAAAGTTGAAAAGTGGGTCAATTTTGGGTGCTTTTTACAGTGTAGTCGCGAGTTGGGTCCTTTTTATCAAAAAACGGTGGGCGCCATTGAACTGGACGCGAAAAGACGCTTCCAGAGAGGTGCGGGTCGATGGGGTTGAGAAAAGTTGAAAAGTGGACCAATTTTGGTTTTTTTTACAGTGGAGTCTCGCGAGTTGGGTCCTTTTTATCGAAAAACGGTGGGCGCCATTGAACTGGACGCGAAGAGACGCTTCCGGGGAGGTGCAGCTCGATGGGGTTGAGAAAAGTTGAAAACTGGACCAATTACGGGTGCCTTTTACAGTGTAGTCGCGAGTTGGGTCCATTTTTTCGCAAAACAGTGTGCACCATTGAACTGGACGCGAAAAGACGCTTCCGGAGAGGTACGGGTCGACGGGGTTGGAAAAAGTTAAAATTTTATATTTTTTTTTATTTCGTGAAAACTTTAGTAATTTTTTTCAGTGCCTTAATGAGGGTTAGCAGGATTTGCACCAGGCGTTTCGGTGTCCAGGAGTGACCCTTAAGATACCCTAAAAATTTCAACTCTCTAGCTCAACTCCTTCGAGTGGAACAGACAGACAGACAGACAAACAAACAAACAAACAGACAGACAGACACCGCATCGATTGCATAAGCCCGCTCTAAAGCTTTTTCAAAGCAGAAGGGCGGGCTAAAAAAGAAAGAAACAAAATAAAATTAGAGCTACTCCCATGGACACAAATATCCAAACTAAACAAATAGATAGCTTCACACATTACTTGGTACACTGAAATCAGGTGATAAATTGGAAGACTTCTTCTCAGGTCTAACTTTTGATTTAAGAAATGAAGACCTCTCTTCTAAACAGGCAAAAAGAAATAGGAAGTCCAAAATTGTAAATATATGACGGGGTGAGAAAAACAAACATAAAGAGCAGAATGGAATACTTACCGGGTACCTTGAAATCTTGAGATAGAGTAAAGGATTCATTACTTGTCTTCTGAGGAAGGGTGAAAGGCACTAACCTAAGAGGTCCTCGGTACACTGAGTGCCCAGAGATGTCAGGATAGCCAAGGGGTCTAAGGCAGCGGACTTAAGATCCGCGATTCGCGGGTTCGAATCCCGCTCCTGACATTTTTTTATTAGAGCATTTCCATGCGCGCCCAGGAGGCATGCTCTTGCGCTCGTTAGAATTTTTAACGGAAAATCCTATCCCCCCCTAGTGGGAGGTCTATACGAAACCGACATCGAACACCCCATCTTAAAAACTTTGGCATGTATTTTTTTTTTGTAACGTAAAATGTGTTTTTTTTTTTTTTTGTAACGTAAAATTTTTTTGTAGCGTAAATTTTTTTTGTAACTAAATTGTTTTTGTAACGTAAAATTTTTTGGTAACGTAATTTTTTTTTTGTAACAATTTTTTTTTGTAACGTAATTTTTTTTTGTAACAATTTTTTTTTGTTACGTAAACTTTTTTCTGTAACGAAATTTTTTTGTTACAAAATTTTTTTGTAAACTTGTTTTAACTTAAATTTTTTTTTTGGAAACTTTTTTATCTTTTAAATTTTTAGTGGTCCCTTTCCATTTAGTGTGCAGGAGCAACACTTTAGCTAAATACGACGTATTTTGGTACAATATGACGTTTAATTAGAGTACGATACTGACCTTTTGGAGGCATTCTGGCAGTCAGGTGACGAAATACGATGTATTGACTTACATTTAGTGCCACTGCGATCCTCCCAGAGTGCCTCGGTCGGCGCATTGCGGGTTGCCTACGTTTCACTATTTTAGCTGTTTTTTCCAATTTTCACGGCGTTATTGGGGGCTGAAGATGAAGTCGCACCGAATTGCGATTTTGCACAGTTAAAAACCTTTACTAGTAGCACATTTTCCACATATAATGAACTTCGGTACCGAAAAAGTTGTCCTATCGCTCACCCTTAGTATCTAGGTGGGCCTTACTTGGTATGGTAAATAGGGCAGAGGGTAGAATGGTATAAGGGTGAGGGAGAGAGAAGACGGTACGGCGAGGCGATTGGCGATGGTGCAGCCTATCGGTCATGTCATGCAGCCAGGGGTAGGCTAGGCTAGCCCGCCAAGCACTCATGCCAGCGGGCTGCCTAAACAGGCAGCTCAGCCTAGTTTGACATAATTTAACAACCCTAACAAATTGCCAACGCCAGCAAACGTGATTCTAGAGTGCCAAACACGCATTTTAATGATTACCATAAGTCATAAAAGGGCAAAAAATCGTTTTTTTCCGTTTTTTTTTCCATTTTTAGCCTTTTAAAAATACGAAAAAGACCGGTATTTTTCCTGGTATTTTTCCGTTTTTTTTCCGGGGTTGCCATCCCTATTTGTCACGCCTCATGAGTGCATCTAGCGTGAAGCCGTCCATTATACACTGTAGTCAACGATAACGTTCCTATCCTTATCGATTTCAATAAGATTCTGAAACTCTGCGTACACGACGCAATTTATAGGTTGTGGGAGAGGGGCTGCAAATCGAAGATCAAGACGCAGTGCCCCTTGTTTCTGAAGATTCCAATGGGGTTCACTCGCCGACATGTCAGGAGAGAGGTCGAACACAAACAGGGTGTTGCCTTTTGGGTAATCACTCCAACTGATGCCGTTGCCCTCGTCCTTCTAGTGTATACCCGTCCCGGTAAAGAGCGTGTTGTAACACTCCATGTAGAGATCTTTAGAAAAGTCTGGGGTCAGTGGCTGTGAAGGAACAGGCTGCCCAACCACATGGATCTGCAGGTAGTTCAGACTAAAGTGTTGGAAGCGGAACGGATTACGGGCATAATCCCCATTGAAAGCACGATTATCGACAAACCCTATGATAACTCTCTGAGGGAGTTGATTCAAAAATAGATTATCGATGGTTTTAGAGTGCATGCCCTGGGCTGTCGTGACTGTTTTTATATCCACTCTGTTTACAGGATATTTTGCAGCTGATTTTTCTAGGGCTTGGGCATGAGCAAGCAGAACAGAGGGCGAAATCGTAACCCTCCGAATGAATAGTTTGACATCCAAGAGCTTAATTTTTTCAGTGCCTTTCGTACTCATGAGAGCAAATGCATCTCGCGATCGAGTGAGTTTTAGACGCAGAGTACAATTATTGAGTAGGAGCCGATCCGTGTTGCAAATATCAAGGTGGAGTGGGCCCATCATTTCAAATTCGCGACTCAGCTTGGTGCGTGAACGACGCCACGCGAGCCCCAGGTTCTGGTTGCTATCCAAGGAGTCGTGGTGCCCGGGCGTGTCCTCATGCCACATCCGCTGTTGGAGATGTGTATCTTTTGCAGCCCTATCATAATTAAGAAAGGCCTCAACGTATGCCCTCCATGGGTAAGTCATACTCGATTGAGAGATGACGGTCCCGTTTATACTAGCGTCCACCTGAGACCATTGGGCGTGCATGCCATAATTTACGAGTGTGGCGTCACTGTTGTCAGCATTAGTGATGTCTGAGCCATCAGCATTCACGATTTTTTCTTTAGCGTAGAGTAGCATGTGTGCGGGGTCTGCATAGGCATAACCCACCCCAGCTACTTCTAGCTCTATGGTGGTCGCCGAATCGAAATTAGCCAAGGGGCTGACCATAATCCATTGAGATCGCTCCTCTCCCATTTGTGTTGCGCTAGAGAGCCACAGACTAAGCTCTGTGGGGAGAGCTTCAACGGAAGCACTATGCATGAAAGCCATTACTTCACAAGAAAGTCAGGAGAGTAGCTCCTTGCTCGAGGTTTAGCTACGGTATGGCGCTTAGGTGCAGGCTTTGGCTTTTTTATAGCTCTACCGGACCCATTCATTGCGGATGCTGCCTTGCGTTTTAGATTCTGAACTGCTTCCCCCCGCGTGCCGCCGAGCACTGTCCGCTATCGGGTCACCACTGGCTACATCGGCAAGGTTGTGTGCGCCGGCCCGGGCAGCCTCCCTCCCCACAGCGGTCGCGCCGCTCTTGAGAAGGGGAAGGACCAGTGGTGTTTTCCCAAAATAATTATAGGCCATACGGTGTTGGGGGTTGCCTTCTCTCCAGGCGCTACGTAGCTGTAGTAGAATAAAACAAAGAGAGACATTTGTACACGCTCAGATCTCTAACTCACCTTTTTCACAGTAATGTGTAGGGACAATGAAATTTGTCTCCAGATGATAGATATTCGTTTTTAGACATTTTTAGCTAAAGACAAAAATGTCAAGATCTAGAAATTAATATGACGTAATGTATGGACTAAAATGTTTATTCTAGGGTAGTACAGTTTTCTTGTTTTAAAATAAAGAAAACTGTACTACCCTAGAATTAACATTTTTGTCCATTTAGATGACATTTTACTGTATAGCTCCGACTTTTTTCTCACTAGAAAATAAGCTCTGTCAACAAAAAAGTTTCCTTTGAAGACAAATTTCATCACAAACCTGTGGATATTCTACTTTATAGTGAAAATAGTCCATTTCAAGTCTGAGAGTGTGCAGTTTATTTTTTAAAGCCACTTTTGGAACAAAGTAAGTGTGTCTTTCTTGACCTCTCGTTTTTTGGTTTGTGTTTCATTAGATGAGCAATGCGAATTTAATCACAATTTAGCATAAGGCTTTACATCGAAATTCCAGAGTTCGGGTCGAGGGGGCCTCAACTCTAACTTTGAGTGTACACATGATTGCATGGAATGCAGGATTTCTTAGATTTCGGCGGATTTCGGTTGATTCTGGTGGATTTCATGGATTTCATATGATTGCGCATGATTCCTGAAATCCGGAATGATTTCACGTGATTTCAACAGATTTCAACGGATTTCACTAGATTTCACTGGATTTCATTGGATTTCAACGGATTTCAACGGATTTCACGGGATTTCAGGCATAATCTTGGTGATTGCGCTGGATTTCACGTGATTTATTCTCAAAATTACGTCTGATTTTGAGAGATTTCGCGACAAAACCTTCTATAAATCGTAAAAATTATTGTTTTTTCCTGTGACACCTTATGAACTTCTCCGGGATGAGGCCAACGAATGACAGCGCCTTCAAATCATTGGGTAGGATAATCTGCCAATCAATGCCTCCCCTGGGCCTTTGACGGTCAGGAGCTCGTAAGAAACGACACTTTGTATGCAGTATCACGACACAGCTACAAAAAGAGATTTTACTATGTTTTACCCCTTATTAACGTTTGACAAAATATATGTGCATCGTCGTAGAAGTACTTTTACTTGCGCTGAGATAGTTTGGCAACTTTGAATATTGCGCTACCCGCCGAAAGCACCAGTGCCCTGCTGAGAGACTACTACAGGCAACACTGTTTTGATGCTGTTTTGTTTATTTTTGCGCGGTTGAGCGGATTGTTTGTGGCTGTGCACATAACCCCGTATGAAAGGTACCACTTTTCTTCACTAAGATATGCCACATAAAGTGAGGAAAATTAATTTTAACACCTAAATTGCATATTGGAAATAGGACAATGTCACACATTTACAGTCAAAGAATACATAGGATGTGGCCTAAAGACATTCCATGCAATAGTTTTTGAAATTTCGGAACAAGAAATTGTTCCCGAGGTGCACTGTGAGAAAAAACTACAATTTAACTACAATTTTTTACCGTTTTTTCGAAGTACAATAAAATATTGTACTAAAATTGTACCCGGTATAGGGTAAATTAGTGATGTACGGCAACGAAAACCGAAAACCGTTAATTCAAAACCGTTGTTTAGTAGTATGAGGTACGGTTTTTCTCACAGTGTGGAGCGCCTGTGGGGCTCATGGTAGGCCAGCCCACCAGGCTCGCGTGTGAAGTTGGCGGCCTACCCGCTGAGCCAGGGATGTGGAACGGGTGGGCGCTCTCTACCCGTCTCCCAACGCTGGCTACGGCAGCTGCAACTTAAAAAGTAAAACTCAAAGTTAAAACAGAGTGACAAGACACAAAATTTAGAGCAACAAAAGATCAGAACAAAAGTTAAGTTAACCAAAAAAGGCTGTAAACATTCAGTACTATGAAATGGGCTCGACCAAGTCGCATACTCAACAAAGTCTTTCAATTCTCGAATTTTGTCTGGGAAGTGAAGCAAAGCTATTTATGGTTTAGCAGTTTGCAAGTGAATTAAGTTAATTGCTGAGTTTTTAGAAATGAACACTTTTCCATCTTCTTTCCATGGGACCGCATCGGCGAGTCGTGTCGTCTGCTAACTGTTGCCTGTAGGAACTCTGCCCTCTAACAGTTTAGCCGAGCCGAGAGAAACAAAACACTGATCAGTCAGTCAGTCGGTGGCGCCAAGGCGCTTTTTTTTTCTTTTTTTTTCTGGATTTCATTGAAGACTAAGGATAGTGGAAAGATTAGGTTTACTTAGCGCAATCGTAATTATTGTGTCATACATTTATCATTGAACTGTGCGTTTTGAGAGTGTACCCCAGAGTGACATACTGTCAATGGAAGTGCTGTGATGGAATTTGAAGTCTCCATGAGTTTGTGAAGGATTTTCCAGCGTCTAGCAGAAGGACTCAACATGGCCTCAGAATTTATCACCCGTGTTGTGCATTAGCAGCATAGTGCAAAAAATGAATCGCCATTTCCTCAGGAAGAAGGGATTCTCACCATGACCTGTAAGTACAAGAGGCGGCTAATACATAAACTGTTTTTAGTGAATCAACTCTTTTGAATCGCCTTAATCCAAACCCAAAAGAAAAGAAAACAAGTCTGCGCACAACCCATGTCATCACACAAATGGCATTAATTTCACAGACTAAAAATAAAAACATATATGTCTTAATAATACATTTTAGAACTATAATTTGATTCAAATGATCTTTGGGGAACAAAATGTTTCATTTTCACAAGAAAAATGGACGTTCGTCATTGTGACTGATCAGCAATGGACATTCGCCATAGAGTTGGGGACAATACTGTGGACATTCGCCAGTCTGCCAGACTATACCTGGACATTCGTCTCTTTGTCATCTCTCCCTGGACACTCGTCTTATAAATCCAGGACATTCGCCTCTTTACCAGACTATTCTAGGACTTACGTCATTTAGTTTGGCAAAAGTCCTGTTGTATGCATTAACTGTTAATTTGAAAGTCTTGTCCTCTTTTCCAACGATTTCCTTACAAAAAATTGAAAGAACTGAAAAAAACATATTGTATTGAGGTCAAAAAGCTATCTTTGAGATTGAAAAACAACTTGTTTTTCTTTCTAGTGGCCAATTTGTCAGAATGGACATTCGTCCCTTTGCCAGATTGTCAATGAAATATTAAAATGACGAACGGCACCGAGACAGAGGCGGGTAAGCGGCAGGAGGGAGGGGGCGGTAGAGCTTTGTATAAATAAATCAAAGCGCTTACCTGGAGGCAATAGTTCAGCAGGCCCAAACTCTTTAAAGGCATTCAGAAAATTGGTTCCGCTGTCAGTAGTGCACATTGTCATTTTGCCCTGCAGGTTATACGAGGCGAATATTTCACTTATTTCCTTGGCCAGCTTGTCGTGTGTGTGTCTGTCTTTGAGTCTCTGCAAAGCTAGGGCACCAAACCGGCGATCCATGGTTTCAAAGTTTTTCTAGGTAGCCACAACTCCGAAAAACCCACGTCGAAATTTTGACCAGGTATTTGCAGAAGATGCAACAAACTACGCGCTAGCTAATTCCTTTATCAAATGAGCACGCATAGTTTCAAATCTTGTTGCCAAGCAATTCCTTTAGGTCTGGCGGCAGGTTATCTTTAAATTATCAGGTTAACCTAAAAGGGCCAACTGTCGAAAATATTTGTCATCGACAATGCGGTGTGGCTGGCGTGTACAGATCAGAAACTCATGGACTGCCCTGTTCAAATCTTCTTGGGTTATCTTCTTCTTTATTTGCAGTAGGACAATCATTAATTTTCTCAATTGCTGCTGGCATTTCTCTTGAAATGTAATCAGCTAACTTTACAATATTTTCTTTGTCAGGCAGCTCATTTGGTTTGTTGTATCCGGTTTCTTTGAGTTGCAGAGAGGCCTTTTCTGAAACTGACTCTCCCCGGTCCAACTGGCGTAACTTAAGAAATTTAGTGACCAGAACTTCAAGAGTGTCATTTTGACTTCTCAGGGCTTTCTTGATAAGTAACGCACCCACCTTTTCAAGGTGTTCTCCTATGCGTTTAGAGATTGATGGGATTGCAAACTTGTTGGTTTCAAAATTATAGCCTCCAACAGCCAGAGCAGCATCTCTACAATTATTATATAACATTGGATTTTTAGCATCTTCCAGGTTTTTAATAGCTTTATTTTGCTTCTTCAATAGGAAAGCGACCCATGTTCTCAAGACATTTCTAATGTGAGTGAAATATGACTTGTTAGCTGAGAATTTATCGACAAGACTTACACCATATTCACGAATCAAGGAGTCACCAAGAACAGCAAGAGTAACAGAATCATTTTTACGGAATTTTGCAACATAGGTATCATAAACCTTTTCATGATAAGAAGTGCGATTATGATATTACATTTGAAACTGCACGTGAGGAAGTGCTATCCTCTGCTTTTAAGCTGCATGTTTTATAGATGTTAGAACAGGGTTTTACTCGAATACAGGTTACCACAATGACAACAAGTTTTTGTATCAGATCGATTAAGCTGGCTTCGAACTCTCTTTTGCACTTGCAATGTACCTTCACCTTTGGCAATCACCTCCTGATTATGTATTTAATGCCCAGCACCTCGTAATTTGGCAATTAGTCTGCTTCTTTCTACGCTGCGTGGAGGCAAAGCAAAAATCTCTTTGACTTGCTCTTCATCTTCATGGCAAGACTGAAAATATTCCACCAGTTTGGAACGTTTGACATCGCAGAAAACACAGGCATATTTTTTTTGATTAATCACGACCATCCTTTACTGGTATCTTCATTTGAATTTTTTGAACTCTGATCATGTTCCTAAAGGAAGCACTCACATATTCATCTGAAACAGAACCACCATCTATCTCCTCATTAAACATCTTGTCTTCTATTGATATGGCACCAATGTCCTTTTCTTTGCAAGTGTTTGCTCCTTGTAAGGTAGAATCAGCATCCTTTTAAATATCCTATTCTTGGCAGGTGTTTGTTCCTTGCAAGGCGGAGTCAGCATCATCTGATATATTTAAGTCTAAAACTGGCTTGACAGTCTGCTTTGTGGATTTCTTCTCTCTTTTAGTAGTCTGGCCATGTTTATCAAAAGTAGATTCATTGTCAAAATCAGACTTCTCACTTGAAATACTTGAAAATTCATCTTAACTTTTGTAGTTATTAGATGAATCACTTCCAAAGTCACTGCCAGTTTCATCATCATCATCATGAGGTTCCTTGAAGGAAACAACTTTTCTCTGGCGAAGATTGA
Organism: Frankliniella fusca; assembly: GCA_029379305.1. NCBI lineage: Eukaryota > Metazoa > Arthropoda > Insecta > Thysanoptera > Thripidae > Frankliniella > Frankliniella fusca. The sequence continues at coordinate 1,649,041 of JAHWGI010001401.1, read as the reverse complement.
AGCGTCCTAGCGTTCTAAATTTCCCGGGAACGATGTTTTGGGAGAATGTTCCCAGTAAATTCCCGGGAACATTTCCGAAGATTCCCAAAAACTGGGAATATTCATTTTATTTCTGTTTCAACAACTTAATATTTGTAGCAGAGGGTAAAAACGCACTTGTTTGGACCGAGGGGTTTTTCACTTCCGAAATACCGGGTACACCGGATAGAGGTATTTCAGAGGTATTTCGCATGAAATACGCCGAAAACCCCCAAAGTAGGCTCTAAACCGGTCAACTTTACCTGAGAAATACCGCGAAATACATGTATTATGAAATTTCGTGTACACGAATATCTCGAGGGAAAACCCCATCGGTTTGGACCGACCATACAGTTTTCTGTCCTTCATAACCTATACTGCATATCCCTGACGACAAAAACTCGCGTTTGTGTCGATACGCAAAACTTGTTTTAACTTGAGCGGGAGTCGTCTGCCTCTGCATGTCGGCAAACGCAGCGCGCTCACGCTGACCAGTAAGATTAAAAAAAATTTAATTTTTGAAAGCAGCAACCACTATTTTTTTTCAAGTTTCCAATAATTCCCTACATTTATGAACAGTTTTGGCTCATTTTTACTTAAAGATGGGAACGTTCCCGATTTGGAGCCTCGAACGCGAACGTTTCCGGTAACGTTCCCCAGGATTCCCAGTCTTCCCGGGAATATTCCCACCCTTCAGAACACCAAAGCGTCCTGAAAAAAGAAGAAAAACAAACATTTTAAAACATTGTATCAAGCTTTGTTGGAAAGCAGAAAAAAAGATGATAGATTTACCTTCGGAAACTAGAGCTTGACTAGATTCATTATTCAAAACTGGTGCTTGCTTATTTTTTAGGGGAAGCCTGCCCGGGCGGAAGGAACTTAAGTCTACACTCCATCACTGAAGTAAAAATTTGATGAACATCGAACTTAATTTTACGTACGAGAATAAGTTATGTCTGAGTCAAGTGAAAGTGAACAATACCTATTCACTCAGAGTTAATTTTAAGAATAGAAATATCCAAGGAAAGTTATCTTAAAGTTCACAAAACTTAACTAAAACTATACAAAAACTACCAGTTTTTTCGACATTCGTAAGTGTTTCGGGAAGTTTTCGCGTAGTTTTCGGAAGTATTCGGTTAAGTTTTTGTATACTTTGTAGTTTAGTTGAGATATACTTTGTCTTGACATTTTCTGATCATAGAGTGCACTCCTGCTTTGACCATATCTCAACTATAAAAAGAACGTCAAAAATTTTGCGGGGAAAAAAGATTTTTGGATCCTACTTTTTTATTTTTTGCTGGACTATTGTTCATTTTGTCCAGCAAAAGATGTAAATTTGTCATTGCGTGGTTACTAAATCGCAACTTGGAAGTTGTGCACACAGACGTCACCAGGAATGGACAAAAATTGTCCCTTGACATTTAGAGTGTAGCTTATTCAGCCCCAGAAATCCGAGATGAATTACTCAACCACATAAAAATTCACAATATTTGAGAGAACTGCAAAAAGCGAGGCAGCAGCTGGTTACTCGCAGTACGACACCCTTCTCTCAAATTTTAGGAACTAAATGTATTGAATAAGATCTAAATGTACTGAATAAGATCCAGATGGATATATTTTAGCTTATCGGTGATCTTCAGCACTCCTCCAGGCCGCATACGTACGCTTTAACTGCATACTCCCTTGGTTCAAGCACCTGTCGCGGCGCTGGGCGCCCTCCACCACATGGCACAACAGGGCGCTAACCAACCCTGTAGGTATGTATGCGGACATTTCGATGTTATTTGGAGGATACGCAATTCACGAACTATCGGTAAAATGACGAAATAACACATTAATGGAGCAAATATCGACCTCACATCTTTGAAATAACGACGAAGGAATCGTCGATGAAAGTTTCAACGTAACTTACACGGTAAAAACAATGTCTAAAATTTTGAGGAATAAGGGAAAACTTTGAGGAACTTCCGTTATGTGAGGGAAGCGTGAGAACCCCACAGATTTTGAAAAAGGAAATCTCAACAAAATTTGGGAAGACTTCCACAAAATTTAGGGAGTTTTCTTCAAAGTGTCCCAGGCTAAAGTTACCATGGTGGCCATAGTCGCGGCCAAGAATTTACCATGGCCACTTGCTCGATTACCATGGACATCCTACTGGCCATGGTAAAACGGTCCATGGCCATCCGTGGCCCATGGCCATGGCCATAGCCACACAATGGGCAGACAGTGGCCATGGTCCGAGCCCATGGCCAGACCATGGTCATGGTCGTAGCATCACCATGGGCAGATGATGGCCATGGTAAAGATAGCCATAGTGTGGTCATGGCCGTGTGGCCATGGTGAGGCCATGGGCCGTATGATAATTTAAATGCCTATAGACATCTTTGCCGTTCCCACGCGCCCCCCTCCCTCGACCGCCGTTGCCTAGCAACGCGAGCCAAACAAACCGCCGCCATGTTGGAGTTGTAGCAGACGCGAGACCGACGCGAGACGTAGGCTAGGCCGGCGGGCTTTGCCCGTAGATATTTGGATTTTTTTAAAGGTGGTTCAGTAAAAGTAAGTATTCGGCACATTATTTAAAATTCATCTTATCCAGTCTTTCTTTCTTTTAAGACGGTGTGAGCATTTTTAGCTGAGTATCGTTGACTACTTGCGCTCACTGGGTGGTTCGTTCTCATAGGTTAAGAAGGGCCTCAACATGAAATGTTGGGTTGGAGACTGCAATCACCACAAAACGAGAGACACTTGCAAATTCTTCACAATCCCTAACACTCCATTAAAGAGAAGAAGGACTTTGTGGAAATCAAATATTGGGTGAGTGATATCATTGTGTCTCTCCATCGGCCTGAACTGCAATAAATCACTGCTGGGAATTTTATGTATATGTATAACGATTATACCAAAAATATTTATTACAGGAACAAGGAGAGTCCTCCTCGATTTGCCCGAATATGCAGCTGCCATTTTAAAAATGGAAACAAGGATGAAGGGCCTACCATTTTCAAGAGGCAAAGAAAGGCGGAGTTCAGACATGTATGGGTTTCTCCTAGAATAAAAACAAAGTAAGTACACTATGAAGTCAATCCAGTGCTTGTGCTTACTTTGTGTTTTGCTTTCTTTTATATTTTGATTTTTACTAATTTACAGAAAGGTGAAAAGGTCCTTGGACTATTTTGATGTTGGGGATATAGATGATCCGCAGTCTTTACCATCTCCAGTTAAAGAGACCCCCTTATCAAAGAAGATGCGACTATCATTTGAAATAAATGAAGAGACACCTGTACACTTTTAAAAATTTTGTTGTAAATTAACAGGAAAAGTACTGTTAAGTTTGTTAGCAGCAAATCCTGTTTCAAAACAGGAAAAACTGTAAATTTACAAGGATGGGAAAAATCTCAGAATCAATTTTTTCGTCGAAATGTATTGACTTCTTTTTGCACTTATATCTCTCTTCTGTAATATTACAAAATTGTTGTATTTCGAACAGTAAGAGCTGTTAACAAACTTAACAGCGTATTTCCTGTAAAGCACCAGCATACACAGTGATACTCATTCACTGTTCTTTGAGAGAGCTGTTGAAATAATCCAGATGTAGTAAGTTTCTAACTGATAAAAGAACAGCTGTCCAGAAACAGGATTCCCGTAAAACAAATGGTCGTCAGGCAACAACTTTTTCTAACAGTGTACTTCTTGCAGAGGAACTTGACTCAAATGAAGTGAGTGGCTGCTTTCAATTTTCACCATCTACAGTTTCAAGAGTTGAAACGTCTCCTGCCACTAAAGCTTCAAGAGTTGAATTGCCTTCACCTCCAACCCCACAGTTCACTCAAGCACCTCCTCCCTCTCCTGTGCAGAACAGGTACAAACAATATTTTAATATTTATATTTGAGGGTTGTTCTGTATTATTATTTATTGAAACATTATTTCTGGAGCTACTGTTTTCCTGGTATTTGTTTCAGTCTTTTACTTTGGTCAATGTTTTTCTTTTCACTGAGGCGGGGAGGTTAAAAAATTGCAAGCAGATTTGGAAGAGGCTCGTCGTATTATCACTGTCCTGTATCAAAAGATTTGTATTGCTGAGGATGTTCAAGCTCAATTGAAGTCTGACTTAGAGGCAGAGAAGTCTAGACTGCTTTACAAATGTATATCAGAGAGTGACAGCAAGATCTGCCAGTATACTGGACTGCCCAACAAGGAAACTTTTAAGTGGTTACTAAATTGTTTTCCCCAACCATTGAACTACTACCATGGTAATAAGTCTGTGATTTGTTTGTGCAAAGAAAATCAATTGCTTCTCACACTCATGAAGTTGAGGTATGGTTTTACCCACAGTGTTCTGGCTGATTGGTTTAAAGTTAGTGAAACAACTGTGACAAATGTGTTTAGGACCTGGGTGAACGCTTTGCATACAGTCTTGTTTAAAACTTTAATGAAGACCGTTCCCTCAAGACATAAAAATAGGTTGTCTCTCCCTGAATGTTTTGCTCCCTATCGTAACTGTAGAATGATAATAGATTGCACTGAAATCAGAGTGGAAATACCTGACTCTATGAGGCACAAAAATTTAGTTCATAGTAGTTACAAAGGGTTTAGCAGTGCAAAATCCCTAGTTGGTGTTGCACCTAATGGCACTATAACTTATGTATCAGATCTGTACCCTGGCAGTAATTCAGACAAGACAATTGTAGGTGAATGTGGTTTACTAAATATTTTTGAGCCTGGTGATCTTATTCTTGCTGACAAGGGTTTTTTAATTCATGACATGCTCCCCCCTGGTGTCTCCCTCAATATTCCACCATTTAAAAGAACAGCACAATTTACTGCTGCTCAAGTACGAGCCACATCAACCATTGCTAGAGCAAGAATCCATGTAGAAAGGGCCAATGCTAGAATTAAGGAATATCAAATTTTAGAGTGTATCCCTGTTAATATGTTCCACTATTCTACAGAAATATTTCAAACCTGCTGCGCTTTGACAAATTTAAAAACCCCGTTAATAAATGAGGTAGAGGATGAAATGAGACTATGGAAGTAGAAAGTTAAGTAATGAACTTGTATTATTAAATACATCAGGTAAATAAACAAATTTAACCTATTCCAAGACTTGAAAACATGTTTATTTTAGGTTAATTCTTCCTTGTACTAGCCATAACGGCCAAACAACTTTTAAACAACTAAAGTCTTGGGCAGAACGGCATTGTTCACATTACTTTTAGACAAGAGCTGCACATCAGTTGCTACGTCACTTTTCCTACATTGCACAATCTAGCTTCACAGAGTGAAATGTCAAGTCTTGCACAGAACATCACAGTTCACATAACTTGAGACTAGAACTGCACATTAAAATTTACAAAGCAAAATGTATAAAAAATAAAACAGTCTTGCACAGCACATCACAGTTCACATAACTGGAGACTAGAACTGCACATAAAAATTTACATAGCTAAGTGTACAAAAAATAAAACAGTCTTGCACAGTACATCACAGTTCACATAACTGGAGACTAGAACTGCACATTAAAATTTACATAGCAAAATGTATAAAAAATAAAACAGTCTTGCACAGCACATCACAGTTCACTTAACTGGAGACTAGAACTGCACATAAAAATTTACATAGCTAAGTGTATAACAAAGAAAACAGTCTTGCACAGTACATCACAGTTCACATAACTGGAGACTAGTTGCCACTTTTCTTCTTACTACATAAAAAAGTTAACATTAAATGTATAAAAGAACAAAACAGTCTTGCACAGTATATCACAATTCTTAGTGCAATGAGACTACAACTGCTCTTCAGTTGAAATCATCATTTTTACCATAAAACAATACAATTATTTGCATTAATTGTCCAAAAAACATGAAACCATTTATCATAACATTAGTTACAAACATAACAATTCTTAAAGCATTAGTTGACTACTACAAATTTACTTGTTAATTTTTATGAGTACTGGGAGAAACTGTTCTTTGTAAGCAGTAATAAGTTTAGGGACATTTTCTTCATACCACACATCATCACGCTCCACTTCTACAACTGCAACATCCTCAGGAATCCACACAACAAAGTAGCAAAGTTCTCTGAAGGAACACCACATTTCACTCTGAACTTGGTGGTAATACTCATGTTCTTTCCACATAAAATACTCATCTAGATCCTTGTCATAATAAATAGCATAACGTTTGCTGGGTGCAGTTTTTAAAAAAATATCTTGATCTAGACAAACTTTTAGACTCTTAGCTGCTCTGAACTGGAAGGGACATTTTCTTTCTAGGACTGCATTGTCACCAACCAAGGCATCGGGGCTCGCACACCATATTCCACTCTCATGAATCCATAATCCTGTTTCTTGAACGCCCAAATTCGTTTTCTCTGTGAATTTTAATTTTGCTTCTGCTTCATGGTCTTGGCCCCACTGACGAGGATTGATCTTCTCACTGTACTTTCCTTTTTTACCAACTGTTTTAAGTACTTCTGGCCTCAGCATAGCCTGGGTTGAAACAGTGCGGATGAGAGAGGGTGCTAGTTTGCGATTTTTGCTAACAGCATGAATGATTGAGCCAAGAACACTGCCACTGAATCTACACTGCCTCCCCTCACACCATAATGGATTACTTATCTGCCCAACAGTAGCATGAGCGATTGCAACAATGTTACTAGGCTGCAAGTGTGTCTTGGTTAGCAGGTAATCAAACTTGTCAGTGACAGCCAAAAATTCAGAGCACGATACAATTTGAAGTATGTTGGGGATTAATGGACAGGACTGTTCATCTTCATTTTCATTTTCACAGCGGACATCTGGTTCACTTTGCATAATCCATGCAATCCCAGCACACCCCCTTTTACAAGTCTCAATATTATCACAGATACGTTTCACCTCAGATTCACTTGGTTCATTCATAGCAGAGAAGGGTTTGTGAGGGAACAGCTCATTAAACGATACACAGTCATTCCTGTCAGCACTGGGCTTTGCTTTCCAAGTGCACTCAATATCCGTAACACTTATGTTATAGTGGGCACAGATGAGAAGCGCAGCAATGTGGTGGCAAGCTGTACCACGAACACAATCACAGTTTGCATCTTTGATTGAAAAATCTTCATTAAGAAATGCCTAGAACCAAAAGTACTACCAATTAACCAACTCACTTAATGCATAACACAAAGGTTGTACAAAATGGAATACTTACAGTTGGTTTGTAAACATGCTCCCTCATAGAAGCCCTCACATTTCCTTTGATGACACTCAAGGAAGGATCAAATACAAAGTTTTTAACATGGCCAGCCTCAAACGCTTTTTCCCGTCTTCTGCATTGTTTGTGTAAATCATTTTTCCTCCGTTTGGTTCTTTCTTCATCATTGGTTTCAGGATCGTTCTCCAGATCAATTTCAGGATTATTGTTGTTTGTTGGTGGTTCATTGCTGACACTCTCAAATTTTCTAAAGTATTCATTTATTTTAAAATATTGTATAACACTTTTGCGAGAAGTCATAACCTGCAAAACAAGGATGCATTTACAGTCTAATCTAGAACTAAAATATAAGACTAAAAACGGTTCGCACCGTCATAAAAGAAAGAAAGACTAGATAAGATAAATTTTAAATAATGTGCCGAATACTTACTTATATTGAACCACCTTTTAAAAAATCCAAATATCTTCGGGCAAAGCCCGCCGGCCTAGCCTACGTCTCGCGTCGGTCTCGCGTCTGTTACAACTCCAACATGGCGGCGGTTTGTTTGGCTCGCGTTGCTAGGCAACGGCGGTCGAGGGAGGGGGGCCCGTGGGAACGGCAAAGAGGTCTATGAAACCAGTATTTATAGGAATTTTCTGGCGAAACTTTGTATGTAGCCTCCTCCGCTTAAGAAATCAAACTAATTTACTTTTCTCGATAAGTGAAATTTTGTGTGCCCCATAACTCAGAAACGGCTTTAGTTAGGCAAAAACTAACAGCGGCATCGGTCTTGTCTCGATTTTTACACCCCTGGAACATACTCTAATCTTGTCTCGGACTTAGAAGAAAATTTAATAAGTGACCTCATACTTGCCTTTGGTACACGTGGCTATGGCACCGGCTATGACCATGGCCATGGCCTGTCTATGGGCTATTCTGGCCATGGCCAGTCTATGGGCTATTCTGGCCATGGCCATGCCCTGCCCATGGCCTGGTCATGGTCTGCCCATAAGCATAATACCATGGCCATTTTACCCATGGGCAGTGGCCATGGCAGGCCTTGGCCATGGTAATGCTCATGGTAACTTTAGCCTGGGGTACGAAGTCCTCAAAAATATCCCTTCCTCCTCAATGTCTGGCAGAGCAATCTGGTAGTTATATAGCACCATTCATGGATGTGACACTCCTCAAGTGTACATATACAGCAAACTGTATTACTTCTGGGCGTCTAAAACCTATGGGACGTGTTTAAAATGATCTAGGATGCTTCTTTCACTACACTGTAAAAAATCAGTCTTGGATACGGAGCTTGTCACGGCGTTCCGTACCCCATTTTTCGGAAAGGGAGTACGAAAATTTACCGTGCCTGGCCAACGTACCTACCATTTTTACATGGGCTAGTATAGGGAAAGGGGTACGGAACACCGTTATCAGTCCGTTCCCAAAACGGAAACCGCCGGACACAAAATTAGCGGTAACTTTTCCGTACCTTGGCACCGTACCCACATTTTTTTTTACATGGGCTCTTATGGAAAGAGGGTACGGAACCGAATGTACGGAGACACCGTAATCTAAATTAACGGTATATTTCCGTATGGGTGACCGTGATTTTTTTTTTACAGTGTAGTTTCTCGATCAGTTAAAAAAATGAACAATAATTTAAATGGGACTTTCGGAGGTACTTCACCGGGCAGGGACTTCAGAGGGATTTGGACAAGTGACAAATCTCTCCCAAGTCCCTCAAAAACCAGAGGGACAACTTTGGAACGTAAAAAGGACAAGTCTGGGACTCCAATTTAAGATAGGGAAGGCCCAGCGTGCCCCGCGGCCAAAACGAGAGAGCAGCGCAGAGCCCCAAGCGCCTGAGCGGGCGCCTGCGCGTGTCTGATGGCGCCTGGTGTGTAGGCAACCCGCGGCGACACACGCTATAGGGGTCACCAAGGTCACAGATCACAAATCTGATGCCAGAATCGCGTTCAGCGGGTTGATATTAGCCAAAATTGACACCCCACTCGCCGTTCTAGAAAAAGTTTAATGTAGTGTTCAAAAAGTGTTCAAATGTTGTACAGTTTTGGTACAGGATCTGTCACAACTTGGTGCTGGCCAGTGTGGACCATGTGCATGTCCAGACGGCACCAGATCGTGCGCGGGGTACACTTTCTAGGTCGATTTACCGTGATTGGGTCGCTAAAATGTGTTTTGTACAAGGTGTTCAAACACTGTTCAATATCTGGCCTTCCCTCGAAGTGATCGAAATGGGATGCGGACCAAAAGTTTCTAAATGGTCTTAGGAACTTATGTACAAATTTTCATGCCTCTATATACTAAAATGCAAGGTTTTTACAGAAATTTGAGTGTACCTCTTGCACTATTGCTCCCGGGTGCTCCCGGGGCTGTCGCCGGGCGAGGAGAGGAGAAGAGGAAGGGTGGGGGTTGCGCCACGAGCGATCGCCGCGCTGCGGTGGCGACCGCGCGCACTGAATCAACGGAACATGAACTGGTCCCTCTTTTCGGCCGGCGCAGCATAGGAAGAGCCGCCACCGCGCCCCGTGCCCCGCGGGGTATCGCCGGGCTCGGCTGGCCCTCCCCTAATTGCAGCGTTACCTGCTTGTACAGATTGCTGAACTGGTGGTTCAGCTTCACGATCTGACAATGAATATGGCGCGTATAATCATTAAGGCGTCACACCTGCCCAAAGTACATTTGGGTCAGGTTCTTACTGACGCACAAATCATGACCCTACTAGAAGCCATGGACGCCGCTGACGGACGCTTGCCAGTCGAAAGGATCGACTTCGGCGCCGGCTTCAGCTCGCACCTGGGGAAAATACATATTTCGAGGGAGCTACTGGCTGACACGCAGAACCGGTAACAGCGCGCATAATTATTCAATTTTTTTCGGTCGTCAATAAGCTATAATAATAATCCGCTCGCTCGATCAGATGCGTCCGGTACCTGGCGGTCCTGGTGAAGGGGCTCGTGGCGCTGCTGCCGGACCATGCAGAGAGGCTGCTCGCGGTAGTGCACTTCACGCCCAGGGAGGCACTGAAGTCAGTGGGACGGCCTAACTTTTACAACCTGCCATTAAGCCTTGCTGGTGAATATACTATACTACAGTGTTGTGTAACACATTTACTCTACACTGTCTCATTTAAGCATTTAAATTGTGTCAGATCCTGCGACGGACAGGGATGTTTTGAAAACAGAATGGGATAGGCTGTCCCGAAAGGATTGGCGGCTGTACTTCGGCGACATTCCTACCGGCTCAGTGGCCTTCAGGACGGGGGTAGTGGACTACGATTCCATCCACCCGGAGGGCAACAAGCAATTCTCAAATATTGCACGGTTTGCCCTCCGGGTGCTGTGCCTGCCCATCTCCAACGCCATCGTGGAGAGGGCCTTTTCCTACATGAACGCGGTGAAGCTGAAAAGCCGCAACAAACTAAACACGCAAATGCTTGTTGTCATTCTGCGGCTGCGCGTGGGGTACTCCTCACATGGCTGCTGTGTACAGTTCACTCCGACCCAACGGATGTTTGAACTGTTCACAGCGGCCATGTATGAGGTGCCCCCGCGCAGAGCCCGCGCGCCTGAGGACCACGACGACACTGACACTACAGAGGACACTTCAACCGTTTGCGCCGACGATGAGGACTGGTGGGACGCTTAGTAATAAAAAACCAAACATAAGACTGATTTGCTTTAATGTGTGAGAGAGAGAGAAAGAGAGAGTGAGAGAGAGGGGGGGGGAACATTTCCGTTTTTTGCAGGCCTTGTCGCAAGCCGGGCGCGTTCGGGCGCATTCGGGCCCAGCCGTGCGCGTTCGGGCGCATTCGGGTCCGGCCGGGCGCTTTCGGGTGCAATAGCGGTCGGGCGCGCTCGGGCGCGCTCGGGCACGCTCGTGTGGCGACTCGGGCGCACTCTGGTCGGACGGACCTGGCAACCCTGTTGTGCGGTGTCCACGGTGGACAGTCCAGTGGACTGGCAATTTCCTAAAAAAAAAAAAAAAAAAAGGTCATTCAGTTTTTAAATTTGAAAAGCGCGCGCAACCCTCACTCTCGTACCGCCTTCTCGGCTCGGATACCGCCTTTCCGTGCCGCGCGTACCGCCACCTGGCGGCCAAAGTATCCCAACACTAGGTCGAGGGAAGCGGTCGGGAGAATTCGAGCTGCTCCGCTGCTCCGAGAAAGGATTGAGGTTTGGGCCCTAGACATAATGGTCCACCTCACGGCCGCATTTTTGTTTTGTTCAAAACACCATCCGTTGCCGTTGTCGCACAGCGTCAGCTGGAGGAGCGGGAGGACGACCCCGGCCCCGGCAGTTCCCCTGTCCTCTGCCCTGTTCCCGTTATCACCATCCCGTCACCGAAGCTGTCCTCGCCTTCCCCGCCCCCGCCTCCACCCCGTGGCCCAGTCACTCCCAGGCAGCTGAAGACTCCTGTTAGGCGCTTGGGGGCAAATCAACCAGGTATTAGCGTAAAGTACCCATCGTGAATGCGACTATTTTTTGCCGTGCTGCTGTCTCTTTAACTAGTCGGCCCGCGCTCGCCTCCACTCCGGCATGCCGCTCCACCGTCAACAAGCGCCAGCTCGAAGCCTCCACCCGCACCGTCCACGTCAGGCACCAGCTCGAAGCCTCCACCCGCACCGTCCACACCAACTCACCGAATGCAGCGGTACAAAAGTGAGTGGGAGAAAAAGTACAAGTGGCTGGCCCCGTTGGATGAAGACCCCTACCGTGCCAGATGCAAGCTGTGTGGTGGCGAGATGCGGGCAGACATAACAATGATTAAACGCCACGAGTCCACGATGAAGCATCAAGACTGGGAGAAAGCGGCCATCGGATCAAACAAATCAAGTCTGACGTCATTTGTGGAGCGCCCGAACACTCCACTTGCACAGAAAGTGGGGAGTGGCTCGCAAGCGCTACAGATCACAAGCGCTACGGGTCACAAACGCTACAGCTCGCTAACGCTACGGGTCACAACCGCTGGAGATCACAAGCGCTACAGCTCCCTAGCGCTACGGCTCGCAAGCGCTACGGGTCACAAGCGCTACAGCGAGAATCCGACTGTTAGGCGGAGCCGACTATTGACGGGGTTTTGGGCGAGAACGATCTATTGATATTAGTGCGTATGAGAATATAAATTGCTCCGTCGGAGTCTCCTCTCTGTCCAAGGCCGAGGCGGGTACCTGCCCTGTGCTCTTTGCTGTTATATCAGCTCTTATAGTCAACAGCCGCATCTATTTATTGTCCTAACTCAAAGAATAAATCATCATAATGATTTCTATAGGTTTCAGTAGGAATCGGAGTACTTCGTGGTGAGTTGTCAAGTTTCGCTCAATTCGTCGTTGCCAGTAATCTCATAATCATTTTGCAGCTATGAAAATAAACATTGCGAGGGTTTGTTAGAAACGACAAACTGAATTTCACGCAGTTTCACCGCAGACGCGCCGGCCTTGACCTCGGAGGTAGAGAGAGAGGGGGGGGAGAGACTCGAACGGAGCAATTTTTTTCTGAGATCAAAAGATCGTTCTCGCCCGAGACCCCGTCAATAGTCGGCTCTGCCTAACGGTCGGATTCTCGCTGTAGCGCTTGTGACCCGTAGCGCTAGCGAACCGTAGCGCTAGCGAGCTGTAGCGCTTGTGACCTGTAGCGCTTGTGACCTGTAGCGCTAGCGAGCTGTAGCGCTTGTGACCCGTAGCGCTTGTGATCTGTAGCACTTGTGACCTACGTCCCAGAAAGTGCAAGATGCAGAGTTGAAGTTGGCTGGGTTCCTGGCGGCCCACAACATAGCTTTCTTGGCGGTCGACCATCTTATCCCGCTACTGAAGACCTGCTTCCCAGACTCCCAAGTTTGTCAAAAGATGACCTTGAGCAGGAAAAAGGCCAACGGTATTCTGCGAAATGTCTTTGGAGCTGCAGAGAAAGAGTACATGACGGGCATTCTTCAGCGTCCGAAATTTTCCATCCTCATGGACGAGTCGACTGATATGGGGCCATCCATAAAGTACGTCCGCTGTTTTTGGACCCAAATGACCCCTACCCCCATGTCCGTCACCGTCCGTTTTCAGATACTTTCGGACGTCCGTTCTGGCCTATGCCCCCCAAAACTTACTTATTTTTTATTCTTTTTGTGTTTAATAGCGTAAAGGCGATTTAAAGTCACAAAAGCAAAGTGATTACAGGTATGACTTTTTTTGTTTTACTATTAAAAAATAAATACGTCAATTTCAACAGTCACAAAAACAAAAAAATAAATAATTTGTCTAAAAACAAAGTAAAGTACTTAGCACGGCGCATTCCGGTTTTCCTCCACATATTAAAAAACGGACGTCCGAACTGCTGCGACCCCCTCCCCCCCCCCACGTCTGTCAACGTCCGTTTTCGACGACCTCCCCCCCCCCCCCTTCGGGCAAGGACGTACTTTATGGATGGCCCCTATTTCATCGACCAAGACAGCATGCATCGACGTCAGACTGTACAGCGAGGACGAAGAAAAAATCATCAGCTTTCCTGGGACCTGGTGCAAGTTTTCAGCGATGATGACGCGGAGGGAGCTGAAGTGGGAGCGACTGCCGAGCGCCTCTTCACACTCGTCATGGAGACATTCAAGAATGTACCAACCGGAAACATAGTCGGCTTTGGGTCCGATGGCTGCAGTGTTATGATGGGGTCGCATAACTCTGTAGCCTCTAGGATGAGGGAAAACTTTCCTGGTATTACGATCATGAAATGTATTTGCCACTCCCTTCATCTATGCGCCAGTCAGGCCTGCAAGCACCTGCCACGATCAATTGAAGACTTAGTCCGGGGGATATACAACTACCTCAAGTCCAGCGCCAAGCGACAAGCCTTACTGGCGCAGTTCCAAAGATTTTTTGACCTGGAAGTCCACAAAATTCTCCGGCCGTCGCAGACACGGTGGCTGTCCCTGATGGCGGTGGTCGAGCGCACCTTGGAACAGTGGGACGCTTTGCTACTATTTTTTCAAGACCAAGTTCTCGTGGCCAGGCTGACCTCCGCTGAGTGGATTTTCGAGACACTCAGAAATCCATTTATGAAGGCATATCTATTATTTATGCAATGGATTTTGCCTAAATTCACAGGGATGAACGAATTTTTTCAGTCTGAGCAAACTATCATTACTGTCCTCGATGAGCGCATGCGCCAGGCCTACGAGGAGCGGCTCATGCTGTATATGAAGGACACCTACGTGCATAGGCGCCCTCTCAAGGATGTCGACCCAGCAGAGGAGGGGGGTTTTATCCTCCTGGAAAATCTTTTCCTCGGGCGTCCTGAGCTGAACTGGTTGGCGACGCCAGCCTTTGCTGCACGCCCCGACCTAGTTGAGGACTTCAGGACTCGTTGCCGTAGCTTCATGGTCGTCGGCTGCCAGGAGCTTCGAAAGCGGTACGCAGTGTACTTGTTTGCGTAAATTACATACTAGTGCAATATACCTTATTGCACTCGACTGTTTATCTGCCAGCAGTTATGACTTCGGTGACACTGTCATGCAAGCCCTGGGGGCGTTAAGCCCCGCCGTCGCCATGTCGCGTCAGACCCGTCCTCCATCCATCCTGCCCCTCGCCTCTGCCCTGCCCCGCTGCGTCGCACAAGACGACGAGACACTTCAGCGCCTGGAAGAAGAATGGTGCAGGTTCCCGTCCCTCAACATTGCAGCCATGAAGGACAAGGAGTTGATGAAGGTTCCCGACCGGTTTTGGCACGAGGTAAATGCGGCCTTATCCATGAGCGCGTTAGAGTTACAGCAGATTCCCCACGCAACATCCTTCATATCACGTGCTTATAGATGAGGACGGCCACGGATCCTTGCGGGGAGCAGCTCCTTGCGCACCTCCCGTCCTTCGCCCTTAGTGCCCTCTCGCTCCCACACTCCAACGCGGGATGCGAGAGAGACTTCTCTAAGATTAACAACGGGAAGACAAAACTGAGAAACCGACTTGTGACGTCTCAGGGGCGGATTTGGTGGGGGGGCAAAGGGACAAGTGCCCCTGGGGCTCAGGCGCCCCCGAAAAAGGGTGGAAAAGAGGACAAAGAGAGGGAGAAAAGAGAAAAAGAAAGGGAGAAAACAGAAAAAAGAGGGAAAGAGGAATGGACAGAGTGGGAGAGGGAGACAGATGGTGGTAGGCGGTAAATTCAAAGCCACCCGATCCATCCGAGGGATGCACCTCACGAAAATCTTCTACTAACTCGATCTCAGTACTACGTAGATATTTCTCCTAAAGTCAAAGATGCGCCGTTTAAAAGCAGATTTCGCTGCATTTTGACATAATATTAAGGGTATTACGGTGTAACTCTCGAATGAGGTGTATAGTGTATTACAGAAGTGAATATCTCCTCAGGTCCAGCCGGGCAGCGTCGTGACGGGTCGGCACGCTGCGCTCTCTTTGACTCTTACTCTTAAAGTCACGGTGTTCTAATCTGCGCATTCCTTAAAATCCTCGCTTCTGCGTGTGTTTCCTAAAGAAGTCATTTTTCTTTTCATTTTTCATTTTTCTCGCTCCGCTCGCGATGTTTTGGATATAATTCGAAAGTTTATCCCATTCGGTACAATTTTTCAGTCCGGCTCGTTTCTCACCTTTTATCAATTTCATCTATAGTTGTTGTTAACCCGCTTTAGCTAGCAGTTTTTGAACGATTCATACAGGACGCGCTCTATTTTGACACCTACTACAACATAAAATCAAAAAAATTTCCTCGCTTCGCTCGGGACTACTTCTTCCTGCCATTAAGCATATGGATTTAGGTCTACAGGGTGCGCACTGATCCTTTAAAAAAAATTTAAAAAGTTTCATTTCCATCGGGTACACTAAATCTTAAAGCATTACATTTTCAGTCGATTTTTTGGGGGTCCCCTGAAAGTAGGCAACCTGCGCGTTTTGCCCCCTCCTCAGCTGTAAGCTAGATCCGCCCCTGTGACGTCTACGGTGCGGGCGGCTGTCCTCGCGACGCAGTCGTTGCGGCGGGGACCAGCAGACAGGTGCTGCCACTCCTGGGCCCCGAGCAACGACTTGCGGAGGAGGATGACCGCCAGCACCGTTTACAGAACCAACGACGCAGACGCAGACGATGCCCTGAACCTGAATTGCTTTGAGGACTAATACCCCCCCCCCCCCCCCCCCGGCCGTTCCCCATGAGTGCGCCTGGGAGGTAGGCAATTTCCTTAAAAGGTCATTTACTTTTTAAATTTGAAAAGCGCGCGCAACCCCCACTCCCGTACCGCCTTCTCGGCTCGGATACCGCCTTTCCGTGCCGCGCGTACCGCCACCTAGCGGCCAAAGTATCCCAACACTGCAGTCCACCGATAGTCCTGCCTGCACTGTGCCGCTGGCATAGGGTAGAGAGGGTCGTGGTAATCCCGTGCGAGGTGCGAGCTGGCGGCGCAGTGTCAAACATAAGGGATTTCCGTCCAGACCAGAGAGATACGGTGGGGACACTGAGCCGCTCCGCGCCTACCTGGGAATATCCCAGTTTTGGATTTTGGATCCCTTTTTAGTTCCGCCGGGCTCGCGTGCGCCGCGCTGTACGCAGAGTGTACCAGGGCGTGGCGTGGCGGTACGCGCCGTGGTCCAGACGATCGAGAAGGCACAGAATGTTAAGAAAAAAGGGGGAAATATATTAAAAGGAAAAGAACACATAACTCTTAATTGTGAAACAAACCTGGACCTAACTAGGAGAAAACAAATTCTGTAGAATGTATTGAACGCAAAAGTGCGCAAAACACTGGTAAAACAAATATAGAATATTGCACACCAACTGGCGTGCTTTTCAAATGTGCAAACTTTGCACACTTCCTGGTGTCGAGCAAAACTAAACATCACGAAGTGTGCAAACTTTGCACACTTGTCAAACGTCTAAAGTTTGCTCACCACGTAGTGTGCAACATTTCGACACTTGGTATACCTTTTGCTATCCTATGATTAAGAATTTTCCACAACCAAGTGTGCAAACTTTGCGCACTTGCCAAACGTCTAAACTTTGCACACCACGTAGTGTGCAATATGTTTAAACACCATGAAATGCGCAAAGTGCCAGGAAGCACACTTTAAGTGTGCACTATTGCACATTTGTTTTACTAGTGAACTCTTAACTGTGAAACGAACTCAGACATAACCAGGAGATAAGATTTTAGTGCAAAAAATCTGTAATCATAAATTAACTTTGAAAGTGAACTTTAAGTAAGCGAAAACTTCTCGATAAGTCATGACAAAGGTAAACTTATGTCTATAAGGTAGACTCTACATATAGTATACTTTCCGATAACTTTTGGTGTACTTTCCAACTTAACTCCAAAGTACACTTTGCCATGTATACCTACAGGTATAGTTTTAGTTAACTTCCTTCCGCCCGGGCAAACTCTTTTTTTTTTTTTTTTTGTTTCTTGTTAGGTTAAAGAGTAGTAACATTTAAATACTCAAACCACACTTTTATATTCTATGTTTAGTAGAATAATGAGACATGAAATATCAGTTTGCGATTTAGAAACTTTTCATTCTTTCACTGTGAAAAAAATTTCATTACATTTTCATTACATTGTAATGAAGCAATTTTCATTACAATTTCATGACAATGTAATGAAATTTTCATTACTTTTATGTAATGAAATTTAATGACACGTGTCATTAAATCAAAAGCACACAATTAATACGGAAATTTCTTCCAACAATCAATCTTCTTATTTTCATCATGCGTAGTATGGAAATATGTGGTAAAGGGTATCATATTGAACCGCCGTCCTCCGCAGAGGTACAGTTCGAGAGACTCGAACGCTACCAAGTCTGCCGTTGCCGTTGTTCAAAAAATAAAGGACGCACGTGAGGACTGAATCATCCCCTACGTCGAATGCATCGGAAATAGGCAGTGGAGGTCATCTCGCTGCCGTTTCTGGTCAGCCGCGCGCAAGAAATTCCATTCGGTTAACGTAACTCCATCTAGCGGC
This sequence comes from Frankliniella fusca, assembly GCA_029379305.1. Taxonomy (NCBI): domain Eukaryota; kingdom Metazoa; phylum Arthropoda; class Insecta; order Thysanoptera; family Thripidae; genus Frankliniella; species Frankliniella fusca. The sequence continues at coordinate 1,630,890 of JAHWGI010001401.1, read as the reverse complement.
AGAAATCAATACTACGTTATGTCATGAAAATTTCCTAAAAAGTAATGAATTCACAGATGATATGAAATTTCAGAACAGAGTAATGAAATGATCATGAAATTTCATTACACTGTATTGAATTTCAGTGTGTCATGAAATTTCATAACACTTTCATTAAAATTGATCTACAAAATGTCATTAAATTTCAAACATTTTTAACAGTGTTTTTATTTCAAATGCCTATTGTCGTATGTCAAAAATGGGCACACTCCCACTATTACAATTAACCATCCACACCGCACTCAAGAAATCGTTCAGCTGGGGTTAACTTGGTGGCGCAATAACAAATTAATTCACTGGGGAACCAAGCCAGCATTCAAAACTAAATCAAACAAAATATAAGGAAATCATACTGCTGTTAGTAACTCTCACTTGTCATGTCAGGCCATAGGGTTAATCAGTTATCTTAAAAGGTTATGTCACCCACTCACCTAGGAAGAACACAACCATGTTGCATCGATACTGGCTATCATTTCAGTAGTCCGTGACGTTCATTTCACAAATCCAAAGCAATAGAAAGTATTTTGAGGCACTACCATTCTCACTTCTCCCAAAGCCACAGACGTACACACACAAACAACAAATCACTCGAACCTCTACACAATGACGACACTTATTGAAACTTCGTGCAGCGACGTCCGCAACCTTAAAAGCTACTTCAGACTGCATATTACGTGAAAAAGGCTATTAATTATTTAATTCGATAGTGTAAACAGCTGAGAAGTACGCCGAGTTCGCCTTTTTCTGAGCATGGCTGACGCGAAGTAGTTCCGGCGCTGCCGCTAGGTGGCGCTTTTTCTCAATGTCTTGAAAGTACTCTCCCTGCCAACCTTCCAAAAGTGAATTTCAAATTAAACTTTCAAATATTTCAAACTCCTTTAATGAAGTATTCCAGCGGTTAGAAGAAATGAAGAATCCGCAAGATGGCCGCCGCGGAGGACAACAAACCAGCAGACGACGTTTCTTGTAATCGCTTGCTATGAGGTCCCAGTAGATTACTTTTTTTTTAACTAACTCGGAATAGACTCAGAGTCGAGTCAGATTTCACATTCAGGCAAATTTGCGAGCTAAACTGTTACTTTAATTTTCAAACAATTGCCGGTTTGTTGTGCTCTTGCAGCGGACATCTTGGAGATTCTTCATTTCTTCTAGCCGCTGGAATACCTCATTTGGACAACTTGGATAAATATTAATGCGCTGAAATAAGCAGATTGCGGAACACTCCCGCTTTTTACGATTACTGTATTTTAAGAGGAGAACCGGCGACGACAGACTAACAGACAGACAGACAGACTAGAGGTGTGCGAATCACATTTTTTCAGACCGAATTGAATCGAGTCGAATTTTTAATTTTATTCCCCGAATCGAATCGAATCGAATTTGTGCTGATTCGATTCGGTTCGGATTCGAATCAAATTATGATTAAATTAGTGAAAAAGTGACGTATTTTCCCGAAAAATGCTGTATTGTAGCGGTATTAATTCGAATTCGATATTTTAGAAATTTAATTCGGATTCGAATCGAATCGAATCTACCTTGATTCGATTCGATTCGATTCGGTTTCGAACTATTCGCACACCACTAAGACAGACAGACTCACGACCAAGTACACTTCCGATCCCCTGCAGGAGTAAGCTTCGCTTCGCTCAGCGAAAAAATATTTTTTTTGTGGTTGGAATACCTTTTGACATCAAATTTTACAATTTTTTCGAATTTTTGGTGGGATCGCTTGTGTGATTTCTGAGTTGTATTCCAGGGAATACTTTGCCCTCCCACTGAGTGAGGGACCAAAATAGAAAGATCCGTTTCTTGGGGTCTTTAGGCGTATGGTTTTATTCACTATATAGGTGACATTCCGTCACTACTCAGAGTCGTCTGCACGTCATCAGCTTCACCAAATATCAGCATCGAAAAGTCCTACAAACAGTCAAATTTCGTGATTTTCTTGTGTTTTTTTTTTTAAGCTATTTTGCTCGTTTTTGTGTTTATGGCTCTATCAATGGTAGATCTCATTATTTTCTATTAGATGAGAGCCTAAGCAAACATTTCTGACAAAAAAAAAAATGAAATTCGATCTGTCTTACAAAATTTTAAGTTGTATTCCAGGGATTACAATGCCTCTCGCTGAATACTAACTGAGTAGAAAGTCCATTTTACTATTCTTCCGGTGGTAAAATGATGATAAATATTAGACCTTTCCACTAAAACGATCATCTTCTCTACGCTGGCCCCCAAACACCCCCCTCCACCCTCTCTCGACGCCCCGTCCTCTCCCTACCTTGAAGTTGTATTCCAGGGAAGACATTCCCCGTCGCTGAAAACTAACTAAAAGCAAGTCCCCTACACTGTTAAAAGTCTACGAAGCAGTGCTTTGTAATACGAAGAAAACGGGGCCTTTGTATAACAAAGTGAAATTTCTTAGTAATTACCAAGAAAATGCTTCGTAATTACAAAGTATTTTCTTTGTAATTACAGAGGGCGCGTTTTCATTGTAGGTTACGAAGCATTGCTTCGTAAACTTTTCACAGTGTACAGACGAGCCTACAGAGCTACCTCGAAACAGTTATGCGGCCGGCAGTCTTCCCGCCGTGAATGGTGTTGTTGGATTCCCGCGTAAAAAACCTTAATTTAAACTATATTTGGTAGTATATATGACTTTTATATAATGTTAATAAGCTGAAATTAATTAAATCTTATAAAACTGAATGACTTCTTAATACAGAAATTCCCTAACTAATTTTGAAAGTCTTGAAAATCATGACACCTCTCTTCATAAATGTATCTGAATCCATCTGGACCAACAGAAGCAGCTCTCTTACACAGTTGTAGAGCTAGTAGAAGTAGACCCTATGGAAGCTCATTTTATAGCCAGCAACTGTATTAAAGCTAAATTTGACCAAATTAAAACATATTCATTTCATTATATTTAGTTTTATTAAATTAATTAAATTATATATAAGACTTATTAAATTTGTAAATTTTAGCCTTGCATGTGCATCTAATTAAAATTTATTTGTTCTGGGTAAACTTAATAAATATCTTATTTGGGATATATTGAATTATATGAATTAAAACCAGAATGTAAATATATACATTTAATAGTCATGGGTCATAATACACTACAATTTCAAACATTTTAAACAGAGTGTAAATGTCAAATAAACATTTAGTAGTCATGGGTCATGATACACTACAATTTCAAACATTTTAAACTAAAAGTAAATTATTAGTAAGTAAAGTAACTAAAAGTAAATTATTAAACAGCAGAAGCAGCTTCCCTCAACTTCTTCTGTATTTCATTCAACCTTATTGCCATTGCTGCTCGAATTTGTGAAGCATCTTTCTTCTTGCTGAAGTGCTTCAACTTTTGAAGTTTAATGGCTCGGCCTAGAAAATAGAATTTCAAATAAAACTTGCCCCAATAAGTTGAAGTGCGTAATCTACAGAAGGAACATGATACTGACACACAATAGCATTGACGCCTTTTGGGCACAAATAGGGTTTAATGCTCGAAGGGTCTTGATACGCTAGCTTGCCTTTGCCCCTAGGAGGAAGCCCCGTAACTGAACAGGTCGACAAAGCTTCAAAGGTAAAGACACCATCCATTAATCTCCTAGCAACAGCAGTAGCAGTGTTAGAACCATCAGCCAAGGCATAGTGATTCAAGCTACAATAAATGCCAGTTGACTCATGAACTTCAGTCGCCTGTAAAGAGTAAGAAAAATAGAATCAACTCCAAATGTAGTCAAAGACATTAAAATTAACAAAGAACGAGAGAGTTCTACATACTAAATCACTTTCGCAACTGTGCACAAACATCTTCTCGATGTTGAAGCCATTGGTGCGTCTAATGTTCTGCACAGGCACCAAAATTCTCTTGGGGAGCTCATTCTCCTTTTCCCTCACCTTGTAAGGATTTTTCTTCTTTGATTTGGAAGGGGATTCCACTGTAAAAATGAGAAAAGTTATTTCAGGTTAATGTTAGAATGATTTAAAACAAAAACATAAAGCATTTAAAAAAATTAGATTGCATGAAGGCTTTTAAAAGTACCTGGCTCTGTAGTGTGGGATGAAGTTCTTATTGGAACTCGTAATGAATTAGAACCAGAAGCTGATGAATTTGACGACTTCAGAATTGAGGAGTTCGAGTTTGACTTGGGGGTAGAACTGCTGGGAAGCTGGGAAGACTTCTTATCTTTTGACTTCAGCCACAAATTCTTCACACGCTGTTTCTCTTTCCTTGGTTGATCTGCATGGAATGATGCCTCCTTTTTCTTCTGTTGTTTTCTTAACCTCTTTGCTTCTGACTGGCACTCGTCACTATCAACTGCAAAAGGATAAAGACTTCGATTAGCTGCAGTATCCCCATGTAGCAAAAGTAATGTTTGGCAGTGAATCAAAACCATAACCTTTCCACACATCAAAATGAAATCATTAAAAGGGGGCACTTATCCAATGATTAACAGAAAGAGCAAGCACAGCAATAGAGGTTAAAAGGGATAAATAAGATTGAAAAGAAGAGTCACAGGCAGTGTGGTGATCAGGTAAGGTTAGGGGTTAGGTTAAAACATGTGCTTCGACATTTAACAAAATTGCTCGAAAAATAGCGATACTTTAGGAGTTAAAATCACAATAATAGTTGTGAGGATGGAAACTAGCAGCGCAGAGCTCGGACATCAACCGGCTAGCGATCCTACAGACACATGGATTCTGACCAGAACTTGTGCACACAAAACTTCACAACTCGCAGTGAGAGATTAAGAAGTACTTACTGGAAATGAAGCGGACGGTACCCTCCAGCCGCAAATTTCTGGTGTAGAAAAAGAACACTCGATCTCCGACGTTTAGTTCCTCGTTGAACAAGACAGCCGTATCCAGAACAATACAGAACTCCTTGTCCGTCTGGATTAGGAACCAAGTCTTTTCATCCGCCATCGCGAGGACAGACGAGACCACGGATCACGATTGCAGCAATTTCCACACTAATCGTCGGAAAAGCAGTCACTAATTTGGAAATCATAATGGGACGGAATTTATACGAAAGCCGGCGTAAACAAATCATGGCCTTGTATCCTTCTACACGACGAACGAAGTCGGCCAACAAAGTGGTACCAACAGACGAAAGGTGATGTTACAAAACAAATCATTCTGAGTACCGTCTTTTCCCGTCGATTACTGATATAAATATTTAAGAGAACTTTTATTTACTTATCATTAGTTTTTACTCTACCCACAATTTTCATTTTTAGTGGAGGCTAGACCATACAGAGTTGCAGCAGAAGTTAGGTTAGGTTGGTAAAGGGGATACCTACCTCTTGCCTTTAGGCAGCAGACAACAAAGTTGTTCAACCTTTCTTTACAATTTCTTACACTTCCCAAGCCCTAGAGTTACGTTTTTATTTGAATAGTCAGTAGTTTGGTCGGCCAGCCATGGATTGTTGACGTTAGCAATCCGAGTATAACGGTTAGTCTTCATGAATATAACATTGTGTATGTTTTCTGTCTAGAATGTTCATGTGTTTTAATGCATTTTATTTTTCATTTTAGAGTGGTCTCATTGCATTATGTCAGAACCATCTCCACCATCATCACCAGCAAATGAAAATGTTTCACCACCATCCTCTCCAAGAAGTGAACATGAGGGCCCTTGTGCAAAGCGTAGACGATTGACTGTATTCAATAGAACTGACAAGGTAACCTATCTTTAAGGAGCTAACAGCCACTTTTAATGTTATTATTTATATATTGTGATTGGCAGGGGTACTTTAACCAATTTTGTATGCTTTGTTTTGTGTTTAGGTTTCTGATGTGACATTATGGCGTTGGGGTCAAACTCGGAAACCATATCAAGATGGAGATGAAAGTAGCAGCAGCGTTGATAATGTTGCTGAGCAAGCAGACCAAGGTGTGGACCCTGCTGTACCTGAAGCCTATGGTGCAGATTTACTTGAGGAGCATGCTCGACCTCAAGACCAGCGTGAAGCAGATTCAATAGAGGAGCACGCTCAAGAGCAGCCTGAAGATGTACTTGAGGAACGCGCTCAACCTCATGACCAGCCTGAAGCCGATGTATGTCTTCTACCAAATTATGTAGTTGGTGATGACTCGGATTCATACTCCTCAAGTGAAACCAGTGTGGTTAGTGACTCTTCCAGTTCGTCTTTTCAACCAATTTACTGGTCTGACATTGAGAATTCAGATGGCTCAGATGAAGAACAGTTCCCTGAGTGTGAGAGTGACAGTGACAATGAACATTTAGTGGTGTATTAAGGTTCTGATTTAAGTGTGGACGAAGCTGTTCTTGATTCGTTTACTGACAGCATTACAAATTGTGAAACAAAAAAAAGTTTGTCTGACCACCTAAAAACATTTTTAAAATATTTGCCAAAGAATAACAATGTACCCAAGACATGCAATCAACTTCTAAAATATGTTGAAAGGTTTGTACCTGGATACAAAGAAATTTCTTATCCATATTGCAGTAATTGCTTTTTTGAAACTGAACTTGTTGGTCCTTGCCCAGCTTGTGATCACGTAGATCGTAATTTCTTTTACATTTTTTCTTTAAGAGACCAACTTAAATTCTTTTTTGAGAATAATAATTTAGCTGATATACTTGATGGGGTGGTTGCGCAGTATGCGCGTCCCACAACAAGCAGAAAGCTTTGCAGGCGCGGCGCAGCCGAGTGGAGGCGAATTAGGCTTCTTGTGACGCTCTTTGATCGAAAAAAAAAAAAAGTTATTTATTTTGCGGAAAATAATGTGATTGTTAATTTAGGCTTCATCATGCGTTTGCTGCGCGAATCTCGGTATAATGTTGTGGGACGCCACTACGCTCCGCCTACTGCGCAACCACCCCATTCTGCTAGAAATGAAAGAAAACTTGATGGTAAAATTCATGATGTTGTGGATGGTACAGAATATTTAAGAGTGAAGGTTGATGAAGAATACAGTGTTACTTTAATGATGAATACAGATGGAGTTTCAATTAGCAAAAGCTCATCTACTTCAATTTGGCCGATAATGTTTGTTATCTGCGAAGTTCCACCTCACTAACGTCACAGATTTCTCATCATGTCTGGTGTTTGGTGTGATAAAACAGAGCCACCAATGAATACTTTGTTGAAACCTATTGTTGAAACTGTTGTGGCTATTCAGCAGGAAGGTGGTGTGCTGTGGAAGCATCCCCAAACTGCAAGTGAGCACAGAACCAGAGTCAGGGTGTCAGGTATAGTTGCTGATGCTCCAGCAAGAGCAAAAGTACAAAACATTTTAAGTCATTCTGGCAACCAAGGCTGCAACACCTGTGAGCAGTCAATGCAACGATTACCTCTGACCCCAGAGGAAATAATAGCTCGTAGGAATGGAGTAAAAGTCAGATGTAAACGAGCATATATTTATCAGGAAATACCTGCCAGGCTTCGTACTCATGCCAGAATGAAACGACAAGCTAACCAAGCTTACCATACAAATCAAAATGTTGAGGGTGTGAAGGGACCTACATGGGTCTCTCGCTTTCCTAAACTTGATGTGGCACGATGTGTCTTTGCTGAGTATATGCATGGAACTTGTCTCGGAGTCTCACGCCATTTTCTCAAGGTCTGGTTAACAGTCCATGGACCGTGGAATTTAGCTGAATGGGTTTAGGAAATTGATAGATTTATGACAAGAGTTTCTCCACCTAGTAATGTTTGCAGATTGCCACGTGGTATTAGTGATTACAAGCACTGGAAAGCTAGTGAATTTCGGCATTGGCTCCTATTTTATTCCCTAGTGTATTTCTGGAAAGTTACCTGGAAGACATGTCCAACACTGGTCCTTGCTTGTTGCTTCAATTTTTTTACTTTTGAAAGAGGAAATCAGCAATGAAGATTTGGATAGAGCAAAAACAATGTTGAATGAGTTTGTTAGGAATGTGAGTGTTTTGTACAGAGATTGGGATTATGTTTATAATGTCCACCAACTTTGTCACCTACCACTATATGTTAAAAGGTTTGGGCCCCTGTGGAGCACTTCAGCATTCTTTTTTGAAGGTTGCAATGGAAACCTAGCAGGACTCATTCATGGCACCAAAAACCGTGGCAAAGAACTAATGAAAAATATCAGAATTGCTCATGGTGTTCAAATCTTACGGAGTCATGTGGAAAATCGTCTTTTAAACTGTGGTTCTAATATACCAAGAACTTTTCAACTATTGAGCAAGGTTAAAAATGCCTCCCTTGAAGCAGATGTTGAACTTTTACGTTCCAAGGGGTTTAATGTGCATATCATCAAAGATATATTTGCTCGAGCTAAAAAGGGAAGGTATATTTTAACATCAAAGCTGTACACAAGGGAAAAGAAAAGAGGAAATTTCACAATCAAATATTTATCTTGTGGTGCTTCAGGTTATGCTGATATCAAATATTGTATTTGCTATGATGGAGCTAATTTTGCTGTGGTTGATAGACTAAGAATTAATCACATAGCTTTGTTTTTTATTGATTCTGTTGGATTTTCTCTTACACACATTGTTCCTGTAGAAAGGGATCCAATGGAAACTATAGTTTTAACCCTTGATGAAATTGTAACTAAAGTGATGCGGGTTGGCGATTTTGTCTGCCTTTCTCCAAATCGGTATGAAACAAACTTGTAAATTATAAAGTTTTTAATTCAATTCCATTGACAATTGTTTATGCTATAAACAAACTTAAGCAAAGTAAATTCATCCTTCTCTGCTTCCATTTATAGTCCTACTGTGATGAAATAATATATTAGGATATGTAAAAATTTTGATTCTATTGACAAATTTCTATGCTATTGATGCCAATGGAAATATCTTTATCTTCCAATACTACCATTTAGACTGTGATAAAATATAGTATTTTGTTATGTTTTAATTTGACACATTTTTTTTCTTGTTGTAATTGATGCTTGTACGTATTGTACTTGAAATGCACACAACGCAGGATTGAATAAAACAATGAGTGAATCTGTAAAATGTAGAATATTTTAATAAAACATTTTCTCTACTGATAAAATTAATAGCTGATTACATTTCAAATCTTTTTGAGACTAAAAACAGTAAGATAACTATAACATTCCTTCTAAAACACATTAGAAGCCAAAACAGACTGAGACTATCTTTAAATCCGCTTCACATTTTCTTCCAAACCCATCAGGCAGCAACAAAACAGCAGCAAACAAACTGTACGGACACAAAGACAAAAATAATTTTCTAAATCTAGTGAATATTAAAATAGGTACTTCAAACTATATTTACTCACCACTGAAAGGGCTGTAAGTGGCATGACTATTTCAGCAGGATTCGGTGTACCTCTTGAAATCAAAGTTAGATGTCGGATCTAATCAATTAAGAAACCTGTAACAAAAACAAAATCAAAGATATAGTACTGCTCTAAGGTTAAATACACAATTTAATTGTTTCTCAGTAATAATAGGTGAGCAGCACAAGGGGACAAGGCGAATGCATATCATCAAAGCAATATAAGAGAAAGATTAATTGGTATATTTCGGTGTTTAATAGAAACTGCAGAAAGCCAAACGTAAAGTGAGAGTGAGAAACGTTTATTTGACGTCGAAAGTCGAAACGACGTCAATTTTTTTACCATCAGCATCTAAATTGATGTCTATTCGACGTCTAACTGACGTCTACATCGAGGCTTCTCGCTGAGGAGATCGAAACTAGCATGAAAGCATGCAAGGAGGAAAAGCCTAGGAGGAGTACCGAGATACTCAGTACTTACACAGGGACATGACCGTGAAGACGGTGAAGACGATCCAAAACCAACGATGCGCTTGCAGCCCCCCCCCCCCCCCCTCCCCTTCACTCCCGTCCTCGTCCCCGCGCCGTGGTGGCTGGCGGCTGCCTGCAGCCTGGGCTGGGCAGTCCGGGCTCCGGCTGGCAGGCGCGGTGTAGCCCGCCCGCGTCTCACAGCTGCGTAGCGGCTGCCCGGTTGCCCACCTGCCAGGCGCCAGCCTCGCAACCCGCCAACCCGCCGCACAGCGCTCGTGCAGTGGCTGCCCGCCCTCAAGGCGTCAGCTTGGCCGTGGTCTCCTGCTTCAACAGCATACGTGCCAGGTGACATCGAATGCCTCTCTGTGGCCACCCAATACCCAAAATGTCCAACATATTAACTTCATATAAAAGTCATATATGATGCCATACACACATATATTAATACTGAATATAGACTTTTTTACGTAGGATACTCTTATTAAAATTTTATTAACAACAAAAACACTAACTAGATCATAACAGATGGACTTAATAAAGGTCATATTTGGACTTTTTCGCTTAATTTAGGTTTTATATGACATCCATAATGAGGGTCGGACAACGCTGAGACTTAATAAAGGATTAATATGGCCTTTCAAAAATTATGAAGTTACCCTAAATAAAAACATTAAGTGAGGTCCACTTATTAACATTATATTAAGTTTTTATACGAGGTAAATAAGTTTAAATTAATAACATATTCGCAATCCAATTTCGCGGCTCGTTCGTTCGGGTCCGTGACAAAGTAACAGTAGGATAGCACCTTCCGCGTAGGCAACCTATTTCACGTAGCGCCGTGCAGATAGGCATCCCCTTCAGCGCTGTGACTAGCCCGGATCATGTGTCCGGTGCACGCTAGAGATGAGCACCGGGCGAACCGGTGGGCCGCGACCTGCAGCGTGGAGTATCCCCCCCAGTCTCTCACTAATTTTAGGGGGGAGGGGGAGCGAGACGATTGTCGTACGTCTCAATCGGACGTCCTGCTTGGAAGTGGCATCGGTCTACGTAGCTCAGCTCGGAAGTCCGGTCTGGGCTGACGGGCCGGGCCGAGCCCGCTGGTTGCGAATCGCACGGGCCAAGCCAGGCCCACCAGCTGCTCATCTAGTGCACGGTGCATTACTAAGAGCAAGCAGCGCCGTGTATCCGTGCCACCTTTCCCATCTGTCTAGCGCCATCCGCTGGTCCCGGCTGGAGCCAGGAAACCAGCGACCTCCCCAAGGAATGCACAGCCTGCCGGAGAGTATCCGGGCCAGCAGCCGCTAACTCTTTGCTGCCTTCCCCACAAATCAGGAAAAATTAGAACACCAGGAAGACTCAAATTAAAAATTTCAGAACATGTTTTTAATTTTAGTATTTCAGTAATGAAAATTAATAGTTATAATAACATATTCTAAAATTGAGTGCACTTACTGCTTTGGTCACTGATATAAAATTTGTCTCCAGAGAACACTATTCATAAAATTACAGAAATAATAATAACAAAACAAAAAGTGGACGAAGTAAATCCCAATGAAAAGTAAGTCATAAAACTAGTCAAAGAAAGATAACATATTATATTAATTAATTGCATACCGGGTGTTTCAGCAAATACACGGCATTCGAATGGGTTGCCTACCGCCCCCGGCGGAGCTGCTACCGCGCCAAATGCGCCAGGCGGCTGCAGCACTCGGTGACGCCGGCGGCCGGGCGGGTTAGGGGAGGTAGTGGGGGTAACATCCTCCCTCCACCGTGCCTTGCGACCGAGGGGGCCTCAACTCCTGAAATCATGTGTACACAATCGCTGATATCTTCGAAATCATTGTAAAAAATGTGGATCTATTGCCGAAAAAAATTGATTTGAGTGCGTATTTTGGGCTCATAAAGCTTAAAATACGCTAGTATTTACTTTACGAATCATTTCTTTCAATTTTAAGAGGTGTAATCATGTGAAATCATGTGAAATCTTGAAATCAAGAGTACAAATTTCGGGTGAGTTGAGGACCCCTCGCTTGCGACTATCCTGGCTCGTCCGCGACTGCCCCTTAAGTCCGCGGCAACCCCCGCGAGTCCACGGCTTCCTCCGCGAGCTCGCGGCTACCCTCGCGGGTCTGCGGCTACCCCCGCGAGTCTGAAGCTACCCCCGCGAGTCTGCGGCTAACCCCGCAGGTCCGCGACTTCCCTCGAGGGGCTGTGGCCACGGCTACCCTCGGGAGTCTCGGCCAACACAGCGACGGCGAGGGCGGCGGGGAATTCTGAAGAACTAGAAAAAACATATTTCAGACTGAAATTTTCAGTTTCCGGTAACGTTCCAAACCGCTGGAGGAGAGCGTTCTTCGAGTGGCTGCGAAAAGTTGTCTGCACGTGACATTTCTATTAGCCATTCGGGATGATCTGCTTGGGGCACAAGACGACACCGTGGACCTCATCGGATGCACCGAACATCAAAGGGAATCAAGCACAGCCATCATAATACATTATTTGAACTGCCGCATGCACTTTGTGTGTGCTGAAGCAGATGAGTACATGAGTTCAAAACTCCAGAATTCCACGCCCTTTACACCGGCAGCGCGCGGCCTGTCCGTGCCGTGCCGTGCCGCACCAAAAGATTCCTGTCTCTCTCGCACAGTGACCTTTCTCTCTCGCACACTCCCGCCGAGCCTACGGTCGGTCCGGCTGAAGCTAAGTCGGGGCTGCCTACCTGGCTGTGGGGCCGCCCCGACCGCAGCTACTCCGGACCGGCACGTTAGATCGCCCTGACTTAGTCGTTAATCCCCCAACCTGTCGAGATTCTGGAACCACGGCCGGGCTCGTAGTGCCGCCACCTTTTCTCCCCCCACCGTGACTGCCGACGTCGCCAAGCTCTGCAGCCGCCTGGCGCGTCTGGATCGCTAGCAGCTCCGCCGGGGGCGGTAGGCAACCCATTCGAATGCCGTGTATTTGCTGAAACACCCGGTACAACTTTTTTATACTCTTAGTACTTCTCCTTTCAACTTGTTGGTCTTTGGATATCTGTGGACTTATAAGTAATATGTAAACATGCAGAATAAACATTTTACAATAAAAATAAATCACTCAAACAAAGCCAACTGAACAATTTTACAATAAATAGACTAAGTCATAAAAAGGTAACTAAATAACTAGCAATCACTAAGCAGAAGGTGAAAGACTGTCTTCATCAAAAATATCATACTCGTCTTTTTCATTTTCCACAGTGTTGTCCGGTGTGCTTTCATTTTCTTTTTTTGTTTTGCGCTGAATGTGCTTCTGTAAGTGAAATTGGTTGAAGCAATTTCTGTTTTTAATCGGATCCTTGCTGACGACATAGCAGAGATGCACTTCACATTTGGTGCATTTGTTCCTTGTCAGAGCTGTAGCTGCATCGATGCTGTGCCTGAACACCGACAATCCTTCATAACCATCAGTCCTCAGTGCATCAACAGGCCTAGGGACCATAGGCCATCTGACCTCACTTGCAGAAAGTGGAGACCTAAGTGATGGTCTGTCTCGTAATCGTTTGGCAGGAGCCATTAGGGCATGACTAACAGAGAGTCTAAAGTCTTTAAGTTTAGAAAACTTAGGTTTTACACCCATTAATTGACAGTCCCTTTTTTAGAGTAGGAAAGAATTAGATATTGCTAAGTCAATAGCAAAGCCAAACAGAGGATAATACCATCTCTTGGCTCTAGTGGGAGTTGGGAGCATGGCTCTATACTGGTCACTCAAATCAACACCTCCCATTGAAGCGTTCTCTTGATTTTGTTGCCTTGTCCCACCGTAAAACAGCTCCAACTGGCTGGACACCAGCATATGTACCAGTGAGAGAGACAACTTTGTTGTCTACCCATTTCAAGCAAATGACTCCTGTGTTGCTAACTTGACTTTGACCATATCGCCTTTCTTTAGTACGGAGAAGCTCTCTATCCGGAAGGAGAGGACAATGTTCCATGCGGTTGTTTTTAATAGTACCAAGGCTGACTAAATTAAGTTGAGATTGTAAGTAATTAATTAAAGGCAACCCTGTGTGGGCTAGAGATAAAAAAAAACGTTTTTTTTGACCAAAAGTAAAAAAAAAAACAGTAAAAAAACGGGTAAAAAACGGTAAAAAAGGTAAAAAACTGTTTTTTTGCTATTTCGTCTTAAAAATAATAGATAATCATTTTTTTTCTCTCAATTGTTTTGTTTACGTGATCTGGTGTTACTCCTCTGACAAATTAATGAGTTCTGTTGCGGAAAATCAGAAGTAGAGCCAATACTTTCATTATCAGAAATTGAATTGTTCTCCTCAACTTCATTAAAGGCTAATTCTTCCTCTAGCTTTAGTTTTATACCATCATCCACTTTCCAAAAGTTTACAGTTTTGGCTTTTTTAGCTTTGGGTCCCTCTTCTTTTCCAATAAACTTTAAATTACACTTTACTTTAACTAACCCATGTGATGACAACTGTACTTAATAGTACTTAAAAGAGACAAGTTGTAATTATAGAAAGTCAGAGCAGTTGTCATCACATGGGTTTTGATTACTTTTGCCTTATCTGATGCCTAGTTTAGGTGTTTAAATGATTTCTGGGTAACGCTTTCTGGAACGTTTTCCTTACATTAAAAATACCAGCCACAATTTTTTGATATGTTGTTGTGTGCTGTTAGTACTTGATTTTGAGCTCAAAATTTAAAGATTAAGTGATGTGGAAGTTCCTCAAACTAAATTTTTAAGATATTTTTTGTAAAAAAAAAAAACCAATTTTTATTAGAAAACATTTGGTCAAAGTAGGGTCTATGGGGCCAAACATTTTCCTTATACCTGGTTTAGTTGGTATCAACCCCTAGAACTTACTCTTATATAAATGTATGTCCTTTTGACAATGAAAACTATTAAAAGCCATTACAAAATGGTCAAAATGGACACAGTCTCTAACTCAGCCAAATTAAGTCACAAAAATACCCCAAAAATTGGGGTTCAACTCAGCACTTCGGTATTTTTGGAGTAAAAAAACGAAATATCGTAAAGTAAAAAACTGTTTTTTACCGAGTTTTTTTACTCAAAAAAACAGTTTTTTACTATCGCTTTAGATCTCTAGTGTGGGCCATTCTACACAGGGGCGTAATTAAGGCGAGTGTGACGGGGGGGGCATGTGTCGAGGGTTGCCTACCTACAAGGAGTTAGTAGAGACAAATATCGCGAGCGAAGCGAGCGCGAAAAAATTGCCGTAGAAGTCATAAAATGTGCACGTCAGCCTTATTCACGCTGATTCGAAAAAAAAAAATCCCGCGAGCGAAGCGAGCGCAAATTTTTTTGAGTTATTATAGCGAAAATTACCATGTGGGCCACCAAAATCTGCCACAATAGAATCGTACCAGGGCGTAAATTCGCGTATCTTTGGGATTACTTTGTGGGCAAAATGTAGGCAGAGATGCATGTTGGCACCTTAAATCTACTACGAGTAAGGCAATGAAAAGTTTCGCGAGCGTAGCGAGCGCGAAAAAAAAAACCGTGGTGAGACAATTTGCTAAACTTAGTCACTTTGTAGGCAAAATAGCGCAATGGCGCCTGCTGAGACATCAGTCGACGCCCTTCGGGCGTCGATTTCGTACATAACCTCGGTCTTACGGGGGAATTTGGGTCCCCTTCGGGAACCCGAGGGTGGGGGGTGGGGGGTGGGGGCGATCGCGCCCATCGCCCCCCACCCCCTAATTACGCGCCTGATTCTACAAAAAATGTCGAATTTGAAATCGAGAAAAACACACCGGTGTACTCCGGTAACAGGTACGACACAGACAGTAACAGGTAGGACATTTGGTTTCAGGGAGGACATGAAGCTACAGAGTGGACATAATAGGTTACAGGGAGGACATACAGTTATGGGTTACAGGGAAGACATGGGTGGTTACAGGGAGGACATGGGGTTACAGGGAGGACATGGAGTTACGGGGAGGACATGGGGTTACAGGGAGGACATGGAGGGTTACAGGGAGGACATTAGGTTACAGGAAGGACATGAGTGGTTACAGGGAGGACATGGATCGTTACTGGGGGACAAAGGGTTACAGGGAGGACATGTGTGGCAACAGGGAGGACATATGGATGGTTACAGAGAGGACAGAGGGTTACGGGGAGGACATGGGTGGTTACAGACACGGCAAAAGTAACCCCTGGGATTCCCAGGAGCTTTTTGGAATTTCCAGGCGCCCCAGTCATTTTCCAGGAGCACCTGTGTTTCGCACATATTATTCCCAGGAGCAGCCTGGGTTTGCGGACCCTTTCCCAGGTGCACCCTGGGAATTTTGTGCCGAGCGTCTCTTTTCCAGGCCGCGCCTGGAAAATAATTTCCGTTTCCAGAGTTGTTCCTGGGAAAACGTGCAAAACGGCAAACCCCGAAGCTCCGACGGTACTCGACGTCCTTGAAGGCATCCAGGGTGGACCTCGATGGGTTTCATTATGACCACCAATCCGGCACGTGTTTTCCTAATGTCGGGGACCTGCTGAGGTCGACCTCGAAAACCGTTTTGCGCTGCGGCCTTCCGTTCGCGAGATACGAGGACGTACGACGACGTACCGGGAGCTCCGCGCCAAGGATACGTTCACATTTGGGAGGCCAAAGTTACCCTGGCGCCTTTCTCGATGGATGTCCGGGACTTCTGACTTCGGCAATAGGTTCCATAGGCCGTGGCGCTTCTTTAGACACCTCTCACACCCTTTTGTCACCTGACATTGGGGTTTTGCGGCGTCCTTAACAGTCTGATCCTTTTGAACACAACATATTTACAGAAATGAACAGGTTTTGATTCCCCATTGATGCGGTCAGCCATCTTGGAAGGGGGTAACCTAAACCTAACCTAAGTGAGAGGGGCCTAACCTAACCTAAGTAAGAGGAGGGCATAACCCCGAGGGGGGCCTAACCTAACCTAAGTGAAGGGTGAAAGGGACTAACCTAAGTGAAGGGTGAAAGGGGGCGTAACCCACAGGGCCTGAGAGTCAATAACACGTGTCAGGATGGCCGTGCGGTCAAAGGCGCCAGACTTAAGGGTTTACCCGGTCGAGTGTTCTGGTCCTCGTCTGAGGGCGTGGGTTCGAGTCCCGCTCCTGACATATTTCACCAACTCCACGCTAACCCAACCTAAGTTGAGTGTCGCGTCGTTTTGAATTTTCCCGCCATGGGTATGAGAATGTGTGTGGCGCGCCGCTGGGCCGGCAAGGCAACAGCGCCTCCCGCGCGATCACAGCGGCCGCGCGCTTACGAGACTGTGAAAACCGGCTGTGCCTGGGGCGTCGTGCGGTCGGGACACCACCTGCACAGTTCAGCTAATGCGCCGAGGAGTACCAGTAGAGCACAAATAAAGTACAACGTGTCCGAACTGGTTACATCACAATTAACACAAGTGGTGTTCGTGGCGTTAAGTACGACTCCGCCTAAGCTAGGAGGGAGACACAGTGTAAGCAGAGCGAGAGCGATACTCATGGCGCACGTTGAAGCGAGACTGTGTGCCGTGGTCTCCGTGCGCCGGCTTTATACCGTGTGCTACTACCGCCGCGCCCCACCGCCACCGCATCGCGGCGCCGCCGCTACGTTGGCTGTGGGCCGTGGGCGCCGCGGGACGCGGCCTCGCGTATTCCCCCACCACGCTGCGCCGCGGTATAGCGCAGCTTGAAGAGTAACATGGAGCGACCGCACCTCTCAACAAGCTCTACAGGTAAGTAAAAATAAAATAATAGTGATAACATATGTTATGCTCTATCCTTTGTCTATGGTCCTCTATTCAGTTGCCTCAACAAAACCGTAACGCGGTTGGCGGGTCTCGATCCCCCGGCCGCAGCCTAGAAGTTGAAGACGTAGCGCGCTCAGCCACCACTCCACATAGAACAATGGACGCGCTGGAGACGGCACAAGCAGTCGGCCGCTGAGCTGCGGAGGCGTGGCGCGGAGTGGGAACCCCTCAGCTCCGCGCATGTCCGTCTGCTCGTCGCATCAGCAGACGACCTGGTGGCAGGTGAGTCCTCTGGCCAGGGATTTTGAAAAACGGTAGCAGGCTCTGATTGGGTCTAGCAGAAACTTTGAAAATGAGCGCACCCTGGCGGCGGGGCGGTAGGAGCCACACTGTGTCCAGAGCTGGTAGAGGGAGGACGCTGTTGGAGGACGTTCCGTGAGTTCCCTGAGTGTCACTTAAAACTATGTCTGAGTCTGACGAGGTGACTCCTATTTCTGAGGAGGAGTTCGAGGAGTTAACGGGCCTCTATGTAAGTACAGTGAATAAGTGTGCATCAATAGTGAAAGGTGAATATTGTATGAGTGTTTTGACCGTGGGAAAGTCCGTGGGAGTGTGAGCAGGGGTGGGGCGGGGGGAGGGCCATGTCCAGTGATTCCTGGAAGCCGGTGACGGTGTGAAGTGATTTTAACCTGTAAAATCGAACCGTGGGAGTGTGTGCAGGAATGGGGCTGAGGGGGAGGGCCAAGTCCAGTGATTCCTGGAAGCCAGTGGCGGTTTGAAGTGATTTTAACCTTTCAAATATGATCGTGGGAGTGTGTGCAGGGGGTGGGGCGGGGGGAGGGCATGTGGTAATTCCTGGAAGTCAGTGGCGTTTTGAAGTGTTTTAACCTTTAAAATTTGAACCGTGTGAACCTGTGGGCAGGGTGGGCGGGAGGGGGGAGGAGGACGAGGGTGTGCCCTCTGATTCTCGGAACCGACTGTGTTGGCGCGAAACCTCATCAGCTGTTAAAATTTGAACCGTGTGAACCTGTGGGCAGGGTGGGCGGGAGGGGGGAGGGGGACGAGGGCGTGCCCGCTGATTCTCGGAACCGACGACACCCTGTGTTGGCGCGAAACCTCATCAGCTGTTAAAATTTGAACCGTGTGAACCCGTGGGCAGGGGGGGGGGGGAGACATGTCCAGTGATTCCTGGAAGCCAGTGGCGGTTTGAAGTGATTTTAACCTTTAAAATCTGATCGTGGGTGTGTGTGCAGGGGTGGGGGCGGAGGGGGAGAGACAAGTCCAGTGATTCGTGGAAGTCAGCGATTGTTTAAGGTGTTTTAACCTGTAAAATCAGACCGTGGGAGTGTATAAGCAGGGGTGGGGCGGAGGGGAGGGAGGGGGGGGGGGAGTGCTGTGATTCCTGGAAGCCAGCGGTTGTTTGTGTGACGGATCAGCTGAGTGGGTCAACAATGTGTGTATGTGTGTTTACAGTATGAGATGATCGGTGCCGAGGCCGCCGAGTTCCTGGGGGGCGAGGAGGTGGAGCAGGTCCTGGACGAGCTGGACGCCGCCGACTCCCTCCTCGTCCTCGCTGAGGGGGGGACGCCGCCACCACCTTACATCGAGCCACCGTCCCCTCAGGAGCTACCCTTGCCACCATGGGCCTGGCTTGATGAGCCGCCCGCTCCTGTCTCCCCGCTACCCCTGACGCCGCCGCCCGCCACCCAGGACGCTGCGGCCGGGACCTCGCGAGGTCTCATTGGAGACGTAAGTGTTCACGTCATTAGAGGGAAAGGGTCTTCTTCAACAAGTTGAGTGGGGTATGAAGTTAGTTCTTTACTAGACACCCTCAAGAGGGTTGCGCGGCGCGAATTTTTTTTTTTCAACTGGTAGTTTGTTAGTATTGTAATGTTTTTTTTCTTTTATTTTAATTCGCGTCGCTCGCGAACTCGCGGCAAATCTGTCTGAATTTACAGACAGAAAGAGTATAATGTAATTTGAGTGGCGTCTACCGAGTGGCGTCTACCGAGTACCATTTACCGAGTGGCGTCTACCGAGTAACGTCTACCGAGTACCATCTACGGAGTGGCGTCTACCGAGTGGCGTCTACCGAGTGACGTCTACCCAGTGGCGTCTACCGAGTGAAAAGGCCTGTCAACCTCCCCCCCCCCTTTCCCCCCTCGATCCGCGCATGCTGTACTGCATTACTGCATTTAAAGGTAACAATGACGACAAGTGTTTTTGTTCTATGAAGCTATAGCAACCAAATTCTTCTAGAAAGCACCACAGCCTAAATTCCCTGTCAATTTTAATTTTGGTTTGTCAACAATTTTCACCATGACCGGTAATTATGCGTCCGAGGATGATATGGTAAGATTATTTTTAAATAAATTATTTACTTTGTGAGGCATGTTTGCCCGTTTTTTGTATATCTGTAAGATTATGTCGGCAATCAATCAATATACATGCAACTTAATATTGACCGGTTATAGAACACTATTATCCTTGTAAGACTCATGACGTTTCAGTACAATGAATACATGCAAGTTGTCGACGTTGAAGCTTATTACGCTTTTTACTGTCGCACCAAAGTTTTCCTTAACATTCCTGGAATTCAATCACGTCTTTTTCTTGTTTTCTCAAGCAAATCTCCAAAATACAGTCGTAGGTAACGGAGTCCATTGCGGCATGCCTGTATCCTGCCATTTGTGTCTGTGCGTTGCGGAAATGACGAGTCGGCTCCCGGTTCCCGTCCCGAGTGTCCCGGCCCTGACCGCAGCCTCTTTAGGACCACCCGCTCTTCTGACTTGGTCTGAGTGAGTCCTATCGTCCCGTAGCTTTGTGTTGGTATGTCGCGTGATCGCCGACCTGGTCGGTACGTCCGGGCCCGCGTCAACCCTCACGTGGCCGATGATGACCCTGCCCCGGCCGACGCCGGCGCCGGTGTCCCGCCGCAAGCTGCGGACGCCGCGCCCGGCCTGGATTTTGCCGTCATAATAGAGGAGCTCAGCGCGCTTCGCGCGGCCGGGGCCGCTGGTCCTGTTGCTGCGGCTGGCCCCGCTGGCTCTGCAGGCCCTGCTGCGGGCCCTGCTGGCTATGCTGGCTATGGTCCTTACGCTGCCCGAGCTGACCCTGCTGCTGGCTCCGCTGGCCCTGCCGGTGCTGGTGGCTTTCCTGGGCTTGCTGCCTTTCTTGGCGCCAATGAGCCCGCTGGCTTAGGTGCCACTTTTGCTTTCGGTCCTGAGGTCGTTAACGCCCAGACCATGCTTGCCCTGCGCAAGGCCGTGCCGAGTTACGACGGACGCGTCAGCTATGGCGTATTCCGTCAGGACTTTGATGACCTTGTCAGCGCCTACCCCGGCCTCACGGACAGACAGCGGTTCACTCTGCTGTTGTCCGCGCTGTACAAGGACTTCAAGTCCATGGTGAGGTGGCACCTGCACGTTGTTATCCTCGGCCTCCACATCGTCGTCACACTGGCTGAGCCTCATTAGCTCCAGCCACTGCCGCGGTCTTTGCTGTTGCTGCTTTGTGAGAAACTGCGTGGTTAGCACGTTCGGAGCCACTATGGTTCACGGCAGGCCGGAAGGCTGTCCGTCCGGGTGGCTCGTGTCGATCTCGGCCACGTAGCGGTCCGTCTCGTCCAGTCGGCGCGTTGGCAAGCTAAAGGCGCCCGTGTCTAGTACGTCCTTTGGGTAGTACACATTGTAGTACGCGGAGCTGGTTAGCGGTACGGACGACGCGTTGGCATGCAGGACGGTCGCGGGCGGCAAGTCCGTGGTGCGCTTGCCCTTGTTCTTCTTGCTCGAACAGCGGGACTACAGCTGGCCGAAGAACGACATGTCCTTTCTTTTGGTCTTGCCCGCGGTTTGCTTGTGCTTCAGCCGGTAGCGCCTGTGAGACACTAGGAAGGCGTCCAGGACGGGGGCGCCCGGCAAGTCCGTGGTGCTCTTGCACTTCTTCTTCTTGTCCGAACAGCGGGACTGTAAGACAGTGGGTAGGCGTGAAGGACGGTCGCGGCCGGCAAGTCCGTGCTGCGCTTTCCCTTCTTCTTCTTGCCCGAACAGCGGCACTACAGCTGGCCGAACAACGACATGTCCTTTCTTTTGGTCTTGGCGGCGGTCTGCTTGTCTTTCAGCCGGTAGCGCCTGTGAGACACTAGGAAGGCGTCCAGGACGGGGGCGCCCGGCAAGTCCGTGGTGCTCTTGCACTTCTTCTTCTTGTCCGAACAGCGGGACTGTAAGACAGTGGGTAGGCGTGGAGGACGGGCGCGGCCGGCAAGTCCGTTCTGCGCTTGCCCTTCTTCTTCTTGCCCGAACAGCGGCACTACAGCTGGCCGAACAACGACATGTCCTTTCTTTTGGTCTTGGCGGCGGTCTGCTTGCGTTTCAGCCCGTAGCGCCTGTGAGACACTAGGTAGGCATACCCGCCGAACATGAGTGTGAAGGTGGCAGTCTATACAGACATTGCAAGTGCAGGGGACGCGAAAACAATACTTATTGTGTGTACATTTTCGTGGCGTCGCGTCTCGAAAAGTTCATTGTGGGTGCACTCTTAGCGTTGCTATCACGACATTTTTCTGGTGCCCTTGCATTACGCAGTAGTTTTCAGCTTGTTGTTGCATCCTTCCCCAGCTCTACTACAACAACGATGACTACCACGACGATAGTCATGTCTCTGACTAACTTAGCGTTTGTTCTATAGTCATTTGGTATTATGTTGTCTGTGATTGCCGGTTTTCATTATAAATTTATATGTGTAAGATTGTTTGCGTTGAAGTAGAAATAATTTGTATGCAATGTAGCTTGCTGAAAAAATCTTGTTTATTAACAAAAAAATTATTTTCTAGGAAGTATCTGATTTCACATTGGATTTTGTGTATATTGATGATGAAACAACATCTCAAACTAGACTACGAAATCCCTTGGTAAAATTTGTACAATAATATATATACCTTAAGTAGAAATTAATATCTAATGTTTTTTTAATTTTTTCTAGCCACGTCAAATAAAACTAGACTGTGGTTTAACTTTGAAAATTACTTCAGCCGTATTGGAAGATATAAGACGTCAAGCTGAAATAGTAGTTGAGGTATGTTAGAAGAACTTCTTGTATTAAAGTATGGAGAATACACTGTAATGTAATAATTTTTTTTCTTCAGGAAGAGGAACGATGTGCCAATGATGATGATCCATCATGCTCTAATGTAATGTTTAAAACTAATATTTATTGATATATACTACTGTGTATTTGTTAATAATTTTTTTTAAATTTTTTTCTCAGAACAACACTTTGTATGAAATACATCTTGGCACTGATGTTGTGATATGTTTGGATAAGAAGGAGCTAGACAGTATATTGAAGAAATGTGAGAATAATGAGAAGGATGTGAGTACGTTTATCTTTTTTAAAAAAAATTTTATTCATGAAAGTGGTATACAATGTGGTTTTTGTTTAGGACACGAGCATTGATACAGAATCAGATGATGATGAGAAGAAGTCAGACACCAAGAAGGGAAGCGGTACGGAAAATAGTCAAGATGAAACTAAACAAAAAAAAAGACGTACAAAAAGTGCTGACCAAAGTAATGATGATAAAGATACAGATGAACAGAAGAAGAGTACCAAAAGGAAAACGTCAAATGTTAGTATTACCAATTTAATTGGTAGGTGCGACTTTTTAATATATTATTTTCTACCCTAATCATAAAATATGTGTTTTAGGAAAACTCAAAAATTGACAAGAAGTCAAACAGAAATAATTCCAAACGAAGGAGACCGTCCAAAGATGATGATTCCAATGATGATGTAAGTGTTTACATGGCAAACATGTCGGTTACTGTAGTTGTCAGGCCTTTTTTTTAAATCTATGTATTTATTTATCTATCCATGTATTTGTTTATCTATCTATCTATCTATCTATCTATCTATCTATCTATGAATCAATCTATCTATCTATCTATCTATCTATCTATCTATCTATCTATCTATCTATCTATGTTTCTATCTATCTATGAATCAATCTATCTATCTATCTATGTATTTATCTATCTATCTATCTGTCTGTCTATCTATCTGTCTATCAATATATCTATCTATTTATCTATTTATCTATCTATCTATCTATCTATCTATCTATCTATCTATCATTCCTAAAAATAAGAATTTGAACATGTTTAGCCTTTTTTTCCCGTCATTCTTTACTATTGTGGTTACTTATTGAAATAGCTACGCTATGGATAGGATATCTTTTGGGATTAGTAATGTGGATCAAATGTCTCAAACTTTGTGTGGCTGTTAATGTTCAGAAAAGAGGCAGTTAATGATCAGGTAGTCAGGTTGCATTTAAGTGGCATTTGGGTAGTCAACAAGTATGTATAAATATTTTTTTGTTAGCAAAAGGCATCAAAAGTTTGAAACATTAAGTTCCATTCTTGTTGCACAAGACTAGAAAGTTTTTTATGTGTTATATTGATGAGGTTCATTTGTAAGTTTGTGTAATATCTTTCAGGAACCTGATTCCAGTGATGAAGAACTTAATAAAATTAACCGTGCAGCTAAACAAATTCCAACATACAAGAGTGTTAGAAATTTAGAAAGGATGAAATACTATAAAGTTTTAGATATAATGCAGGTTGAAACTACAAGAGGAAAAACAATTCGTCTCAAATTAGAAGATCAGTCGGTGCCTCATGACAAATTTTGTTACACATATATGCCAAAAGCTTTGCTAGATGAACTTTTTGCACACATTGATGGTCTGATACAAAAAATCAAAAGTGAAACTGGTTTATATTTTCAGTTTAGAGGCATGAAGGGCTTAGCTTTCAAAGTTAGGTTTACAAGGCACCCAAAATGACCTGTGACAAATAAATTATTTTAAAAAATTGATGTTACAGTTTCTTTTTCTGTGGTATAACTTTTTTTTTTTTTCCTTTTATATATTCTGTTAATGTTGTTGGTTTTTTTTTCTTATACAGAATCATTTAAAAATCAAAGCTAGAGAAAGGCAGAGAAAGAGAAGAAAACTCCAGACGAGTAAAGAGAGGAAGATAGAAAACAGAAAAGCTAAGGAAAGAATGCGAAGGTTACGAACTCAAGAGAGATATGCTATTTGTAAGAAGTATTTAGCGGCTAGGAAACGATTACAGAGACAAATGAAAAGGTATGGAGGCACATATGAAGATAATGGTATAATGGACATGTTTCAGCTTGATTTTATCTCTTTTGAGAAAAGTCTTATATGGCAGGAATGCAAAACTTGCCATAAGAGAGTTATACTTCCTTGTTATCAACAAATGAAATGTGGCCGGTACTGTCATTTGTTCACCAAAGATAATAATATGGATCCCGGTATTGTTCCCAATGAATTAACTGGCTTAACTTACATTGAAAAGCAATTGATTTGTCGTGTTCATCCAGTTTTTTCTGTATACAAGGTCAATAGAGTACAATACAAATATAAGGGTCAGGTAATAAATTTCCCTCAAAATGTTCAAACAGTAGCAGATAAATTGCCCCACCTTGTAGCTGATCTTAATAATCTTGTAGTAGTTAAGTTAACATCTGATGTGGAATTGAAGGATTTTTATGTAAGGAAAGATAAGGTATTAAATGCTCTTTGTTGGTTGAAAGCAAACAATCCCTTATATAATGATGTGGTTATAGATTATTGTAGAATTGCTGCACTGCCTGATGAAGGGAATGTCTTTAATGATCTGTCAAATTTAGTTACTGACCCAAGTCAATCTCAATGTGAAGATAGTGCTGAATATGATGGTGATATTTTTAAAAGCAGTGGAGTTCCTGAGATAAGAGATCCCTCCCTTAATAATACCTTAAATGATTGTTTACTTTGGCCTCAAATAGGAAATTTTCCAATTAATGAATTCGGAAATCCAGGTTACCTGACTCTTGCATTTCCTCATTTGTTTCCTTATAGTGAGGCTGATTATTCCATGCCTCGTAAACATAAAATACCATTGCCTTTGTATGTGCAACATTTAATGCAATACAAGGATGGACGTTTTGCAAACGATGAACGGTTTAGGTACTTTATCATGAATACTGAAATGCGTTGGAATGCACTGAATTTGGGAAATCTATATGTTAAGAAAAATGATTTTTTTTCAAAAATGACTGTACAACAACTGAAAGAGCATATGGTTACTGATAAAAACTTGGTAAAGCAGATAATGTATTATGGTTCAAGAATTCGAACTACAAAATCTTACTGGAATGCACGTTGTGGAGAATTACTTGACATGGTTCAACAGATTGGGACTCCAACTGTATTTTTTACGTTGAGTGCAGCTGACTATTATTGGCCAAATTTGTTCAGGTTATTGGGTAAAAATGTGAATGAAGTTACTATACATGAAAGAGCTGTGTTAATATCAGAAAACCCAATGATAGCTGATACATTTTTTTTATATAAGATCTAAATATTTTATAGAACATTGTTTTAAGCCACACTTTGGTGTTACTGACATATGGTACAGATATGAGTTTCAGCATAGAGGTTCTGTCCATCTCCATGGCTTGGCTTGGCTTAAAGATGCTCCAAAAATTAAGAAGAATATGACTGAACAAGAACTGAATAATATGGTAAAGTTTTTTGATAATATCATTTTGTTGTGAGAACCCAGATGTTAACCTAATACCCTCAGTACAGCATCCTTGTCAAATGACATTGGAACATGTTACTGATAAAAGAGAGGATTTGGCTCAGCTGTGTAATCACGTCCAACGACATACTAAATGTAGAACTGGATTTTGTCTTCGTAAAGTCAAAAATAGTAAACATTATTCTTGTAAATATAATTTTCCTAAGAAATTGCAGGGGAGCACATCTTTAGAAATTAATGATAATGTTGTAACTGACATAATATTTAAAAGAAATGATCCTTTTCTAAACAAATTCAATGAATGGAGTTTACAGACATGGAGAGCTAACATGGATTTTTCTCCCATTTTTTCAGAGTCTGTGGTATATCGTTACATTGCAAAATATGCTTCCAAATCTGAAATTAAGTCTAACACATATAATGATATAATGACAGATATACTTGACAAGAAATGTGTTGAAAGTGAAGACTGTAAAAAAGGGATAAGGAAATTATTGCTGTCTACATGTGCTGAACGAGATTATTCTGCTCAAGAAGTCATGCATTTTTTAATGGGTAACCACTTTTATGAAAAGTCAAGAGATTTTGTTGTTATAAATCTGAAAAATCGTGATTGGGTTTCAATATCCTATGGGTTTGGAAGTAACAATCTAATTGATAATTACATTAATAGACCGTCTACATTAGAAAAGCTGTCAATTTTTGAACTGGCAAAATGGTATCATGTCAAAGATGGTGAGTTCAAGAGGAGAAAACGTTTCTTTCCAAGGTTAAACAAGTCATTCAATGAAGTTGAATATTATACATACATGAGTCAGATTTTTTATCCTTGGCGCAGTATTTCAGATGTTGGATTTGTTGATGAAAATATAAAAAGTCATGTTGATTCTTGCATTGGTAAGTATATACAGAATTGTGATATCCAGGAAAATGTAGCAGATCTTGAAGATCCAATATGTGACCCTTCAAGTAAAGTCAAGGATAATGAGCAAATACTTTCTGAGTTTAACCCAAACATAAAGTCTAAAGGTTTAGGGAAGACGAGAAAAGATCTGAAGTACAAATGGCATAAATATAGTGGAAAGATAAGACGTGATGATGTTCAGATAATTAATGAATACCTTAGAAAAGATTTTGAAATAGGTTTTTCTTTAAGTGAATGTTTGCCAGATTTAAACACAGAACAGCTCCAGTTCTTGCATTTTATCAAACTTGCAGTATCTAAAGCAATAGTGGGTGAATCATATAATTCCTTTTTTTCAATTTTACAGGGTATGCCAGGTACTGGAAAATCTTATCTTTTAAAGGCATGTGTTAAGTATATAATTGAAGAACTTGGAAGTGAATCTGTTAAAATTTTAGCACCTACTGGAGTTGCTGCAAAAAATGTTGAAGGACAAACTTTACATTCATTTCTTTTGCTAGGAAAGGTTGGATTTAATCTAAGATCATTGTCTGGAACAGAATTGTTAAACTACCGTAATAAGTATAGCTCAATTAAGTTCATATTTATTGATGAGTCTTCCATGGTTGGTTTAAGAATGCTTG
Source organism: Frankliniella fusca (assembly GCA_029379305.1). Lineage (NCBI taxonomy): Eukaryota > Metazoa > Arthropoda > Insecta > Thysanoptera > Thripidae > Frankliniella > Frankliniella fusca. The sequence continues at coordinate 1,603,237 of JAHWGI010001401.1, read as the reverse complement.
CATGTATTGAAAAACGTTGTCGAGAAATATCTGACAATGATTTACTGTTTGGCAATATTAACATCGTCTTAGTTGGAGATCTAAACCAGTTGCTTCCAATAGGTGACCAACCTTTATATGCTGATGTTATTATCAAGACCAATCAGAATAACTTATTGGAACGAGGGAAACTCATAATAGATGAATTAACTCATGCTTTTGTCCTTAAGAAATGCCATAGATTTGCTAATTCTGAATATGTCAAGTTTTTATGTAGGATATCAGAAGGAACTTGTGAAGAAAAAGATGTTGACATAATTAACAAGAGAAGTTTAAATTTAATAGGACAAGTACAAAAATCTAAATTTAAAAATAGTCTGATAATATGTACAACTAATGAGTCTGCTAATGATTTTAACAACACCAGATTACAAAATATTAGTGAACCTATAGCTATAATAAAAGCTGAGAACAACAACAAAACTGCTTTTGGATCTAGTGATGAAATGGCTGACGGCCTTTTGAATGTTTTATTTTTGTCCAAAAATTCAAGAGTTATGTAAAAAAAAATCTAAATGTCAGTAGAGGTTTGGTAAATGGTTCAGTTGGCACTGTTAAATACATTGTATATGAGAAAAAATGTAGACCACCTATGGTACCACTTTGTATTTTAGTTGAGTTTGATGATGTATTTACATCTGATTTAGACATCCGTTATGTTCCAATCTTACCTTGTACTGGGATGTGGTACAAGAATGGGATTAGGTGTACAAGATATCAATTACCTTTAGCACAAGGACTTACACTAAAATCCATGATATTAGATGTTGGAAATTCAGAGTTTGCATTAGGTCTTCTATATGTTGCATTATCACGAGTGTCTGACAAAGAAAATTTATGTTTGGTAGTCAGTCTTACGCTGGAAAGGTTAAATTCTGTAACAAAATCATCTAAGTTTTATATTCGTACCAAGTTTTTGGAAAAACTGAATATGATGTCAAAACAGTTTTGGTCTTACTAATCAAACCAATTTTTTAATTATCTTTTGGAAATAAAAGCTGTGGTGCAGTACAAATTATCATATTTATTTTTAATTTCAGGTAAAAAAAGCAACTATAAGACAAAGAAGATGGCGCAATAAACTTTCTGAAAAAAAAAGGATGAGATAAGGAAAAAAAACTATCTCTATTGGTTGAGAAAAAAGAATACCAGTAATTGATACTCTGTTTTACTGTAGTTTTCAAATTGCCATTGAATCTTATCTTGAATGGTATACTTGTAACAAAGATCACAAAATCAATCAACTTATTTTGACTTCATTTTCAGGCTCAGTATTTGTTTAACACAACACAGATTTATGTGTTTTAGTACGATGGTTTGAAACAAATGTTATGGTGTATTAATAAAGGTGTATCCACAATAAAGGCTCATCACGATCTATTACTAGTCATGATTTGTTATATATTGCATTATAGCCATATCCATCGTTGTAAATTATTTTTGGAATGCTAGTTTGACAATGTCGAACACTTAGTATGTCATTTGCAATCTGTGTTATTCCAATCGACGGACAATACATTATGTGATGAGTATGGATAATGTTCTTGTAAAACCATATTGTAGGAGCATTTTAATATGTTCATCACATATATCATTTATGTGTTTCCACTTGTTAGACAACGGTTGTCATAAGTATAATTTTTTATGTATGGTTGTGTCATGCAATTCAAGCAATACCCAATGAATTTTGGCTGGTTACTTCTTATCACCAAACAAGTATTATTTTTTACATTACATTATCTTACAGTGTTAAAATACCAGAAATGTTATGAGTTACGTTAAACTGTTAATTAGTACAATGAAATAAACATGTAGTGTCTCAAAAAACATTACCAATAAAAGGTAGGTTAAGATAAACAACACTTTGGGGCCTATCGGCAGAGGGCTGTACTCCTATGGGACAGCCAGTCGCGACTGTATTGTGTGTGTGGGGTGGTCTAGCTGCAAGGCGCTGATGACGTAAAGTCTTCACTTGATGTCGGGCCAACCTGTAATATTAAAGTACCGGAATGTCACAAAAACACAGATAGCATATCGAAAGCCATCTCCGATTTACCTAAACTAGTAACATCATCATGTCAACCATTTTTTGAAAGTCTACTGTGTCTTTTGTCAACTCACAGAAATGAAATTGGAGGGAGGCTACTGTTGGCAGTGTGGTAGCATTTGTCCGTGGGCCCGCAGATCGCATTGTTTACCAGCGACGGCTAGACCAAAACTCGTTGTCATTTATTCGGAAAAAAAATAATGCGATTCAGGAATATTAAAGATGTGTTACTTTAATAAAGTATATTAATGCGGCATGTGAGTTGAAGAGTTGTCTGTATGTGTCATGTGCAATTTTACGGATGATGGCGAACCGGCGGATCGTAGAAGTGTGTTTTGTTGGTTATGGGTGAGTAAAGAAGCAAAATGTTTTTTTTATATAAAATGGCATTATTCCGGCATTATATGTGATTGTGTTTAGGAAATGTCTGGTGAAGGAGTTGAAAAATCTGGACATGCTCTACAACAGTGGTCTTTACTTTTGAACTATGAACTGAAGCTGGAGTACCAAATAGAATCAGTGAGGTCATGTAAATAAAAGTTAAATCTTAGAACAGATCGTTCATATTATAGCAATGAATTAGTCTAAATAAATAAAATTTATAACAGAAGAATGAACTGTGAACATTTAATGATGGTTAACAAAGCAGAGGGACAATAATTTTTTTGTGTTTTCATTTTGTAGGTCTGGTTTATGGATAAAACAACATCATCCAAGCCAGCACAACTGATGTCCCTGAAGATTGCTTTTCTCCTGTCTTTTTGATGTGGACACAACTGGAATGCCCGAATACTTGGAAGACTTTTCACAACATGTTGGAAAGACATGATGATTTCTGAGGTATGTGAGATTTTAGGCCCAGTTTCAGATGCATTTGTGTAAATGTGTTCTACACATTTTGTAATATTTTTGGATGGTTGTAATTGATTGAAGGTGTTTGATGTTGATCCAAATGTGTGCAAGGCACGCATAGTGAATTCTGGAAACGTCAGCAAAAGTTTGCTGCATTCACTGCAGTTTATAGCAGTGATGTGCTTGCAGATGAAAGGAACAGCTACAGAGGTGCTGTTGAAACTTCCCATGCCTTGGAATATCTTGTCACAAAATTCTTGAACAGTGAATATTGGGTTAGGTGTCATTGTGTTTTCTTTTACCAGTAGTCCCTCATCAGTACCAGTTCTCTTTTACCAGTAGCCTCTCATCCTTTAGGCGCAGCCAGTACAACATTAATGCATTTCGCAGAGAATTCAAAAGATGAGGCATGTCAGACAATGCATAAATTTTGCAGTCATTGATAAAAAACTAAGGAGACTCAAGTGTTGTTCCTTAAGCTTTCACTGCAGCACCATTTTTAGTCAAGCTGTCTGTGACCATGGGGCTGCGTTTAGTTCCCAAAAATACAGCGCACCATAACCACCATTACCTCTTCACCAGGTAATGCTCGCTTGAGACCATCACCAAGATCAATGTAGTTTTTAATTTCATCTGTTTTTTGGCAATAAAAAAAATTTACTTTTGTTGCAGTCTCATCAAAAACCACCAGAACTTGCTATTTTTCTTCTTGCATGGTGTTAGTTCTGGTTTTCAGTGGAAAAATCAGAATATGTTTAATACCTGGCTTCAAACCGAACTCTTGCAGGGCTGTCCGCACAGTTTGTTGGGTTGGGTTTATCCAAGGTGATGATCTATAAGCCTTAGGGCTATTTTTGTGCATGTCCAAAAAAACCAGGTTCTGATCTTGAGTGTATATTTGCCGTTTTGGCTTTTTATTATTATTGCGAATTTGGCATTTGAAAATTTTAAACAAGGAAGGACTAATTTTACTTTTGGGAACTAGCAAAGCATTTTCTTGTTGATTTTTTTTCATAACTTTCAGTAACCTGGCATTTCTTTAGATACCTTTTTTTTGAATCTAATAATGAATTTCTGGTGTTTCTTGCAGTGTGAAGCAGAGTGATGAAAAGTCGTGTTTGATGGACAGGATGCACTCTTGGAACAGAGGCAAGCATTTGTTTCCGAATAGTGGGTTGATCTGGTGGTATGTGTTGCTCATCTGATCGATGAAAAATTAACTAATTACTGTAGCTCTTCAAGTGAAAGAAAAGTCAAGAAAATTGTTATCCGTCATGGTGAAAAATACCTATTGGTTTATGGAAAAATTTTCTATGAGGTGAACTTGTAAAATAACATTTTATAATCATAAAATTACAAGCAAGTATGAGTTGCAGTAAATTTTCAACATATTTGGTAAAATTTAATTTACAAATTCGACCAGTCAATCTCCAAAGTTATTTTTGTAACAGAGCACTTACTAAGCATTACTGCTAACTGCTCTGTATAAGAGTGATCAATTAAAATTGTGTTAACCTGAATGATTTTGTTAACTGTAAGGAAAATGGAAATTAGTCTTCAATGCAATATTTTAGAAATAAGTTTTGATTTGAAATTATGTACAATTATTATTTATGTCCTTTGCAATAATGCTTCCATGAGTTGGGAGTTGATCAATAGACATTCTAATACAAAATAATAGCTTGTAAATCATGATATGAACCTAAAAATGCAATTTGTAAATGTGTTTGCTGTGATTATATTTTTACCTGTTTCAATTAAATTTAACACACATTTTACTACAATGTATCAAGTGGAATATGTTCCTAAGATACATGTAGAAGTGCTTGTATAGTGTGCTTGCCTGTGTACTATATTTGTTTCTTGTGAAATGTCCTGAGATGGTGTAGTGTTAATTATTGATAAAAATTGAACGTGTTCCTCAGTTGGTGCATGCTACAAGGTAGACTGTATTTGGTAGATGCTACTTGGTAGACGTCACTTGTTAGACGTGGCTCGAATTTGTAACCATTTGGCAAGGTGATGTAACTGGGAGCCCTTGTAAGTCATTGGATAGGCCAACCCGGAATACACTTGTGTACAGTTGTCAGACGCTGCAATGAAGATAAAAAGCAAACATTATGTCTGATGGAATGCGTCAAGAGGCAAAAAACAAATTTACAAAAAGAAAAAAAAAATTACACAAACACTCACCACTTGAAGTTCTTAAAATTTTAGTTGAATATGAAAAATGATGACAATAATATGATGACAAAATTTAGTGTTATTCAGAATCGGATAAATATCTGGAATGGACATATTATTGATGATATTTTGGTACATTTTTTATAAATTTATACTTGGTAAAGTCACTTACGTTGATCCATCAATATAAGTTTCATCCTGATTAAATTTTTGTCGAATTGGACATTGGCATTTCTTAATTTCTTGTATATTTCTTTGGCAAAGAGAACATCTTACAGATTGCTCGTGTAATGCTTCAATAGGCCGGTGGCATTCTACAATGCCCAGTAACAACTTTAATAAATTTAGTTTTTCTTCATTAACAATACAGTTTTTACACACAATACAGAATTTGGATGAGAGATTTTGACAAATTTGATACCAAACAACAGCGCAGGCGGGCATTTCAATAATTTGAGTTGAATTATAGGGAGACATTTTGAAAGTAGAAAATAGCCAACAATGAATGTTTTTGTATCCTAGGTTTAAGTGAAACGGTAAATAAAGTTTCGTAAATCTCGCTCGGTACATGCTGTTTGGTAGACGCCATTCGATAGACGTCACTCGGTAGACGGCAGTGGGTAAACGCGACTCGGTAGACGCCACAGATTTTGCGACCTGCTGCTCGACGAGGGCGACTGAGAGAAAGAGTATGAGGGGAAGACTGAGCAGCATATTTTTAGCAGATGATACCTTTACTTTCTTTACTTTCAGAACAGTACAAGACATTATGGTGTCAGCTATGGTCAGACCAGCCTAACGTCACACTTTTCCTCATCCTCTCTCGTCCGTGTACTACTATGCTGCCTGTGCTTTGAAAAGTAGGACCTTAGGCTGGTCTCACTCTAGCTTGTACTCTCGAGTCCAGAACCAATCGCAAATATACAATAATATAAGGCGGCGCTGCTGAGGGGCCCGTGGCTGCTTGACGCCATGAGAGAAGGGCGCCCTGGAGTCCCAGCTAAAATGGGCCCGGACCCCGCCCGGACGCGGTCGACACCAAGTTACAGCTGAACGGCTCGTCGCACCGCATTTTCGAGCAGTCCCCGAGACTCGGGAAGGTTTTTTACACTCCAGGATATTTTTCTTTTTTTTTAAGGGTGACATGAAGTACTCACGAAGTCGAGGTGAAGCGGCGCGAAGTGGTGCGGCGGGGGGTGCGCAGCGGCTGGCTGCCTGGCGGTCTGGGTGGCTGGGCGGCCGGCGGCCGCTGCCGGCTGGCGGCGCGCGCGGCGCGGCGCGCTGACGTTAAGAAAACCAGCTGCTGTAGCCTCTATTTCATTCCAAAAGTGATCATTACACATATTTTTGGAAAGTAGAAACAACAAGGAACATTATTCTGTAAAAACATTCTCATCTCAAAGCCAGATGAGTGAACAGGAACGAATGCAAAAAACAGTCTCGTTTTCAGAGTACCGACGGCTGCTTTAAGTCGTAAATTCTAGTGTTTAGAGACATCCTAGACCCAAACATAAAGCGAGCCGAAAATTCTCCAGTCTTTAAGCTTTCCATTCCTTTTTTCCGATTGACGATACGACATTTGGTTCTCGAGAAAAAAGAGTTTTACTACAAACATGTCGCGCACCGCTCGCCCGACACGGCAGCGCACACATTACTTGTTTGTAGTAAAACCCTTTTTTCTCGAGAACCAAATGTCGTATCGTCAATCGGAAAAAAGGAATGGAAAGCTGAAAGACTGGAGAATTTCCGGCTCGCTTTATGTTTGGGTCTAGGATGTCTCTAAACACTAGAATTTACGACTTAAAGCAGCCGTCGGTACTCCGAAAACGAGACTGTTTTTTGCATTCGTTCCTGTTCACTCATCTGGCTTTGAGATGAGAATGTTTTTACAGAATAATGTTCCTTGTTGTTTCTACTTTCCAAAAATATGTGTAATGATCACTTTTGGAATGAAATAGAGGCTACAGCAGCTGGTTTTCTTAACGTCAGCGCGCCGCGCCGCGCGCGCCGCCAGCCGGCAGCGGCCGCCGGCCGCCCAGCCACCCAGACCGCCAGGCAGCCAGCCGCTGCGCACCCCCCGCCGCACCACTTCGCGCCGCTTCACCTCGACTTCGTGAGTACTTCATGTCACCCTTAAAAAAAAAGAAAAATATCCTGGAGTGTAAAAAACCTTCCCGAGTCTCGGGGACTGCTCGAAAATGCGGTGCGACGAGCCGTTCAGCTGTAACTTGGTGTCGACCGCGTCCGGGCGGGGTCCGGGCCCATTTTAGCTGGGACTCCAGGGCGCCCTTCTCTCATGTTGACGCGCAGTCTGCGCGGAACAATGGCACCTCGTCCTCGCGCGCAGCGTGTAACAGTAACAGCTCCACCCTGCCAGCGACCGCTTCGGTCCGCCACGCCGCCGGCGGACCCCTCCTACCCCTTTCCCTTCCAACCCCGCAGGCACGCGGCGCGACGTGTCACTGACGTGTCACTGACGTGTCACTGACGTGTCACTGACGTGTCACTGACGTGTTACTGACGTGTCATTGACGTGTCATTGACGTGTCAGTGACGTGTCACTGACGTGTCACTGACGTGTCACTGACGTGTCGGTGACGTGTCACTGACGTGTCACTGACGTGTCACTGACGTGTCACTGACGTGTCAGTGACGTGTTACTGACGTGTCACTGACGTGTCACTGACGTGTGATTGACGTGTCACTGACGTACATAATAGTACTCACACCTGAAAAACAAGCAATATTAGTTCTAGCAGTGTATTATTTTACACTTTTACTAAGTCTTTATCATTTGCTATCACGTTAGCGTTAGCGATCTTATTATATTATTATTTATATCTCGTGATGCCACGCTGTAGACGTTACTCGGTAGACGTAACTTGGTAGACGCCACTTGGTTAGGTTAGGTAAAGTTGGGTTGGGTTGAGTTGCGTCGGGTAAGGTTAGGTTAATCTGTTAACGTCTGCCGAGTAATGTCTACCGAGTGGCGTCTACCGAGTGGCGTCTACCGAGTGGCGTCTACCGAGTGGCGTCTAGCTAGTAGCGTCTACCAAGTAACGTCTACAGTAACATCCACCGAGTGGCGTCTACCGAGTAGCGTCTACCGAGTGACGTCTTCCGAGTGGCGTCTACCAAGTGGCGTCTACCGAGTGGCGTCTACCGAGTGGCGTCTACCGAGTAGCGTCTACTGAGTGGCGTCTACCGAGTGGTAACCTAACTTGGTAGACGTCACTCGGTAGACGCTACTTGGTAGACGCCAATCGGTAGACGCCACTCGATAGACTCCAATCGGTAGACGTTACTCGGTAGACGCAACTTGGTAGACGCCACTCGGTAGATGGTATTCAGTAGACGCTACCTGGTAGACACCATTCGGTAGACGCCACTCGGTAGACACCATTCGGTAGACGCCACTCGGTAGACGCCACTCGGTAGACGCCACTTGGTAGACGCCACTCGGAAGACGTCACTCGGTAGACGCTACTCGGTAGACGCCACTCGGTAGACCCCACTCGGTAGATGTTACTGTAGACGCTACTTGGTAGACGCTACTCGGTAGACGTTACTCGGTAGACGCCACTCGGCAGACGTTAACCAATTAACCTAACCCAACCCAACTCAACCCAACCCAACCTAACCTACTTGGTAGACGCTACTTGGTAGACGCAACTCGGTAGACGCTACTCGTTAGATGCCACTCGGTAGACCCCAGTCGGTAGACGCCACTGTAGACGCCACTCGGTAGACGCCACTCGGTAGACGCTACTCGGTAGACATCACTCGGTAGACGCCACTCGGTAGACGCCACTAGGTAGACGTTACTCGGTAGACGCCACACGGTAGACGCCACTCGGTAGACGTTCCTGGGTAGACGCCACTCGGTAGACGCTACTCGGTAGACGCCACTCGGTAGACGCCACTCGGTAGACGCTACTCGGTAGACACCACTCGGTAGACGCTACTCGGTAGACGCCACTCGGTAGACACTCGGTAGACACTACTCGGTAGACGTCACTCGGTAGATGCCACTCGGTTGACGCCACTTGGTAGACGCCACTCGGTAGACGCTTCTCGGTAGACGCCACTCGGTAGACACCACTCGGTAGACGCCACTCGGTAGACGTTATTAGGTAGACGCTACTCGGCAGACGTTAACCAATTAACCTAACCCAACCAAACTCAACCCAACCCAACCTTACCTAACCTACTTGGTAGACGCTACTTGGTAGACGCAACTCGGTAGACGCTACTCGGTAGACCCCACTCGGTAGACGCCACTTGGTAGACGATACTCGGTAGACACCACTAAGTAGACGCCACTCGGTAGTCGCCACTCGGTAGACGCCACTCGGTAGACGCCACTCGGTAGACGCCACTCGGTAGGCGCCACTCGGTAGACGCCACTCGGTAGGCGCCACTCGGTAGACGCCACTTGGTAGACGCCACTCGGTAGTCGCCACTCGGTAGACGCCACTCGGTAGCCGCCACTCGGTAGACGCCACTCGGTAGGTGCCACTCGGTAGACGCCACTTGGTAGACGCCACTCGGTAGACGGCACTCGGTAGATGCTACTTATTAGACGCTACTCGGTAGACGCCACTCGGTAGACACTCGGTAGACACCACTCGGTAGACGTCCCTGGGTAGACGCCACTCGGTAGACGCCACTCGGTAGACGCTACTCGGTAGACGCCACTCGGTAGACGCCACTCGGTAGACGCCACTCGGTAGACGCTACTCGGAAGACGCTACTCGGTAGACGCTACTCGGTAGACGCTACTCGGTAGACGCTAGTCCGTAGACGCCACTCGGTAGACACTTGATAGACACCACTCGGTAGACGTCCCTCGGTAGACGCCACTCGGTAGACGCCACTTGGTAGACGCCACTCGGTAGACGCCACTCGGTAGACACTACTCGGTAGACGCCACTTGGAAGACGCCACTCGGTAGACGCTACTCGGTAGACGCCACTCGGTAGACGCTACTCGGTAGACGCTACTCGGTAGACGCCACTCGGTAGACGCCACTTGGTAGACGCCACTTGGTGGATGGTACTCGGTAGACGCCACTCGGTATACGCCACTCGGTAGACGCCACTCGGTAGACGCCAGTCGGTAGAGGTAGTCAGGAGGTCTCGTGACGAACAGACATTTTTTAATCAGACCCACTGAATGTCGCTGCGCTTCGCGAACTCGCTGCCGCGAGTTCGCTCGCTCCGCGAATTAATGTTCCAGGAAGACGCACTTCGCGAGGCTGCCCGCCGCAGCGTCGCCAACCGGAGGAGGCGCCTCCTGGCGGGTAGCGGAGAGGTTCAACGGCGGCACCGCGGGTGAAGGCGTGCTCGGCGCAGGCAGGAGCAGGAGGCGGCTCATCAAGCCATGCCCGTGGTGGCGCCAGTGGAGCGCCAGGAGCCGGAGGTGCGCCCACGACCACCATCCCCGCGTCTGCCACCAGCCCCGCGTCTACCACCAGCCCCAGCTACGCCCGCCCACCTATCAGCCCCACGCCCACCAGCCCCACGCCTGCCGTCTGTGTGGGAGCGCCTCGGCGAGATGTCGCCCCCCACTCCAGCAGGACCCCATTGGTTGACGGGGTTGACCGACGAGCAGAAGATTGAGCGGCACCGGCAGGCTATGCTGAAGCCCCATGTAAGTGTGTGTGTAGTGTGACTGTGTGTGTGTGTGTAGTGTTTGTGTGCAAAATAAAACTAACGGAAGGTGTATTATTGTTTCAGGTTCGTCAGTAATTTAATTTACTTTTTAGCCCGCCCTTTTGCTTTGAAAAAGCTTCAGAGCGGGCTTATGCAATCGATCTGGTGTCTGTCTGTCTGTCTGTTTGTCTGTCTGTCTGTCTGTCTGTCTGTCTGTCTGTCTGTTCCACTCGAAGGAGTTGAGCTAGAGAGTTGAAATTTTTAGGGTATCTTAAGGGTCACTCCTGGACACCGAAACGCCTGGTGCAAATCCTGCCAACCCTCATTAAGGCACTGACAAAAATTATTAAAGTTTTCAGGAATAAAAAAAATAAAATTTTTCAACTTTTTTCCAACCCCGTCGACCCGTACTTCTCCGGAAGCGTCTTTTCGCGTCTAGTTCAATGGTGCACACCGTTCTACGAAAAAATGGACCCAACTCGCGACTACACTGTAAAAAGCACCCGAAATTGGTCCAGTTTTCAACTTTTCTCAACCCCATCGAGATGCACCTCCCCGGAAGCGTCTTTTCGCATCCAGTTCAATGGCGCCCACCGTTTTTCGATAAAAAGGACCCAACTCGCGACTACACTGTAAAAAGCACCCAAAATTGACCCACTTTTCAACTTTTACGAACCCCATCGACCCGCACCTCTCTAGAACCGTCTTTTCGAGCGCAATTTGTTGGAGCCAACCGTTTTTCAATTTTCAGTGTTGCCAATCGTCAAAACTCAAACATTTCGATTATATCCGACATTTTCGACATTTCTCGATATTTTCCGATATTTTTCGATATTTTCGACATTTTTCGTTGTTTTTCGATATCTTTTGATATTGTTCGACATTTGCGATATTTTTCGATATTTTTCGACATTTTCGAGAATTTTCGAAATTTTCCATAATTTTCGATATTTTTCGATAATTTTCGATTATTTTCGATAATTTTCGATAATTTTCGGTATTTTTGGACTTTTTTGATAAATTTCGATGTTTTTCGATATTTTTCGACATTGTTGACATATCCCGACATATTTCGATATTTGTAAACATTTTTGACAATTTTTGATATTCTTCGACATTTTTCGACATTATCCCTCATTTTTCGATGTTTTTCGACGTTTTTCGACATTTCCCATATTTTTCGATACATCTCAACATTTTTGAGATATTTCGAGATTTTTCGACTTTTTCGACGTATTTCTACATATTTCGACAATTTTCGACATATTTCGACAATTTATGAAATTTTCAACACCCCTCGACGCCTGTACCGTAAAAATCGTTTCGACGAACGTAATTCAGTGTTGCCAACTGCTGCCAAATAAAGTCCGAGTTTGACCGTTCCATCTGAGGCCGAACTCACGTAATTCGACATTTTTCGAGATTTCCGACTCCCCTTTTTTGCCGAATAACTGACCGTTTAGTCACTATCAGCACGTTTTCAAAGCAGAAGGGAGGGCTGTAGTTCCGGTGGTTCACCGTTACAAACTTCCTCTTTCCGAAGAGAATGCCTTTACGGGCCGCAGGCCCGATCATTTACAAGCTAAGAGGACGTTCTGTGTGACTTAGGGGTCGGGCCGAAGGCCCGACCGAACGCCGCCGGCAGGCCAAGCAGGCACGCCCCCTGCCGAACGGAGTTGCCAGCGTAGCAAAGCGAAGCTGGCAACGACGTTTGGCGGAAGGGCGGGCCTGCTTGTTTAAAATACTTAAGTTTTTTAAATAATAAAACTTTTAGCAAGTTTCTATCTGTCTATAATTTATGCACCCATGTCGAAAGGCTTTTATTTTATGATGGGTGCGACGGAAGTTCAGGTATGACTACGTCTCTTCGGATATGATGCTTACCACTATTTTCTGACTTTTAATTTGCAAGTGAATAGGAAGGGAGTGCACAGTCTTCATTAATTTATCTCTGGAAGATATTTATTATCAAACCTGAAAGAATCGCACTGGTCGAGCGAGGGACTGTTTGGTAAATGGTGATGAGTGACAGGTAACGGTGTTAGTGAATTCTCTTTGTATTTATTCATCTCATATCCAAGGAAATGATGATGTGATGCTTTTCCATCAACAATAGTTGAATTTAGTCAAAAATCTTGGGTTTTATAAGTTGAATTTGATCAGAAGTTACAGAGTCATAATTTTCAAAGTAAATGTCATTTCTCATGGCTATATCCTTTAAAATCACAAAGGGGAAGTGAGTCCTTATGTTTCAGAGCAAGAATTTTAAGTCTAGGACAGGTACTTTTATTCAAAACTAACTTTTTCCGAAGTTTGGGCGACAAAGCATGACATTGTTTCTTAAGCATGGTGCTGACTGACCGCCAACACTTTTATGATACTCATTAATCCTTTTTAAAATCCAAGACTATGTTAAACTGAATGTATTCCAGCAAAAAAAAATTTACTTAAGTCAAAAATTTTGGGTTTTATAGGGGAACATAACTTGAATTTTTTTACAAGTTACAGAGTCATAATTTTCAAAGTAAATGTCATTTCTCATGGCTATATCCTTTAAATTCACAAAGATTGAGTGAGTCCCCACGATTTAAAGCAAGAATATAGAGTCTAGGACTTGTAGTTTTATTCAAATGTCATGATTCCGAAGTTGGGTCAACGGAACTTGTGCCATTCTATCTTGAGCATGGTATTAGAGAACATCAAACAGATCTGAAGGACTCTCACTCATAAATCCTTATGAAAATCCAAGACTATGTTAAACTGAATGTATTCCAGCAAAATGTTTTTGTTTAAGTCAAAAATTTTGGATTTTATAGAGGAACAAAACTTGAATTTTTGACACAACAAAGATAGTAGTTGTTTTTTTGTTGGGGCCTAACCAGCGACTCCCCTGCGCCGGTGGGCCAGCCTGCTCCTCCCTGCGCAGTTATTGTTTAGAGTTTTCAAAAAATTATATTACTTTTATTTTTTTCTTAGACAAACAGCACCTTGCCAGGCATCATATCAAGAATAGTGTCTCTCAGATACTCCAAATGGTAAGCAAGCAATTCCTGTTTGATATCTTCAGGAATAAAAATTCTTGGCACATCAAATGTATTGCTGAGAGTTCTGAACAAATCATGCTCAGGCATTTTAGACAGTTTTGTAGAAAGGGGAACACAGAAGTTCTTTGCATGTGTCAGTAGAGGCACAAAATTAGAGGTGCAGTAAAAACACCGTGTCTCACAAGGGGAGAGATAATTTTTTAGCATTTGTTTAATGCGTTGAATGAATCTCCAAGATGACATAGCAAAATGAATATTGGTTTTATTTTTTGAAATGCAAACATTATTGGAAGTTGCATATGGTTTAATAGACACCACAACATCACCAAGTATTACTGGCTTGAATGTTTTAGTGGCATGATTAGAAACAACTGCGATGAAAGTTTCTTCACAGACAAGGTCTTCAAGTTCCTTGTTGGTGAGGTGAATGACCTTTTTTGTAGTCTCAGACACCAAGGACACAAATGGTGTGAAATTATTGATGTCAACACCAATTTTAAAGAATTTCAACCCATTTTTGATGATGGGGAAATTCTTGGCAGAGACCTCTCTGGGTGGTATAGGAGGCTCAGGCTCTGCTGACTGACTACTGCTTGGAGATGGAGCGTCAGCCAACCCCTTTCGATAAAACATCTGGGGTTGAGGGTTTAGAGGTGGAGTCAGATCCAAGCTACTGTCTTCACCCAAATCCACCACCAAATCGTTGTACCGCAAAGGAAAAGAGAGACGGCGCTTTGCAGCAGGCTCGTCAACTCTGTCACTAGCAGGGCGCTTGGCTTCCATGGCTGCGAAGTGAACAGGATTGTCGCACACGCTGGAATGATGCTCTCTCTGGCTCAAGCTGCTCCATTTATACGGTAAAATAACGACACTAACGCCTCCTATAGTTAAATTTCTGAATTAAAAAACAGGTTTGAACATGATTTAACGCCCTATGTTATTAACGTCCTATTTTTAACCAATCAGAGCGAAGCACAGCCTATTTTTAGCCAATCACAACGAGTCACCGCTTACGGCCCCGTGCCGATACTGGTCCAACCTCACAGCCCTGTCAGGTGGGTTGCCTATCTTCACGGCGCTCTGCCCCACCCAGCCCCGCCCGGCCCCGCCACCGCCTCCGCCACCGCCTCCGCCGCCGCCCCCCGCGCCGCCCCCGCGCCGCCCCCGCCGCGCTGCCGCCCCCGCCGCCCGCCCCCGCCGCCGCGCCCGCCGCAGCTGCCGCCCCCGCCGCCGCCGCAGCTGCCGCAGCCACCGCCGCGCCCGCCGCAGCCGCCGCGGCCAATCACAGCGCATTTTATTATGACCAATCAGAGAGCAGCTTATTATAGCCAATCACAATAGCGTTCAAGCATGTCGCGACATGCAAAGTGCGCAGCTGGCGCTCACCTGATTTTTATCCAATCAGAGACCAGCGACGCGGAATTTTAGCCAATCACAATATAGCGTTCGAGCAAGTCGCGACGCTTGCACACTTCCATAAGCGCAGTGCTAAACCGTAGTAGCAGTACTCGCCGATAGGCGGCACTACAATCGCGGCGCCCCGCGTACTTAAGCAGCCGCTCCGCTCTCCCTCGTCACCACTCGAGTCACTCGCTCCGCCCAGTGTACTTCGACGCTCTTCTCCCAGTCCTCATGCTGTACTTAGCTCCAGTCCTCGTGCTGTTGAACTGTACTTTAGTTCCAGTCCTCGTTTTGTATTTTAGCTCCAGCCCTCGTGCTGTTGAGCTGGTTAAGCCTTTGTGCTCCAGCCCTCGTGCTGTTGAGCCAGGCAAGATGCCCTCCGTTCTGACGGAGATATTGGACGAGTGGGATGCTGCTTGCTTCCACTCCGACGAGCTCTTGGCGGAGGCCTACACCACGTTCCTCGCAAACCTGGTGGAAGCCTCCGTCGAGGAAAGGGCCGACCCACGGGTCATCCCGTTCCTGCTGGTGGGGTACTTGGCGTACTCCCGCCACCAGGACGGGGCTGATCCGCAGGCGGACCTAACCTACAGGATGGCCTTGGCCATGTGTGGTGCCGGCTCTAACGCCCCACCCCGCCCCACCACACCCCCGGTGCGCTCCGCCACACCACCTGCGGAGACGCCACGCCCCGCCACCCCTCCAGCTGGCCCCTCCCGTGCACGCTCGCCTCAACCCGGCCCGTCTAAACGGCCCCGGGAAGAGGATGAGAAGCCGGAGGAGGCGCAGCCGACCCTAGAGGTGCTCCAGACTCGCGAGCGCCATCTGAAGCGTTTTAGGGTCACCTTCAGGGAGGGGGTAATGCATATTCGAGGACTCGGAGATGCACTCCCCTCCGAGGACCTAATGGTGGGTATGTTTGACTCTGCCATTCAGAGGCAACGCGACGCTGTTCATGCAATGGATGATGACCGGGTCATTCTCGAAATCGAGAACTCGGTGAGTGCTGAAAACCCCATATGGTTCAGCATGCGTCGCGCAGACCAGTTAAATGGTAGAGTTATTCTGGACAAGCTGAGCCGTGTCCTGAACTCGAATCAGTCCTTCATGTCAGATGGCCAATTAAAGTTGTCGTACATTCACATTCCTGTGCCACGACCTGGAGGGCGTCGCATTAACAGAGTGGCGAATGAATCCATGGAGCAGTGGATTGAGAGGAAAATTGCTCAGAAATGCATATTCTCTCCAAACAATAATGACAACATGTGTCTTACGCACTGTGTAGCAGTAGCTTCGGCCAGAGATCGCATGAGTAGATACGCGTTCTGCAGGTTAAAAGCTCGTGATTCTGTGATTCAGACGAAAGAGGCTGAAAGTCTTTGTGATTTAGCCCACATTGATAAAACAAATCCGTGTGGTCTTGACGAAGTACGTCTTCTGCAAGACGTACTCCCTGATTTCAGATTGTGTGTGTTTACAGACAAGGAAGGAAATGAGTGCGTTTTCAAAGGACCTCAAGGTGCAGCCCGTAAAAATATTTACCTATTGTTACATGGTGGACATTTTTTTGCTATTCTTTACCCTGAGGCTGCATTCGACATGCGTTTTCTTTGTCGGAAATGTGTAGTTTTCTACAACAACCCGGGCGGGCACAGATGTGAAGGATCATGTTGGCGCTGTCTTGGTCCAGGTGAACACAATGATGAACTGAAGAGGTGCACACTCTGTGGGCATAATTTCGCGGGTGACGAGTGCTTTGAATATCACAGAGCACTTGAACTACCACACTCTACCCTCACGAAATGCAATACATTTAAATTTTGCACTGAGTGTCAGAAAAGTTATTCACTCATGCGTGGTGGCAAACATGTGTGTAATTTCGTCTACTGCAGATTTTGTAAAAAACAAGTTCTGGAGAACCACCTTTGCTTCATGCAACCATGGTCTGAAAGGGAAAAAAAGGTGGATAGAGATAGCAACTTTATGCTTTGGCATAAAAGCATAAAAAACTAAACAGTGTCCTAGAACAATATGACTTATATATTCGACATCCTTGACACCTGTAGGTTCGAGATTCAATGAGCATCGAATGGCATAATTTGCCCTTATCGGCAGCATAATGAGCAAGAAGCATTATGCTGCATAATTAGCCATTTTATGGCATTTCCTGTGCGTATTTTGTACGTATTTTGCCTATAACGGAGTCGTTTTCCGATTGTTTTAGGGTGCACTAGGACAGGCCCCTCAAACGCGCGGCTTCCGAGCCGCCGATGGCTCGCCGGACCGGGCGCGCGGCTCTCGCCGAGCCACCATGGGCAGCATGGACGACCAGAGGTCGGCAGAGATCCAACCGCTCAGGCGAGCGCTCGGCCTGTTCGGCATGCTTCGGCAGGGCGACGGCACGATGCCGAATGCTCGAATTATTTTTCAAACGCCATCGTCCCTGTTGGCGAGCCGCTTGCCGACCGGTTTGCATCATAAAGCCTCCCTCCACCAACCCCCTCCCCCCCACACACACACTCGTAAATTTACGAGCAATATCGTATGTCTTTTGAATTTTGAAATTTTGGTGTTGTACATTTATGACATGCATAAATACGTCACACAATTTTGGCCGTTTTTGACCCTCTACCCCTCCGCTAAATCACGCACACATCACAACTCGGCCAACCCCTCCCGTGAAGTCACGTTTTCTAAAAACAGGAGCAAAGCCATTTATTAGGCAATGTAAAAATTCAACGCGCCAGGCGGCGGACAGCGCGCACCGCTGGCCATTTTCCCGACGAAAGCAGGGTGGAAAAAATTGACGTCACGGCAGCGCAACCCCCCCCCTCCCTCCCCCTCTAAAAAGCGTGACGTATTTTGTGCGCGACCCCTGAGTGAAACTACGAGTGGTAACTGTAAAATCAACGAAAAAATAGAATCTTACGACATTTTAGTAATAGCCAATTACAGCATTTACGTCTTTATAAATTACAAGCATTACCCGTAGAAGTAGAACAACTCTCATGGAAAATATTTCCATCTCCCCCCTCCCCCACGAGTTTTTTTTTATTTATCTTTTATTTTTACAGTGAACTGGCCGGTGCCCAGTGGACCCCGAACGCCCTCCCCCCCCTCCTCATCTCTCCGGTCTCGCGGACCCCAAAAGCCCCTCCCACCACGTATCACTCTCCCATCTGTCATGGACCCTGAACACCTTTTACCCCCATACGAGAGGGTGACCTGGGGCGTATTGCTGGGCATATTGTGGCCTCTCGGAAAATGTAAAAATGTCTACAAATGACACACTGTCTTATTCATAATGTTGGAACAGAAATAATCATTTTGCCAGCGTGACTGGTACAGAAGGGTTGACTCTTTTCCTGAGGGACCCGACTTTTTCGCCTGTTTTGGGGGCGGATCTTCCATGGTGCACCGGCGACGACACTTGGAATACAATGCGAATGATGCCGGCAGGGCCGGCAGTCCGTCTGGCCTGGCAGGCGAGAGGAACCATCACTCCCCCCCTCTCACTCACTCACACAAGATGTAGTGAGTGGGAGAGAGAGCGGTACTCTTCGCCTGCACCATAGCTAGGCAGCTGGGCTGTCTCTCGCTTGACGCCACCGCTCACTGCGTTCGTCTGTGTCACGCGTGTATGCGGCAACGAGTGCCAGAGAGACACCTGCACCTGCGCAGCGCCACCCGGCCGGCCGTCTCCCTCGTCTGCTCTCGCCTCACATCGCTCTGGCCGGCCGGCCGCCGGCTTTGAGTGTCATTCAAATGGGTGCCGAATATCGCGCGAAAGTGGCCGAGCCCGACGCGCGGAGCCGCTGGACCTCCGTATCTCATAGCCGCTCACACAGCGTGTGAGGCGAGCGGCATACCTCGCCTGTGGCTCGGCGGCGCTGCGTGTTTGAGGGGCCTGAGACTCCAACATTCGAATTCTCGCGCGCGTTGCATTTGTTCGAGCTGGAAAGGGGTCGGGTCACGTTAATTAAAGTTCCTTTCAGTTCTATTGAAGTCCTTTGCTATATTTTTAGCAGATGATACGAAGGTATCAGCCTGCTTGTACTGTCATACAGCGAGCAGTATGCAGAGAGCAGCGCAGCGAGCAGAGAGCAGCTAGTGTGGCATTATATTATATACAAGGGGGGAAATTTCGCGTTGCGCTCGGCGCGCGGCGCGCGCCGCGAGCCGCGCGCCCCGCCACTCTACGCCACCTCTCGGGACGCTGGGCCGCCGGGCGGCCGGGCCGGGCCGGTGCCCCTTCCCGCCCCGCGCCCCGCGCCTGCCCCCTCCTAGCCCAGCGCGACAGCGCTCCGCTTCCCTGCAGCCTGCGACGCGTAGGGACATCTACCATTCGTATCATCTGCTTTCAAGTTCCGGCGCTCCGGAACTTTTTGGTCACGGTCGCGTGGTCTGTTTTTTTTTTTTTTTTTTTTTTTTAAGAAAAATAACCACCCCGTGCCTTTATCCTTTGTCTATCTTGTACGTTTGCGCACCAAAAAACGTCAAAATATTTAATTTGGTGTTTTAAAAATCGCATAATACGCGCATAATACTGTTTTTAGCGCATAATACGCGCATAATACACTGTTTATAGCGCACAATACGCCAAAACACGTCCAAATGCTTAAATTTGGCTTTTAATAGATCGCATAATACGCGCATAAAACTCTGTTTTTAGAGCATAATAAGAGCATATGAAAGGGAAATTTTCTGGCATAATTTGTAGTTTTAAAACGCATAAAGTTGCTATCCCTAAAGGTGGATTGGAAATATCACACTGTGATATATGATATTGAGACCGGTCAGTGTGACCCTGTTGAGGGACAGGAAAACACATTTGAACATAAACCGATACTTTTGGTGTGTCAGACTGTTTGTGACGAATGCACAGATGTCGTGCAGAACGATTACTTCTGTACATCATGCAGAACACGGCAACACATATTCCACAATCTAGATGATCCCTCAATTTGTGTTATGAGTCAGTTTGTCGACTATTTGCAGTCATTCCCTGCTAAAACAAACCTACTTCTGGTAGCATATAATTCAAAAGCCTTTGATGCTGTGTTCGCACTTCAAGAAATTATCGCCAGAAAGCTAAAGGTTGAGTTAACCCTGCAAGGGGCCAAGATCATTTGTATGCAGGTTAAGACCTGGAAATTTATTGATTCCTTAATGTTTTTACCCATGCCGCTTAGTGCCATGCCAAAAGCGTTCGGGTTGAATGAACTAAAAAAGGGATACTGGCCGTTCCTGGCATGTAAACCTGATTTTTATGGTTATGAGGGACCGTTGCTCGACAAGTCATACTACTGCGTTTCGACTATGGAATCGAAAGCATCAGACGACTTTCACACCTGGTATGATGAGCAGATGGCTAATGGCTATGTGTTCAATTTCAGGAGAGACCTGATTGAATACTGTATTTCTGACGTAACCATACTTCGACAGGCGTGTCAGGCGTTCCGTAAACTATTTCAGCAATGTGCTGGTTTTGACCCCATGTTTTCATGCATGACACTCAGTAGTGCGTGTATGGGAGCATATAGGCGGAATTGTTTGCCCCCAAATAAGATTGCACTTGTGCCAGACGGTGAATATCACGGAAGGGGGAAGCAATCGCATGCCGCTCTCCGTTGGTTAGACTTTGAGTCTCACAAGTTGGGAAGAGTAATCAAGACAATTTACACAGACAGGGAAGTTTCAGTTTCCCATGACAGATAATGACACCGAGAACCGTTACGAGCGTACTCAAGTGCTGACGGCTCTGTTCAAAGACAAAGGATACACGGTGATTGAAAAGTGGGAATGTGTTTTCAACACTGAACTAAAGACAGATCCTGAAATGAGGGCATATTTTGAAGCACACCCTACAACCAGAACACCGCCTCTACTACTTCGCGATGCTCTCGTAGGTGGCCGTACAAGTGCACTACGTTGGTATCATAAGGCTGATGTAGACAGGGGTGAGAAAATCAAGATGGTTGACGTCGTATCAGAATATCCGAACGCGAATCTTCGCGGGGACTATCCATATGGTCATCCTAAGATTTATCTCGAAGGTAACCCTGACATGCCTGACCCTGATCAATGGAACGGCATGATAAAATGTACGGTCCTTCCCCCTCGTGACCTATTCATTCCTTTGCTTCCATACAAAGCCAATGGTAAACTAATGTTCCCATTGTGTAGAACGTGTGTGGAGATTCAAAATAGTGAAGGATGCCACCACGAAAACCAAAGAGAGCGCCAGCTTACTAGCGCGTGGTGCGCACCAGAGCTTTTACTTGCGCTGCGTGAAAAGTCATATGAGCTCATAAAAGTACATGAGGTGCACCAATACCCTGGTACTGTGGCTTACAACCCTGAAACTGGTGAGGATGGCCTTTTGTCAGGGTATCTTCGGTGCTTCATGGCTCTAAAAATGCAGGCAAGCGGCTGGCCTCCTGAGTGCGACAGTGATGACAAAAAGGAACAATTTATTAAAGATACGCTCAAACACGATGGAGTAGTGCTTGACCCTGCAAAAATGGTTAAAAATTCAGCCCTCAGAACCATGGCTTAACTTATCTGTAATAGTTTCTGGGGAAAATTCAGCGAGAAGACCCTGCGCTCTCGAACCGATCTAATATATGATCCGGCGAAACTCATGCCACTCCTTACAGATCCGAGGAAAGAGGTTACGGGACTTTTGCCACTCAGCGAAGAGTGTATCCAAGTAACGTGGAAGCCTGTGGAGGATTCTGAGACGTCTCTGCCTACGTCATCGATTCTCCACGCAGCTTTCACTACATGCTTTGGGAGGCTCCAGCTTTACAAGTATTTGGATGTGGTCAAGGAGAGGGCTCTCTATCACGATACTGACAGTGTGGCCTACATCAGCCGGCCTGGAGAGCAACTGAGTTGCACACTTGCAACTGTTAAAATGACAATTGCTCCCTTTAAAGTGTGAAAGGTTGAAGCACTTTAACAGTGTAGGGGTAGGAGGTCTGTTCCCGTCACCGACTCCCGGAGACTGCCCGGAGGAGGTGGAGACACTACCACCGCACCGACACTCAGGGTTCTTCCGTGCTGTGACAGAGTTTAGGGCAGGCCCGTGTGCCCGTTAACTGATCTGGGTAGAACACCAACGACTTTTTTCAGGCACGAAGTAGCGTTACTTAAATATTAATTTTATTTAAAAATTCTTTTCTTAGTAATAAAAACGCTTTTTAATTGTTTTTATTTTTTATTCAATAACTATTTATTTAAAATTAATAAAATAAATTTATAACAAGGGGGGTAAACTCTAGAAGGGGTAAACTCCAGGAATCGCTGTTAAATGATTTATTTCATTTATTATTTTTATATTTAAAATAAATTATTGAAAACGGGGGGAGGGGGGGGGGTAAACTCCAGAAGGGGTAACGTCTAGACATTCCCCGATCCTTGTTCATACTTTTACTTTTCGGTAGCCGTGCTTTGAAATGGAAGTTTAGCTCACTAATTACTTCTCTCTTTCATAATTTCAGAACTCGAATGAGGCTCAGTGAAGAGAAGAAATATGATTCAGAGACTAAGCATCTCATCTCCTAGCTGTAATGGATGAAATCACCAATTCCCCTGGAGGTACTGTAATTCTTGGTGAAGAAGGAATTGATGAAGACGCAGATAATGAGAACCAAGAGGACAAAAAGATTCTTTTCATCTTCTTCCAAACCGCTGAAATGGCGAGAAATTTCCAAGATTATCCCGAAGTTGTGGGCATGGACACAAATTATTGTGTTAACAGAAACAATATGCCTCTGGTAGTATTCCGGGTTACTGACAGATATGGGCAGGGAAAGCCTGCTGGATATTGCTTGGTTTCAAGTGAGAAGCTAGACATAATGCGAAAGTCTGTTACAGCTTTTATTGAGGCCTGCTCTGATGCCATTCACAATGTTCAAACAATCATGGTTGATGAAGACTACAATGAAATCACTGTTATAAAGGAGCTGATGCCATGGGTGCATATCCATCTTTGCAGTGTACATGTCCTTGAGACTTTCAGGAGAGCCACTAAAGCTGAGCCCAACAGGGACAAACTTAGAGAAATTCTGCAGAACCTGGTCTATGCTCTAACTAAATCAAGATTTGAAGAAATACTTAAAGATCTTGAGACTGAATCTTCAGAAGGATGCAGGATGTGCCTTCAAGGTGGAAAAAAAAATCACTGGAGAGGATTTCAGGAAGGGAGCTGAGGAATGCCCTCCTTCTTACATCCCAGAGGGAATTCTTACTACAGAAGTGTTGAAGACTGGAGGGAAGACACTGGACCAAAAACAACGGTTCAAGCAGGCCAGCAAGCTGTGCTCAGATGCAGCACAGTTGATTGACTACCACGGTGGAACCAGCTACACTAATAAGATGAAGACCGTTGACAAAATTATAAATATGTGGCGTAGTGGTAAAGAGGTGATTATTTTAGAAGCTGAAAATGCAAATGGCGTTATGGTTGCCAACATCACTGATGATATTGGAACCTCGGCCACTACTACTGCTGGTAGGCATCAATTATTATTTTGTAGCTTTTTGGTATGCATGTTATTGAAAACACTAATTGGTAGGTTGTGTTTCAGGTGGTGAAAAAAATCAAGATAATCAAGTCGCCAACCAAGGCTGTGATACTACTAACCACAGAACCCATATGTCTGAAAATTCACCCACCACTACTGGTTGTTACAAATTATTTTTGTTCACACTTTGTGGTTTGTATGTTATTAAAAAACTTTTATGGTGTTGTGTGTTTTAGGTCCTGAAAATCAAGATACCTTTATTGGTATTGGTGAAAATCAAGAAAATCAAATCACCAACCAAGACTGTGATACCACTAACCACAAGGCCCAGATCTCTAGTAATTGTTTTTCCACCAGTAAAATTTAGATTTTGTGTATTATGATATGCGTGTTGATAATAACTATCTCCATATCTCTGTAACAGGATCGCAAACGAAGTATAAACCCTTGTCTATTAAAAGGTGGAAAACCCTGTCGGTGCCTGAAGGTATGAAAATGAGAGGTAGACCGAAGGGCACTGTGCTAACAAAGATTGGTCTGAAGAGGAAGCAGAAAGAGAAAGGTACATATAACTACTCACACTAACCACAGAATGGTGGTGAACAGTCGATAGTGATTTGCCTTTATCGTTCCGTCAGTTAAAATTTATTTTGTTTCTGTTTATAGTTCCTTGTCATGTGTGCAATGAGTTGGGTTGGTGGACGGAGACAGAACTGAGATTAGGTACTGAAGTTGAAATGATGTGTCTGTGCGCTACATGTAAAGGCAAGACCATTTTGTTTTTAATGATAAATCAGTTTTGAAGTGACTATTGGAATTTTGAAAATTTGTCTCATTGAACAGAGCTATTCAAAGGGGAAATGGGAAACAGTGCACAAGGCCTCTCAAGAAATCATTGACATTTCCTCTGGTGATGATGATTAGACCCCAATCCAAGTTCCTCTCAGTGATGTTAAAAGTAAGTGTTCCCCTGTTTTATTTGTAACGTTTTTAGCAGATGATACGAATGTATCAGCCTGCTTGTACTGTCATACAGCGAGCAGCCTGCTGAGAGCAGCGCAGCGAGCAGACAGCAAACACCAGAGCGAGAGTGGCATAATATTATACAGGGGGGAAAATGTCGCGCGGCAGCGGCGGCGGCGGCGGCGCGCTCCGCGCGCGCCCCGACCACGCGACTATTCCACGCCACCTCTCAGGCTGTCGGGCGGCCGGGCCGGTGCCCCCTCCCGCCCCGCGCCTCCCCCTCCTCTCCTAGCCCAGCGCGACGGCGCTCCGCTTCCCTGCGGACTGCAACGCGTACGGACATCTACCATACGTATCATCTGCTTTCTAGTTCCGGGCCTCCGGAACTTTTTGGTCACGGTCGCGTGGTCTGCTTTTTAGCAGATGATACGAAGGTATCAGCCTGCTTGTACTGTCATACAGCGAGCAGTATGCAGAGAGCAGCGCAGCGAGCAGAGAGCAGCTAGTGTGGCATTATATTATATACTAGGTAGATGTACGCCAGACACCGTCTCTCGTAACAGGCTTCGCGATGGATCGCGAAACACTGTTACGCTGCGACGGGCTTGCGTACATCTACCTAGGCCTGCGGCGCTGGCGAGCCTGCATGATTTAAGATTTACTCGATTTAGCCAGGGGGCTGCCGCCTCCTGGACCCCCGCTTTTTTTTTATTACGAGCCTGCATGGTTTAAGATTTACTCATTTAAGCCAGGGGGGGGACCCCCGCTTTTCTTTATTAGGAGCCTGCATGATTTGAGATTTACTCATTTAAGCCAGGGGGCTGCCGCCCCCTGGACCCCCGCTTTTCTTTATTTAAAGTAGGCCAGGGGGCTGCCGCCCCCTGGACCCCCGCTCGCCTCTTTTCATTATGTATCCAATTTTCCAATTTTTACGCGAAGGGCCCGAGCTCCAAAACCCTTCTCCGCAGAGCCAAACAGACAAAATTTTTGCCCCAAGGATCGCATCTCGACAGATTACCCTGAAAACGACACCCAACATGTTTTTTGACGACTTTTTGTCCACATTTACCGCTGTAGCGGCTAAACAGTAAGAGATAGAGCAAAACGGTCGAAATTTTCGCCCATAGGGTCGCAACTCGCCGAGATACCCCATAGGACACCATAAAATTTTGTAATATTTAAAATCTAACTTTTAAAAAAATTATAAATCAATTTTTAGCAGGGTTAATTTTTGAGCTAGAGTGTTCATATTTGAACTCGTCCGAGCTTTTTAGGCCAAGAAGCTACAGTAAAAATTTCAGGTCGATATCTTGACTCGTTCTCGAGTTATCGTGCGAACAGACACACAGACACACAGACAGACAGACAGACAGACAGACAGACAGACGGACATTGAACTTTTTTAGCACTCCAGTGGCGTAATAGGCTTCGCTATCGCTCAGCCAACAAGGGGGGAAATTTCGCATTGCGCGCGCCGCGAGCCGCGCGCCCCGCCACTCTACGCCACCTCTCGGGACGCTGGGCCGCCGGGCGGCCGGGCCGGTGCCCCCTCCCGCCCCGCGCCCCGCGCCTCCCCCCTCCTAGCCCAGCGCGACAGCGCTCCGCTTCCCTGCAGCCTGCGACGCGTAGGGACATCTACCATACGTATCATCTGCTTTCAAGTTCCGGCGCTCCGGAACTTTTTGGTCACGGTCGCGTGGTATGTTTTTTTTTATACTATTTCTTTGCATAGTAACACTTAACAGTTATGTCTTGAGAAAGAGTACTTTGCAAACCACTGTAACGTAGTGACCAGGTTCATTTCTGACTGTAGAATAGACTCAGTAAAACCAATGTCATGTTTTTAAGGACCATGATGCACTCAGTAGAAATACTATTGCAGTTTTTTCCACTTTGTTACATTCTTTTTGGAAAATTGTAGTTTCAAGTTGGGGGCCTAATGTAAGAAAACATTTACTTGGAACCAATTTTTTTTTCGGCCTGAATTAATTATTTACTTCAGTATAAACAATTTTCTAGAACAATCAAGTTCAGATCATGAAAACAACGGAAAGAAATTTAACTTTTAAAAATTAACCTGGTTGGGTTGCTATGACAACAGCCTCTTATTACTGCTTTACTTGAAGCAGGATTTTCTTAATATTTATTCTTTGTTACATTTGTTGATGAATATTCAAAAGTTAGGTTGCTAAGGGAGTATTGAAGAGTCATGTTGTTTTTAATATAGGTATCCAAAGTTATCATAGGTATGCTCAAGTATTGCATTCCACCTAAAGCTTTACGTGTTCCAAATAAGTATTGATCTTAAAGCAAGATAATACTTCACAGCATTGCAACTGGGTTTATCATGGCCTTTTAAAATCACTGGTGCCTTGCTTTTGCTTTTGTCACAAAAGTCCCCTTGATTCCATTGATTTTGGATTAACACCTAAATCTTTATGTCTTCTAGTGGAAATTCCATCTGATTTTGATTCCATGAATGGCGAGGAACAGTCTTTGAATGCTGATACACTTTTTACAAATGATGATGAACAGTCCTTGAATGGTGATGCACATTCTACAAATGGTAATGAACAGTCGACGAATGATTATGAGCAGTCCTTGAATGGTGATGCACGTTCTACAAATGGTGATGAACAGTCTGTGAATGGTGATGGTACATTCTACAAATGGTGATGACCAGTCCTTGAATAGTGATGAACACTCTACAAATGGTGATGAACAGATGACGAATGATGATGAACAACCCACGTACGTTCAAGAACAGTCCGTGTCTGTGCATGGTGCTGCTCAGTCAAGCCACAGTGATGTGGGATATGTTCCCAGGTGTAAATGTGGTGAACTTGCTGTCAGGTACCTTTTTTTGTTTTATTTATGATTATTTTGTCAATGAAGTTCAACAACTAAATTAATTATATTTTCCAGATCTAAGTGCCACAAACAAGGACCAAACCATGGGAGAGAGATGTTTAGGAGTCCTGCTTCATGCCCAAAGGGAATCTTCCGTTGGGTTGACACATTGTATAATGTCAGTGTTGTTGCAAAACAACCACCTGTAGTGAGAAGTGTTGAGAGTAGAATTCTCTATTAAACACTACCTCCAACCTCTTTTAAAAGTCCTGTCAAAACCCTTGCTAAATCCCCTGCTAAAACCTCTTCTGAATCGCCTGCCAAAACGCCTGCTAAAACGCCTGTCAAAACTCCTGCCCAAACCCCTGCCCTAATCCCTGCCCAAACCCCTGCCCTAATCCCTGCCAAAACTCCTGCCCTTATCCCTTCTAAAACGCCTGCCAAAACTCCTGCCAAAACCCCTGCTAAAACGCCTGTCAAAACTCCTGCCCAAACCCCTGCCCTAATCCCTGCCCAAACCCCTGCTAAAACGCCTGCCCAACCCCCTGCTAAAATGCCTGTTAAGACCCATGTAAAGTCACCATTTAAAAACCCTCTCAAAATCCCTGTTTAAACCCATGGCAAAACTCTTTGTTTTTGTGGAGTTCCAGCAGTGACGTTAGTATACAGTTCTGCTGTTACCCTTTCAATACAGTTTTGAAAAAAATGTTAAATGTTTTGACCTTTTTCCTTTCTTTCTTAGTTTTAATCTTTAGGGGGATTGTGTATTTTGGTGAACACAGAGGAAAGTGTGTGAGAATCTGTGGGAAAGAGCCGGTTTAGTGCAGGTTCACAGAGTATTTTGAAGAGCAAGGTAATTTTTATTTACTTCACTGTGGAGTCTGGAATGTTTCAATTCAATTCGCAATAGTACGTCTACTTGTTTCTGTTATCATAGCTGCTTCGGACAAGCAAGTGATACCTACCGAGGAGAGGAGACAAAATGTCACAGTGAGAAGGAAAATAGGTAAGGCAACCACATTTTCTGTTTTCCTTGTGCGAATCAGAATTTATTTCTTTTCTTCAACACAGCAGTCACAATTTAAAATTATATATTTGACAATTGTGTTGGCCTTGTATACATGTATCCCTCTTCACTGAATTCTTCAGTGGAAGTTTATCATGTCCAAGGCTCACTATTTTTAAATTTGATAAAAAGTCTTTCAATTTTTTTAGGTTCTTAGAATCCTTTGTTTTGAAAGGATAAGCATCAGTCCTTCTCAGGACTCATCAGTCCTTCTCAGGACTCCTACTGTTCTTTTAAGAACAAAACTTCTTAGTTGAAGTGGGTATGTTCTGGGTGAGTTTACCCTGCAACAAAGTAATATGGCATTTCTGTGTGGTACCCTGCTTACATTCACATCTTCAATTCCATTCTATTTTTGGTGAAAGGCAACACAGATGTACAGTATGTACATTTTGTGTCTTGAACCCTTCCCTCTCAAACAAAGAATGTGCTTGTCAACAATTAATAAGTGCTCGGACAATATTGTGAACTTTCCTAAGTTTTCTGGATAGAATTCTCTCGGACATTGTGGAAGTTTTCTTAGGGCTTAAGTTCTTTAGAGAGGGGACAAGTTATTCTATTTAACGAAATCATCTAATGATCTAATAACAATATTTTGATTAACTGGGTTTGCCAAAGTTAATTGTTTAATTCATTGATTAACGTTACTATTTCTTCGTGAGTATTATATTTCATCCTCAATTGACTCCCTTTGGTAGAATTTCACTTTCTCTTTCTGAAAAACTTCGGCTCTGAGGAAAATTCCACGTTGTGCCTGCGAATTCTTTCTAGGAAGGTACCTCAGTAGAAAATATTGTGGGCGCTGTATACTGTTTGTATGAGGTTTCCCACTCTCTTTACTTCTCCACTGGTGGTTTTTCAGTGATTTCTTAAAATTTGTGAAACTAACTTTCTACTTCCTCTTACAAATTTACTTTTGCATTTTCTAACAATCTTAAGAACGTGTGGTATTTTGTGAGAAGCTATTCATTGTTATCTGAAAGCTTGTAGGAAGAACAAACAAAAATTTGAATTTGATACAAACATTCTATTCCTGCAGTTGTTGATGAACAAGAAAAGAGTCAGGGAGAAAGTAAGCGGCCCAAACGTGAAATAAAGATGCCTGTCCGCATAAGAACGTCTTACACGTTTGAAACACCACCATAAATGCTGATGCTAGTATATGTTACTATAAAAATATTAATTTTTATCCATTTATGTTCTTTCAGAGTTAGTTGTTTTTATTTTGCATGACTTTTTGAATGTTTAGCAGCAATACTGCTGTTCTCTTTTTAGCTGAATTTGTTTCATTCACAATTTAATCTGAAGTTGGTCAATCATATCAGAAAGAACCTGTGACAATTTTATTGTTTTCACGCTGATATTTATTATTTGCTCTATTAAAATAAAATGTGTTTTTGAACACTATTTCTTGTTGCCTGTATCTTTTACAAAACAATTTTGAACCCAATTTTACATGAAATCAACTCACATTAAAATTAGAAGTAATCAAGTGGAGCTTCAAACAAACAATTATTTGACAGAATTAATTGTGATGCAGGCACACTCACAATACACGGTAAAAACGGTTTTTGAGTTTTTGAAGGTAAAAAGAAAATTTTGAGGAGCACCCGTACTTTGAGGAAAAGTCCTAAGATTTTGAGGAAGTCTCTTCAAAATTAAAGGAAAAATTCCTCATTTTTTGAGGAGACTTCCTCAAAATCTGACGAATTTTCCTTAAAATAGGGGTGCTCCTCAAAACTTTCCTTTTTCCCTCAAAAAATCAGACATCGTTTTTACCGTGTACACCTCCGGCCATGCTCCGGCTAACGCGCGAATGAGAACAGCGAGGCTCCCAGGAGGAGCACAACGCGCGTTCGCGCGCACACACGACGCACAAAAGCTCTCTTGAATCTGTAAGGTGATTCCGCACACTGATTTCGTCGCTCCTTCCTTGTTGCACTCATTGGGCACGGCCATAAGGAGCAGGAGAGAGGGAGCTACAATACGGTGTTCGGAATCGCCTTGCAGTCCTGGCCCAAGGCTGCGGCTGGTGCAGCTCCGGGGGCTGAGGAATGGGCTACGGAATGCGCTCAGCTCCCCAGCTGCTGTTTCCGCCTGGGGCGCGCCTGCAGGCCGCCATGGCGGCCACCTTCCGAGCCCTCCCGAGCCGGGCACTCGTCCACCCCATCCCTTCCCTCTTGGTGGAAGCTAGGGGGCTCACTGGCTCGGGCTGGGCCCCAGGATGTCGTCGGCTAAGTCCTCCAGTCGGCCGCCGACCCCGAGGTGCAGCTACAGGGCGTCGCACGGGCAACGCGCCGGGCGCGTTCGCCGAGTCCATGGCGCACTCCAGGCGGCACACGTAGTCGATCCTGGAGCTGCCGCGGGCGCGGGGCTCGAGGCTCGACGTTGACGTTGTTTTCGTCGGTCTCCTTCCCGGCGCTCTCGCCACTCGCGAAGGACAGGGGCGACACGCTACCTGCGACGCGGGCGCCAAGGCTGGCCGTGCCGTCGGCCACGTCGTCGTCGGTGGGGACGAGGGCGTGGGCATGGGTGCTGGGTCTGCTTTCGCCGCGGCCGTCGCCTTCTTCTGCGCTGTCGCTGGGATCGTTCTCGAACACGAGTGGCTCGCTGGGGGCTGCCTCCGGGCTCTCGCTCTCCCCGCTGCGCACCACAGTGAAGTCAACCTCCGTCCACTCCACCGTGGTCCACTCCATTGGTGCGTCTTGGGCTTGGAGTTGAGCGCTCCTGATATCTTCACAACACAGTTGGGCCGATGCAGCTCGCCCCTCCTCCCGCTAAGGTTGGTTGGAGGTGGCCGTCAAAACGGGATGGACTCCCTGCGTGCCCTCCAGTAGCTCTTTCTTGCCCCCTTTGAGAAACCAGCCGGCCACCGATGCCCTCCTCGGACCGGGCGGTGCACTCTCTGGGGAAGCGGTGAAGCGGGCAGGCAGGCAGCTGCCCGGCCAGGCGTGCGCGTAGCGATGGTGGTGGCGATGCCGCGAGAGAAACCAGGAGAGTCCGGGAGACAACCAGGATGGGCCCGGGATGACGTCCCTGTTTGTAGCTACACAGTTGTAGCTACAACAGTGGCGGCTCCAGCCCACGCCCGGGCTGGTGCGTGTCCGCGAGTGGTGCGCCGCCGGCGCGGCTCCGCCCCCGCATTTTACCCTGTGGATAGAGGTAGCGACTTTATGCTTTGGCATAAAAGCATAAAAAACTAAACAGTGTCCTAGAACAATATGACTTATATATTCGACATCCTTGACACCTGTAGGTTCGAGATTCAATGAGCATCGAATCGCATAATTTGCCCTTAACGGCAGCATACTGGGCAAAAAGCATTATGCCGCATAATTAGCCATTTTATGGCATTTCCTGTGCGTATTTTGTACGTATTTTGCCTATTACGGAGTCGTTTTCCGATTGTTTTAGCCTCCAACATTCGAATTCTCGCGCGCGTTGCATTTGTTCTAGCTGGAAAAGGGGGGGGGGGGGTCGCCCGCTAGTGGTCGCCACCGCTCTGCGCTGCGCTGGCGGGTTTTGGAACGGCCCCGACACCGCCTGCCCGTGTCCATGTGTCCATTGAGGTTAGGTTGCCGAGAGCCATTCATTTTCATTTATAACTGTGATGTAGTGCCTGTTTATTGTGAGAATTGTGTGGTAAAGGGAGCATCAACATGGGAAAAACTAAAGTGACCACGGCATACGACCGTGCTGCTGCCTTCAAGAGTGATGGACTGTATGTCTCTGACGAGAGAGGCAAAATAACTATGTGTTCTTATTGCAATTGCTTGGTTAACTGGGAGAAGCTAAGTGTGATTAAGAATCACTTTAAATCAGATAGACACAAAGAATCACGCCGGATCAAAGAGGCTGCGAATGAAAAGCTCAAACAGCCATCGATAACAGCGTCGATCAAAACTGCTGCTGAACTTCAAAACCATAAAGATGAGTTAAACCGGTCCCTCGTAGAGGCCTGTTTGAAAGCCAACATTCCTCTACATAAACTATCTAGTCCTGCTTTTCGGAAATGGTTAGTCGAGAATGTGAAAGGTAAGTCATGAAACCATATTTTTTTTTAAACCTTAAAATAGTTTTGCATACCCTGTCATTGTGTATTTGACTGATAATGTATTACTCTGTTGTGACATAACATTAGGATCTGACATTTGTTTTAAAGTAACATTTCGCCAATTATTTTACAGGTGGAGGCGATATTGTCAGTAGCTATTGGATGAGAGAGAAATATTTGCCTGAAATTAAAGCTGCATATGACGCTGACATAAAGACCATGCTGAAAGAGAAGGATATTATTGTGATGTGTGATGAGTCAACAAACAGAAAGGGGGAGGCTGTTTTCATCACATGTTTTAAAATTCTTCCTACAATAACGAATTCTAGTCCTCTTCTTGTCATTGCATCTGTGGATGTCCTAACTGCTTGTAATGGTGACACCACTTCAAAATCCATCATAAAAGTAAGCCAATATAAATTATCAATTATAATTGAATTAAATAACTTTTGTTTGAATTTTTTTAAAAATTCTCATAACCCTTCCCTTACTTCCAGGCTCTTAATAAGTTTGATGTGTTATACGAAAATGTTGTGGGTGTCTCATCTGACAGTGCTGCTTATATGAATAAGTGTGTGAAACTCCTGAAAGAACTCACTAACCCCAATCTGATCCATATCCAGTGCTGGGATCATAAACTGGACAAGGTATCAAAGGTTTTCAGCAAAAGACTACCTAGAATAAATGAGTGTGTGAAGAATTGCAAAAAACTATTTAAAAATACTAGAAAAAGGAGACACAATTACAAGAAATTTCTCAAAGATAAATATAAATTTTCTCAAGCCAAGTCTGCTACTTTGTTCCCACTACCAGTCATGTCTAGGTGGGGATCTTGGAAAAATTCTGTAGTGTATCTAAGTGAGTATGTAGATGACGTGACTGAGTATGCCAAAACCTTAGGAGATGAAGTAGAGTCTGTTCAGTATTTTAACAGTCTAAGTCAGTTAGATGTCCAGATACTCACAGCTGAGGCTACGTTTGTTAAAGATTATTGTGGCCCTGTTGACAATGTGATTTTGTTACTTGAGGGATCAAAATACCCAACTGCCCACAGACTGTATCCCCAGGTAAATGAACTTCTGAAACATTTTGAGGTGGTGCAAAATGCCACTGATGTGAAAGCTGTTGTTCCTACTGATACTTAAAAGGCACTAGAAGGCATTGCTAGTAATTCAAAAGCTGATTATGTCATGAAACGATTCAAAATTGCTGCTGATAAATGCCATAAATTTCTCAAAAATCATCTTGAGAATGACCCTGCTAAAATATTTTTGAAGGCCTGTGAAGCTTTGTTTTCACCAACAAAAATGTTAGCTCTCAAATCAGTGGAAGTGTCTGAAGCCACAAAAATCATAACTAAACATTTGAAAAAATTGCCATTTTTGAATATTCCAGAGTCAAATTTTGTAGTGCTTTACTTAGTTTTACTTGACAATGTGTGTGATGCTCTAAAGAAAACAATTAAGAAGGACAAAGATTACTGTGTTGTGCATGACATGATTTTAAGTATGAGGGCCACTCACCCTTCCTTTGCAGAAGTCTGTCTGAAAAGTATCTTTTTCACAACATCTAACACAGATGTTGAAAGGGCCTTTTCTGGTTATAATGACATTGTCTGTCCTAGGCGGTGCAGACTGTTAGAAGGCAATGCTGAGATAATGGTTTGCCTGTATCTTTGTGATGATTTGGAGATTGATCGTGATGGTGGTACGACTAGACACGGTGAGAGCACTACTGCTGCTGAGAATGAGAATGATAATCCAGATGATCCTGATCCTGTTCTGATATAATGACTAATGTGTCCTAGTCCTAGGTATGTGATGTGTGATTTTCTTTTGACTGCTGACTTGTAAAGGTCATCAAAACCAGTATTTTTCTATTATATAATTTATAATAATTGTTCTTTTATGATTAACAATGTTATGTTTGTACTTTATGTTATATGCTCAACATATTCACATTAAGTAAAGTTCTTTTCAGTTCTATTGAAGTCCTTTTCTATTTTTTTTTAAGAAAAATAACCACCCCGTGCCTTTATCTTTTGTCTATCTTGTACGTTTGCGCACCAAAAAACGTCAAAATATTTAATTTGGTGTTTTAAAAATCGCATAATACGCGCATAATACTGTTTTTAGCGCATAATACGCGCATAATACGCGCATAATACACTGTTTTTAGCGCACAATACGCCAAAACACGTCCAAATGCTTAAATTTGGCTTTTAATAGATCGCATAATACGCGCATAAAACTCTGTTTTTAGAGCATAATAAGAGCATATGAAAGGGAAATTTTCTGGCATAATTTGTAGTTTTAAAACGCATAAAGTTGCTATCCCTACCTGTGGAGACCGCGACATGCCACGTCCCAGCTCCCAGCTCAGGCCTTCCCCGCCGACGTGAACACGCGTATAACGGGGACTCAGCACCGAACTCTGCGCCCCCAGGAGGGTCATTAGGGAGCTCCCCACGAAAGTCTCGAAAGGTCAACTTCCGGGTCGACTCTCGCTGGTTCCAGTCCAAAATCCCGTATATTGCGTATATATTGATATAGTTTCTAATGTGTCTCGAACTCGAACCATTGAGAGTCGACCCGGAAGTTAGCCGTTCGAGACTATCGCGGGGAGCTCCCTAATGACCCTCCAGCGCGCCACCAACACCAAAGGGATGTTGTGGGTCGGGGCGGATATGAGGTGGGGGGGGGGGGGGGTCAGCTAATTGCGTCGCGAGTGCGCGACCCAATAATCCGAGTAGGGCAGTCAGCAGTCGCGCTTCAACCTTTTTGAACCACCGATTAAATCCTCTCCCGTTATATATCCCTTATTCTTCTTAATAGAGCGATCTGAGAGGTTCAACCTTCCCCTTTTCCCATTTTATCTAACAGAGCTCCACCTCGCCACATCACGCCCTGCCCAGCGTAGATTCCTAGTAACTTTATGCTCCACGCCCTTGCCATCACTGGGGCACGCGGGGAGGGGAGGGGCGGGCGTCGGCGGGGAAGTCTGCGTGGCCGACCACCCGACCCAATGCACCAATGCAGCCAGCAATAAACCTCCAATTACTTTTCGACGTCGAATTTTTTGTTGAATCAAAATCGGCGTCGAACGTGGAAACTACGTCATGTCGACCAATGTCGACATAATTTCGAGTGACTATATCTACCAGTGTCAAGACATGGCAGGTTTGACCACATTCCTCCAATACCCTAAGTACGCGAGCCGGTGACCCACGATTTATCATGATCATTTCTTATGCCCCTGCCATAAAAAGATTTTTGAGAATTTCCGACTGCAAATAACAATATCCTTCATAATCGCCAGTCACGACTGCGGATAGTGTAAATGTCCCTCTTTGCAGTTGCGTCTGCGAATAGTCAAAAGTCGACTACTGACAGTCACGACTGCCAAAAAGGCTCAACTCCTTATTAACAGTCCCAACTGCGAACAGTCTTATGGTGCTAATTTACCGCCACGACTGCGAATAACAGCGGCCCTAAATGTTAGTCATTTGTATCTTTTCTTACATTGGGTAGGTTAGATACATAGATACAAGTTGACGCTTCCATTGATCGGTTAGAATGTTCATCAGACTTTGATGTAGGATTAGTTTGAACATCTTGCATTTCAAGTTTGGCGTCATCAACAATGATGTAGTACGCTTCAGCACTGGAATAAGAACAGAAATGATTATGTTTGTGGTTACAAATATGACGTGGAAGGTTATAGTAACAATTATTTGCTATTATAAGTGATGCTTACTCTGGTTTCAATTCTTGATATTTTTTAGCAGATCGTTATACATTAGTGCAATTTCTCTATGTTGAAAATATGAGTAATCCTTTTGGATTCGTTCAATCTCCAGTTGTTGTTTAGCATATGAATAATAAGAATATTCATTAAAAATAATACCACGTTTCAAATTATAAATTATAAAAGAATATAGCTTGCAGTTGATCTTCAAGTTTTTGGATGTAGTCATTGCATTTTGAACAGGGATGTTGATTAGCCATCTTATTAATGAAATTGTTCTATTGATGTATTTGTAATATTTCAAACAATATATAGATGTTATAGTACAAATTCCCTCAAGGATATATTGTCGAAATCTTCAGAAGAATGTAATTGAAATCCTGAGAAGGTAAAATTGGTTTGGTTAGTTAGAGCACTATTAGACAAATCATCTGAGATGAAGTATATTGGTTCCGAAACGGTTTTTAAGGATTATATGATAAAGATGAACTGAGAAATGAAATAGTTTAGTTAAAATGTAGTTCGATTCAATATGAACTCGCCCGTAGGCATAGGTTTGAATGAATGAACCGTACGGGTAGGTTACATTTGAATGTCCATTACGCAAGTTATGACTTAGTACTATAAATTATTTAGTACTAGAAATTATGAATTGTAGCTGAACTTTGATTTTAAGTTTTTAGAGAATCTTTATGTATTTCTCACTGATGGATGTAGAATGTTTCTCAGGCCGGAGTCAGAGGGTATGAACGGAACGCAGTGTGGCCTTGGTGTGTTAGGGCAGGGTCGGACTGGCCCACCGGGACACCGGGCGAAACCCCGGCGGGCCCTCGGGCCCGCCGGGCCCCTCCCGGGCCCGCAGGGCCTGCAGGGCCGGGCTAAAGACTGGGACAGGCTTGGGTTTTAGGCCGGGCCAGAGGCCGGGCGGCGGCCGTGGGCCCCGGCCTGCGATTTTGGGCGGAAAGCATAAAGCACAGCACAAAAAGAAGCAGAAGTAGCGAAGTAGCGAGTGACGTGCGCTAGCGCTCACCGCTACCGCTGCAGCCCTAGAGTGGGCGGCTCGGCGCGCGGCCCTGTCCACTCCCCCCCCCCTCCCTCTCCCTCTGTCTTGCGAACTGCGAGACAAGGCGGACTGACAACCCTGTGCGGGCGCGGGCGGGCCGGCGGGCCGGGGAATAGAGCGACGCTACGCGCATCTGTTTCGATTTTGTTTACTTTGAAGCCAGCTCGCTCGCTTCGCAAGGTAATTTCTTTTGCTTGACTTCGACCCGACAATTAGCAGTTGTACAGGAATTTTAGTGGTTTTATTCTCTGTGTCCAGCATGGGTAACGACACGTCTCAATGGCGCGCGGCCATCGGCTGCTTTAGTTCTGCAATCAAAAGCTGTAGCGTTGACAGAGGTTATGTTGATTGTGATTCGTTCTTCTCCGAGGGCATCGACCCACCGGACATCCGTAAGGCGATAAGTAAGGTAAGCGATTCCCTTTCAACCTTTCTCCTGCGTTGGCTTGGCTCACGACTCACACACGGTGACGTCCGTCAGCGGTAGCCTAGTGGTAGCGATCTGCTTGCACCCGGCCTGGGTCAGTCCAGTCCTGCCGGTGCGGTTTGAGGTTAGGTCGGGCAGGCGCCTTTTTACCTTCTGGTTTTGTTCTCTGAAATTCTGTTTCGCTCGAACCGTAACACAATAAGTAAGGCGTACTGTACTCATAATGAGTTTTTTCCTTGCTTTGCAGCACTTGAGTTATTGCCACTAGTATTTTGCCATCAGACTCGCCCAAGCGGAAAGAATTTTTTAATTCTTTGGTGCAAATATTGCTTGTTATGGCTGGTATCAAACGTAACCCTGGTCCTGACCCAAATTCTCATGAAAAGAAGGGATCCGGAAAAAGTGGTGGTGGAGGTTATAAACATGCATCTGGTGCTCAAAAGCGGAAAAAGGCGGATGCTGAGTCTCGTAATCTTGTTGCCTCTGATCCGAAGCAACTGAGAGTAAGCTTTTCTCGGAGTGCCAGTCCACATTATTCTCGCAGTAGTACACCAGATTCAGTTATTGTTTCACCCCCACCACCGCAATCACCGTCCTCGTCAATGTCGCCGCCGCCGCCCCCCTCGCCGTCACCGTCACTCTCCCTGTC
The DNA here is from genome assembly GCA_029379305.1 of Frankliniella fusca. NCBI lineage: Eukaryota > Metazoa > Arthropoda > Insecta > Thysanoptera > Thripidae > Frankliniella > Frankliniella fusca. Next base: position 1,564,666 of record JAHWGI010001401.1, on the reverse strand, counting down.
ACCGACTATGTCAACTGATATTGAAACTATAGATGATGACGATGAAGATACTGTGCCCGGCACTGGAACTAACGTAACTGTTACTGCTTTAGCTGAGAGTTACATTGCCCCTCTCGCCGAAACATCCACCGCTGCTGCTGAAGTTGATGTTATTGCGGAGAAGTCTGAGCATGCCATAGACCCTTTTCTGTTTTTTAGTGACACATCTCCTCTTAATGCTGCTCAAAAATCTCAAATGATCAATATTCACCCAATTCAACCGACTTCTCACCCAGGCTTGGGATCAAAACTTGATCTTCCCTTTGACGCAGATAGAGTTTACGTCCGTGAGAACGGTGCTAGACGACAGTGGTTATCTTACTCTGTCAAAAGAAAAAAATTATTTTGCTGGGTATGTCGTGCGTTCATGCTGCGACCAGGAACCTCCTTCGTTAATGGCGGATGGGGCGATGCCTCGAAGTGGAGTTCTCGGCGTGTGTACGAGAGAGTGCATGATCACGAAAACAGCAGTGATCATGTGAGTGCTGTCACTTCATTTTTCCAGTTTTCTGGAAATAGTGCAGTTAATGCATTACTTGATTCAGAACAAGAAGATCTTCGAAAGAGACAAGTTACAGAGAGAAGAGAAATTGTTTTGCGCATTATAAACATAGTTATTCACCTTGCAAAGCAAAACATCGGTTTTCGAGGTAGCAAAAATCATGAAGCTGCTTACACACTTTCTTCAGCATGTAACCACGGGAACTTTCTTGAAGAGATCAAGAGCAGGGGTCCGTAACTTAGCATACCTTTTAACAAAACAAATATTTGGGAGTAACAAAAAATATTGTAGTAGATAAATGTTTAATCCATAACAAAATGATTTTTGTTATGAAGATAACTTCTACATAATAACAAAACATTTCTCGAAGACGAAAATAACTGGTAATGGCATATAAAATGTTAAACGTTAATGTTACATAACTTATTCAACTCGCCAAGAAATTATAATAATAATAAATGTTAAAGCTATCATCCCGAAAGTACACTTCAGCGCCGGCTACAGAAAAAAATACTCGCCACAGAAAACGGTGCTCGAAAGTCTCAACATCGAGACGCCGGCCGTAAGTCGCGACTCGCGACGGCGGGCTCACCGAGGTGGTTTCTGACTGGCCAACGCAGGCCAAGATCGAGACCGCCACCGCCAACTGTCCGGCTCTGCACCAGCCGGTCAGCGCAGCACGGCAGGCGACAGGCGACCTGGCTCCTGGCTGCGCCGCCGGTGGTGACGGCTCGCGCGCCCGTTGGCCTCGGCCGGCAGCGCCAAGTGTACGGCTGTGCACCAGCCGGTCAGCGCAGCAAGGCAGGTGACAGTCGACCTGGCTGCGCCGCCGGTGGTGACGGCTCGCGCGCCCGTGCTCGCCAAGACCCTGGTCAAGCTTGAGGCCGCGGTGGCCTCGGCCGGCAGCGCCAAGTGTACGGCTGTGCACCAGCCGGTCAGCGCAGCACGGCAGGCGACAGGCGACCTGGCTGCGCCGCCGGTGGTGACTAGAGATGGCCAATCGAACGAAAACTATCGATATTTGATAAATCGATATCAAAAGTTTTCGATGTATCAAATATCGAAATATCGTGCAAAAAGTATCGATATTTTAAAATATCGATTAAAATATCGTTATATGTGAGGCGGCACATAGAAATGGGGAAAAAATTGCTAACAGCGGCAGATTTAGAGGAAAAAATATATAAAGGGTCGCTTAAATCAAAAATTTCAGCTTCTCAGGTGGTAAAGCAACAGAAACTTTAATTAATCCCCACAGTGCTGCCAGCTAGCGAGGAAAGTTGTAGGCTGCTCCAGGAGCCGAGCCACCGAGCGCCCGAGCCCGAGCCGAGTGGCCGAGTCAGTTGTCGTCAGTCGACTTTTGGCTTCGGTTCGGCTTAGTCACACATCACAAGCAGCCTCAAGGCGGCCTGTGCATTTAACATTATAGGATTTCCATGTCATTTTTTTCAAATTTTCCCTCCGGCTGATATATCGGAAAATGTGTATCGATATATCTAGAAATCGAAAACTCAAATATCGATGGTAAAATATCGATACATCGGAGCCAACATATCGATATTTTGAAATATCGATGTTACATCGGCCATCTCTAGTGGTGACGGCTCACGCGCCCGTGCTCGCCAAGACCCTGGTCAAGCTTGAGGCCGCGGTGGCCTCGGCCGGCAGCGCCAAGTACACGGCTGTGCACCAGCCGGTCAGCGCAGCACGGCAGGCGACAGGCGACCTGGCTGCGCCGCCGGTGGTGACGGCTCGCGCGCCCGTGCTCGCCAAGACCCTGGTCAAGCTTGAGGCCGCGGTGGCCTCGGCCGGCAGCGCCAAGTGTACGGCTGTGCACCAGCCGGTCAGCGCAGCACGGCAGGCGACAGGCGACCTGGCTGCGCCGCCGGTGGTGACGGCCCGCGCGCCCGTGCTCGCCAAGACCCTGGTCAAGCTTGAGGCCGCGGTGGCCTCGGCCGGCAGCGCCAAGTGTACGGCTGTGCACCAGCCGGTCAGCGCAGCACGGCAGGCGACAGTCGACCTGGCTGTTCCGCCGGTGGTGACGGCTCGCGCGCCCGGGCACGCCAAGAGCTTGGTCATGCTGTGGTGACTTGTCTGGTACAAGGGCCGACATGCCGCCAGAACGACAAGTCCACCAATTCATTTCAATTTTGAATTTTATAGAAATTCATTTTTTTTTTCTTTTTGCATTACATTCCATACCTATACTAATGAGAAATTCGGATTTCGGATTGTGTTGCCTAGCGATGACCCGCAGTCTCTTGTCCCAGCCCAGCCCCGCCAATAAACATTAAACGTAAACAAGTTTGGTTGATGGTGCGTGCAATATTTGTTTGGTGGAATGCATTTCTGAGACCGACCTTAAATTATGGTTTTATTTTGTCGAAGGACTATTGTGATAAATTGATGCAAAGTATCGTGATGCTTGATTTACTACATAACTACATGGAAAAGGTAAGGTTTATTGAAAGCTACAAGCTAACCTACAAAATGTAGGTTGTGGTTTGAGGAATGAACATTTCATGAGTAACAAAATAATTTCTTATAATATTTATAAGTTAGCAAAAAATATTTTTTTTTGCTGTTTTTTGAATGGTAAATCAATAACACAACACATTTTAATTTACAGGTGAAGCTTACTTTAACAGTTCAAGCACTAGTTGCCTTGTGAGATCCTTGTTTGCATGTAAAAGTATTACATTGTCAACATTGTCACCAGATAAATTAAACCTCTGAGGGCGCAAAATGAATCTTAATGAAGAAAACAGGCGTTCTACCGTTACTTGAGTGGCAGGTATTACCAAAACAATCATAGCCAGATCATAGAGTTCTGGGGAAACAGCTTTTCTGCCCTGCCAGTATTTCATGATGTCAGCTGAAGGCGGAAGAGGGTCAGTCACTCTGTCGTATTCATCCAGAAGTGCTCTAATCTTAGCTCTCCCACTTTGATTTCCTTGTCCTTCTTTCAGTATTTGCCGGTCCCTGTTACGCTGCTCCAGCAATTTGTTAAATCCACTATCGTCAGTATCATCATCACTGTCATCAGCTGAGAAGTTAATCTGCTCCTCAACTTCTAAGTCTGAATCGACATTGTCTTCAGTGTCAAGAAGGCCCCTGATAACCTGCAGTCGCTGCCACAGATCCATCAGGTATGCTTTTCCATCCATAACTTGCTCGGCTGTCAGCAGAGAAAAGTACCTCGGGTCCATCAACAGTGCTGCATTAAATGCAGGGTAGTTGAAGAGTGGGGAAAGTCTCTCTTCTCCACGACGGCCCCTCTCCTTGTAGTGGACTGACTTGCTCCGCTCATTCATGGCATCTACGAGGCGCTTTGCCAGATCAGAATTCCTCTTTTGCAACGTCATGGTAAGTTGTGTCCAAATCTTGTAAAACTCTCCTAATGTTAAATTTTGTGCCTGTAGTTTAATTGTAGCCTTGCGAGCAGGTCGGAGGTCTTCTAGGAGCTCTTCCACAGCTGACCACTGAGTTCCTGTGAGAGAGTTCTCAGCTTTCTCTTTGGCACTATTAAAAGTGAATTTTCTATCCAGAAAATTACGGAGCTTAAACACACTTGCTACCATGTCATAGGTGGACCCCCACCTGGCGACACAATCTAAGGAGGGCAGAGGCAGGTTTTCTTCTTTAATTTGAAGAACATTTGAGGGATTTCTTAGAAAGTTGGCTAATTTTCTTACAGCGATGAGGAGTGGTTTGAGAGATTCAGACCCCACCCTGGGCTTCACCGCATCTTCAACAGCAAGCTGAAGGGTGTGGGCTGCACATCGGACGCTTTGGATGGAGAACTCACCCTGTATCAGCTGGATATCTTCAGGTAAGTCATAATCTATATCATAATCAAACTCTAAGTTTTCTTCATTAAGAAGCTTGCCAGCTAATATATAATTTGCTCCACTATCAGTGGTGAATGAAACAATGCTCTTGATGCACTGTTAAAAGAATTGGTATTAAAATTCACATCGATGGATATGACGCAATTTTCTTATCCACGATGTGAAATTTCACATCACTTCGAATATGACTTTTCACATCCTAGTGATGTGAAAATTCACATCCACGTTTTGAAATTTCACATCAGTAACTATGTGAAATTTAATATTGCAAATTGCGAATTAGAAAACGAATTTTCCAGCTTTCTTGTTAGTGCTTGCTCTCGTTTCCTCCCTCGACCGCTCACTTGCACTCTCTTTCAACCCTTTACGTACATTTTACGAGACATTACCTTACCGTTGAAATATCTTACCGGAGAGGGAGTTGAACCTCGGACCTTTGCACTGGCGACCAGTCGCGCTAACCACCAGACTACTGGAACGCGGTGGAGGGATTGCTGTAGCTTACGCGGGTCATCCCACGACCGCACAGGCCAAGCTCAGGGCTTTCCCACCAGTTGTTTTAAGGGAGGGTTGTCATTGGACTCCCCAGACAGTAAATTTCTAACTGAGGATTTTAATCAAAGGTATTTCTCGCTCCGGTCGTGAATATAATCAAGGAAAAATCTGAATAAGAACTAATCTTCAACAGGACGGTAGCCCCGGGGACAAAACAGCGAAGTGATAATTTACAACGGCGGCGAGGGACATAAATATTAATATGTATGAATTTTCACAACGGATGTGAAATTTAACACACAAATGTAGATTTTCAAATAGTGATTTGACGATGTGAAAATTCAAATCAGTTTGTGAAGGTGTCACATCAAATGTGATGTGAATTTTCATAACCGATATGAATGTTCACAACGGATGTGAAATTCAACACACAAATGTAGATTTTCAAATCCTGATTTGACGATGTGAAAATTCACATCAGTTTGTGAAGGTGTCACATCAAATGTGATGTGAACTTTCATATTATTTTTAACAGTGTGGGAATGTCAAATTTCTTACATACCATGCTGATTATATGTTTCAGATTGGCTGCTGTGCTAGAAACAAACAGCTCCTCAACTGCTAATGTGCGCACAACCTTCTCCCCATTCAGTTCATATTGCACATTGATGCCTATGAAATGTCTCTGGTTTCTAGAGCACCCATCAACTGCCATAGAGCACATTTTCCCCTTCAGTTCTTCTGAAATTTTCTTGCGCATTTTCTCTGCAAACTCTGGAATTATAGCAGGAATGGTGTTTGAGGAGATGGTGACCCTGTGGGATAAAGGTAAAGATATGTGTTTATCATACTTTCACTTCCCTCTTAAATAATTTTGAGTTTTATCTTATTAGATTAACAGGCCATTTTGGGCAAGGTCACCGATTTTTGCTGGGTAGAGAGGCTTTATGGAAAAGGACCTTGTAGGGCTATGTAGCTAAAACGATTACTGAGATAGAAATTTGTAGAGTGTCAAAGTAAATCTAATAGATAAAAATGTTGGATAGATATTAACTGTTGTCTTTACACTTAGGTAAAATATAAGTACATCACTGAAGGGTGTCTCTTCTTTTTTTAATCAGTTTTATTATTTGTTAAGTTTTTTTTGGCCTTACTTTTGTGAAAATGGACAATCTGAAGGTAGATTTTTTGAAATTTCCTGAACCTAAAAGGAAGTTCAGAATGGACATAATACTTGAATTTCTTAGTCTTGACATCTTACATACAAATGTTAAGTGTTTCTCTATTTCTCTATTTTGTTTCCCATAATGTCCTTAAACACCTGTGACAATTTATAGCTAATGTGCTGCTAAATCAGAAAAACCATAAGGGAGATTTTTATATCAATTTTTACCGAAGCAATATTGTGCGCAAGCTTCTGAAATAGAGAAACACTTCCCTTTGTATGTAAGATGTCAAGACTAAGAAAGTCAAGTATTATGTCTATTCTGGAGTTTCTTTTAGGTTCAGAAAAATGTGGAGAGACAAAAGCTACCTTCACATCGTTCATTTTCATAAAAAAAAAAAGGCCAGAAAAAATAAAATCTCCATTAATAACAAAACTGATTTAAAAATATAGGAGGATTTTTTTTTAAATTGTCTCAGATTGTTTCCAAATTTGATTTTTAGCGTTCTTGGTCCTGTACATTCTCTAATTTTTATGAGAAGGTTATATTCAAATAATTTTTAAGTCAAGTTAATACTACTCGGTCAACACAAATGTGTATGTTGTACACTAAAGTATACATGCCATGTAGTATACTTTAATAAATATATACATGGCCATGTGCACTGTAATAAATGTATCTGTGGAACACCAGCAAAAATTTTTGACCTTACCAAACATCACTCTTTGACCTAGAGGAGAGGAAATGACTAGTTTTATTTTTCTTACCTTTCAGCTGCATGCATAGCATTTATCATAGGTTGAATAATATCTTGAAATGCAGCATAGTCAAGGGCCTGAAAGGAGAGCCCATGCTCCGTCACCAGCCTGATGCTGTGGAGCTGGAGAGCGGCTGCTGACATTTGTACCCCATTGAGCACAGCTTGCTTAGCACGTTTAGCAGGTGGTCCTGTCTCTTTCTTCTGCTCTGCCCTAGCTTTCACAACTTCCTCAAATGCTTTCTTGTGGTGGTGCTCTAAATGAGAAAGTAAATTGTGTGTGTGCTTGCCCTGAAAAATAAAATAAAAAATACATTTTAAAAATATTATTTGCTTCTTTAATTTACATATATTGTCAGGAATATTCAGTTGAATTATTCTTTGGTATTTTTTTCCAGAAAATAAAAAAAAGGAGTAATAGGGCATGATATCAAAGTTCAGTGCAATGTAATAATAGCACACAAACACCATTTGTTTATGAGATATTTAATGGGGAATCTTAGTTCAGAGGTTTCATTACTGAAATCAATCTGTCTTTGTGCAACGGAAAGCCTTAATGACAAAACATGTATGAAACTGACGGAGAGGACTGATATTTTGGTGCCTTAAAAATACGTTCAAAGATAGTGTACTCACCGGAATTTTTTTATTGCAGTTTGAATGGAGGCAATGACATTCAAACACTTTGTCTGAAATTTCATGGCAAGAAAAGTGCGCGTGAACTGGATGCAGCTTCTCCCGACACTCTTCATGCCCAATCTCGGGACGGCCACGTCGCCGCTTTCGGGGATTTGACGCCGACGCCTACGTCAAAGACGTGGACGTGGACGCCACCGGTGAAGGTGTCTGTGGAGGCGTCGGTGTCGCCGTCGGTGTGGCCGTCGGTGTGGCCGTCGGTGTGGCCGTCGATAAAGGTGTCAATGAACGCGGCACAGTGCCCTCGCCCACACAATCACCGTCACCATCACCTTCACCATCCATAACTGATGCAATTACAGCTTGCTAATCCAAGACCTTGGTGTGCTGCACACTGGTGCTCCGCCCAAGCAACTTGTCCAATCTGACTGACGGGTCGCACAACAATCAACATCGCCACCGCTTCCCTTCCCAACCCTTTACCCCTCCCCCCCTCCCCCGGCAACCAACGCGATCAACTCCGCATTGGGCGTCAGAGGCGCCACTGCCCGAGAGAAAATAAGAGGCTGCAGATCGGCTGCAGGCTGGCTATGCTCGGGGGACGATAGCGCTCGGATTGGTCTCTGATGGCTGCAAACATTGGCTGTAATCGGACATACGTCAGCCAATATCCAGCCACCGCAGGCAGTGCAGCCTACGTGGCTGCACCTGCCAGCCAGGTGAGCGCTGCCCCTGGGAGCCATAAGGCTGCCAGGCGCTGCACTAGGCTGCACCCCGCAGCGTTCAGGATGCCGCCGGCAGCCTTCACTCGCCCGGGCCAGGCTGCCCCTGGCAGCCATGGGCGCTGCGAGGCGCTGCACTAGGCTGTACCCTGCAGCGTTCAGGATGCCGCCGGCAGCCTTCACTCGCCCGGGCCAGGCTGCCCCTCGCAGCCATGGGCGCTGCGAGGCGCTGCACTAGGCTGTACCCTGCAGCGTTCAGGATGCCGCCGGCAGCCTTCACTCGCCCGGGCCAGGCTGCCCCTCGCAGCCATGGGCGCTGCGAGGCGCTGCACTAGGCTGTACCCTGCAGCGTTCAGGATGCCGCCGGCAGCCTTCACTCGCCCGGGCCAGGCTGCCCCTCGCAGCCATGGGCGCTGCGAGGCACTGCACTATAGGCTGCACCCCGCAGCGTTCAGGGTGCCGCTGGTAACCTCACCTCGCTAGGCACGGATCCAGTCGATCTCCCCTGAAGATGTCGGAGCCGCCTGGGATGTAGGCAAAAATTCGCACTATGCCCCTATCAGAAGGCAATTTATGTTACGTCAAGCATTCCTCATCCTCTCCCTGAATCTGCTACTGCCCTTCGCCTCTGACAGCCATGAGGTTGTGGGGTGATATCTAATTTCCATATACTCCTGCTAAAAAGTATAACCGTTGACATACACTGGAAAAACTAATGTGACATGAGTCACATCAATTGACGTGACCTGTTTATGTCACATTTCAAAACGTTACCAAATTCTCGGTCACGTTTGGTAATGTGAAATCCGGTGCCACGTGTTATGTCTGCCTACAGTAATTACATGGAGGATGTCACATTACAAACGTTACCGAAAATATGGTAACATTACGTGATGTTACCTAAACTGGTCACATGCGCACATGTGACATGTGTCACATTAGTTTTTCCAGTGTACCTAGGAAATCTCTATAGGTGCCCCCACAATCAACTCATCGGGCGGTGACCGAACGAAATTTTGGGTACCAGGAACTTAATTCCTGCTTCCCCCTGCGCTTGTGCTCTCCGGGTAGGCCACCACCTTCACACGAGTGCTTGGCGGGTTGGCCTATCCAGTTTGTCGCAAGCGTTCCGCCTCGGTAACGGCCATTGTGGGGGTGCCATATAATGGTCGTAGTCGCCTGGTAAAGGCAGCATAGGCGACCAGCGACCTGCTCGAATCCCAAGCGAGCAACACTCGCACATAGCCTACCTTCCAGGCGTTCATACAGGACTTATATAAGGACAAGCTGCGATCTGCGATGCACAACAACGACAGTAATTTAACCCAAAAAAACGCACAATATTCACACGCGCACATCTATGGCTCACGATATATTCCCACGGTAACAAGTTCAAACTTGTCGGCACTACGTCATAGATACTATTTGCAGCGAACCTGGCTGTAAAGTGCAGCCAGCATGCTGCGGTGCACAGCCTGCAGCCATTGCAGCTTACCTGGCTGCAGAGTCCAGCCGTGGCCTGGCGCCTGGCTGTCGCCCGCAGCCAAGACGCTGCGATTCACAGCCTAAAGCCATTGCAGCTTTACTGGCTGCAGAGTCAAGCCGTGGCCTGGCTGCCGACCGCAGCCAACGCGCTGCGATTCACAGCCTGCAGCCACTGCATCTTTACTGGCTGGAGAGTCCAGCCGTGGCCTGGCTGCCGACCGCAGCCAACGCGCTGCGATTCACAGCCTGCAGCCACTGCATCTTTACTGGCTGGAGAGTCCAGCCGTGGCCTGGCTGCCGACCGCAGCCAACGCGCTGCGATTCACAGCCTGCAGCCACTGCATCTTTACCGGCTGGAGAGTCCAGCCGTGGCCTGGCTGCCGACCGCAGCCAACGCGCTGCGATTCACAGCCTGCAGCCACTGCATCTTTACTGGCTGGAGAGTCCAGCCGTGGCCTGGCTGCCGACCGCAGCCAACGCGCTGCGATTCACAGCCTGCAGCCACTGCATCTTTACTGGCTGGAGAGTCCAGCCGTGGCCTGGCTGCCGCCCGCAGCCAACACGCTGCGATTCACAGCCAGCAGCCATTGCAGCTTTACTGGCTGGAGAGTCCAGCCGTGGCCTGGCTGCCGCCAGCAGCCAACACGCTGCAGTACGCAGCTTCTGCAGCGTTTCACAGCAAAAACACTGCGTGACACAGCCAGGCCAGCTAATGCAGCGTGCATGGCTGCAAGCCTTTGGTGGCGCTTCGGCTGCGGCATGGCTGCAAGGCAGCCACTGCAGCCGTGCATACAGCCAAAAAAACGCGCATACAGCCATACGTCAGCCATACGTCAGCCTTTCTGCAGCCTTCTATTTTGACTCGGGTGGTCAGTAGCGACGCCTCCAGCTTGACCAGGGTCTTGGCTTGCCGAACTCGGCCGCGCGAGCCGTCGCCACCGGCGGCGCAGCCAGCAAGGCGATTCCGAACACCGTTTTGTAGTGCCCTCTCTCTTGCACCTTATGGCCGTGCCCCACGAGTGCGACAAGGACAGAGAGAAGAAACCACTGTGCGGAATCACCCTACAGGTCGCCTGCCGTGCTGCGCTGACCGGCTGGTGCAGAGCCGTACACTTGGCGATGCCGGCCGAGGCCACCGCGGCCTCAAGCTTGACCAGGGTCTTGGCGAGCACGGGCGCGCGGGCCGTCCCCACCGGCGGCGCAGCCAGGTCGCCTGTCGCCAGGCGTGCTGCGCTGACCGGCTGGTGCACAGCCGTACACTTGGCGCTGCCGGCCGAGGCCACCGCGGCCTCAAGCTTGACCAGGGTCTTGGCGAGCACGGGCGCGCGGGCCGTCACCACCGGCGGCGCAGCCAGGTCGCCTGTCGCCTGCCGTGCTGCGCTGACCGGCTGGTGCACAGCCGTACACTTGGCGCTGCCGGCCGAGGCCACCGCGGCCTCAAGCTTGACCAGGGTCTTGGCGAGCACGGGCGCGCGGGCCGTCACCACCGGCGGCGCAGCCAGGTCGCATGTCGCCTGCCGTGCTGCGCTGACCGGCTGGTGCACAGCCGTACACTTGGCGCTGCCGGCCGAGGCCACCGCGGCCTCAAGCTTGACCAGGGTCTTGGCGAGCACGGGCGCGCGGGCCGTCACCACCGGCGGCGCAGCCAGGTCGCCTGTCGCCTGCCGTGCTGCGCTGACCGGCTGGTGCACAGCCGTACACTTGGCGCTGCCGGCCGAGGCCACCGCGGCCTCAAGCTTGACCAGGGTCTTGGCGAGCACGGGCGCGCGGGCCGTCACCACCGGCGGCGCAGCCAGGTCGCCTGTCGCCTGCCGTGCTGCGCTGACCGGCTGGTGCACAGCCGTACACTTGGCGCTGCCGGCCGAGGCCACCGCGGCCTCAAGCTTGACCAGGGTCTTGGCGAGCACGGGCGCGCGGGCCGTCACCACCGGCGGCGCAGCCAGGTCGCCTGTCGCCTGCCGTGCTGCGCTGACCGGCTGGTGCACAGCCGTACACTTGGCGCTGCCGGCCGAGGCCACCGCGGCCTCAAGCTTGACCAGGGTCTTGGCGAGCACGGGCGCACGGGCCGTCACCACCGGCGGCGCAGCCAGGTCGCCTGTCGCCTGCCGTGCTGCGCTGACCGGCTGGTGCACAGCCGCACAGTTGGCGCTACTGGCCGAGGCCAGCGCGGCCTCCAGCTTGACCAGGGTCTCGGCGTGCTCGGGCGCGCGTGCCGTCACCACCGGCGGCGCAGCCAGGTCGCCTATGCTTTTGCGAATATGATAATATTTATTGTGTGATTTTATTACGTAAATTTACGTTAACTGTAACAGTTAACTCTATGTTAAATGTTACTAGTTATCATAGTATTTTGTTGAATGTTCTGTGGGTAATATAAGTTATGATTTTGTGGTATGTTACCGAAGAAACGTTTAAATCTGAAAATTTGTTAAATGTTTAAACATATATTTGTTAGACTGTAACATTAACGTTTAACTTTTAATGTTTTTTGCTAAAATTTACTCTACGTGTGGGTGGCTGTTTGTTTAAAGTTAATGTTAAACTTTAACTTTTGTATTAACTTTTATTTTAGAGTTTTTGATAAGTTACGGGTCCCTGATCAAGAGTCGAGCGTTGTATGACCCTATTTTAAAAGCTCACTTATTGAAAGCTACTGAGGAGAGTAAGAAACGTCATGAGGCAAACCCCACATCCAGAGGGAGAGGGTCTCTCGTAACATTCATGAGCCATAATACTATATTAAAGATATTAAGCATTATATCTTCTATGATACTTGATACAATCAAAACTAGAATTCTCAAACACGGAGGCAGGTTCAGTATTTCTCTAGATGGCTGCCAGGACATTTCCGTGAAAGAAATGCAGTGTCTTGTCGGTCGGTACGTCGACGAGTACGGCCCTGTAGAAGTTCTCCTAGACATTTCCTCGGCAGCAAATACATCAGGTGAATCACTTTGTTGCTACATTTTGCAAACTCTCTCAAAAATAGGACTAGACATAAATAATCTAGTTGGGTACTCCTTTGATGGCGCAGGGAACATGGCAGGGGCGCGCTCTGGAGTACAGGCGCGTTTAAAAGAAATTGTCCCTCTTAGCGCTTTTCAACAGTGCTATGCACATGTTCTCAATCTCGTGCTCCAAAAATCATGTGATATGGTTCTGGAAGCCGGCGCTTTGTTTAACTTGCTGAGAGATTCCGCAACAAGTATCTCAGAGTCATACAAAAGAATGGGTTTGTGGAGATTTGTAAGCAACGTTTTGTATCCCGGCCTCCCCACTCGCAACATGGTTAAATGTGGAAAAACGAGGTGGTGGGCAAAAGCTACAGCCTGTAGGCAAATTTTCCAGCCAGACAATAGCCTACTTCCTCTGATTATAGCAGTTTTGGAAAAATACTCACAAGATGATACATTAAAAGCCACTGTGAGGTCAAAGTTAAAAGGACTCGTTACGAACTGGTGCTTATTCGAAACTTTGGCTGTAGGCATGTTGTTCCAAAAGATATTTACGTTAGCAGGACCAGTTTCTGACTACTTGCAATCAGCACAACTCGATCATGTGCAGGCTGCTCGACTTACTTTTAACTACATCCCGTCAATTTCTGAAATAGAAATTGACGAAGTGTTTAAAGAGGCCAAAATTCTTGCCGAAACTGTAAACACACAGCTGGAAAAATTGAATGCCATGCCAGAATTTGCTAAAAAATATGGCTGTGTAGAATCATGCTTTCAGACCGAAAGCTCTAACAAGCGAATACCTAAAGTCTCTGTCAAATATGGGGAAAAAGCAAGTAAGTAACTTGAATCATTCGACGCATTTTATCAGAACGCATAGTTTATTTATATTTAATTAATTCCTTTTTTTTTTTTCAACGAATAGGTGATGAAATGCGGCAGGGGATCCCGTCGTTTGTACGACCCGCGTTTGTACGACCTGGCGCATTTTAAAACGCTCTAACTTTTTGTCCGACCTACGTTTTGTACGACCTCCCTTTGTACGACCTCTTTTTGTACGACCTACATTTTGTACGACCTAATATGCGTGTGTGAGGCAACCAAAGTTCGCTGAAAGATTAGAAAGTACATTCCATTGCAACCACTACCGTCGCAGGAAGAGCGTGACGGAGCCGTGACAAGCGCTCCCGACACGCAAGAACGTCACACTGACGGCACGACTGACCATCATGTGACGGGCACTGCGCTGCAGTGTGTAACGCAGGTACCATCATAAAGGGGCCGTGACCGCCACGAGACGCGCACTGCGCTGCAGTGTGTGGCACGGGTATCGTCACAAAGAGAACGTGACCGCCATGTGACGCGCGCTGCGCTGCAGTGCACTGTTATTCAATTACTGTGACGTAACATTCTTTTTTATGTGAAACCTGTCACATTCCTTTTGTTATTAATGTCACATTCTTTTGAATGTGACAATAAAATTTAGCCCGCACATTCTGGCCGATTCACATTGAAAAGAATGTGCGACACTTTATTTTAAACAATGTGACACTTTTCGCGTGTCACGTGGCGATCGCGGCCTCTTTGTGACGGTACCCGTGCTGTTGCACTTGCGAACGCCTTACTGCCCTACGAGAAGTGCAGCGACGGCAAAACGGGGGAGGGCCGGCGGCCGGCTGACGACGGGTCGGTCGGCAGTCGGTGCACGTCGTCCAGGGCGCACGGTAGCCAAGAGGAGCTCCAGGGAGACCGGTGTGTAATAGGTAACCTGAGGCTCTCACTCCAAGATCCCCCCCCTATAACCTAGAGGTCCCTCAAACCAGAACTGGGCCACATCCCGAGTAACTATCCGGGCCGTTCCCTAAATAGCCTGGGCCGGTCACGTGGTAGTTACACATGGTGGAGGTGAAAAGGGGTTGGGGTGAAAAGCAATTGGCTTCATTCAGCACCGACTCACTTAGGTTAGTAAGGCTTCTTGACTCGCACGGTGACCTGGCCCGCGCGGGGGGTAGCTATAGGTTTAATTGTGTAGGATTATTCTCGTTATACTGCGAAGGTATTTTTACTCTACCGGGTTGTTTTTGCTCTTTATTTAACTAAGTTAATTTCTCTCTCTCTCCCTCTCCCCCCCTCTCCTCTCTCTCTCTCTCTCTCTCTCTCTCTCTCTCTCTCTCTCTCTCTTCCGTTGGCCCTCGCCTCTCTCAGTTATCATCTGTGCCTCCGTCTCTCAGCTGAAACTCCGCCTTGTCGTCCAGCATCCGTGCGTGCCAGTTCAGGCGCCGTTCGCCCGCCGTAGCACATAGCACATGGCGCAAGGGTTGTCACTGCCCCCTTCGCTGAACGAGCGGACCCGAGAGTTCATTCAGCGGGCGTGGCTGTACACACGCCACCCCAGGCTCTCTTCAACATCGGGTGACGTGGTCGTCGAGATTGAGAGGTGGGATAGCGTCGACGACCTGTCATACGGCCTGCTCCTGGAACAGCTCGCATACGTCGCCAGGAAGTTCCGCAGCGAGGCCCGTTCTTCGTACGTGACAAGGGAGGGCCGCAAACTCATCGCAGAAGCCAACGGGGACATAATCAAACACCACAGCACTCCCCAGGGGACGGGCCGGGTTCAGCTATACTTGTCATCGGCCAGGTTCAGCCCCGGCTCATTGATTTTTAGCTTGCAGTCGTTCCTGTCAGCTTGCGCGAGCGCGGAGAGCGAGACCTACGGGTGTCACCATAAGGCGCTTATAGCGACACTGGCGGTCAGCGGAGAGGCCTCGGGGCGCCACTCCCAGAGCCTGGCGGAGCAGTTCGCCAGCGCGGCGAGCTTCAGCACGGAGAACCCGCCCACGCGCGACCCCGAGGGCGGCGGGCCAGCCGGCGAGGACGAGCATATCTACGAGAACACCCCCTCCATCGCGGGGTCCGTCTCCTCGTTCTCATCGTCTTCTCACCCACGCTCCACACGGGAGCGCCCCTGGTTGGCCTCGCGCGGGAATTCCCCGCCCCCGACGGCAGCCCACCGGCGTCCTTTGCAGACCCCCCCGGTAAGCCAAGACCAACGGAGGCCCGGAATGGCCACTCTCCCACTGTTCTGTATAAACAAGTACCGGGGGGGAAATTGATGGGGAGCTGGAGAAATTCTTGCGTAAGCAGGAGGGCCTATGGGAAATGTACCAGCTCCCTCCGGAGCACTTTTTCACGCAGATGGATCAGTGTACGGAGGGGGCGGCTAACACGTTTCTGGAAAATTTTACGGAACGTCTGGGACGCGACCCGCGCCTCTGGGCCCTTTTCAAAGATCAGTTTATTGAGCGGTTCACCTGCAAGAAGGAGCCCGCGGAGAAGGTCCTGGAGATGTTCTACAGGGTCCAGCGGCCGGGTGAGTCCGTTTTGGATTATGTGACAATGTCAAATACTTTTGAATGTGACAATAAAATTTAGCCCGCACATTCTGGCCGATTCACATTGAAAAGAATGTGCGACACTTTATTTTAAACAATGTGACACTTTTCGCGTGTCACGTGGCGATCGCGGCCTCTTTGTGACGGTACCCGTGCCACACACTGCATCGCATTGCCCGTCACATGACGGTCAGTCGTGCCGTCAGTGTGACGTTCTTCGTGTCACGCACCGTTTGGGAGCGCGTGTCACGGCTCCGTCACGCTCTTCCTGCGACGGTAGCGGTGACAATGCTATGCACTTTCTAATCTTTCAGCGAACTTTGGTGGCCTCACACACGTATATTAGGTCGTACAAAATGTTGGTCGTACAAAAAGAGTTCGTACAAAAGGAGGTCGTACAAAACGTAACTTTGGTGGCCTCACACACGTATATTAGGTCGTACAAAATGTTGGTCGTACAAAATGTAGGTCATACAAAAAGAGGTCGTACAAAAGGAGGTCGTACAAAACGTAGGTCGGACAAAAAGTTAGAGGGTTTGAAAATGCGCCAGGTCGTACAAACGCGGGTCGTACAAACGATATAGACCCTGAGGCAGTTGGTAGCTGACAAGGAATCGCCCAATTACTATCTAAAAGTTAAAGCTATGATTCCCATAAAAGACAATTGCTTAGCAGGGTTGCGTGAACGATTCGGAGAAGACTCTGGAGGTTTACCTATTTTTAAGTCCTGTAGTTTACTGAACCCCGAGCGGTTTTCTGAAATTGCTAAAAGTGGCGTTCGAAGTGGGGCTCTCGATAACCTATGTGCTCTTGCTCGTGTTGACACATCCGATGTAAGCACGGAACTTGCTACGTTTTCTAAGGCCTACCCGGACCTCATCAAGAATATTCAAGCCGACTTCAGGCCTTCTCCCAATCTTGCCGCATTGGACGTTGACTTTCAGGTAAAGGACGGAATTCGGCTGATATTGGTTGCATGCCTTTGGTTCTAAAATATATTTTTTTAAATAAATTAATCCGGATTTCTCGCGTTTGTTTAGCAGGAGAATGATGATATTATCGATAGTGAGGATGGCAATTGCTTTGACGAAGATCGCGATCGCGCCGATGGGGCTGGAGAGAGGGAACAGTCAGCAGGTGACTCATTTAGGTGTGCTGACGGTACTGAAGGAGAGCCTGTCGCCTGTCGGGGATGCCTACGGTGTCCTTATCGGATCCTCCAAAAACATGGCCTTTACACTGCCGCTTTTTCTAATTTGTTTGCGGTATACCAGATTGCTCTCACACTCCCCTGTACTCAGGTATTGCACGAGAGAAAAGCGATGAATGTATCATGTTACTTTGCACATCTTACTTTAATAAATATAAAATCCTGCTCTCCAGGTTAGCTGCGAACGCTGCTTCAGCAAACTTAAAATTATGAAGACTCGGCTTCGAAATTCTATGTCGGATGACTTCCTTCGAAGTTCAATGATTATTTCAGTAGAGCGTGAAATTTGCGAAGACTTACAAAGGGAAGATATCCTGCAGAAATACGCTCTAAGTTCCCTTGAGCTAAGTCGACTGTTACTGTATTAGTTTAGAGTTAAATCAGTCATGTAAGCAGCATAGAATAAATTGTTCTTAATATGATGAAAATTAGTTGTAATAATTGAAACCCAGTGAAATTACGTTAAAAACAATACTTATATTAACTCCGTGCGACTGCGACCAGCGTGGCTTGCTGTACAACACGTTTTGCCCCTGGAAGGTAGGCAAATCCGGGCCCCTGGCCGCTACCTTCCCGCCGGGCCCCTGACCCCCCAGTCCGGCCCTGTGTTAGGGAAAGATCGTGATGGCGGAAGTGGTTCGTCATACCAACTTAATTGGGTTCGTTGGTTTATATATAATGATTTTTGATAGATAATGTTTCCTTGTTACAAAAGTGATAGTACTGGACTTTATAGTGGTTATTAGAATTTTTTTTGTAGAAATGTAATTTGTGGTATATCTCATTATATTTAAAATGGTCGTTGGCAATGTTTATATTGGCTAGGATGATTGAATTTGTAATGCGTGAGTATGATGTAATTTTAATTTTGTATTTTAAAAACAAGAATTTGGATTAATTTATCACTAACTAGAAATGTTAATATATTGATTAAATATTTCATTGAGATATCTGTCAGGGAAAATATTCAAATGTTTACCAGGGGTTAATTTGAATTCGTTTATTCGTGTCCAATTTGATGTACATTGTAGTCTTTCATTCGTTTAAAACCATGTCGCTGGTTGTCATTTGCTCTCTATTCTGGTATTTTCAATACGTTCGTCATCATCTGAAGAACTTTCAAGTAAGTGGGAATTGTATGCCTTTAGGTTAGAAGACGTCTCAATGAGTTTGGTTGGTTTTGTACGCGTTTGTCGCTGTGAGTTATGCAATGTCGTGGTAAAAGTACTTGGTGTGTACTGGCACCTAACCTGGCAATTGGAACAGTTCAGTAGTGACATGAGACATGTACCGTTGAATTCTTTAAGGTAGGACCCCTGTGAAAAAATGGCCTAAAATGAAAAAATAATCGAATTTTTTTTTGAGCTAAAAGTGTACTTTGAAGCTTCCTCTTGCAGAGGATTTTTTGGTTTTTGCTGTATCTTCAATACTTTTGAAGTTATAGGAGTTTGAAGAGCAGCGTGCACACTCTCCAAATATAATAAATTTAATTCTGAATAAAATTATTATCCTCATGTTGAGGCTAGTTTAATTTTTTTTTATTCATTCTGGTATCTTAATGCATGGAAAAGTTAAGATTTTGAATAGAGTTTCCGCTTGTGCACTGAAAAAATTACAGTGGAATAGAAGAAAAATGGGTGAAAAACTTTAAATCGGTGTATCTCAAAACACTTGTTTGGGAACTTCAAAATGTTCCATGCGTCATAATTTTCTAGCCACAGTGATTCCACGCAGAACAAGTGTTACTTTGATGTTAGTCTACACTTCCAAGGTCTCATTCTATTTTTAAATGAAGTAGAACTGCTAGCCTGTAGGTATATATAGTGATAATTTTAGCTTGTAAAAATATAGAAAAATGTAAAATTCAAAATGATTATCAGAGAGGTCTATACACAATATGAGACCTTGAAGTTGTAAAGTAGGACCTTCTGATCAAAAAAAAAAAATTGACCAAAAATTTTACGGCAAAATTTGTGACGCATGGAACATTTTCCCCATGGATCTACAAATTAACAACGTAAATCTAAAAACATGTTGTGTTGCCCACGTAAGGCTCCAATATTTTTTTTTGAAGTTTCCAAACATACTGAAGAAGGAAACATCATTGGTTAATTTTTCATCTCACCCCTTGAGGGTGTTGGCCATTTCACAGGGGTCCTACCTTAAGTTATCAGTTGAAGAGTACGATATGTGTAATTTCTGTAGCAAGGTTGTTCCTTGGTGTTCGTTCTTTACATACGAACACGTGGTGAATCATCAAGTTCTAGTATGGGAAATGTCACTCCAGTCAGATAAATTGTATAACAATATTGGATCAGTTGTGGTCAAATGTATTTTGGTTACCATTGTCTTTGATTTTAATTTGTTTTGTTTCAATTTGTAACGTCACATGTTAACATGCTGGACAAGTCGGAAATTGATTTGGTGCTACTCTAATGCGTTGCATTTGTTCGAAATGAAATGTCAAGTGTGTATTATATTGTTGACGTTTCTTTCATGCTTTTGAAGGAGCAGTGTTCGCAGTATGTTAGTTTTGAAATGTGAGACAGGAGTTGTGAATTGATACTCATAATGTCTTGTTTTGTTTTACAGAAATGGACCAGAGTAATGATGCAGTTCAAGTATCGTTTGGCGATTTGAATGTGGGTGAAATGTATGATATTAAGTCTGCAAAACATGAGGTGCGGATATTTGATGGTAAAAGTGTTGGATATATCAAAGAGTTCATTATTAAAAAGATTTACATACATTCCTTCTGGAATTCTTAAATACGCTTTGAGTATAATTGATGATATAAACAAGGCTTCTGATGAAAAGAGTTAATACAAGGCTCGTTTCTATGGTAATATTGGCAATGACAAAGCTAAAAGATTTATCGGTCGCATCCATAAACCTGATGAAGGTTTGTATATGAAGTTGAAATTGTGTTTGATTAATTGTAGAGTGGGAGGATATTAATTGTTTTGTTATTACAGGTGTGTTGGAGGAATAACTGAAGGAAGTGGCGGAAACAAGCAAACTATTGATGAAGAAGCGATAAGCGTCTGATTTAAGTGAAGAGGCTAGCTCATCTTCGCCTGCGAAAGTTCCAAAGATGGGATCAGGGTCTGATTTAAGTGAAGAGGCTCCAGGGATCAGCGACTACTCTTAATGAAGATGAGTCTCCGACCTTAGGTTCTCCTGTTAATCTTAAGGTGGATCCACAATAGACACATCAGACACATCACATCACATCACTTTCTTGGAGGGGGGGGGGGGGGCATTGGGTGATGCGATGCGTTTGATGTGTCGTGTTCTGAGATGTGTGGACTTCTATGGATATTTTCATGGATCGAAATTCTTGTAGTTTGCAGTAACTGAATATACCCACAACCCACACAACTAATCAAACACATCATAGTAACACACTCTTGTGCCGTGTTCTTACGCGAAGAAATAGTCCGTCTCATTTGCTTGCTTGCTCGGTTTTGGCGCCAAAGGTGGTTAATCATTGTTGATTAGTCGTTTATTCCAAGTAAGTACATTTATTATTCAGTGCATTCCTCTATGAAACCTTGTTTTAGATAAATGAATTAGTCCTCCTTTTTGGGAGTAAGGCGTTATCTCATTTAACCCATGAAGACCTTGCCCAGTGTGGCGTAGCGTAGCGGGAACCAAAACAAAGCCCCATAACCTACGAGAGGAAATGCTTTATATCGCGCTTTGTAAATGCTTTTATACTATTGCGGCTGAAGCCTTGTCCTCAATTTTTTTATTTAGATACCGTTCGGTTTTGTTAAAAATCTCCAAATGGTAATATTATCCCATCATCTGTAGTCAATCTCCCTGTCCCTGGACCCTGTTAATATTGTGTTTGCTTTGTGTAGACCCCGTTCGGTATTGTTGTCAATCTCCTAATGGTAATATTATCCCATTACCTGTAGTCAATCTTCCTTTCCCTGGACCTTGTTATTATTGTGTATGATTTGATTGCACTGGTCTCAACTTGCTTTTTATTGCTTGCAGCTATTTCAGGTTCTCTGCTCAATTCATCTGGTTTGTTCAATGTCATGGTCAGTGGTCAGGTCCCTTGTCTTCTAATGTCAGATAAGTATTTCTAAGTTTCTATCTGTCTCCTTACTCGACGGCTTTGTCTTCCCACTTTCTTCGCACTGTTTGGTTTGTATTTTCAAGTGGAGCTGTCCCTGGGCAATTGTTTTGCCTGTCTCCGTTATTGTCCTGTCACAATGGCTGGTATTGTGTGCCTAGTTTATTCAACACCCTGCCCCTCAAATTGGCACTTACTTGCTCTTTTACCACTCTTGTTTTTGTTACCTTCAAGCAACGTGATGGTCGTGGGCAATAGTTTTGCCTGTCCCCATTATTGTCCTGTCACAATGTCTGGTACTTTGTGCCTCATTTGTTCAACACCCTGCCCCTCAAATTGGCTCTTACTCTTACCACTCTTGTTTTTTTTTACCTTCAAGCAACGCAATTTTCTGTATTCATTTGTCTCTGATTTGTTCAACATTAGTAGACTAGTTTACTTTTCTCTGCCTTGCTCTCTATTTCAGAACATGTCTGGGCGATCTCAGAGAGAGGTAAGGGAGCCAAAGGTGGACTTGACTTCCCCGCGCCTTATTAAGCTGGTGGCATCCTACCCCGTGTTGTACGACCCAAGTGTTCCCGGGTATGAGGATGGACGGGCAAAGAAAACATCTGGAAAAAAAATTGCAAGCAGATTCTGGAATGTTTCTGGTAATGGCAATATGATACAAACCTTTATATGTACCACATGGCTGGTGCATTCTTTAATTGTGCACATACTATTTGTTTGGCAGGACCCGAAGCTGAGTACGCATGGGAGAAACTAAGGGCAGCAAGACGCAATTTTTATTCTAGGCTGCAAACAAAAACAAGAAGTGGGGCACCTAGAAAAAAGATAAAAAATGAACTATAAGTATGATAAGGAAATGTCTTTCCTACCAAGTGTTCAGGACAAAGACTGTACTGAGGCAAATATCTCATATGATGAAAATGACCCCGAGGAAAAATCACCAATCAAAACTACAATGGAATGTGAACAAAACTCAGATTGCAGTACATTTTCTCCGAAGGTACTTTTTCATGGTATCTTGGGCATTTTGCCGGTCCTGTTAGCTTTCAAGTATTTTTTTGTACATTTTCCCTAGGTTGTACCGAGACAACTCGTGTTTGCTTCATCCCCTTTATCGGACATCACAAATTATTCACCTCTAAAGCAGACAAAAGTGAGCAGGACTAACACCCAAACGCTGCAGACAATCGGGGAAGAGGTAAAAACAGTTATAATTTATGATTTGTTTTGCTTTATTAAAAAGTTGTTTAAGGATAATAACTTCTTTTTGAATTTGTTGCAGTCCACAGTGGATGAATCGGAAGTGTACTCCCAGGAGACAACTATGGATGTACAGACATTACCTAATGAAAAAACAAAGGATCAGGATGAGAAAAAAGATCTAGTATTGAATAGGAAATTGGTGAGTTATGCCTTACCTGTCCTGGTATCAATGTACATATTAATCAATATTCTGCTCGTTCAATATTAATTTTTAAAATAATTTTTTCTAGCCTGGTAGATCTGTATTAGATGAATCGGACATGTTCTACCATGATACAAATATGGGTGCCCAGACATTAGCTAAAGAAAAAACAATGGATCAGGGTGAGAAAAAAGATCAAGAATTGAATAGGAAAAGAGTGAGTTATGTCTTACCTGTCCAGGTATCAATGTGTGTTTTAATCAATCTCCTGTCAGTTCAATATTAATTTTTAAAATCATTTCTTTTAGCCTGCTAAGGGTTTACCTCCATCTCTACAGTTTAAAATGAAAAAACAAGAGGAGTTTGAGGAGAGAAGGCAAGCCCTAAGGCAACATTTCCTTTCACAAGAGAAACGTGAGGCTAAAAAAAAAAAAAGAAGAACAAGTAAGAGTCTCAGAGGATGATGGCAACTCGAGTGAGGTGGCTCAAATAGCCCTAAAAATATTGAAAAAAATGGATGTAGAAGAGGAAGATCATATCAGTCTCTTTCTTGATTCAATGACATTAAGATTGAAGTCACTGCCTGCCAGAGCTTGTAGAAGAATTTTACTGACTATAGACGAGCTAGTTGTTCAGGCAGAGGAATTTAATGAGTAAGTACAAATAGGAGCAGGCTTGTTTTTAGTCTTGGGACTTTTAGTGATAAATTTTATATTTTTCACAGGGATTTAAAGAATGGGACATCTCAACTTCAAAAACCCGAAATTTTGGTTAGGGGCTTCGGCCTCAACATATCAAAAGATGATATTGACACACTCTCTCCCAAGGGCCTCCTGAACGATCAGGTAAAGCCTTGTGCTTGGGCACTGGATGCTGCTGATTGATTGATTTATTGATGGTTGTTGCTTTTGTACTTCCAGATAATGAACTTCTATTTGAGCCTGCTGACTCAACACTCGTCTAAAGTGTACTGTTCTAACACCTTCTTCATGGAGCAGTTACTTCGTCATAGTTACGAAGATGTCAAGAACTGGACAAAAAATGTGCTGTGATACATTCTCCCAATTTTCTTGCAGAACTTTATACGAGGGAGACCTCACTTCTAAACAGATGTACACTGACTGGGATTCAAAAGATTAGAAATGACTGAAAAATTACAGTACGCAACTATAAAATGACTTGATTAGACAGGATAAGTGTCTGAATTCGTGAAATTCATTAACTCATGTAAAACACTAACTAATCTGAAATTATTTCTGGTCAATTTGTGACTATTTTGCCTTCCTTTTTCTTCACTGTATGTGACTGGAAAATGACTGGAAAATGACTGGAAAATTGACTGGTCACAGACCCGTACACAGACTGGTTGGAGTGATGTCCCCCTCAACTTTACATCATATTATTGAATTTTATCTTTTTTTTGTGTGTGTAGGTTGATATCTTCTCCTTCTCCGTAATGCTGGTTCCAATCAATAGAGCTTTGCATTGGACACTGGCCATAATAAATTTCCAAGAGGAATCAATGAAATTTTATAACAGTATAGGCCCAAACCTCTATGAGGATTGCCTGGAGGTAAGTTAGGGAAAAAAATTGTTCTTACCTCCTGTTGAATACATAGTGCTAATTTTATTTTCAACATCAAGGCTCTTAAGAATTACTTGAAGAATGAACATGTACATCGAAGAAAAGAACAACTAGCAATTGATAGTTGGAATTTAGGAAGTTTCATTGATGTGAGTGGGCAGGGCAGATCATAACTAAAGCCTGATACAGAGGTCTCCAGTCAGCTAATTACTTGATGTGCTTACAGGGACCAAAGCAGGACAACAGCTGGGACTGTGGCATTTTTGTGTTGGAGATGGCACGATGCTTCTATCTTGGAAAAGATGTATGGTTCACCCAGCAAGACATCGGTTATATTAGAAGACGCATCAGAGATGAAATTCTCAGCATTAAAATACCTTGACTTTATTGAAATGGTTGCTGCTACTGCTACATGCATCAGAACTTCATTTAAGGAAGGAGTATTCACAATGTGTCTCTATGTGTAGCCTGTATTGTCTATGAAGTTTTGTTTTTGTACATCTTCAGTGTGATCTTGTGTGTGATATGTGTTGTCTGTGATTGTGATCCATTTTTTAATTAGTTAAGAAAGTGTTTGTTACACTTAATTTAAGGAGGGAATGTTCACATTGTGCCTCTGTCTGTAGCCTGTATTGCCTAGTCTATATTGCTTTTAGAGGCTGTTTGGAATTGATTGTTATGAACATCTAGTCACAATGTGTGTCTATATGTAGTCTGTATTGTCTATGAATTTTTGTTTGTTTTTGCATATTTTCGAAGAAAAAAAGAACTAGCAGTTGAGAGTTGGAATTTAGGGAGTTTTATTGTATCTGTATGTGTGATATGTGTTGCCAGTGATTGTGATCCATTGTTTCATTAGTGAAGAAAGTGTTTGTTACACTTAATTTAAGGAAGGAGTGTTCACAATGTGCATCTTTCTATAGCCTGTAATATCTATATTGTTTTAAGAGGCTGGTTCAGTGCCTATTATAAGCAGGCTTCTGATAAGTTGTTCTTTAATGTCAATTCCTATTTACCTATTTAACTATGATGTTACCATTTCCATGGACCAATGAATTTTTTTTCTGTCTGTGCAATATGTGTGCTGTGTGTTCTTAGTGTTTGTGATCTGTGGTTTAAGTAGTTGTAAAAGCGTTATGTATCACATAATATTCTGATAAAACTACAACAAACTATTAGCAACGAGAGATAATAATTACCCATACCCTAAGAAGGCAAGAAGGGGACACTTCTTTGGTGTTAAATTGATTGGAAATGAACGACACAGACTCAGACTTCAGAGAATGAAAACAGCCATTAATAATATTGACAATGTAAATCCAAATATATACATCAGGTAAGAAACTAAATTAAACCAATAATATAACAAGTTACAATCACAATTTAAATAGAGTTTTTAAAAGGATATTCTAGTTTAATTCAAACATTCAAATTCTGGTCCATTGCCAAGACACTGGATTTTCCATAAAGTACTGCAGGAAGTTTTCCATTACCTCATCTGAAGAGAATTGGGTGCGGGCAGATGGATCTTTATTTGAAACCTTGCGTTTCAGATTTTCAAATATCTTGAATTCCTTTTCTTTGGATTCTTGACGCCAGCGGCCAAAAATGTATGTACCATCTTCTCTGACATAGTCCTCATATCCATACCCTTTGTATTTCCTGCGCCTCGGGGGAATGGATTCCTCATCCATGAGGTGGAAATTGTGTAAGGCAAGGCAGCACATAACAATAGATTTGACAAGAGTTGGTGAGGCTATGATTGATGTCCTGAGGATTCTGAATCTGGCACACAACACACCAAATGCATTTTCTATAATGCGGCGGGCACGGCTGAGGCGGTAGTTGAACAGGTTTTCCTCTGGAGGAAGAAATTTTCCAGGGAAGGGAGTCAGGATTCCCCTAATCCCCTGGAAGGCCGCATCACCGACGAAAACATAGGGCAGATTTATTCCATTAACATCTGATGGCGGTGGTGCAGAAATTTCATTTTGGGCCATTTTCCTCCCAAGAGCCGAGTGATTGAACACATTAGCACCACCTCGGCGGCCACTTCCCCCAAAATCAACAGAGATGAATTTAAGCTTTGCATCAGCTACTGCCATCAGGATCATGCTGTGGAAGCCTTTATAATTGAAGTAACGGGAAGCACAGTGTGGGAAAGCCTGCAAGTTAATTACACTCTTACTCATCATGTAATAAATTTAAATTAATAAATTAAAGTGATGATTAGACAGACAGATAGATAGATAGATGCAATAGTAATACATTAAAGTGATGATAAAAATAATACAACTAATAGGTACACAAACCTGAACAGCAACATGCTTTCCACCAACTGCGCCCAAGCAATGAGGAATATTCCACATTGTTTCAAACTCTGAAGCCACCCTCAGCCACAGATCGGTTGTGAGTTTGGGGAAGACCAGGCCTTTCAACTCTCTGTACAAAACAGTGCTTGTTTCCAGCACAATTTTCCCAATGCACTGCGCCGAAACGCGGAACAAGTACATGAGAGAGACATGGGAATTTCCGGAAGCAAGGTACCTAGAAATTGATATAAGAAAGTATACTAAAAACTCAGTATGCAGTGAACAAATTTATGTAATACTGTGAGTTAATTTGTAATTAATGATTTACAAAGTATGTTGTAAAGTTATGACATCCCATTCTGAATCATTAATAAAATTTAAGTCAATAAGAGTGCTTGTAAGTTTACGATTCCAAACTATACTTTAACAACACACACTATGGAAAATTTTCCAGTAAAAACCATTACTTTTTTTCACAGTGACGGGAAGACATTTGTAAGAACCTCAGAGTAATCGCCAACCGTTCACCCGGACAAATAGATTCTCTCCTCGAGTATTTCTTCAGCCACGGTGAGACCATTGACAGGAGTCTATCAAAGGCTGATGGCGTCATTCTCAGAAAATTGAAGAATTTATCTTCATCGAGTCTGAGAGTGGGAATAAGAGAAAACCACGCCCCAAACAGGTCATGGTTCTCCAGTATGGGCCGACACCACCATCTTCTCTGCACCATTCGTTTCCTCACTTTGCTCGCAGCCAACATGGCACACGACAGCCCCACAAGGGGTTTCTTGTAATTGCGCCTACAAAATCCTGTTCAAAATCAAAATGGCAATTAACCAGAGAATCCTAAATAAAGATAAATTGCAAAGTTTTAAAAAATTATGTTGGTTAAGAATAACCTACTTGGAGCAACATGTTTCCGGCGGGTGCCCTTCTTGGCACACTTGGAGAGTCTCAAAACTAAAGCAGTCAGCACAATCGCAGATACTTTCATTCTGGGCCTGAAAAAAAAGAGGAAGGCAGAGAAAAGTAAACAAGTCCACTAATGTTGAACAAATCAGAGACAAATGAATACAGAAAATGAGTGGTATGATGTTAATTCGGGAGTTTTTCCCAGATACATGGACACTTTGGAACATAGTGAACATCATTGACGATCACAACAAAATAATAAACAAAGCAATACGAAGGAACATAATGAAGCAATGAAATACTTATTGTGAGCGAAGCTCACTCTCCTGAGCAAGGGACCCGTGGAGGTTTTGGTCGTGTGTCTGTCCGTGAGAAGAAAGCGTAACAACAGTCTTCTCCTCTTAGACTACAGCAAGTACAGCGATAACCCAATATGTTTTCGAAACATCAAGTCACGGGCTTTCAAAATAATGAAAGGACATTGCATTTGACGGAGTTTGAAATAATTATTTTAGTGAATGGATTAAAAGTTCAGCAGTTGGCAACGCCACACTAGCGCCATCTAGCGGCAACCGCTCCGCACCGCTCCACCGCTGCAGCGCCGGTCTAGTCCTTCCGTCTTACCGTCATCACTTCGGTTGTTTACAGTATGAAAGTTAAAAATTTAAGCGTCTAATAGACGAATAGTGCTATTTGAAGTTGTTTTATGAGTTGCGGACGTCACCACACGATGTTTCAAGTGTCGTCATTGTGTGGAAGTGTGCGAACGCGTAATTTGTGGAGTGGCCGACCGGGTCTCTGGGCTCGGCCCTGCTGGGCTTTCAATAACATTCAAGTTAAATATTTTGCCGTCAGATAAACAAAGTGTGTGGTCTGCAAGTGTTTTTAGAGTGACAGAAGTCCCCACACAAAGTCTCAAGTGCCTGCATTTTGTAGAAGTAAGAAACGAATGTTCTGTTGTGAATGTTTACATCGAGGGGGAGGGGAAGGGGAGTGGTGGGTGGGTATGTCCCGAAGTAATAGTTCAAGATGACATAAACTTGTTGTGCATTTGTGAAATGAACATGGATTACGGAAATGACAGCCAGTGTCGACTCAACTTACTTTTGGACTTATTGTTTTAGTTAGTAACCTAACCTTATTAGTCAAGAATAATATTGTCTGCAAAGCAGCATCCCATGTCTGTTTTGTACAGTACGCAGGTAAGGATAGTTTCAGTATTAAAAAAGCATACTGCCTAAGTGAAAGGTGCATCTTAGACATGGTTTCCTGAATTTAATTTAGTTTCTCTTTATATGTTATAGACCATTTCTCGGTTCCCCAGTGTGGTAATATTTTTTGACCTATCTATGCCACGCTCCAACGGTGATTAGTAATAATGTATACAAAGTAATATTTCGAGGCATATTTTTCTAATGAAAGGGCAGTTAGGTATAGTTTGTGGATTATAATATTTTAACTTTTAGACTCAAAATGCTGAAAACAGTAGATGTTACACTATCTGGGCAAATGAGTTGTTATTACATGTTAGTGGTATGATTTCACGTCGAGCTGTCCTGTGTGTTAAACTTAAAATATTTTTGAGTCGTTTTCGATTAGAATTTATACAAGAGAAAGTGGGCGTAATAAATATTATAACTAGTCGTTTTTTTACAAATCTGGTAGTATAGCTCTACCTTTTGGGTGATTTACACAAAAAATATTATTTTTTAGTGGAAATAGAAATATTTGCAGTACATCAGCCCAAGTATTTCACTGAAGTGTTCTTTTAAGTAGACTCATATGATCAATGAAATGACAGATGCGTTTCACTGTTTATGGAGTGTATCTGGCACATTCCGAACATTCATTTCAGATCATATTTGCCTTTTTTATTGAATCCACAATTCTAAGCGCCCGTAAGAAATATTCATGGTTATAACATTCTAGCACATAATATTATTAATGAGACACTGTTTTGTTAGAGTCAACTTGGGGACAGTCATAATCCAGAAGTAGCAGAATTGTGTGTGTGTGTGTGTGAGAGAGAGGGGGGGGGGGGGGCAGCCAAACTTTGCACTTCTTGATGAAAAAGATTTGATGTCTTTGACGTTTACCCACACTGGTAAAACAAATGTAGAATATTGCACACCAATTGGCGTGCTTTTCAAATGTGCAAACTTTGCACACTTCCTGGTGTCGAGCAAAACTAAACATCACGAAGTGTGCAAACTTAGCACACTTGTTAAACGTCTAAACTTTGCACACCACGTAGTGTGCAACATTTCGACACTTGGTATACCTTTTGCTATACTGTGATTAAGAATTTTCCACAACCAAGTGTGCAAACTTTGCACACTTGCCAAACGTCTAAACTTTGCACACCACGTAGTGTGCAACATTTCGACACTTGGTATACCTTTTGCTATACTGTGATTAAGAATTTTCCACAACCAAGTGTGCAAACTTTGCACACTTGCCAAACGTCTAAACTTTGCACACCACGTAGTGTGCAATATGTTTAAACACCATGAAATGCGCAAAGTGCCAGGAAGCACACTTTAAGTGTGCACTATTGCACATTTGTTTTACCAGTGAGGGTGCTTCATTGGTTGGGATAGGGCGATGCACCACATCTGTCCCTTCATCCTTTTCAAGGCCAAGAAGTGCCAAATCATGTACAAAGGGCGTCTGAGAGATATTGTGTAGATTCCGTAGGGCGTTCAATGGGCCTGGCTGCTCAATAACATGGTGACAGCGCCATGCTCATGCTCCTTAATGGGCGCAGAGCGCGCACCCTTCCTGGCCTCTTAAAAGGTGCCCGAAGTGCCCCATTCTGTACAACAACTTCACTTACTACCGTCCAGTGTACTCCAGAAGGATGCCAATCGTTTTGTTTCCCATATCCAGTATCACACAGTTGGAACGCCCGTCCCGTCCGCGCGCACCTCGCGGGCACGTGTCCTGGCCTCCTACAAGCTTCCTCAAGTGCCCCATCCTCTACAACAACTTGCTTTCCCGACCACTTATCGACCCCGCTCGGGTGCCAATCGATTGAAATCTTCAATCCACTCATTCTGCCACATCCCGCCCACACGCTAGCCTCCTAGAAGGTACTCGAAGTGCCCCATCCTCTACAACAACGTGACTTTCTGTCGTCCGGTGTACTCCATAGGGGTGCCAATCGTTTTGTCTGCCATCTCCAGTAAGTTCAATACCCGGCCCGTCGGTGCGCGCCCGTGTCTTGGCCCCCTACAAGCTACCCCAAGTCTCGTATCCTCCACAACCACTGCTTGCTTACCACTACATTCGAGTGCCGACCGACTGGTGTGTCCAGTTAGCCCAATTTTGCCACTTTCCGCCCACACGCTTGCCTCCTAAAAGGCACCACAAGTGCCAGCTGTTGCTATTGTTTGTTATTGCAAACATCTGTTTGCTATGCCGATGCATGGGGGGGGAAGGGACACCGTCCGCGACCGCAGCGACGCCAGCGCGGTGAGCGGCGGCGGACACAACCATAACCTCACCCCCCTACCCCCCTCCGAAAAACTCGCATAACTACATCAAACAAAAATATTCAAAAGAAGGGTCTTGAAAATAAATACTTACTGTGTATTAGAAACACGACGAGACGAGACGATAACTGCAACGGTCGAATTTCGGTGATCGGCTATAGGCTCCGGCTCTATAGGCCCCATCGATTCTCTTTCGGTTTGATTTGCGCGCAGACGCAAAGCCATTTCGGGGGTTCACAAGGATTAATATGGAATAACAAAGCATATATTTCGTAGAAAATGTGACATAAAAAAACCTTCTTTCGCCAGGACCATATGAAAAAGGTTTTTGTGAGCTCGCCCGGTTAAAATACCCGAAAATGAGACGGACTATTTCTTCGCGTGAGAACACGGCACAAGAGTGTGTTTCTATGATGTGTTTGATTGATTGTGTGGGTTGTGGGTATATTCAGTTACTGCAAACTACAAGAATTTCGATCCATGAAAATATCCATAGAAGTCCACACATCTCAGAACACGACACATCAAATGCATCGCATCACATCGCATCGCATCACCCAATGCCCCCCCCCCTCCCATCAAAGAAAGTGATGTGATTTGATGTGATGTGATGTGTCTGATGTGTCTATTGTGGATCCACCTTTAAGATTGAATGATATATTGCTTTGTTAAATGTGATGGTGAAATTTTTTATAATCACATGATGTGTTTGAAATATGGTGGATGGTTATTAATTTGTATTGGCATTGTTTATGTGGTGAGTTGTGTAATTATTTGATGTTAACATTGGGTTTCTATTGAAGTCACCTTTTTGTGGTATGTGAAGGAATGTATGAATTAGTTTGTACTTGAAATCAATAATAAATAAGTTGTTTGTTCATATTTCTCAGAAAGTAATAAATAATTTACATCATGCAATCTGAATTGCAATTCACATATATGAATTTATTTGATAAACACGGTCCCACAATGCAGACATGAAGACATTAGACGTCAATGTTGGATTAGTTCTAGAAGGCACAATTTAAAAGTAAGCATTATTTGTACTTGTTGAAATTCAGCATTTAATACGGCTAAGGATTGACTTGAAGCGGTTTATTTTTATGTTCCAGTGTTGATCTTCATTGTATTATAACTTCTGGTTGGAATCTTTTACGTTTCATGATTGAAGTTACTATTGCATGTTCAGTTATCCAATTTTTGAGTAGAAGTGGGACAAATCAGAAATGTGAAGTAATTATAGTTACCGCATTAAATTGTCAAGGCAGCAAATTGTAAGTGGCAAGGTTAAGATCTTTAGGTAATAGTATAGAACAGTGACTCAGAGCCGTTGAGTCACTCAAGTATACCGTTGGAAAGGGCTTCTTCAGTACAATGAGGAACGCAATTAACTTATTGGCGCTCGAATTTGGTTTGCCGGTAAATTAAATAAATATGCGTCGCCCATAACCCTCAGATGCACTTTCAACACGACAGAATAACTGACGTTTACGGCCACTCCTTGCATCGATCGCGCCGGCTGGGGTATTTCAAATATTGTTCCTGCATCAAAGACCACGACTGACTCTAAACATCAGCCTTTTCCCTTTGTCGTTGCATAAATTAAAGTTTTCACACTTCTTTCTAAATGCCTTCTGCTTGCCGTCGTCCGACCCAAAAACGTGCCAGAGTGCCGTTGAAAGTCTGTGGTCATTCGTGTCAACGTGCGAGTTGTCTTGAGGCTGGTGCGAGGCTAACACGCAACCATTCCATGAGGCACACGGGAGGCCGGGTCCGGGTCATTTGTTTTTGTAACCTCACGATTCTACTGCTGCCCGGCCGGGTCCGGGTCATTTCTTTTTGTAACCTCACGATTCTACTGCTGCCCGTTTTCGAATTCTTCTCCCTTCTATTTCTCTGTCGGTAATGAATCTCAACATTTTACTGTTGCCTGTCTTCGAATTATTTGCCCTTCTACCTGTCCAGGCCAACGCTTGTCTTACAATGAATCTCTTCAAGTCGTTCGTCTTCAATTTGGTTTACCTTAGTGGGTAAGTGTTCTTTCATTATTGTAAATGTTGTTCGTCTTCGAATTTGGTTTCTATTTAACTGGAGATATAGATTTCACATCACGAATGATTTTCTCTTCTATTTAACTTACGAGACGGGAGGCCGGGTCATTTGTTTTTTTAACCTAACCATTCTACTGCTGCTTGTTAGTTGGTTTTAATTACTGATTTCACACCATGAATGATTTTCCCTTCTATTCAACTTAGGATACTGATATCACACCACGAAATGATTTTCGCTTCTATTTAACTTAACATACTGATTTCACACCATGAATGATTTTCCCTTCTATTCAACATTGTCAAAACTTTAGTGATTCTTACAAATTTTCTGTGGCTAATCACAACTAGTCAGAAGTTTCTTCACAGCAGAAATAAGAATGAAACAGGTTTATGGATGTAAAGCTCATGAAATCTGGTAAGATTTCAACCTGTTTTTCACATCATGAATGATTTTCCCTTCTATTTAACTTAAGATACTGATTTCACACCATGAATGATTTTCCCTTCTATTTAGCTTAAGATACTTATTTCACACCCTGAATTATTTTCCCTTCTATTTAACTTAAGATACTGATTTCACACCATGAATGATTTTCCCTTCTATTTAACTTATGATATTGATATCACACCACGAATGCTTTTCCCTTCTATTTAGCTAAAGATACTGATTTCACACTATGAATGATTTTCTTTTCTATTCAACTTATGATACTGATATCACACCACGAATGATTTTTCCTTCTATTTAACCTTTCTATTTAGCTTAAGATACTGATCTCACACCATGAATGATTTTCCCTTCTATTTAACTTATGATACTGATATCACACCACGAATGATTTTCCCTTCTATTTACCTTAAGATACTGATTTCACACTATGAATGATTTTTCCTTCTATTCAACTTATGATACTGATATCACACCACGAATGATTTTTTCTTATATTTAACTTAAGACAATGATTTCACTCTTATAGCTGGGAACGTCTTGTATATGCATAACAGTGGAAGGGGTTAGGTTTCACATCGGTTAAAAATACATTCATTTATTTTTTAAAAAAGGGTGTAGTTCATTTTTTTTATCATGAATGATTTTCCCTTCTATTTAACTTAAGATACTGATTTCACACCATGAATGATTTTCCCTTCCATTTAGCTTAAGATACCGATTTCACACCATGAATGATTTTCCCTTCTATTTAACTTATGATACTGATATCACACCATGAATGATTTTCCCTTCTATTTACCCTAAGATACTGATTTCACACTATGAATGATTTTCCCTTCTATTCAACTTATGATACTGATATCACACCACGAATGATTTTTCCTTCTATTTTACTTAAGACAATGATTTCACTTTTATAGCTGGGAATATCTTGTATATGCATAACAGTGGAAGGGGTTAGGTTTCACATCGGTTAAAAATACATTTATTTATTTTTTTAAAAAGGGTGTAGTTCATTTTTTCTTGTTTAATGGTGATAGACCTAAAGCTGAATGAGACTGATATCACACCACGAATGATTCTCCCTTCTATTTAATTTAAGACACTGATCTGCCACTTCCTTTACTTTCTTTTCAGCAGAAATAAGAATAAAGCAGGCTTAGGGAAATCACACAATGTCAGAAGTTTCTAAATAATTGTTTGTGTTTTGTTCCAGGTAATCATCTGAGTTCATTGTCTTTTTTTTGGAAGATAGCCATGGCATAAGGAAGTGCTATGAAAGATTAAAGTAGTGTATTTTGAAGTTAGTTGTGGCAGTCACAGTAAATGCTTTGTTTTGGTATCTTCAGTAAACGCTATCTCCACTTCAACTTAAATGCTGCCGTTCTACCTGTCCAGGCCAATGCATGTCTTACAATGAATCTCTTCAAGTCGTTCGTCTTCAATTTTGTTCACCTTAGTGGGTAAGTGTTCTTTCGTAGAGGATACTTTTGAAATATACCAAGTTAGTTAGCGGCTTTAACTGGTACTTGTCTTCCAGGTCGGTGTTACAGCTATGGTAATGTTTGGAACTGATATGAAACTTAATCCTTAGCATGAAAACAACAACATTAAACTGTAAAATTAAGCCAAAACTTTTAAGATCATCTATTTTTATGAAAAAAAATTGATTACACATTAGCATGGTATCTTGGTGAATATCTTCCCAGATTTTTCACACACCAACTGATGTGCTATGTTTGAAGAATCAGTTTTATATTTTCTTGGTGATAACATAAGTATGAAAGGCAAAGTAATTCAGGTGAATGGTGTTGAATGTGAGGTGGGTTAATAGAGCAAGGTTACGTCTTTAATTTAATTTGTCCATTTACAGTTGGCACAGTGACAGTATTTAATGTTTTTTATCTGAATTTATGCTCTTTTCTCATTTTCAGATAAGATGTTCTGGAGTCTCTCAGTTACATCATCTGACCTGCAACTGACTGGATGAGCACACACACCTTACACAGAAGGAGGATTAGTGATTACATTACCCAGTCTTTTTCAAAATGGCTCAGAGAGGACTTCCGGAATGTGGTTCAAATTCCTGGGAAAGGTGTTGTCAACAGTAGTGAGAAGACTAGTAGGTATGCATTCCTCTAATTATTTGTAGAATTCTGTTGGTGAGGTCATGTATTTCAGGAATGATTTTTCATTATTTTTATTTCTTTGCAGCGAGGACCAATAGGTGACTACTGTCAGCACGTACCATAGTCCGAAAAGTCTGTCGTGTTGCTCTTCAGGCACATGTCTTGGTAATTCAGTTCAGTGACCCCTCACTCTAATGGAAGGTCTTCCAAGCAGATGAAAGAGACATAGTTGGTCCCTTTGCCCTCTTAGGTGGGGCAGGGGTCTGGTGTGTGAATAACTGCATTCCCAGGTAGATAATTTATTACTTATTTGTTGTAATGTGTTTGGTGAGGTCATGTATTTCATCAAAGTATTTTCATTATTTTAATTTCTTTGCAGGCAGGACCAAAGAATTTCAAGGAGATAAAACAGACATATTGGAATGTTGTGTAGGGAATTATGCAAAGCAGATGCAACATCAGGTCTTAATGATTGTTCCTATGTCTCCATCTCTACCTGACCTGAAAATAACGACAGTGACACCTGGCTCCTCACTGCATTGGACAAGATGTCTCCACGAAGTTGGCAGTGAGCATGACTTGTAAGTGTTTAAATGAGTACTCTCTTTTAGTGTTGTCTCGGCTCTTGCTAATTAATCTTGTTTTATGTATTTGTAATAAAAGAAGTGTGGCCTACAGTGACTCAGTCTGGGGAGGGAGCACATGTATGTAATGTTTTTTATATGAATTTATGGTCTTTTCTTCATTTGCAGATAAGATGTTTTGGAGCCTTCTCAGTCACATCATTCGACCTGCAACTGACTGGATGGGCACACACATATTCCACAGAAGGAGGATTCCAAATTACATTACCGATTCCTTTTTCAAAATGGCTCAGAAGTTGGAGAAGCTGCATACAAACTTATTCATGCAAAATGCAGCCATTTAGCATTTATTTGCCCACGCGTTTGACAAAATTGGGTTCTGCTTAGGAAGGAAAGTTGTATTTGGTGTGATGTTAGTATCACATAAAGACAAGTTGTGTAAGGCATCATCAAAAGTGTACAAAAGCAAGCATAACCCATGCCATAGAAAAGGTTTCTTATTTTAGTCTTCAGTTCTTTTTTCAATTTAAAGTATACAGCAAAAGTACTGTGAATTCTTTGTCCCTGAATATTAAATGCAGCCTTGCGAGTACGTGCACTTAAGTTAATGTGAACATCTGCAGGGGCATTTTCAATTTGATGTGACCAGAATCTACTTGCTGTGTGTTATAGCATTCAATAGTGTACTTTTTCGACACCACCTGGTCCAGAAAGGAAATTGAAAATTTGTTATTTCAAGATTTATTTAATTAGATGTAGAAAATTGTCATTTTATGTATTTAGTTTGTTTTTCATTCAAAGATAATAAGAGATCAATGTATTCCTGATGAGCTTTAGGTACAGTGAAGGTTCCAAGGTTTGGTGTATCATTGTCTGATTTCATTGCTGGTATTTCCAGTGCTGTATCTGAAAGTACTGTGCCCAACACAAATATTTCAAAGTCATGTGACAAACGTATATCTTGTGCTTCATCATCAGAGCTATTTTCTTCATTATGTGTATTCATTTCTTCCAATGTTTTATCCAAATTAATAGACATGTTAATGTGGTATATTTCTTTGTTTATGTTAATGGTAGTCACATTTTTGTCATAAATATCTTTAGCATCGTCAATTATGTTTTGTTCACTGTGCCAAGGGTGGATGTAACATAACTTGTTCTCTGAAATAGTTGTATTTGTTGTCTATTTGGTTGTAGTTTCTGGATCTTATGGGTTTGGTTTGGACTTCAATTTAATGTAACCTGCTTCGCTTTTCTAAGGGATCCAATAGGAATTGTTTTTTTAGTAAGGTTCATTATCTTCATCGTGAGAGAGACAATTGTCAAAGACAATTCTCTATATCTTGTTCACCTTGAATGCACTGTTGAGATTTTTTTTCTCTTTTATATTGATAACATGCTGTAAAAACAGCCAAACAGGTTGATTTTAATTTTTCTGGTCCATCAATGAAATATTCAGGGCCATCATACATAATATTTGTAGAATCATAAAAATTCAATAAACATTCATTGAAAATTATTTAATTTGTGTTTAGAGTTGTTTTCCCCTTGCTCTGGTTGTACTCCTGTTGCTACTCCTCGCAGGATGCAATACATCAAGAATTAAGATCATCCTATTTAATTTAGTAATTAAGGACTAAGGACTGTATTTTGAGCTAACTTCAGAAATTCATGGAAGTTTTCTATTTTGGCTTTAAATGTCTCTTAGGTGTCTGAAACACCACCCCCGTCGCCCTCGGGCTCAATTCGAATTTTCCCGCCCGAGAGGGGCTGCGCGCGCAGCGCTGCATGCCGTCTGCTAGTGCTGCTAGCGCCGGCCGAGCGCGTTCCCACGTTTCCCACCTGTTCCCACGGTTCTCACGGTCCCTGCAGGTTCCTACTGCCCGGACCCAAACGGTGCAAACGTTCAGCTGAGGCCATTGGCAGCTGGTCGTGTGAGTATGTCTAACTCCTTGAGTGTACATAACTTTTAGCATACCCCTACTTTAAACGCGTTTTTCTGGAAACGGCATTCTTCCTACTGAGCGCCAAAAACTCCAGAACTTTTCTCTCACCCTACTGAGCGTGAGTGTACAGCCCAGCCAGACGGTGCATTTGACGCCCTTAGTTTTGGAGCCACTACACTAGGGTCCCCTCTAAAAATTTGATGTACAAAAGCAACATGGATAAACAAAATAAAAAAAGTTTATATGACAGCGGTAGTACATCATCAAAGAGTTGAAGGATATTTCAAGTCTTCCACTGTCACTTTCTTCTTTCAGCAGGTTCCATGATGTTGATAAGGCTTTAAATTTGGAATACTGTACATCGGCGAATACCCTTTGTTCCTGGACTGCAACATAGGCAGACATTTAAAGATTGTTGCTGTCACGAAGGAAAATTGCTAATAGGAATAAGATGTGAAAATACAAGGTGCCTGCATGGTAGGGACTCATCACAACCCATCTCTCATTGTATTGTCAACAAACAGGTTTGTAGATGACATTATAAGTGTTTTTGTACCCTGATTGTGGACAATATCAAGAGAGATGGATTGTGATGTGTAAGTGCAGTGCCGATGAGGTTTGGTATTAGTCTGGCCCTCTTTGTAGTGTCACATTAAACATGAAACTTATCTGTTGCTGTTTATTTTCAGAGTTCATACCAATTTTTTTTGTCAGTCAGCTTTGTGCTCTTTTTTATTCTCTAAAGAACATAGCAGTAGTATAGGTGACCCCTAGTCACCCGCCGCCATCTTGGTGACCCCTAGTCACCCCGGCCCCTAGTCACCCCGGCCCCGAGTCACTCCGACACGTCGTGTAACCCAACCTAAGTTGCGTAATCCAGAGGGGCGTAACCCAACCTAAGTGAAGGGCACTAACCCAACCTAAGTGAAGGGCACTAACCCAACCTAAGTGAAAGGCACTAACCCAACCTAAGTGAAAGGCACTAACCCAACCTAAGTTGGGATGGCTAACCCAACCTAAGTGAAATGCACTAACCTAAGTCGCCATCTTGGCTAACCCAACCTAAGTTGAGTGTCGCTGCGTTTCGAATTTTCCCGCCATGGGTATGAGAATGTGTGTGGCGCGCCGCTAGGCCGGCAAGGCAACAGCGCCTCCCGCGCGCTCACTGCGGCCGCGCGCTTACGAGACTGAGGTTTAAACTTGCCGCTCTGTTGACGCATTA
Organism: Frankliniella fusca; assembly: GCA_029379305.1. Lineage (NCBI taxonomy): Eukaryota > Metazoa > Arthropoda > Insecta > Thysanoptera > Thripidae > Frankliniella > Frankliniella fusca. The sequence goes on along the minus strand of JAHWGI010001401.1, from coordinate 1,525,264 downwards.
ACTGTTGTGGGGTCTGGACACCACCTGCACATTTCAGCTATCGCGCCGAGGAGTACCAGTAGAGCACAAATAAAGTACAACGTGTCTGAACTGGTTACATCACAATTAACACAAGTTGTATTAAGTACGACTTCTCCTAAGCTAGGAGGGAGACACAGTGTAAGCAGAGCGAGAGCGATATTCATGGCGCACGTTGAAGCGAGACTGTGTGCCGTGGTCTCCGTGCGCCGGGTTTATACCGTGTGCTACTACCGCCGCTCCCCACCGCCACCGCATCGCGGCGCCGCCGCTACGCGCCGCCACCTCTGCGCTGGCCGCGGCCCGTGGCAACGCGTATTCCCCCACCACGCTGCGCCGCGGTATAGCGCAGCTTGAAGAGTAACATGGAGCGACCGCCCCTCTCAACAAGCTCTACAGGTAAGTATTAACATATCTTTTGCACTATCCTTCATCTGTGGTTATGCCACATCAAAACCGTAACGCGGTTGGAGGGACTCGATCCCCCGGCCGCAGCATGGAAGATGAACACATAGCGCGCTCAGCCACCACTCCACTTAGAACAACGGACGCGCTGGAGACGGCACTAGCAGCCGACCGCTGAGCTGCGGCGGCGTGGCGCGGAGTGGATTCTCCCACCCCGTCCCTACTCGCCGCCCCGCAGGACAACAGCAGCAGACGACCCCTGGTGGGGAATCCTTCTGCTAGTGTCGTCGTCTGCTCTGCCACCCCAGCGCCACCACGGTGAGTTATAAACATGCCTTTTGTTTCAACAATCTGGTCGCGAGCTCTGATTGGCTGAGGCCGAGCAGAAAGCTAGATGTGAACGCACCCCGGCCCGCCGCTGGCGGGAGGACAGCCCTGATGCGGTTCATTACCGTTGAGGCCATCGCCATGGCAGGAGCGTGTGGCAACTGCTGCTGCGCACGCTGCCCGGAGATACAAATGGATATTTCGGGGGCGGAACGGGCCGAAATGGACCGTCTATTCGTAAGTAGAGTGTTCTTGTTCGCAGTGAGTGATCTTGTTAAAATTGGCGTTAGGAAAACTGTTGTCTTAACTTGTTGCTCGCTGAATGGGGAAAACTGCTGTGTGCGGATAGGCGAGGGCGAGCATGCTGGGCGTTTGGACAGTTTGAGCTGATTTAAGTGTATGTGTGCGTACGATCCCGTGTTAAATTACGTCAACTCTGTACGTGAATTAATGTTCCAAGCCGTTCTGGTGGCTAAAGCACTCTAGGGGAGAGAACGGAGAGGTTGGTTGTCTCTCAGCTGACTGGCGCGGGCTGCGACGCGGTATTGTACGAGAGATCCGACTTTATTTAAGGGTGTGTGCGTGATTTAATGATAAAATTGCGTACGTATGCACAATTTTATGAAGCTTGGAGAGGCGGGGCGGGAGAGGATGTGGATGGGTGGGAGAGGGGGGAGAGGGGGAGGGGGAAGGAGGGGTACGATCAGCTGTTCTCATCGCCTGCTGCGCGCGGGTGTCTTCTGCTGGTTTCGGCCGTGAAGGGAAAATGACAACATTGTGGTATTTTGCCCGTGATCAGGAGAAAGCTCTACGCGCGGGAGAGGAGGGCGCGGCCGTTGCGGCGGCCTTTATTGACGCCCTGGAGGCCGAGCAGGTGGAGGCGGTGGACGCCATGATCGAGCTCCACGACGGCGTCCCCGCCCCCCTCTCTCCCTTGCCGCTGTCGCCGCCAGCCCCGCCCGACGACAACGCCGTCGACGGGTGCGCCGCAGCCCCTGAGCCCGTAAGTATGAACACACCAGTCCTCACGCTCGTCATGCATCGACGTGATCCTAGACCGTGTGATATTTCTGCTTTCAGGTTGTCAAGCGTTGGGTGGCGCGCGCCCCGTCGGCGGCGTTCCTCGCCGCAGCAGCTGCGCGGCGACCCAGGGCGTCAGCTGAGGAGGGACACCGTGCAGCCGTGCCCCTCAACAAGCCCCAGCCCGCGAAAACTCGCCGGGGGACTCGGGCGGGGCGAGGGCTCCGGCGCCGGTGTCCCGAGCAGGAGGCCGCCGCAACGGCTCTGGCCGTCCCCCGCGCCCTCCAGCCCCTGCGCGAGGAGGCCCGCCCCCGAGACCGCCAGCCAGGGGGAAAAGGGAGCAAGCTCTCTGTAAGTGTTATAATCCCCTTAATTTTCTGCTACTAAATATCTCAATAATCTAACAGAATTTTTTCTTTTGCAGTGCGCTCTAAAGGCCCGCTTGGGATTTTTTAAATAGATATTTTAAAGTTTATTTTTTAATTAAATAAAAAAAAACTTTTTAGTAAGTTTTTACATCTGTCTTTTTATTTTATGCACCTATGTTGAACGACTTTTATTTTATGATGGGTGCGACGGAAGATCAGGTATGACTAATCCTCTTCGGATATGATGCTGACCACTATTGTATGACGTTAAAACTGCAAGTGATTTTCTTTTTTTTTACAATGGAATTAGTTTTGAATTTTATCACTGATACATAGTCTTTATGAGAACGGGAAGAATCACACTGGTCGAGCGATGGACTGTTTGGCAAATGGTGATGAACAACGGTTATCAGTTAGAATTTATTTTGTCATGTCATATCCAAGAGAACCTAAAACTGAATCTATTGCAGCAAATTTTTTTTATTTAAGTGGAAAAAGTTGGGTTTTAGAGTGTGAGATAAGTTGAATTTTTGATAAAGTTCTAAAGACATGAAATTCAAAGTAAATATTATTTCTCATGGCTATATCCTTTAAAATCACAAAGGGAAAGTGAGTCCTTATGTTTAAAAGCAAGAATTTTGAGTCTAAGACATGTACTTTTATTCAAAACTAACTTTTTCCGAAGTTTGGGCGATAAAGATTGACATTGTATTTTAAGCATGGTGCTGACTGACACCAAACAGATCTGATGGATTCTGACTTGCAAATCCTTTTGGAAATCCAAGACTATGTTAAACTGAATCTATTCCAGCAAAAAAAGTTTGATTTAAGTCAAAAATCTTTGGTTTTAGAGTGTGAGATAAGTTGAATTTTTGATAAAGTTACAGAGTCATGAAAATCAAAGTAAATATTATTTCTCATGGTTATATCCATTAAAATCACAAAGGGAAAGTGACTCCTTATGTTTAAGAGCAAGAATATGGAGTGTAGCACATGTAATTTTTTTCAAATGTCATGATTCCGAAGTTTGGGCGATAAATCTTGATATTGTTTCTTAAGCATAGTATTAGAGAACATCAAACAGATCTGATGGATTCTCTTTTCCAAATCCTTTTCAAAATCCAAGACTATGTTAAACTGAATGTATTCAAGCAAAAAATTTTTACTCAAGTCAGAAATTTTGGGTTTTATAAGTTGAATTTGATCAGAAGTTACAGAGTCATGAAAATCAAAGTAAATATCATATCTCATGGTTATATCCATTAAAATCACAAAGGGAAAGTGAGTCCTTATGTTTAAGAGCAAGAATATGGAGTGTAGGACTTGTAATATTCTTCAAATGTCATGATCCCGAAGTTGGGTCGACGGAAAATGTGACATTGTTTCTTAAGCATGGTGTTGACTGACCGCCCACACTTTTATGATATTCTCACTCCTAAATCCTTTTCAAAATCCAAGACTATGTTAAACTGAATCTATTCCAGCAAAAAAATTTGATTTAAGTGGAAAAAGTTGGGTTTTATAGAGGGACAATACTTGAATTTTTTATTACAGCATTTCCATGCGCGCCCAGGAGGCATGCTGTTACGCTCGTTAGAATTTTTAATGGAAAATCCTATCCCCCCCTATTGGGAGGCCTATTCAAACCATTATATCAGATCTAAGTATCCAGAAGAAGAGTGTCTGTCAGGAACTCAAGATGGTATGCAAGCATTTCCTGTTTTATTTCTTCAGGAAAGAAAATGTTTGGCACATCAAATGCATTGATAAGTGTTGCGAATATCTCACTCTCTGGCATTTTAGCTATTTTTTCTGCAAGTGGAAGACAGAAGTTCCTTGCTTGTGTCAGCAGGGGCACAAAATTAGAGGTGCAGTAAAAACACTGAGTCTCACTTTGGGAGAGATAAATTTTCAACATCTGCTTAATGCGTTGAATGAATTTCCCAGATGACATGGCAAAATAAACTTTAATATTATTTTTTTCACTGCAGACATTATTTGATGTCGCATAAGCTTTGATGCTAACTAGCACATCACCACGCTCAACTGGCTTTGTCTTTTTGGATTCAAAATTTTTTAGAACCATATTAAAGGTTTCCTCAGAAACAAGGTCATGAAGTTCAGTCATGGAAAGCTGTATGGTTTTACTTGTCGTTTCTGACACCAAGGACACAAATGGTGTAAAATTATTGATGTCAACACCAATTTTAAAATATTTCACCCCATTTTTGATGATGGGGAAATTCTTGGCATAGACCTCTCTGGGTGGTATGGGAGTCTTTGGCTCAGCATGATTACTGCTTGGTGATGCAGCTAACACCTGAGGATGAAGGTCTAGTGCTGGAGTCAGATCCAGGCTACCTTCTTCACCCAAATCCATCACCAAATCCTTGTACCGCAAAGGAAAAGAGAGACGGCGCTTCGCAGCAGGCTCGTCAACTCTGTCACTAGCAGGGCGCTTGGCTTCCATGGCTGCGAAGTGAACAGGACTGTCGCACACGCTGGAATGATGCTGTCTCTGGCTCAAGCTGCTCCATTTATACGGTAAAATAACGACACTAACGCCGCCTATAGTTTAATTTATGAATTAAAACAACAGGTTTGAACATGTTTGAAAAGTAATTTTAACCAATCAGAGCGAAGGACAGACAAGTCAGTGCTAACGGCCCCGTGCCGATACTGGTCCAGCTTCACAGCCCTGTCAGGTGGGTTGCCTATCTTCACGGCGCTCTGCCCCGCCGGACCGGTAGATGCATTGCGCCCCGCCGCGCCCGCCGCGCCCGCCGCCCTACTGCCACCGCGCCCGCCACCCCACCGCCCCGCCGCCCCTTGCCGTCCCCCCGCCGCCGCGGCCAATCACAGCGCATCTTATTATAACCAATCAGAGAGCAGCTTATTTTAGCCAATCACAATAGCGTTCGAGCAAGTCGCGACATGCAAGGTGCGCGCCGCTTGCACACTTCCATCAAGAGATAAGTACTTAGTATGGATACGAAACAAGAGCCACCCCAGGCCATACACGGGTCTACGTTAAAACACTTTCCGCCCCGGAGAATGCACCTACAGTCTTGGTTTTGAGCTTAAAAGTATCGGAAGACCTCACAGAAAGCCTTCGTGGCGAGTTTGGTTCGATGAAATATCTTCAGTGTCATCTACATCTCCGCAAAGTCGTCAGCGGTTCTTGAGGCGCGGCTCAGCCCGGGTCGGCCTGCGCCTTGTCAATATGGCGGCGACGTTCGGAGCGCGTTTTTGTTCTATTTCCGCTGCGCACTACGCGCCGCCGCGCCCCGCGCCACTCGCCACTCCAACATGGCGGCTTGAGCCGGACGAAGAGCAAAGGACGCCTCCTCGAGTATTTTCGCCTGGAAAGGTAATTCAAAACACTGGAAAACTATCACACTGCAATAATATCAAACTGTGAAGTTTCTAGTATAGTTGCCCTCCAGGGAAAAGAAAATCCTAGCGTATGACGCAGAGAAACGCTCGTCGACCCGATACAAACAAAGGCAGTTAATGGCTAGTTTGATGTGATTTCAGACCTTTGTATCGCTGTGTATCTCATGAAGGGGAAGAGATGGATTCTCCCGATCCTCCTCCAATTCGCAAGCCGCTAAGGAAGAACAGGATTCGGAAGAGAAAAGCTTTCAAGCACGTGAAGAAACACGTCAACAAACCAAAATCCGAAGCTGTGCCTGTGAGTTGCTTCCATTGTGTGTGGTTCATGTTTGTGCATTGTTTGAGTTTGGAAGTACTGAAGTTTCTTATGTTTATTTCAGGATGAATTACAGACAACTGATAGTAGTGATGTTTCTAGTGATGTGTATGAAAATTCTCTTGATGTGGAGTACGGATTTGACCAGGTATGCATGTGACTTGTAATCAGTCTTTTGGTTCTTCTTGCTTAAATACTTACCTTGAAAATTTTTCTTGCAGCCTGCAACTGGGTCAACTCCTGCAGCCCCAAGCCCAAGTCTGGGGGACCATGATTATGTTGTGTCTAGTCCTGAATGTCGTGCAAGTAGTAGTATGAGTCGGCCAGACAGCAGTCTAAGTCGTCCAAGCAGTAGTTTCAGTCATGTGAGCAATATTAGTGGCTCTGTATCAGTATCAATGTCAGATGTCAGTTTCAGTGCTTGTGAAGTAAGTGAAATATGTTATATTTTAATTAATACTCAGTTCATGAGGGATTGGTGTTAAAATTCTTCTTCTACTTTTTAGGATGTTAGTCAAAGTGACTCCAGTTCTACTCACCTGTTTTGTCCCATTTCTCCAGCACCTAGAAGCTCTTGTCATGAAGTGCCAGACATGGTTAGTTGTACTGACTGCAAAATTTTATGTGCCCTAAACTGAATAAAATTTTAGTTTGATATTCTTAATTTTTTTTATATTTTTTTAAGGAATTAGTCAATGAAGTTCCCTCGTCAGATGAGCCAGGTGTATCTGAGTTGTTAATACGTGCAAGGAATCAACTTCTTCTTATGTTACCATCAAACTGTGTTCCTATTGTTGATCAAGATTCACTTCATGTGTTAATGATTGGCCGCAGACAGTCCAAAGCAGTGCAGCGGCAAGTGACAGTGTCTTTAAGTGGAGATATTAAAATAGAAGTGCATGGTGAGGACTTTCCAGAAAATAAAGTACTGTCTGGTGTCAGTGCCCAAAAACCATTAAAACAAGAAACAAGTGGACAATTTGTGGACAGAATTGTGAAAGTGGTTTCAAATCTGCGTCTCTTTGAAGTGTGTGCTGGAATGGATCGAAAAGAATATAAAGAGGCCTGGGCTGAAACTTCGCAGGGTACTATTGAAGGTGATACTTTCAAGGAGTGTAGGTATACAGAGACTTTTAGATCCAAGAAGTGTACTGTGTTAGTAGAATCTAAGTTCTGGAGATGCAATGAGTGCACCAAATTAATTCCTGCTTTGAAAAGAAGACTAACAACAAGGCTGCTGGAAGAACCCCTGAAACATACAAATCATCGTTTTATGAGTAGCAAGCAGAAGGATGTAGTATTGGCAAAAAAGCAACGGGTCATCAAGACAAAAAATCAAACCATCACCAGATTGGAGGCCAAGATAAATGAAATGATTGAAAAGGAGGGTGTCAAGGTTGAGAAAAGTTTAGCTGATACTTTTAGAGAAATTTTGCTAGGAGCTGATCTGAATCCAAAACAAAGTGTATTTTTGGAACAGCAAATTAAATTCATTGAGTGCAAAAAGAAAACTTCAATGAGGTGGCACCCCACTCTCATTCGCTTGGCTCTATCCTTGTATCTTAAAGCACCAGGAGCGTACAAAGACCTTCAAGAAAGTGGCTTCATAGCCCTCCCAAGTGCAAGAACCTTATTCGATTACAGTCATGTTACCAAAATTGAGCCTGGAGTTGATAGTCATGTTCTGGATATTCTGGTCAAGCAAGTCAAAGATATTGAAAGTGTACGGTCCCAACCTCAGTATCATGTTTTAATGGGAGATGAGATACACATCAGTAAAAATTTAGTGCTTCTTAAATCAACAGGTGAAATTATTGGCTTCAGAGACCTGGATGTCCTCGACCAAGAACTTGCATCCCTTGAACTTCACCTATCTGACCCTGAGAAACAATTGGAGCCAGACTTAGCATCAAAAGTAATGGCATTCATGGTGAAGGGAGTCTCCAGTAATGTGAAACATGTTGTGGCCTCTTATCCAGTGTGCAGTCCATCACCAAGACAGTTGTATATTTGGACTTGGGATGTAATAGGAGCTTTGGAACGCAGTGGATTGAAAGTCATTGCATATACTTGTGATGGAGCTCCCACTAACAGATCATTCATCCAACTTCACAAGCCTGTAACTGAAACAGCATTAGGTGTGGTGTTCGATACAGTGAACAAGTATGCTCCTGAGAGAGTTTTGTATTTTTTTTCTGATGTACCTCACCTGCTTATAACTATTAGAAATGCTTTTTTCAATTCGCGCAAGGAAACCAAAAATTAGAAGAAGAGTCCTCGCCGCTTGAGAAAAAATGGGGAATTAATAGTGTGGGACACTATCATTAGGCTGTATTTGTCTAAGAAAGATAAAACATTGAGAAAGTCTTTCAAACTCAATGCACAAAATGTCTTTCCCGACAGTTATAGCAGAATGAAAGTTAAGATTGCCGCTGCAGTTTTGAGTAACACTGTTGCACTTGACATATTGAGTCAGGGATGGCCAAGTACATCAGAAACCGTTGAATTTATTCAAAGAGTGAATAATTGGTTTGACTTGTTAAATGGAGCGTTCTCAACTCAAGGTATCAGAACAAATAATCGAAGGTTGGATGCATACACTATTAAAGATGTAGAAGATTACGAGAATAATGTTGAAGGTAGTCGCTTCAAGGAATTAGAGGATTTTCAGAAGTATTTAGATGATTGGAAGGCAGAAGTTGAGTCAAGGAAGGACACCTCTCTGATGTCTGATCTAGGAGTTCAGCCGTTGGCTGGTGATGACAGTTTCCATGCCTTAAATGATTCCCAAACAGAAGGTGATCAAGAAGAGGACGCCTCATCCAGGAACCTGCTACCCCACCAAACTTTGCGTGGCATAGAAATGTCATGGAAGTCATTCATTGGGGCTACAACTTTTCTTCTGAGAAATGGTGTGACGTTCATCAATGCTAGGATTTTCTGTCAGGACCCATTAGAGCAAAACTTTGGCAGGCAGCGCATGGCTGGTGGTGGAAGTAACAACCCGAACTTCCATCAATACCTGCACAAACAACGTGGATTTTCTACGATTGGAGCGCTTAGTGCAGCCAATAAAATGGGTAATACTGAGGTTGTCAAAGAAGATGACGAAAGTGTATGTTCATCAGAACCTTTACCCAAGAGGAAACGTACCGGTACCTCTAAGTGTTGACTGTGATTTTGTTTTTATTTAGGATTTGGTTTGCCTTGCTGTCTTCACCTCAAATAAATCACATGTTATTTCATATATAAAACATTTTTATTTTTGAAGAAAACAGTGGTACAGTATTATAAGTATGAACATTCGCAGTAATATTCTGTCATTTGTAAGAACATAAATCAAGAGACAAATTCCTAGTACAAGGTACTTATCTCTGGCAAAAATAAAATAATATTAAACATAAGAGGAAACATTAACTTCCATTAACTCCCTATTATCACAAAATATTTTACAAGTACTGAACACATAGTACAGAAAAACCAGTGTAACTATTCTAAAAATTGTAGAAACAATTAAAAAAATAATACTTTAAAAAATGCAGTAACATTCATAAAACCATTACAAAGTTATTATTTGGCTCATTGATAATGACAGTGGTAATGATAAAAATTATGTCTTTGGTCTAGGTGCTACTCTAGCACGCAATGCAAGGCTGGCCTCAGCCTTATTTTTTCTTACTTTATTTAACAGTTCTTTGGACCTGTCTACAGCAAAAGTGGTGCAAAATGAACGGATCATACCACACATGAACTCATAGGATGCTTTTTCATTTAAGCCATCCCCCACAGCCTCATCCCACAGCAGAACCACACAACCCTGGCACACACTTTCAATTACAAGAGATGAATCCACTCTCAGTTTATTATGAGTTGGCTCGTGCAAAATTGTAGCCACTCCAACAAAGTAATCAAACAGATGCCCACTTACAAAAAATGACTTGCCTTTGTTCCTGGCCTTTGTCCACCCCTTAACAATTTCAGCAGGTCCAGGCACAGAGTCACTTTCCAATAATTTCTCTAATATCAACTTAGAAATATTACGCCACATAACATTCTTGGGAAACAGTATACTCTTCTTATAAAAACTTCTGACTACACTGCCACTGATGTAATGGATGGCCTCCAAGTCCTCTATATCTAGCTCACCTTGCACATCAACATTTATCTGAACTTCATTTTTTAAACAACTACTGTAATACTTGAAAATATTAGTCACCAGCAAACATGTGAAGTCTGCAATAAAGCAATGCAGAAGACTATTATTTGACACAACACACACTTCAAGCAGCTCACACAGTTGTTTCCTTAAGTCAACATTTACTAGGATGGCCTCATTATTTTTCACTAAAGTACCAAGTAACACTGATGGCAATAAAATTTTATGCTCCCCGAGATCTTGAGTGATTGCTTCATGAATGATGCGGAAGCATGTATTCCATTGTGGGAGAGCAGCAATAGTCTCTTCATTTGTAACAATGTAATGAAGAAGCTCTTTATACTTTACAGCAAATTCACCTGCTGCTGGTTTAGAAATTAACCACTTAACTGATTCCAAAACTGTGGCCGAGCAATGTTGAATAATCTTATCAGCACTGGGGTATTTTGAGGCGGCATCTACAACAGAGAGAGGCAACTCACCAATTAGGTTGAAAACAATGAGTTAAGAAACACAGCATTAGTTGAATATGTTTTTTATTTATATACCTTTAATAGAGTGTTGTCTTATGTGGTTTAAGTAGGAACGATGACATCTGTACTCTTTTCCACAGAGTTTGCACACATCACAGACAGGGCGAACATAAACTTTGGACTTGGCACCTTTCTTTGCTCTGACTCTTGGCACTTTGAACGGGGTCGAAGCGAATGCAGAACACGAGGATAAATTGAGTGATGCATTGAAAGAGTCATTCAATGCATTGACTGGGGTGTTGTTTTGGTTACTGTTTGACGCCATAATTCCATTCTCCAGCCCTGAGAACATATATACATAAAACTTCAATTGGCCATCAGTGCAAATTTTGGGTTGTCTTCACAATAATAAAATAATTTCAGTTATTTCAGGAACAATAGACAAAGAGAAACGCCCGTAACCTTTGTTTGTATCGGGTCGACGAGCGTTTCTCTGCGTCATACGCTAGGATTTTCTTTTCCCCGGAGGGCAACTATACTAGAAACTTCACAGTTTGATATTATTGCAGTGTGATAGTTTTCCAGTGTTTTGAATTACCTTTCCAGGCGAAAATACTCGAGGAGGCGTCCTTTGCTCTTCGTCCGGCTCAAGCCGCCATGTTGGAGTGGCGAGTGGCGCGGGGCGCGGCGGCGCGTAGTGCGCAGCGGAAAAAGAACAAAAACGCGCTCCGAACGTCGCCGCCATATTGACAAGGCGCAGGCCGACCCGGGCTGAGCCGCGCCTCAAGAACCGCTGACGACTTTGCGGAGATGTAGATGACAGTGAAGTGATTTCATCGAACCAAACTCGCCACGAAGGCTTTCTGTGAGGTCTTCCGATACTTTTAAGCTCAAAACCAAGACTGTAGGTGCATTCTCCGGGGCGGAAAGTGTTTTAACGTAGACCCGTGTATGGCCTGGGGTGGCTCTTGTTTCGTATCCATACTAAGTACTTATCTCTTGCTTCCATAAGCGCAGTGCTAAACCGTAGTTCCAGTACTCGCCGATAGGCGGCACTACAATCGCGGCGCTCCGCGTACTTAAGCAGCCGCTCCGCTCTCCCTCGTCACCACTCGAGTCACTCGCTCCGCCCAGTGTACTTCGACGCTCTTCTCCCAGTCCTCGTACTGTACTTGGCTCCAGCCTTTAGTGTTGTTGAGCTGTACTTTTGATCTAGCCTTCGTAGCGTTTTTCTAGTCTTTTTTAAGACTTTTCTGCCCCAGCCTTCGTGTTGTTGAGCTGATTAAGCCTTTGAGCTCCAGCCCTCGTGTTGTTGAGCCAGGCAAGATGCCCTCCGTTCTGACGGAGATATTGGACGAGTGGGATGCTGCTTGCTTCCACTCTGACGAGCTCTTGGCGGAGGCCTACACGGTGTTCCTCGCGAACCTGGTAGAAGCCTCCGTCGAGGAAAGGGCCGACCCGCGGGTTATTCCCTTTCTTCTGGTGGGGTACACGGCGTACCGCCGCTACCAAGACGGGGATGACCCCCACGTCAACCTCACTTATCGTATGGCCCTAGCCATGTGTGGTACCGGCTCTAATGCCCCACCCCGCCCTGCTACACCCCCGCCACGCCCCGCCTCACCCCAACCTGGCCCCTCCCGTGCACGCTCGCCTCAACCCGGCCCGTCTAAACGGCCCCGGGAAGAGGATGAGAAGCCGGAGGAGGACCAGCCCACGTTGGAGGTGCTCCAGAGCCGTGAGCGGGAACTTAAGCGGTTCAAAACCAAGTTTCGGGAAGAAACGATACAAATAAGTGGTCTGGGTGACACTTTGCCTTCTGAAGAGGTTATGGAAGGCCTGTTCGACACAGTTCTGCAGCGACAGCGGGAGGCTGTCAGCGCAAAGGACGATGACCGTGTCATTGTCGAAATTCAGAATGCTGAGAATGTGGATAACCCGCTCTGGTTCAGTATGCGGCGCGCCGATCAGATCAACGGGCGCGTCGTGCTTGACAAATTGGCGCGAGTTTTGAATTCAAATCAAGCCTTCATGGCCCAAGGACAACTCAAAGTGAGTTACATCCACATCCCCACACCCGAGGCGGGCGGGAGACGAAGAAATCGTGTGGCCAATGAGACCATGGAGCAATGGATTGAGCGCAAAACAGGGGCTAAAGGCTCTATTTACTCCCCGGAAAACACAGATAACATGTGTTTGACGCGATGCGTCGCTGTGCTTATGGCACTGGGTGGAATGCACAAACAAGCGTTCTACAAGCTTAAGCAGCCCAACTCTGTCATTCAGCGGGATAGTGCAAAAAAATTGTGCGAAAATGCACATATTGATCCTGCTCAACCCTGCGGTCTTGATGAAGTTAGAAAACTTCAAGACTCGCTTCCAGATTACCGCTTGTGTGTCTTTACTGACAAAGAAGGGAAGGAGTGCGTGTTCAAAGGTCCTTGCAGACCTTGGCGCAAAAATTTGTGTCTCCTGCTACACAACAACCATTTTTATGCACTCCTTTATCCTGGTGCCGCATTTGATCGCAATTTCACTTGTGATCGTTGCGTCGTGTTCTACAATCACAGGGGCGACCACCGCTGCGAAGGCTCGTGCTGGCGCTGCTTCGCTCATGCTCACCATGATGGTCCCATGCGGCGTTGCGGCGACTGTGGTCACCAGTTCGCCGGAGATGAGTGCTTCAACACTCACAAGACGGTCATTATTCCCCACACAGATCGCACTAAATGCCAGACATTTAAATTCTGCCAGGGGTGTGAGAAAAGTTACTCGGTCATGAGGGGCCAGAGACATGTGTGTGGGTTCGTTTATTGCTCCTATTGCAAGAATAATGTAGCAGAAAATCATCTCTGCTACATGCAGCCCTGGGCGGAGAAAGAAAAGAAAAGAGGCTGGAAGTACATCACTGTGTACTATGACATTGAAACAACACAACACACCCCAGTTGAGGGAAAGGCAGACACTTACGAGCACATCCCCAACTTGCTCGTGTGCCAAGCAGTGTGTGAGGAGTGCGCACACATCCCTCATAATGATTATTTCTGCACTGTGTGTCAAACCCGACAACACATCTTCCACAGTCTGGACGACCCTAACCTCAATGTGATGGGTCAGTTCTTCGACTACCTGCAGTCTTTTGGCCCAAAGACCAAAATTTTGCTTGCAGCGCACAATTCCCGCTCATTTGACGGGGTATTTGTGACCCAAGAGGCTGTCAAGCGCAAACTCAAATGTGAGGTAACACTGCAGGGCGCTAAAATCCTCTGTATGGAGATTGGTAACTGGAAATTTATTGACAGTCTCATGTTTTTGCCTATGCCCCTCTCCGCCATGCCAAAGTCCTTCGGCCTCACCGAACTCAAAAAAGGCTACTGGCCTTTTATGGCTAACAAGCCCGAGTACTACACTTATGAAGGCCCCCTCCTAGACAAACACTTTTACTGTGTCTCCACCATGAAGCAAAAAGCTGTGGCCGAATTTAATGCTTGGCATGATGAGCAAACGGCCAATGGCTTCGTGTTCAATTTTAGACGCGAGCTAATAGACTACTGCATCTCCGATGTGACCATCCTGAGACAGGCTTGTCATGCATTTCGCTCACTCTTCGAGCAGACAGCTGGGTTCGACCCGATGTTCAATTGTATGACGCTCAGTTGCGCCTGCATGGCTGCTTTTCGTCGCAATTTCCTTAAGCCCGATACTATTGGTATTGTCCCCCCTGGAGGCTACCACGGCAGAGGGAAACAGAGTCACATTGCCCTCAAGTGGCTGGACTACGAGTCCCACAAGCTCGGCACGGTGATAAGCACTATTTACACCGACAGAGAAATCTCTGTCCTGGGCCGCCGCGTCGACGGCTACATCGAGCTCCCCCTCCCTGATGGCAGCTTAGAGCGCCGAATATACCAGTTTCACGGGTGTTATTGGCACCATTGTCCCATACACTTTCCTGCCAATGAGGATTCCGGGGAAAACCGCTTTGAAAAGACACAACAGCTCACTTCACTCTTCCGCAGGTCGGGCTACACTGTCATAGAAAAATGGGAGTGTGAGTTCAAGTCCGATCTTGCTTCAGACCCTGACACAAAAGCATACTTCGAGGCACACCCCACCACACGCACACCTCCCCTTGGGCTCCGTGACGCTCTGGCAGGCGGGCGCACGAGTGCCCTAACATGGTACTACAAGGCCGATTTGCCCAAAGGGGAAAAAATAAAAATGGTGGACGTGGTCTCGGAGTACCCCAACGCTAATCTGCGGGGGCGAGTACCCCATACGGCCACCCCACCATCTACCTCGAGGGAGACCCCGACATGCCACCCCCTGACACATGGAATGGGGTAGTGAAGTGCACAGTCTTGCCTCCACGGGACCTCTACCTTCCCGTCCTTCCCTACAAAGCCAAGGGGAAACTTATGTTTCCCCTCTGTAGGACATGTGTGGAGGAGGAGAACACTGAGATGTGCCACCACAATGACCCCCAGGAACGGCAGCTTACTGACACTTGGTGCGCTCCTGAGCTTCTGCTCGCCCTTAGAGAGAAGGGTTACACACTTGTCGAGGTGCACGAGGTGTACCAGTACCCTCGCACCTCCAAGTACAATGCTGACACACGAGAAGACGGCCTGCTCTCTGCCTATGTCCGCCGTTTCATGGCCCTAAAAATACAAGCCAGTGGATGGCCGCCAGAGTGCGACACTGAAGAGAAGCAGGCTAAGTTTGTAGAGGACACACTCAAACACGATGGGGTGGTGTTGGATCCCACTAAAATGGAGAAAAACCCTGCCCTCCGAGCCCTGAGCAAGCTCATGCTCAACTCATTTTGGGGCAAATTCGGCGAAAAAACACTCCGCCCCAAAACTGAATTTTTGTATGACTATGCCAAGCTCATTGCTCTAGTCACTGACAACACTAAGGAGGTCACGGGGCTTCTCCCCCTGAGTGACGAGTGCCTCCAAGTGACGTGGAAGCCCGTAGAGGACTCGGAAGTTAGTCTCCCTACTTCATCTCTCCTCCATGCGGCATACACCACCTGCCACGGCCGCATGCAACTTTACAAGTACCTTGACGTGGTCAAGGAGAGGGCTCTCTACCACGATACTGACAGCGTGGCATACATCAGCCGCCCTGGAGAGTCAGAGCTCCCCCTCGGCACTCACCTGGGGGACCTGACAGACCAGATAGAGGAGGACTACGGCCCGGGCTCTTTTATCACTGAGTTTGTGGCTGGAGGCCCAAAAAATTATGCCTACAAGGTGGCAGTGGGTGGGGACGTGCACAACATCAAGGTGTGCATTAAGGTGCGAGGCATCAGCATTAACACCTCATGCGATGACCTTGTCACATTTGACAACCTCAAGGTGATGGTGATGGGAAGCCGTGATAAAATCACGGTACCCATCCCTCACCAAATAGCCCGTCTCCCAGGGTGGAGAATTGTGACGCGCCACTCCACCAAAAACTGGCAGGCGCTCAACACCAAGCGCCGTTGGGTGGATGTAGCCAACACTGTCCCCCACGGCTACAATGCCCGGACTATGGCTCCCGAAGAGGACCAGGACCTCCTTGAGGTCATGGAACTCCTAGGTGACGCCTAGGTGGTAGGCAGTGCGCAGGGGGAGGAGCAAGCTGGCCCCACCGGCGCAGGGGAGAAGCTGGTTAGGCCCCATTGCTATAAAAGCACATAAACATAGAGGTTGACTATCAGTCATAAAGATGGATCTCAGGTTCCAACATCCATGCACTGCCCTTGTGGTAGGTGGCACAGGAAGTGGCAAAACTTTCTTTATGAATCGTCTTATTGAAAATAGGAATGAGATGTTCAACACTACATTTGAACACATTATTTTTTATTATTCCGAGTGGCAGCCTCTGTATGATATACCCTAAAGTCTAATCACGGTGTTGATTTTAGGGAAGAACTCTCTCTGCTTGATGACCACCCGGCTGGGCAGGGTCCAAAACTCATTGTCATTGATGATATGATGCACGAGATTAAGTCTCACCACAAGGAAATCCTTAAATTTTTCATAAAGGGGTCACATCACAGAAATCTCAGCATTTTCTTCCTAAGTCAATGTCTGTTCCCTGATGGGCTGCGGCAAATAAGTCTCAACACACACTACATTGTGCTGTTTAAAACAAGTAGGGACTTGGCTCAAATACGCACCTTCTGTATGCAAGTCGATCCCCATCATTTCCGTGCACTTCTCGAGGCCTATGAGGACGCAACACGGGCAGGGTACACTTACATCTTGTTCGATTTTAAACCCAATCAGACAGATCACCTGCGCATGCGCACGCTCATATTCCCCGGTGAATCTACGGTGGTTTACATTCCACGTGCAAAGTATAAAAGGGAGATGATGACCGTACTCTGAATCATTTGTTGACAATGGCTCCTGCTGCGAAGACACACAAAGCTGTGCTGCAGGTTCTTCAGTCAGCTAAGCCTAAACTTCGTAAAGCTATTCTTGATAATTCCGATAGAGCTCTTATTTACGCTATCTGCGAAATTTGTGACAATTTGCTGCGTGGAAATATTTCTATAAGTGAAAGTCACAAGGTCAAACTTAGACGACATCGGGATACAATCAGACAACTTGCACAGCGAGGCGAAGGGTGGCAAGTTAAGAAAAAGACACTCGAGCAGACAGGAGGGTCGTTTCTTCCCCTACTCCTTACAGCTGTAGCCTCCGTGTTTCCCTCTCTATTTCAATGAATCACGTTAAAAAAATGATTCTTGTGCCACACGAAAGTGTGGCCAAGCTCAATGACCCGACACCCTCTACCACTGAGACACAACTCAGTGCTCTTGACAATGAAATGGAACTCATTATGCGCAAAAAATACGCTGATGATTCACTTAAATGGAAATTGTACAACGAGGCACTGCAGCGCTACTTACACTTTAATAATGAGCGAAAGAAGCCCGTACGTATTTCTGTGGAAGATTTTTCTCTCGATGATACCGGGGACACTGCTCTAATTCGTCAGCAGCTCGCTGCCGCCATGCCAAAGACATATAAAGCGGCTGCACTGAGACTTTACGATTATTTGAGTACGACTGGCTCACGAGTCACGTGGGACTCCTCAGGTCTTGTATGTCTGGAGGGTACTCCTGTCACAAACTCCAACATCATTGATCTAATTTCGGATCTCACTCGTTCACGCAAAAACTTTGAACCTGTGGGTGTTTTAAACTTCATTAAAACACTGTCTACACTCAACATTCCGTTGGAACTTATTCCTAACGAGAAACGTAGAGTCGCTATTATTCAAGCGCGAAACCAGGACGGCGGTGGCACTGTGGTTCCGATCCGTCGCGTGAGAAAACGCGTGACTGAAATCAAACGCGTGACTAAAGGCCGTGTTACTAAACCTAAACATGCCTGGCAATCTTGGGGACGTGTATCACGAGCCCGCTGACCCTGCGTCTTACGGAACGGCTTGGAAACTCTGGGATGCTACGGGAGAGAAAAAAAGAAAAAATTACAAAGTATCTACAGGGTGAGGACGCTTACACTCTTCACAAACCTGCTAGACGCCGCTTTCCTCGTAATGTGACTTATGCAGATAATATTGACGAGAGCTGGCAGACAGACTTGACTGATTTCCAGTCTTTGAAAAAAGATAATGATGGCTTTAGCTATATTTTGTGTGTCATAGATGTTTTCTCAAAATTTGCTTGGGCTGTCCCCATCAAAGATAAATCTGGTCCTTCCATCATTAAGGGGTTTCAAACTATTTTCAAAACAACAGATCGGCGACCTACACGCCTGTTTTCAGACAAAGAAAAAGAATACATCAACAAAACATTTCAGAAATTTTTGAAAGAGAATAACATAACCTATATTCACACCCATAATCCTGACATTAAATGTTCGATTGTGGAGAGGTGGCAGCGTACCATTAAATCAAAATTATTTAAAAGATTCACTCATACTGAACAATACAGATATGTAGATGGACTGCTTGATGATATTGTGGATGCATACAATCACACCTATCACCGCTCTATCAAAATGCGTCCTGTAGACGTGACACCCGATAGGGTTCTGGAGGTATATAATAACCTGTATCACGGTATGAAACACACAAGTACGAAAACAAAGTTTAATGTGGGTGATTATGTCAGAATCAGTAGAGAAAAACAAGTCTTCGAAAAAGGGTACACCTGGAACTGGAGCGAGGAGACATTTAAAATCGTTCAAGTCATTCCTCATGCGGTGCCGGTGTACCGGCTGGAAGATCTCGATAAGGATCCAATTGAGGGCACGTTTTATGAGATGGAGCTTCAGAAGGTCACCAAGCCCGAGGCGTTCAAAATCGCATATATAGTGCGGTCTAAAGGAACAAAGGGCAAACGACAACATCTCGTCCAATGGAGAGGTTATCCGAAAAAGAGTCGCTGTTGGATCTTCGATAAAGATCTTGTCTAGAAATGGATTTTTACGCGTTTCTCCCAAGTAAAGCCAGTCCTAAGGTTTATCCTGACAATACAACCTGTCATTTTAAGACAGAATTGGCTCAGCGCATGGAACTCCATGGCCACTGGCAGGCCGCCCTCATTGAGCTGCACTATCCTAACACAACAGCACAGGTCCTAGAGGGAGAAAATGAAATCACAATAATGTCGGATACATTTGTTGATACAGTTTCCGTACGTCCTGGCTCATTTAGTTCAACAAAAGCCTTTGTTATAGGCATGGGGGACGCTCTGAGAGTCATAAAAGAAAGTTATGAGATACAGTATTTCACACTACTCCCTGACCAGCGTTGTAAGTTCATGCCACTTACTGCACATGACAACACGAAAGTTCATTTCTCTCCCCGCCTTGCCCTTCAACTGGGGCTCGCTCACGCTGGTCCGTACCCCGGTAATACAGAAATTTTGGGCGTAAAACCTGTAGACATAAGTCTGGGAGTTCCCTCACAAATGTTTATTTACATGGACGTACTGGAAGAACAGATCATTGGCCATACTCGCGCACCGCTGCTCCGCACGGTCCCCGTGGACACTAAGGCACAGTACGGCTCCATGACCGTCGTGCACTTCGATCACCCCATTTATTTCGATCTTCGGACGAAATCATTCGACACTCTGGAAATCTATATAAAAGACCACGCAGGACGTAACGTACCATTCGACTTTGGAACGTCAACCTTGTTGGTTCATTTTAAACAAGTAGCATGACGCGTCACGATCATATTACAGAGTTTTACCTGCATCAGGCAGGGGGCGGGCAATATTATGCGGGTTCTAGTTACCAAAAAGGACATGGTATTGGTTCATGGCTCGGAGGGCTGTTCCGGACGGTCCTTCCCCTTCTCAAGAGCGGCGCGACCGCTGTGGGGAGGGAGGCGGCCCGGGCCGGCGCACACGTCCTTGCCGATGTAGCCAATGGTGACCCGATAGCGGACAGTGCTAGGCGACATACGGGGGAAGCAGTTCAGAATCTAAAACGCAAGGCGGCATTCGCAATGAATGGGTCCGGTAGAGCTATAAAAAGGGCAAAGCTTGCACCTAAGCGCCATACCGTAGCTAGACCTCGAGCAAGTAGGAGCTACTCTCCTGTCTTTCTTGTGAAGTAATGGCTTTCATGCATAGTGCCTCCGTTGAAGCTCTCCCCACAGAGCTGAGTCTATGGCTCTCTAGCGCAACACAAATGGGAAAGGAGCGATCTCAATGGATTATGGTCAGTCCCTTGGCTAATTTTGATTCGGCGACCACCATACAGCTAGAAGTAGCTGGGGTGGGTTATGCCTATGCAGACACCGCACACATGCTGCTCTACACTAAAGAAAAAATCGTGAATGCTGATGGCTCAGACATCACTGATGCTGACAACAGTGACGCCACACTCGTAAATTATGGCATGCACGCCCAATGGTCTCAGGTGGACGCTAGTATAAACGGGACCGTCATCTCTCAATCGAGTATGACTTACCCATGGAGGGCATACGTTGAGGCCTTTCTTAATTATGATAGGGCTGCAAAAGATACACATCTCCAACAGCGGATGTGGCATGAGGACACGCCCGGGCACCACGACTCCTTGGATAGCAACCAGCACCTGGGGCTCGCGTGGCGTCGTTCACGCACCAAGCTGAGTCGCGAATTTGAAATGATGGGCCCACTCCACCTTGATATTTGCAATACGGATCGGCTCCTACTCAATAATTGTACTCTGCGTCTTAAACTCACTCGATCGCGAGATGCATTTGCTCTCATGAGTACGAAAGGCACTGAAAAAATTAAGCTCTTGGATGTCAAACTATTCATTCGGAGGGTTACGATTTCGCCCTCTGTTCTGCTTGCTCATGCCCAAGCCCTAGAAAAATCAGCTGCAAAATATCCTGTGAACAGAGTGGATATAAAAACAGTCACGATAGCCCAGGGCATGCACTCTAAAACCATCGATAATCTATTTTTGAATCAACTCCCTCAGAGAGTTATCATAGGGTTTGTCGATAATCGTGCTTTCAATGGGGATTATGCCCGTAATCCGTTCCGCTTCCAACACTTTAGTCTGAACTACCTGCAGATGCATGTTGAAGGGCAGCCTGTTCCTTCACAGCCACTGACCCCAGACTTTTCTAAAGATCTCTACATGGAGTGTTACAACACGCTCTTTACCGGGACGGGTATACACTGGAAGGACGAGGGCAACGGCATCAGTTGGAGTGATTACCCAAAAGGCAACACCCTGTTTGTGTTCGACCTCTCTCCTGACATGTCGGCGAGTGAGCCTCATTGGAATCATCAGAAACAAGGGGCACTGCGTCTTTATCTTCGATTTGCAGCCCCTCTCCCACAACCTATAAATTGCGTCGTGTACGCCGAGTTTCAGAATCTTATTGAAATCGATAAGGATAGGAACGTTATCGTTGACTACAGTGTATAATGGACGGCTTCACGCTAGATGCACTCATGAGGCGTGAGAAACATGTCGCCCCCTTGTTTGAGGGCGTGTTTGCTGCGGACACCCTCCCTCGCTGACTCCACAAGTGTCCCGCTCTGCTCATATGCAATACAGACCCCATTTCAAAACCCGGCACACACTGGGTAGCTTTCTTCATTGATAAGCACGGCGTGGGTGAATACTGGGACTCCTATGGCATGCCCCCTATTGTCTCTCACCACAAAAATTTTCTTAAGAGACTCTGTAAAAAATGGACTTACAATCACACAAGTCTGCAAGCCATTGACTCTAAAGTGTGTGGTGAATATTGTCTCCTCTATTTGATTCACAGAGCTCACGGCTACACTCTCCACTCCTTTGTACATATACTCTTCACTTCTAATCCATTGAAGAATGATGAAATAGTACGCACCCTTTTCAAACGTATGTTTGGAAAAAAACGAGCATGTGTTATTGATCAAAGAAAAACACAAACATGTTGTGAAAGAAAAAGACATCAGACTTTTTCTTCACTGAAAAATGGTCAGTGCTAAAAACAACTCTTACCTTTATAGTGATATTAAATTATTTGCACCTTTCAACTTTTTTTCCCTAGGGAGACTGTGATCAGCTTCTAGCAAGCCATTTGCAACTGTAGAGGAACACATTCCAATAATTTTGTCTCCTCAACAAGAAATTTAATTGTGTCTATCAGTTAGTCTGAATTACCTGTAAGTTGCTTCCAAAGTTCTTTCAGCAATGTCTACATAGCATTCCTTACATTTTTCAGTACCATCAATTGGACTTTAATATAGTGACTGACTGTCTATTGTATTATAGTAGCTACAGTAAAATGTGGGCACTGAGAACTTGGTTACTAAAAATACCCCCTTATAAAGTTAATTTTGCTGTGGCATAGTCAGTTCTGTTGTATTTAAGAACCCTTTTATTGTAATTTTGATTTTGAGAATATTTTATGAAATTTTTGAGGGGTTGGTCCAGAATGGACGTCCTGGGAGGAGGGGTCAAGAATACTAAGATTATTTATTTCCTATAATCTAATCTATCTATTTATTTTTATCGTGGTCTCCACAGTGTTTCCACAGTGCCACAGTGTTTCCACAGTGCTTCCTGAAAAATAAAAGAAAAAGGAGTTGTTACACAGGCAGTGACTTGATCAATGACCTGTTTGTGCAAATGAGTTAACGGAATCCCCAGAATGGCCCAACTTATCTACAACAGTCTTATGTTTTACTTGGATGCCAACGCACTGAACGGAATGTCATATTGAAGCCTCTGCATTTGGTATCAAGAACTCATAACTGTCCTTGAAAATTCTCCTCACTAAGGTAAGATGTTAGCATCACTGGAGTTCTTGTGACTTTTGACAAACAAACACAACTTCCATGATGTTTTTAAAAATTCATATTGCTAAATACCTTTTTGGAAAACATTCTTCCGCAGTCAGACCACGGACATTCCAAACGGCCTTTTTTGTAATTAGTTTTCCGGGTTGGGGGGTTTTCTCGCTGCCTTAGATTGTACTGGTTTTTCTGTTAACAAACAGGAAAATCTCAATACATATATTTGTGCCTTCTCTTTGGTATGATGAAAACTTAAAGTATATTTACAGAAATATACCTCCTGTATTTCTGGCTGCTCAACAATTTCTGTTGGGGCTTGTTGGCGGACCTCGACATTTTCCTGCAAAGATCAAAATAACTTTTAAAAAAATTTAAATTAAACTTAACAATGGGGTCACGCTGGCATAGATTGTATTGTTTTTCCTGTTAACAAGCAGGAACATCTCAATAGGTATATTTGTGCATTCTCTTTGGCATTTTAACATATTGTCAGTACAAGTTTACAATAAGTCGTGAAACTGTCATTATAATATAAAGAAAACTTAAAGTATATTTCCAAAAATGTACCTCTTGAGTTTCTTGTTCCTCCAAGACCTCGTGATTCACACTTTCCTGCAAAGGTAAACATAATTTAAAAAAAATTATGAATTA
Organism: Frankliniella fusca; assembly: GCA_029379305.1. NCBI lineage: Eukaryota > Metazoa > Arthropoda > Insecta > Thysanoptera > Thripidae > Frankliniella > Frankliniella fusca. The sequence continues at coordinate 1,501,863 of JAHWGI010001401.1, read as the reverse complement.
AACTTAACAATACTTAATGAAATAATTATTAGATATTGTTAAGAAAATTTCGTGATGACAGCTTCATTTCATGCCATTAAAATAAAATGACATATTTTTGACGTGTATTTATATGTATATGTACAGACCAATTTTCACTTCTGACACAGTGGTATAAATTGGAAATCTACTGCAAATGCTGTGTCATGTGGGCCAATTGTAAATGCCACCATAAAATGTAACATGTACTGCCTTAAATGGAAACAACAAGTGTTTCCCAAAACAATTGGAGGAATTAGACTGAGTGATGCTGAAACGAAGGTGAAGGCGTTTTTGTAGGTTCTAAGGCCCCTGAGGCATCTGATTGGTTGTAAAGATAACGTGAACGACCCAACGCCTTCACCTTCGCTTCAGCTTCACTCAGTCTGATTCGTCCAAGAATCAGGTGTCAATTACTGGCAACATTTCTAAAATAACATTCGTAGAATTGTATGTTTGTAATGCTAATGCGCCAAGACAGTGGTAATATCCATGGATCATCAAGAATGACATCAGTAATGGCACTGGAGCAATGTGTCACTACTAAGAATTGTGACAGACTTTTTCTCATTGAAAAATGGTCAGTGCTAAATATAACTGTTACCTTTGTAGTTCTGTAGTGATATTAATCGTTAATTATAAATTATTAATTATTTGCACCTATCAACTTTTGTTCCCTAGGGAGACTGAAATCAGCTTCTATCAAGCTAACAGCAGCTGCAGAAGAACACATTCCCATAATTTTGTCTCCATTACAAGAAATGTTATTGTGCATATCATGTATTCTGTAATACTTGTAAATTGCTGTCTAAGTTATTTCAGCAATGTCTACATGCCATACCTTACATTTTTCCGCAACAGCCATTAGACTTTAATGTACTGATTGCCTGTCTATTGCTTTATAGTAGCAATGTGAACTGAGGCACTGAGAACTTGAATAGTAAAAATAACCCTTTATAAAGTAAAATATCTAAGTAGCCAAGTAAGATTTTATCGCATTGAAGAACTTTGTTATGAAGGGTATGTACAAATAATATTCTATAATGTGGGTCCTAAGCAATTCTTAATACCCAGATTCCACTGAATGTTAATTGTTTGGAGAGTGTTTGTTTCATTGAAAACTGTCTTACTTTAGTCAGTATAATGTCAAAGGATATTTTTGGTTGTTTACAGGAGGTGTAAGACTGTCATTCCTGGTCATAAGAGAGTCATATTCAATTGTCCCACATGAAAAATAATCGGCATACTTCGAATGAAGATCAGTCTTTGAAGCTCTCCTGCTGGAAGTCTGACACTGTCTTCAATTACATTACAAGAAGTGGGACTAAGTGTCTTCTAGTTCATGCTTTGAGAAACAAAGAAAAAATCGAACTTTTCAGGATCACTGATTCCTTTATTAACAACAGAACCTAGTGGAGCCTTCTGTGAGTAGCAGCGAGATCCTGTGTGATCCTCTTTGTGACATGATGAAACACAGCTACATAGGCTAGCTTCCGTACAACTACCTAAAATTGCCTGGTGAAAATAATGTGTATAGTGTTTTATCCTCTGAGACCACAACACATTGCTGTTCTTTATTAATATACATATACTTCTATAATTTCTTTTAAAATTTGGTTTTACAGCAAACAATGATAAGACACTTTCTGTTTGAAAACTGTTTTAGTTTTGCTTTTTTCACTTGTTTATGCAAGGTAGCAGATTGTTGTTTTTGAGGTAGATCAAGATCAGCTTCTAGCTAGCCATCAAGAGGTGGGACTAAGTGTCCCCTGGTTGACGGTTTGAGAAACCAAGAAGTAATCATACTTTTTCGGATCAGTGATTACAATGCAACAGAACCTGTAGGGGTATTCTACTGATTAGCAGTGAAGATTCTGCTGTTAATCCTTTTTGTGACAAGGACGTAACACAGCTTCATAGGCTGATCCTTTTACAACTACCTTAAATTCCCTGGCGAAAAAAAATTGTTAGTGTTTTATTCTTTGAGACCAGAATTCATTGCTGTTCTTATTTATGTACATATACTTATATATAGTTCTTTTTTATTTGGTCTTCAGCAAATGATTACAAGACACTTCTATTTGAAAACTGTTTCAGTTTTGCTTCATTCTTTTGTTCATGCAAGGTAGCAGATCCAATGGGTTTATGGAATTCTAAAGAAATTCAACTTGAAGTCGTTAGTGAGAACTGTGACATATTTTTCTTTCATCGAAATTTGTAAGTGCTAAATGATATTGTTACCTTTACAGTTATGTAGTTATATTTATATTCAATAATGAATTATTTTCACCTCTTAATTTTTTTTCGTAGGGAGACCAAGATCAGCTTCCATCAAGCCATTTGCAACTGCTGAAGTTGACTCGCCCATCAATTTGTCTTCTCATCAAGAAAATTAATTGTGTATATCAGTTAGTTTTAATTACATACTTGTAAGCTGCTTCCATACTGATCTTTCAGCAATGCCTTCATAGTATTATTCACATTTTTCAGGATCACTTATTGGACTACAATGTACTGACTGACTGTGGTTTGCATTATAGCAACAGTGAAACCTGGATACTGAGAACTTGGATAGTAAAAATAAAAATATCCCCTTATAAAGTTAATGTATAAAGTAGGCAAGTCAGATTCGTTGTAAGAAGGACTTGTTATACAGAATACCTATTTAAAATATACTAATACCTGGATCCCAAGCAATTCTTAAAATCCAGATTCCACTGCATGTTAATTGTTTGGATGTTGTTTGTTCCATCGAAAACTAGCTGACTCGAGTCAGTATGATTTCTTTGTTTCTGTAAAACTCTTGCTAAGGATTATTTTTTGTTGTTTACATGAGATAGAAGACTTCCAGTTTGGACTAAGAAATATTTCATTTTATATATCTGTAATCATCTTTAGAGAGCTCTGATTCAAGTTAGGAGTTTTATTTGATTTGTAAGACAAATGGAATCGGGCAAAATGTGCATGTTTTGAGGAGACAAGCTTACGTATTGTCTTTAAAAATGAAATGCATTGCCTTGATTGGTAACAAAATCATTAGTGTTTTAAAAACAATATCATGTGTTCAATGCTGGCAAGAGCTTCAAACTAACTAACATGGGTTACCTTAGTGTTCTTAGGTGTGAGAAAGGCGTTGCTCTTCCTATAACCTTTGCGGTTTTCCCATTTTCTTTTTGCTGAAAGACGCTTTGTTCTTGATTTGCATTTTCGATTCTAAAACAAGACAAATTTTCCTAATTAAATTTTACAACTCTTATAATTTTTCAGCAGTGTTTCTGAAATAACCTGAATGAATATGAACACATACTCGTTTTCTAGTGGCTTCCATTTTTGCACCTTTACTATATTGTTTACTAAACAAGGCTGACAGTTGTTCTCCCGCCAACTTTGGCAGTCAGTTGTACCACCCTAGCCAATTGTGATCTTAAATAATTATGAGAAAGAAAAGAAGATAAGTGTCACACGTTGTGCTGTCTTGGTATAGCAATCATTAACATAATAAGTAATTGGCTGAGCCTCCGATAAGGAAAAGAAAGGAAAAACAAAGAAAAGTAAAGAAATAGGCGAAGCTGTGGAATCGACGTCGGGGTGGGCGAGAGCCGTCCAAAGCGTGATCTCGTCCACTCCGCTGCCGCCAACTTTACAAACACAGAAATACTAACAAAGAAAATTGACGAAAAAGGCCAAGTTTTACTACGTTGAGAAAGAAAGTACAGAAAGATGTACAGAAATGTTTGGTTGTGGTTTTGATTACTCGAAATTTAACTGCAATTACCGTCAAATATAACTTAATTTTGAGTTACGTGTTGCCGAACTTTATTTTCAATTTCTAAGCCAATCACAATGCTGAACCCATCTTTTAGACAATCAGAACCGTGAGCGCCGTGAGACTCTCCTTCAAAATGTGCAAGCTGGTGCAAGCGGTAAAATCACAAAATCACTAACCTCTTTGTCACATGGACTAATCTACTTTGGTGTTTGTAAAATGGATCGTAGGAAATGTTGTGTGAATGCATGTCTAAACGTAATTAGGCATGACAGTGAAGAGGGAGTTTCATTTATACGGGTGTGTTTACTGTTTAATGTAACTATTAATGATAAGCGATTTTGAGCTTGTTATAATGTAAATAAACATTTCCTTCTCGGGTTTCCTAAGAATTTAGACATAAGAACTAAATTTCACTTGATTTCCACCAGGGTTGTTAACGTTACATTTAAAATGTAACGCGTTACCGTTACCTCGTTACCCAGAACACGGTAACGGTAACGCGTTACCGTTACAGCCTTCACAGAAATGTAACGCGTTACCGTTACTGTAACGTCGTTACTTCGTTACTCGTTACAAGCATTTTACAAAAAAATAAAAAAATAAATAAATAAATAAAAATAATAATAAATCAAAGGTACAGTATTTAAAGACACAGTTAGATGAACTCAAGAGTTAATATCAAAAACGAATATCAATATCAATAATGAATTGACAGGCAGGGCAGGACCTGAGTAGTTTTATGCTTTCCAAAACTGTCTATTAACTATTAGAAGGACCTCGCATTCGAGAGTAAAGTCTTCTAAATTGTTCCTAAGTTTAGAAAACGATGTTTCGGCCTGCTAACAGACGTTCTACCGAGGCGCTGGAAGACACCCCGACATTATATTTGAGGAACATTTGAGCCAGCCGGGGGAACTTCCTGGTCCCACAGAGGCAGATCGTGATGTCTGCAAGAATCGTTCCAGTTCCTGGCCGAGCAAACAAGGGGAGGAGAGGGGACGCCGAGGTGGACGCGGAGATTTTGTCTTGTGCCAGGCGCAACAACATGATTTTAATTTAACATGCTTGTCCACTGCAAATGCAAGACTGAGATGTCTCATCAAAACGGAGAGAATTTTTTCCTCTAGCCCCATTTAAGTGAGAGTTTTGGAACCTCGCTCTTATTGAGAAAGAATTTACCACATCACTCAAATTAAGTGAGAAAAAAGGAAAATAATCCTCACTCAAAAATAGCGAGGTTTCCCAATCCTCGCTCAAATAGGGCGAGATTTTTGAGACTATTGCTCTAATTGAGCGAGAAAACCAAACCTCGCTCTCAAAGAGTGAGAGAAAATTTCTCGCTCTCCTGAGGGCGAGAATCCTCACTCTGGTATTTACAGTGTCAAATGTACACCATGTAACGAGTAAAATGTAACGGCGTTACGTCTCGTTACTGACCGTAAGTAACGATAACGCGTTACCGTTACTGCCTGAGGAAAAAAGTAACGCGTTACCGTTACAGTTACAGTAACGAGTAACGAAATTACTGTAACGCGTTACTGCGTTACTGTAACGTTAACAACCCTGATTTCCACTTTCTGCTTGCAAACATGACTTGCTACCTACGTCCCTGTTTGTAGCTACATAGTTGTAGCTACAACAGTGGTGGCTAGTGTCAGCTTCAACTGAACCGACTATTCAAAGTACCCGAAAAGCTCTAATATCAATTATACCGGCGCGGCTCCGCCCCCGCACCGCCCCGCGAAGTCGAGATAGCGGAGTCGAGATAGCGGAGGCTGGGCGTTTTGATGATGCGATACGCCACCGTAGAAAAGCGTAAAGCGCAGCTCCGAGATTTGTAAGTCAGTGCCATGGCACTGTCAGAGTGGTCATGACAGGTGTTGCTTTTGGGAATTACTCAGAGGTTCGAAAACCAGCAGGTGCGCGTGTACCGCGCTGTAAACTAGAGTGCCAGTTAAAAGAATCACATTTTACCATTAGTCGAGGTATGGCGAAAAACAACGCAATCTAACTTTTCAGACTAGAACAGAGTTAGAATGAGAAGAAATTTGAGCGTTGGAGATTTAATAACAGTAAAGTACATTTTAGATAGGAAGTAGGAATTGTAGAGCAGGAGGTAGTACATTAGTAGTGAAAGAAGGGAGTGACACCAGTGACGCGCGGGGCTCCTCGAGACTACGTTCTGGCTTACGCCACGGCAGGGCCGTGAGCTGCACCGCTTGAAACGAGCGAACTCCGGCGCCAGCAGGCATCGAACCCTAACCCGAGAACAGCAACGAAATAATCTAACCAAGGGAGAACAGACATTTCTTTTGATTTGAAATGGAGCCGGATGCTGAGTGAGTTGTCACAGCACGGGCCATGGCCGTTTGGGGCAGTTAAGGACTAAAGCCTACCGATCGTCGCCGTGAATCCGAGTGATAATTGGGTCGTTTCTTAAATTTAAAATTTCGGTAAGGTGTGAAACTAGCAAGGGAAGGCTTTGAGAGTGTCACCTGGCCCCTTTCAGGGAACGAAGTAGGGGGTCTAGGGGTACCTGTAGTCCTGTGACAGGTGCTATCCAAAATTACAGGGAGAGGGTCCGCTGCATAGTGGATGGGAGTGGGGAGAGGGTCCACCACGGAACAAACCTTTTGGTTGGCTGGCACCTCACTTTTAGCAGAGAGAGGGTCCGCTGCAGAGGAGGGTTGGGGCAGGGAGGGGGTCCTCCGCCGTACGGGCGATACTCGCCGACCTGGCTTGGACGGGCCGCCGGGATGTCGGCCGACGCGTTGTGTTTGAACTAGACCGCCTTGCGGCTGGGCAGGCTGCTGCAGCTGCACCGCGGGGGTGGGCGGGGCGGGGGCCGCGGAGGGAAGGGTCAGTGGTGTTTTCCAGGCCATACGGGGCCATACGCCGTATGGCCTATAATTGAAATCAGAGGGACCGTATGGCCTATAAAAATTTTCAGGCCATACGGTCCCATACGCGGCCATACGCCTAAAAAAAATCCCCAAATCCTCCGGCGCGGGCCCAGCCCCAGCGCAGTCCCCGTTTTTAATATTAATGGACCCGAACTCTGGAATTTCGATGTAGAGCCTTATGCTAAATTGTGGTTAAATTCGCATTGCTCAGCTAATGCAACACAAACCACAAAACGAGAGGTCAAGAAGGACACACTTACTTTGTTCCAAAAGTGGCTTTAAAAAATAGACTGTACAAATGTCTCTCTTTGTGTTATTCTACAACAGCTACGTAGCGCCTGGGGAGTAGGCAACCCTCAACACCGTATGGGCTATATTTTTTTTGGGAAAACACCACTGGGAAGGGTCCTCGGCGGGGGCCTGGCCGTGGGCGTCGTCTGGGCCCTACCGGAAAGGGAGCCGCTATCGGGCGCGACAGACCGACCGGCCGCCGATGCAGGGGCCGTTCGGGCGGATGCGGCGGGTGGGACTTCACATTGATCCGATATCAACCAAGCTGGATTGAACCATTCATCGCGCTGGTAACCATCATGGCGTTTGCTTGGCTCACCTTCTAGGGTAATGGCATTGACAGAAGTCACGGAGCGTTTCAACCTGTCGAAGCTCCTACCTATTTGTTCTGTGCTATCCTCTGTAGTAGGTATAGTTAAGCCCAGCCTGGCAGGTGAGTGGCAGGTGGGGAGGGTTACAGGAGCCGAGAAGGGCACTTGATCTGTCGAGGGAGCGGATTGCTCCGGGTCCTGGGCGTAAACGGGGTCACACGTAGGAACGTACTGAGGGGCGTACGGATGGGGGTACGGAGGGACGTACTCCGGGGCAGGGCCGATGGGCACTCCCGTGCTTAGCCGGGCAGCCAGGGTGTGAGTTCTGCGATGCGCTTCGCGCTCTAAAGCCAGTTTTTCATACGCGCCTAGCAACTCAGCAACGGAGGTGCACTGGGAGGGACGAATTGCATAGAACACGAACTCATCCACACCTTTGTGGATCTCGAGCAGAACCTGGGCGACGTCCGAAATCTTGCACTTTCTACACAAGTGCGTCACCGCTCTGACGTATTGACTGTAGCTTTCCGTCGGCAACTTAACACGCACAGCTAGGGCGTCTCTGTGACGCTGTGTGTCTTCGAACACGGGAAATGCAGCGAGTAAAGCAGACCGTGCATATTCATAAATTTGCTGAGGGCCGCGCGCGGGGTTGCCCGGGTTGTGGTGAAGCCATTCTAGCTGCGAGTCAAGTTCTTCTTTAGCAATCCCAGTACAACAAATTTCCACTAAGTAGTACAATTTAGTTTCATAGGAGTGGCCCAGGAAGCAAGCCGCAAACATGTCAAATGTGCGAAGAAATCGTTCGACATTTTCGCTAAGGGCGCCACTAAATTGAGGGTGTTCGGGAGTAAAAGAAATACTAGCCATTTTTCAAAAAAGATTGAGAGAAGACAATAGTGTCATTTTTCCAAAAACAATATAAGAGGCAAAAAACTAGAAAAAGAAGCAAGGATAAAATATGAGTGCTCGAAAATAGTCAACTTGCCTGCCCGAGGACAGCAGATGTCATGCTACGCTGTGCTGCCGCCAACAAAATTAATGTGCAAAATTAACAAAACCATACACGCTCACACCTGGTCACCAGTTCCGCACCTCCACCACGTTATGAATGAATTATGATTGGACCTTAGTCACATCATTCGGGCGATCTCTGGCGAGCAGTGAGAACGAGTAGGAGTTTGATAATTTGGATTTAGCTTTATTGCGGCTTAACAGTCAGGTTATCCTAAATACCTATCACCTCGACTAGTAGTAAGATTCCCTAACGGCACTCACCGGAGAGATTGGTTAAGTCCGGCAAGGCAGCAGCACACACGTCCTGAGGAGGCTCGTTCCAGCAGAGCACTGTAAAATGCTTGCAAAGAATTGGTTCGTATTGCAAACTATTTTCTTTGTAAGTTGCAAAGAATTTTTAAGCATTGTATTACGAACTAATTCTTCGTAAGCTTACGAACTATTTTTTTTTGCAATACAAACAAATAGTTTGTAAGAATTCTAGTAGCTGCCGAAGAAGTTCTTTGCAATACGAACAAATTCTTCGTAATACGAATATTAAAATTTCTTTGCAACGTTGCAAAGAATTTAGTTTGCAAGCATTTTACAGTGAGGTCTATCCCATCTTAAAGCTTGGCACCAACTGAACTGGAGAGCGGGCCCAGGGCTGGCTTGCGCGGGTAGGGACTTTTGATAAGGGCCCCGACGCAGAGTGCGTGGGAGGACTCACCGGATCAAACCGGGAGAAGTGCGCTGGGCGCAGCCTGACAGGCTGAGCACAACAGAGCGCGATCTCAATAAACATCAGCCCTTTTCAGGGCTACAAAATAATTTACCAAAGGATTACCTTCCAACAAAGACGCATTAAAACCAGTTCTTTTTAGAACTATGAACCTCCTTTTCTGCCACACCCACCCAGCCCTACGCCATAGGTGCGACGAGGGCGCAGGCGGGGCGGAACGGTGCAGGGGCAGGACGAGCGGGGCCGGGCGGGGCGGGGCGGGGCGGGGCGGGGCCGGGTGGACCGAGTCGAGTGCACTACGAAAATGCTCTAGGCTTGTCGGACACAAATGCTACATACGCGGGCGGGACGGGGCTGGGTGGGGTTCGGCGTGGCGGGGCGGGGCGGGCCGAGTCAAATCACTAAGAGAATGCTAAAGTCTAGCCGGACGCAGGGCGGGGCGGGGCGGGGCGGGCCGAGTCAAATCACTACGAGAACGCTCAAGTCTAGCCGGACGCAGGGCGGGGCGGGGCGGGGCGGGGCGGGCCGAAGGGCGGGCCGAGTCAAATCACTACGAGAACGCTCGTCTAGCCGGACGCAGGGCTGGGCGGGGCGGGGCTAGGCGGGGCGGGGCGGGGCGGGGCGGGCCGAAGGGCGGACCGAGTCAAATCACTACGAGAACGCTCTAGTCTTGCCGGACGCGGGGCGGGGTGCGTCGGGCTGAAGGCTGGGCTGACGGGCGGGGCTGGGCGGGCCGGATCGGGTGAACTTCGAAAATGCTCTAGTCTAGTCGGACACAAATGCGACTTTCGCGGGCGGGGCGATATGGGCTTGGGCGAGGCGGGGTGGGCTTTGGCGGGGCGGGGTGGGGCGGGGCGGGGCGGGGCGGGGTGGGCTGAAGGGCGGGCCGAGTCAAATCACTATGAGAATGCTCTAGTTCTGCCGGACGCAGGGCGGGGTGGGTCGGGCTGAAGGCTGGGCTGACGGGCGGGGCTTGGTGGACCGAGTCGGGTGCACTACGAAAATGCTCTGGTCTAGTCGGACACAAATGCGACTTTCGCGGGCGGGGCGATATGGGCTTGGGCGAGGCGGGGTGGGCTTCGCGGGGCGGGGTGGGGCGGGGCGGGGCGGGGCGGGGCGGGGTGGGCCGAACGGCGGGCCGAGTCAAATCACTACGAGAACGCTTTAGTCTAGCCGCACGCAGGGCGGGGCGGGGCTGGGCGGGGCGGGCCGAGTCAAATCACTACGAGAATGCTAGAGTCTAGCCGGACGCAGGGCGGGGCGGGGCGGGCCGAAGGGCGGGCCGAGTCAAATCACTACGAGAAGGCTTAAGTCTAGCCGGACGCAGGGCGTGGCGGGGCGTGGTGGGCCGAAGGGCGGGCCGAGTCAAATCACTACGAGAATGCTCTAGTCTTGCCGGACGCGGGGCGGGGTGGGTCGGGCTGAAGGCTGGGCTGACGGGCGGGGCTTGGTGGACCGAGTCGGGTGCACTACGAAAATGCTCTGGTCTAGTCGGACACAAATGCGACTTTCGCGGGCGGGGCGATATGGGCTTGGGCGAGGCGGGGTGGGCTTTGGCGGGGCGGGGCGGGGTGGGCCGAAGGGCGGGCCGAGTCAAATCACTACGATAATGCTCTAGTCTTGCCGGACGCGGGGCGGGGTGGGTTGGGCTGAAGGCTGGGCTGACGGGCGGGGCTTGGTAGACCGAGTCGGGTGCACTACGAAAATGCTCTGGTCTAGTCGGACACAAATGCGACTTTCGCGGGCGGGGCGATATGGGCTTGGGCGAGGCGGGGTGGGCTTTGGCGGGGCGGGGTGGGGCGGGGCGGGGCGGGGTGGGCCGAACGGCGGGCCGAGTCAAATCACTACGAGAATGCTCTAGTCTTGCCGGACGCGGGGTGGGGTGGGTCGGGCTGAAGGCTGGGCTGACGGGCGGGGCTGGGTGGACCGAGCCGGGTGCAGTACGAAAATGCTCTGGTGTACTCGGACACTAATGCGAGGGGCCGGGCGGGGCGGGGCGGGTCCAGCCGAAGGGCGGGCCGAGTCAAATTCAGTACGAAAATGCTCTAGTGTAGTCGGATGCGGGGCGGGGCGGGGTGGGGCGGGCCGAGTCAAATTCACTACGAAAATGCTCTAGTCTAGTAGGCGTGGGGCGGGTCGGGGCGGGGCGAGCCGAAGGGCGGGCCGAGTTTAGAAAATCATGCCCATGCCTGGGGAGGCGCGCGCCCGCGCTGGGGTGAGCGTGACTCGGCACGTGGGGAGGAGAGGGAGGTGGGGGAGGAAGAAGGGCAAAGCCCCCTGCGCGGTGCGCCGCACTCACGCCAGCGCGGGCGCGGGCGCGGACAACAATGCCTCCTCCGCTCCCCCACCCCCACGCGCCGCGCGCGCCGCGCTAACCGAGCGTCCCCCTCCACCGCGCCCGGGGTGGCTTGGCTGGTCTCGTGCTCGTGCAGCCCAGCGCAGTGCAGGGGGGCGTTCGCCAGTGATGCCAGATGGTGCGGTTTTCCGCGAATTGGGCATGTTGAGCGAGCAGCCTAACTCGCAGGTAAAAATTTGCATTTGTGGAACGCCGCTGTTTGGGCGGGTTAGGCCTACCAACCCGCAGATTGCGCATTTGCGGATTGAAGATTTCGAGCACTAAATTACAAAGAAATCATAAATAAGGTCCGTAATTCGGATTATCCACTTCAAATTATGTACTATCCGGGCTACCCAGGGGCGTATTACGGTCGGACCGACAGGGGGAGGCGGTGCCCTTCAGGTTGTCTAAGGTAGAGTCCTGGATGGGAGAGAAACGCGAACTCGTGAAACGTTGCGCGTAATCCCTCATACCTAGGGCGGGTTGTGACCGCTGACGCTTCTCATAACCGGTCGCACCGAGTCAAAATGGCGGCCGTCTGTTTATGCTATGCTGACTGCGATGACTGCGATCAGATCTGTTTAAGTTTTCACGAAGTTATCATCGCTGTCTTTAAGATAAAAGTTTCGCTTTTAATCGCTGCTTGTCGTTTACGTTCGTAAGAACTGACAAATTAACTTTGTGTTGCGATTATGCGAGCTGTTTGAGTTGACGCACAGCACAGAATCAAACTGTGAAGCCCACTTTTTTTTTCTACCATATGCGTTGTCTTATTTCAGGTGAAAATACCAGCGGTCTCCCTTATTTTTCTGTCGTTTTTCTGTGTGGGAAGTCAGCAATAATTTCGTGGAGTGTGAATTTTTTTTTAAAAATTTGGTTTGGGAGTTATAGGAGGTCAAAGTTTGGTGTTCGACCAATCCGTCTCAAGTTATGAGTGATACCTAATATCCTACATGAAACACAATACCAACTCTAGTCAGGGTGTTTTACATTCAGTTTTTTATACTGATTCAAATGATCTATGGTTGGATTGGATCGTGAAAAATTTTTCTTGGCTCTAATTAGTAAAATCCCGCTAAAATGTTGTATAATTTCACCGTTTCAACTCTAGCAGAAATACCTCATATTAGAAAAATTCCAAACCATGCTTTTTTTAAAAGCTAATGATGGGTCGAACATCCACACCAAGTGACAAGTTGACCCCGGAGAATTTAGTCCCTTCGCCTTAGACTTTAAGGTTTGGAACTACTATGAAAAGACCGTAAAGAGGGACAATCAACTTCACTTGGTCTATATCTTACCAAAATCAGTAAAGTAAAGGTTAGTAGCTAGCTATCCTTTCTTGGGAAGCTTTTTTTATTACTATGATATATTGCTTGGACACTTGCTTTGGTAGGTTTGGGGACATAAATTTAGGTCTGTATAACATGCTTTTAATTTCATTCATAATATCATTTTAAGACAAATGTGTTGATAAAAAGTTAAATATTTAGGAGATGTGTCACTTTACTGATTTTAGTAAGATATAGACCAAGTGAAGTTGATTGTCCCTCTTTACGGTCTTTTCATAGTAGTTCCAAACGTTAAAGTCTAAGGCGAAGGGACTAAATTCTCCGGGGTCAACTTGTCACTTGGTGTGAATGTTCGACCCATCATTAGCTTTTAAAAAAAGCATGGTTTGGAATTTTTCTATTATGAGGTATTTCTGCTAGAGTTGAAACGGTGAAATTATACAACATTTTAACGGGATTTTACTAATTAGAGCCAAGAAAAATTTTTCACGATCCAATCCAACCATAGATCATTTGAATCAGTATAAAAAACTGAATGTAAAACACCATGACTAGAGTTGGTATTGTGTTTCATGTAGGATATTAGGTATCACTCATAACTTGAGACGGATTGGTCGAACACCAAACGTTGACCTCCTATAACTCCCAAACCAAATTTTTTTAAAAAATTTCCTTTGACATATGGGTCCTTGAGGTGGTCCCAAATGATATTTAACCACTCCCAACTCAATCTGAAAACCATCGTTTTGGACCTTGTGGTGATCTGACAGAGAATGACCCGATATAGAGACTCTGGGGATACCAGATTCAGTGAAACTAAGATGCAGGGCTGGGAATTTAAATAATTGTTAATCTATTTCATGTGGCAGTACTGGTTTTGGTTGACATTACCTATTTTAAGCGCTTTAATAGTGAGTGAATGGTTAAATGTCCAGCAAGTCAAAATGGCGGCCGGCGATGACGTAAGATCAGGTGGTGGGGGGTGTTTTGCGGCAGCCAATAGGAAAGCGCGACGCGGTTCGCGTTTCTCTCCCATCCAGGACTTTAGTCTAAGGAAGCAATTTTTTTTTTCGAAAAGTAAGGGGTAGGAGCGAAAGCCTCAACCTCCGCAATTACGCGCCTGCAGCAGCAAACCCTCTCCTTGGCGGGAAAGTTTTCCTGGAGCGAGGGGGAAACCACTCGCGTAATCACACGGATACACCCTGGCCCGTAAACAGTGCGTATTCACTTGTAATCTAGACGTAATAACCTTTTATTAGAGGTTGTTATCGATAAAATATCAATTGTAATAACCTCACTATGTATGTTACCCAGTAAAATAACCAAAATTACAGAAAATAAGGAGTGAACATGCGTAATAACGGGCGTAACCACGTAACCACTCGTACACCATTTTCGAGACTGGTTTCCTCCTCGTCCTGGTGTTATCTTGCACAACCCGCGAAGGTGCCGCGTACAGTGTCGCGCCCCCCTCTCCCGCAAAGACAACCCTCTCGCAAGCAAGTAATTGCGTGTTCGCTGTTCAGTTGTGGGGCCCCTGGACTTGAGCCGGTGTCCGGGGAGCTTAAGCACGGCAGCCGCCAGGGGGGCGCCGCGCCATGGCCCTCGCTGCGGGGTAGGCACTCCCGCCACGCTCCGACGCTAGGTGGGTGGCCTACCCACCGCCGGCAGGGGCTCGCCTCCTGCGGGTCCACCCCACACCCGGGCCGCCCTGGCGCCCTCCGCACAAGCACCTTGCACACCAGAGGGGTCCAATTTCCATCAGAATGTTTTCGCTTCAGGTATCATCAGCAAACCCCGTCACTCGCTCACCCGCCCACTGAACGCACTTCCATCCATTACAGGAGCAGGACGCCCGGGATGGAGGCCACCTTCAGTACGCTTTAGACCAGAAAGCCATAGGTCATAGCTTCGAATGCGAGCGAAGCGGGTGCGTGAAAGACGCTACCGTTGACGATGAGCACTGTTAAATCTGAAGCTTCTGAGTGATACATGCTGCTCACGAGCGCGAGACTTAATACCGCAGCGGTGCCAGGCCCGCACTGACCAGGGATGCGAGGATGCGCTAGCATCCGGGGCCCCGCCGAGGCGGGTGACCTGGGCCCCGAGCCCCGCTGGCCGCGGCCGCGGGCCGAAGGCCCTGGCCGGGGCTGGCGTCCTAACCCTCGTGGTGGTGATCCGTGGTCTCCGTTAAGAACAGACTCAGGAGCTCATTAGGTCAGGACATTTTCGAGGGCCTCATTTTCATTCATGTAGAGCGTGGATTAAGCTCATCACTCGATAAAGTAAAAATTCTATACAATTTTGCTAACAGTTCTGACGAATTGAAGCGCCACTTCCTTCAAGGCTATGCTGGCTGTAAAAGGTTATAATAAAAAAAAATGTATTTTTTTCTTCAATAAAAAATCTTAGTATTTTGCAAATTACCATGGGGGAGGGGGAGGCCTTTAGATCGTGTGGCACCATGAGAGAAGGGCGTCCTGGAGAAGAAGCAAAACCCCCTCATGAGCGTTCCCCGTTGACTGGGGGACCAGCTGGCGGGTGCAAATGAGGAGCTACGGTCGATTTTAAAAGTGCGTCGGAATCGGGAAGGTCTGCCGATTGGAACGGTGTGACTCCCGTCTCTGTGGGTGCAATATTAAGGGTGCAGCACCCCGCCAAAGGGCCCGCGCGCGCGTGAGACGGGGCTCGGGCAAGGCTGCCTGCCTGATGGCTGGCCGGCTGCGCGCAGCCGGCTGCCGGCCGGGCGGGGCGGCTGCGCGGAGGCGATGCGCAGTGGTCCGCGGCGCTCCCTCTCCACCGCTTCAGCGCAGCCGCCCCGCCCGGCCGGCAGCCGGCTGCGCGCAGCCGGCCAGCCATCAGGCAGGCAGCCTTGCCCGAGCCCCGTCTCACGCGCGCGCGGGCCCTTTGGCGGGGTGCTGCACCCTTAATATTGCACCCACAGAGACGGGAGTCACACCGTTCCAATCGGCAGACCTTCCCGATTCCGACGCACTTTTAAAATCGACCGTAGCTTCTCATTTGCACCCACCAGCTGGTCCCCCAGTCAACGGGGAACGCTCATGAGGGGGTTTAGCTTCTTCTCCAGGTGGCACCCGGGGCCCTTACCCACCCAGTCCGGCCCTGAGCGGTGCGCACGCCACGCGCTTAGACGGGCTAATGAGGGAGCACGCAGCACGCCGCACCCGCCGGCACCCCTGCCTCCGCTCGCCCCGCTGTTCAGTAGGCGTTTAGCTTCTGAGTGGCGTGGACGTGTCTCCTCTGCGTGTAGTCACTACTACATGCTCCGCCTGAAGTCATGACTCTAGCTTCTGAAGCGTGGCAAGACATTCTAGATCTTGTTGGTCCTGTGGAGAACTGGGGTCCCATGAGACAGCAGTACAAGAATGCTTTTTGGACTTCGGACCTTTCTTACAAGCAGAGACTACCACGCGCCCTGTGCCCCGCGCCCCGCACCCCGCGCCCCGCGCCCGGCGCCCCGCGCCCGGCGCCCCGCGCCCCGCGCCACGTGCCACGCGCCCTGCGCCCCGCGCCCCGCGCCCCGCGCCTCGTGCCCCGCGCCCCGCGCCCCGTGCCCCGCGCCCCGCGCCCCGCGCCCCTGGCCCGCCTTGCGCTTCGCGCCCCGTGTTCTGCACCCACGCGAGTCTTATCAGTTTGCCTTTTAGTCAAAGGTGTTGGGATCAGTACGTCTTTGTTGAAAGCTTCCTTTCGGAAATATTTTTTTAGCCCTAAAAAGGGCCAATGTTTATAGAGATCACGCTCTTTAACTAAGCTGAGCTTCGTCGACTTAGCTTCAGTTCATAACATAACGGTGTTGTCCTTCGCGAGGTTGTCCATTCAAGTCAGCGAAACAGCCTAGGTACATATCAAATGCCTAGTAGCGGGCTCTCCTCTCATAACCGTCCTCAGGGTGGTTCCAATATTGATACAGTTGCTGTAGTTTATAAATATGGAACTCGTCCTTTCTTCGCTGTCGAAAGAACCTCACTGGCAGGTCCAGACTATAACCATTTTGGTAACAAAACGATGCAACCAAAACACGGTCCCTGTATTTCAGGTCGCTCCAGAAAGCACGCCGATAGTCGTCTTTCATTGGGCCCCAGTGACGGACATCACCAAGAAGATCTAAAATTTCTTGCCACAACAAGAACACACTGCACTTTGGCTTTGGCATATTTTAACGAGGATCAAAATACAAGTAGGTAGCTGGCAAACGATGACAGGATCGCGTCACGTCCAACAGTGGAATGACGCGAGATAGGAGAATGCAGTCTTTTATAGTTTCAGGGTGCGCAGCAGGCGAACCAATAGGGAGGTGGCTAACACTTGCGCCCGGCGGGTCTCGGGCAGAGCGCGTGGCGAGAACTGCCGAACTTAACTCGGACGTGCCGGGCACCTGCCGAGCGCCTAGCGGGGGGTCGGCACGCACCTCGCCAACAATGCTCAGCGCGCGACCCGCCGCCGGGCCCAAGGTGCCTGGCACCCGATCTGCCTTCCTATTGGCTCGCCGGCTGCGCACCTTGGAACTATAAAAGGCTGCCGCAACGTGTCTCGCGTCATTCCACTGTTGGACGCAGCGCGTTTCTCTTCATCCCGTCAGCAGACTAGTGCTCCTCCACCCACGGCGACAAGCGAAATGACCAGCGCAAACGATTTGGGGACGCGCCTCTGCGAGAGAATCTCGGATCGCAGATTCAGAAAAAAATTATGAAAGGAGCTGCAAAGTGGGTGGAAATGCTTCCTGTGCCACTTAGCCAGTTGTGCCCTGTCCTTGTGGAGACACTGATTGGTGACCATGACACAGACGAATACGCTTTGCGTCGCTTAGCGTTCTTCGCTGCTCTTCACGGTCTGGCACAGCATACTAAGAATTTATTTGCCGCAAGCCGTATCTATGAAGGCGCTGGGATGAACTATCTGCTATATCAGATCGACAAGTTTGTCATTTACCCGTCAGAAAGAGATACTACGTACACCTGGAACTACTACCGACAGACATACACCAACTTAAACGGACTAACGGCAGAAGAACAACACAACCCTGAAGTGAACAAGGAAAACGTTGACCCTGCAAGTGTGATAACTTAATTGAACAGATCGGAGCGCGATCTCAAAAAACATCAGCCCTTCTCAGGGCTAAAAAACAAATTCCGATTGGACTACCTTCCAACAAAGACAAATTAAAAACAGTTCTTTTTAGAACTATAAACCTTCCCTATTCCCTCAGCCCATCTTGGCTAGATGAGGCCCGAGCTCGGCCCGAGCCCATCTCTCGGCCAGCCCCGTAGTCAAATGCTACAGAGCGACTGGATACTGGGCCCGTGTCTCACCCACCCTCAGACCAGCGCAGCCGTTGCTGGTCCATAGATAACACATGTGCTAGCCGAGATGTCGCACAGGTGTTACCTTATCAGTAAATAAATCCATGAGACCAGGACTAGGAGATGACAGCCGTGTCTGGTGCCGGGCATCTCGCTAGCCGATCTATGTGCACTATCAGCTTTTTACCGGGATTATCAACCCTTTCAATTCTTGCATTACAGTCATTAATCAGGTTTATGATTCTGTAAGGTCCTTCCCATCTGGTTATGAGTTTAGCAGAGATTCCTTTCACTCTTCTGGGATAGTACAGGTAAACCAAATCTCCCTCTAGGATTGGTGATAGTGTTGCATTCCTATCATAATAGGCTTTCATTCTTTTCGCAGCCTTTTTGCTCATGTGTGCGACTACTTCATGGATGTCTTGCATCGTTTTTCTCACCCAGAAGGGATACATTTTATGCATCTCTTCATTCTGAGGCGGTGATCCTCGGTCCAGATCCAAAGGGCTTCTCATGGCTGCCCCGAACATAACCTCATATGGTGAGAACTTATGTGAAGAATGAGGTAAGTTTCTGTATGCCTGTGCTATAAATGGCAAATACTTTGGCCAATTTTCTCGGTCTTGCTCCACCAGAATCATGAGATGTTGTTTTAGTGTCTTAATCCATCTCTCTGCTTTTCCGTTTGTTGCAGGGTGAAACGCTGTTGTTCTAAGCTTTTTGATCTGGTAAAGTTCCATTATTTCCTGGAACAGTGTGGAATCAAAAGCTTTTCCTTGATCTGTCAACAAGGATTGAGGCGCACCAAAGATGGAAAACACATGAGTGATAAGTGCCTGTGCCACTTCATCTGCTGTCTGCTTATACAACGGCACCACCACTGGCCATCCAGAGAAGGCTTCAACTGCGACCAGTATGTACTCAAATCCTTCTTTACTTTTTGGATTTATAGGTCCACAGATATCCACATGCCAGCGTCCGTGCAGAACTCCTTCTTGGAACAACTTCAGTGGCACCTTCGTCTGATGAGTTGGCCCTTTGAACTTGGCACAAATTCCACATTGGGAAATCACTTCATAAGTGTCCTCGAAACATTCCAGGCCACCAGAAGAATCTCTTTATGTATGCCAAGGTTTTGGACACACCAAAATGATTTCCAACTCCCAGCTGTTCATGGTATGTTTTTACCGTTGGCTTTACAAGTTTGGCTGGTAGAATTAGTTGTAATTCTTCCTTTTCTTTTATTCCACTAGGGTGCTCAAACTTGCGATAGAGGATTCCTCCCTCTATTACCAGTGAATTAAACTGGTACCAAAGTGACCTGGTTTTGTGGCCATTTTGTGCAATTTCCTGGAATTCTGGTTTCTTCTGGTCCTGTACTGCAACCATGATGGGCATGATATCAGCATCAAGCAGCTGTGCTTTTCTGATATCTTTTGGACTTAACCCATCAGGAATGACTCTTGTCCAGTTAACGTCAACGGTGTCCTTCGTCATTCTGGTAATTTTCCTTTGCTCAAATAAGCAATCCGGACATGTCTCTTCACAGTGCACTTCTGTTTTGCAGTGGCAAACTAACACTGCTTTGTCTCTTTCTTCCAGACGATCACATTTCTTGCAATCATCGCAAGGTCTTCTTGACAGTGCATCTGCATGCCCAATGCTGTTTCCTTTGACATGCACCACCTGGAACTTGTATGGTGCAAGTCTTTCCAACCATCGTGCCAACTTTCCAGTGGGGTTTTTGAAGTTTTTCAACCACTGTAATGCTGCGTGATCAGACTTCACTATAAATGGCGCTCCTGCCAGGTAATGGTGAAATGCTTTTACTGATTCTACTACTGCCAGTAGTTCCCTGTGTGTTGTGCAGTAATTTCGTTGAGCTGGATTGAGTGTCTTTGACCAGTAAGCTATAGTGACATCTTTTCCATCCTGCTCCTGACTCAGAACACACCCTAGACCTGTTAAACTAGCATCAGTTGTGATGGTGAAGGGTCCTTTTGTTATGTCTGGTGTGCCTAATATTGGTGCTGTAGTCAGTAAGCTCTTTATTTTGTCGAATGCTTCCTGACACTCATTGCTCCACTCAAAGCTCTGTCCTTGCTTCTGCTACTTAAATATTGGCGTTGCTATGGTTGCCATGTGGGGAACATACTTGGAGTAGTATTGAACCAGCCCTAACCATGACCTTACTTCTTTTACGTTGGTTGGTGCTGGCCAGCTAAGGATTTTGCTTATTTTATCCTGATCCGTTTTTATCCCTTTTTCAGACAACCTGTGACCCAGATATGTGACTTCTGACTGGAAGAGTTCACACTTCTTTGCCTTCAACAGAAATCCTGCTGCTCTTATTCTGTTGAATAAGGCCTCAAGCCTCTGAAGCATTTGTGGAAAATTGTCTCCTCCAATACAGATGTCATCCAGGTATACTGACACAGTGTCTCCTAAGTCATTCTCAGGGGTTTTCTCTTTTGCGGGCATGATTACCCTGTCTGTTATGTACTGGAAGGCACCTGGTGCTGCAGATAGCCCAAAACTTAGCCTTGTAAATTCAAATTGTCTGTGTGACAATCCCAAGCCCTCTGGCAGAATTATAGCTGTTTTGGGTTGGTCCTCTGGGTGGATTTCCAGATTGTGATATCCATGTGCTAGATCAAAAGCATGATACATCCTTTTTCCGCCCATGTGCTGTAGTAAATCTTGCACCCTCGGTATCGGCATTGCTGGCACTCTAGTGACTGCATTAAGAGCGCGATAGTCAATGCATACCCTTACTTCCCCAGTCTTTTTCATAACACATAAGATGGGTGAAGCCCAAGCTGACTGACTAGGCCTTATTGCACCTTGATCCAAATATTTTTTGATAGTTTCCATTACTGCCTGTCTATAATGGAGTGGTATTGGCCTAGCTGTCTGCTTTATGGGTGGATGATCACCAGTGTCTATTCGGAACTTTATCCAGGGACACTTCCCAAAAGTTGTGTTGTCCTTTGCGAAAACGTCATGATGCTTCCGCAATAAATTAGTTAACTCCTGCTTTTCTGTTTCAGATAGCTGTTTACACCTTTCTACCAAATCCTGCAAGTCCTTTGGAAGTGGTTCATTTTCCCCAATTGCTGGAAGATTCGGAATGGTGTTTATTTCTGCATCAGAAAACGGAGTTGTGTCATGGTTAATTACATTGACTTGGACTGTTTCATCTGTGTCCATGCCTTCATCAATGCCTTCGTCAACCTCTTCCTCCTCCTGAAAATTTGTGCTGAACTCCTGCTCATACTTATCTGGGTGCAGGATAAAAACTTCTCCTAACACTGCATACTTAGGAATTGTAACGCATTTGTCCCCTAAGTTTTGCATGGTTATAGAGATTGGTGCAGTAAGACAGGGTATGACTCCAGACTGTGCTATCACTCCTAGTGGTAGCCTAGATACTTTATTTCCGAATGCTGGATTGGAAATGAACAATCCCAGCTTAGTCTCTCCTGGTAACTGGCCGCGCTTATTTAGGGATCCCTTTTCACTAGTTCCTTTGGAGCCTGACAACACTGCTTGGTCCGCCACTTGAGTTTCCAAGACCACCCTGCTCTGGGTGTGGCCCTGTCCACCCAAGTCAAGACCCTGAGTGTTTCCACTGCTCTCAAAGGCGCCAATTCCTTCACCCATTGGCTCATCAGTTACCGCATCTGTTACCAATTTTGTCTGTATTTCTCTCTCTACAAACGGTCTTAATTTAAAGCTGCCTTCAGCTCTTATTGTGTAGGCAACCCTGTCTGTTGTGTAAATTCTGGCAGTTTTCGTTTCTCCCAGTGTGAATGGTACTTGTACCCTGTCAAGCCCTTCACCAATCTCTAGAACTTGCTTTTTGATGCCTATCACCGCATCAAACTTATGTAGGAAATCTATCCCCAAGATATTCTCATGAATATCTGCCTCATATGTTTTATGTTTGAATACCTTTCCACCAATCTCGAATTCGGTCATTGCTGGACCGTACAGATTAGCTTTGTGTGATGTAACTCCCTTGAGTTTGAGTTTCGCAACTGGGAGGTCTCTAGTCCTTGGGATAACTGTAATGACAGCTGCAGTGTCAATGCATCCACTTTTATTTACACTCAAGATTTTACAATCTATCATGGGTGCTGTATTTACAGTTGTGCATACTAAACAAGGAACTTCAGAAACCTCCCGATGATTCTCAGACTGAAAGGAACATTCTTTTTCCTTTGACAATTCTTTGTCTGGAGACATCACCGGTGGTTTTACATTAAGACTAGTACTTATCTTATCAGTCTTTTCACTCTCAACCTCCATTGCCACCGTGCCATTGGAGGTTGACTCTAGTTTTCCTGCTCCTCATCTGGTTTCGGAACATGAGGTGGCTTTTTGTTATTAAAACCAAAATTGCCGTTTTTAGCCCGCCCTTCCGCTTTGAAAAAGCTTTAGAGCGGGCTTATGCAATCGATGCGGTGTCTGTCTGTTTGTCTGTCTGTCTGTCTGTCTGTTCCACTCGAAGGAGTTGAGCTAGAGAGTTGAAATTTTTAGGGTATCTTAAGGGTCACTCCTGGACACCGAAACGCCTGGTGCAAATCCTGCTAACCCTCATTAAGGCACTGAAACAAATTACTAAAGTTTTCACGAAATAAAAAAAAATATAAAATTTTAACTTTTTCCAACCCCGTCGACCCGTACCTCTCCGGAAGCGTCTTTTCGCGTCCAGTTCAATGGTGCACACCGTTTTACGAAAAAATGGACCCAACTCGCGACTACACTGTAAAAAGCACCCGTAATTGGTCCAGTTTTCAACTTTTCTCAACCCCATCGAGCTGCACCTCCCCGGAAGCGTCTCTTCGCGTCCAGTTCAATGGCGCCCACCGTTTTTCGATGAAAAGGACCCAACTCGCGAGACTCCACTGTAAAGAACCCAAAATTGGTCCACTTTTCAACTTTTCTCAACCCCATCGACCCGCACCTCTCTGGAAGCGTCTTTTCGCCTCCAGTTCAATGGCGCCCACCGTTTTTTAGCCCGCCCTTCTGCTTTGAAAAAGCTTTAGAGCGGGCTTATGCAATCGATGCGGTGTCTGTCTGTTTGTTTGTCTCTCTGTCTGTTCCACTCGAAGGAGTTGAGCTAGAGAGTTGAAATTTTTAGGGTATCTCAAGGGTCACTCCTGGACACCGAAACGCCTGGTGCAAATCCTGCCAACCCTCATTAAGGCACTGAAAAAAATTATAAAAGTTTTCACGGAATAAATAAAAAAAAAATATTCAACTTTTTCCAACCCCGTCGACCCGTACCTCTCCGGAAGCGTCTTTTCGCGTCTAGTTCAATGGTGCACACCGTTTTACGAAAAAATGGACCCAGCTCGCGACTTCTCTGTAAAAAGCACCCGTAATTGGTCCAGTTTTCAACTTTTCTCAACCCCATCGAGCTGCACCTCCCCAGAAGCGTCTTTTCGCGTCCAGTTCGATGGCGCCCACCGTTTTTCGATAAAAAGGACCCAACTTGCGACTACACTGTAAAAAGCACCCAAAATTGACCCACTTTTCAACTTTTACGAACCCCATCGACCCGCACCTCTCTAGAACCGTCTTTTCGAGCGCAATTCAGTGGTGCCAACCGTTTTTCAATTTCCAGTGTTGCCAATCGTCAAAACTCAAACATTTCGATTATTTTCGACATTTCTCGATATTTTCCGATATTTTCCGATATTTTCGACATTTTTCGTTGTTTTTCGATATTTTTTGATATTATTCGACATTTGCGATATTTTTCGATATTTTTCGACATTTTCGATAATATTCGATATTTTTAGATAATTTTTGATATTTTTTGACATTTTTGATAATTTTCGATGTTTTCTGATATTTTTCGACATTTTTGACATATTCCGACATATTTCGATATTTGTAAACATTTTTTACAATTTTTGATATTCTTCGACATTTTTCGACATTATTCCTCATTTTTCGATGTTTTTCGACATTATCCATATTTTTTGATATATCTCAACATTTCTGAAATATTTCGAGATTTTTCGACATTTTTTACGAATTTCTACATATTTCGACAATTTTCGACATATCTCGACAATTTTTCAAATTTTCGACACCCCTCGACGCCTATACCATTAACATTGGTTCGACGAGCGTAATTCAGTGTTGCCAACTGCTGCCAAATAAAGTCCGAGTTCGACCGTTCCATCTGAGGCCGAAGTCACGTATTTCGACGTTTTTCGCGATTTCCGACTCCCCTTTTTTGCCGAATAACTGACCGTTTAGTCACTATCGGCACGTTTTCAAAGCAGAAGGGAGGGCTGTAGTTTCGGTGGTTCACCGTTACAAACTGCCTCTTTCCGAAGAGAATGCCTTTACAGGCCGCAGGCCCGATCATTTACAAGCTAAGAGGACGTTCTGTGTGACTTAGGGGTCGGGCCGAAGGCCCGACCGAACGCCGCCGGCAGGCCAAGCAGGCACGCCCCCTGCCGAACGGAGTTGCCAGCGTAGCAAAGCGGAGCTGGCAACGACGTTTGGCGGAAGGGCGGGCCTGCTTGTTGATAAAAAGGACCCAACTCGCGACTACACTGTAAAAAGCACCCAAAATTGACCCACTTTTCAACTTTTACGAACCCCATCGACCCGCACCTCTCTAGAACCGTCTTTTCGAGCGCAATGCAGTGGTGCCAACCGTTTTTCAATTTCCCGTGTTGCCAATCGTCAAGACTCAAACATTTCGACTATTTTCGACGTTTTCGACGTTTTCGACATTTCTCGATATTTTCCGATATTTATCGATATTTTCGACATTTTTCGTTGATTTTCGATAATTTTCGATATTGTTGCGATATTTTTCGATATTTTTCGACATTCTCAATAATTTTCGATAATTTTCGATATTTTTCGACATTTTCGACAATTTTCGATATTTTTCGATATTTTTCCATAATTTTTGATAGTTTTTGATATTTTTTTGACATTTTTGATAATTTTCGATGTTTTTCGATATTTTTCGACATTGATGACATATTCCGACATATTTCGATATTTGTAAACATTTTCGACAATTTTTGATATTCTTCGACATTTTTCGACATTATCCCTCATTTTTCGATGTTTTTCGATTTTTTTCGACATTTTCCATATTTGTCGATTTATCTCAACATTTTAAAGATATTTCGAAAGTTTTCGACATTTTTGACGTATTTCTACATATTTCGACAATTTTCGACATATTTCGACAGTTTTTGAAATTTTTGACACCCCTCGACGCCTATACCGTTAAAATCGTTTCGACGAGCGTAATTCAGTGTTCCCAACTGCTGCCAATTAAAGTCCGAGTTCGACCGTTCTATCTGAGGCCGAACTCACGTATTTCGACATTTTTCGAGATTTCCGACGCCCCCTTTTTGCCAAATAACTGACCGTTTAGTCACTATCGGCACGTTTTCAAAGCAGAAGGGAGGGCTGTAGTTTCGGTGGTTCACCGTTACAAACTGCCTCTCTCCGAAGAGAATGCCTTTACGGGCCGCAGGCCCGATCATTTACAAGCTAAGAGGACGTTCTGTGTGACGTAGGGGTCGGGCCGAAGGCCCGACCGAACGCCGCCGGCAGGCCAAGCAGGCACGCCCCCTGCCGAACGGAGTTGCCAGCGTAGCGAAGCGGAGCTGGCAACGACGTTTGGCGGAAGGGCGGGCCTGCTTGTTAATAAACCACTGCATAGTAGCTTTATACAAATCTGGTGGTATATTCGGCATTGCAAAGTCCTCCTTATTTTTATTACTTTTACAGTCCCTCATAAAATGCCCTACTTTTCCACACTTATGACTAGTGCACTGCTGATAGTCTCTAGCCATGTTTCTACAATTAGCCATTCTGTGACCTAACCTGCCACAGTACCGACATGTCATGTTTTTATCGGGGTTGTCCGAAAAGCCTCCCGAAAAGCTGCCCCGGCCTCTGCTGAAGCCTCTGCCTCGGCCTCCTCTGCCGCGGCCACGTCCCCGACCGCGACCTCGCTGTGTGGAGACGTCCGCGTCCTGCTGGGCGCTCATGGAAGGTTCAGAGGGAAATACCATGTTGACCTTGGCATCCTTATGCTTGGTCTTCCCCTCCGTCTCTTCTTCATCTTCTTCCGCCCTCGCTACACGAACTCTCTTAGCTGGAGGTTCGTCTATTTCTAGGCTAAGACCTCTGTTAAGCGTTTTCATGGCCTCGTCCAGGGTGGGTAAGGCAGCGAAAGCTAGACGTGCTGCTGCTTTTCTGTCAGCAAGGCCCTTAATGAACCTTTCCACCAAGGCTTCCTGTATGTCCGCTTCCTTCATATTTCGAAGGTAGGACCGTCCCAACCGTTCCACTTGTCTGGCGAATTGCCTAATGGACTGATCTTTCTCTTGTGTGAGAGTGTTGAAATCCTTTTTGCGCTCCCACATAGAGGCTGTCTTGCTGAACGTTTTGACAAGCGTCTCATCCAGACTCTTAAATATTATTGGCACTTCCTGATGCTGCAAATTTGCTATAACATCCGTGGCGTTTCCTGTTAACGCCTGTACCAATGCCGTCTTTTTATCTTTGTCGTCCCAATCATTTGCCTCTGCTACTGTTTGGAACTGCAGTTGGTATACGGAGTAGTCAGCCTCTCCGTCATACTTTGGGGCCTCATTATACTTTTTAGGCCTGTTCATCTTCTCCAGTAATTTCATGAAGAAGTGATTTGTGGCAGGATGATCTTGCCTCTCTTGCCTCTCTTCCTGCTCATTATCTGCCTCGCCGTCATAGTATTCTTGGTGGCGCCCATCATAGTCGTGAACTGGCCTCCTACGACCCGGCTGACGGCCTTCCTGTATCCATACTCGATTTGGATGTCGATTAACTGGAATTTCTGGTGGTTCTTCCAGGTCCATTTCTTCCCATTGCTCCTCCTCGTCCAGGTCCGCATACTGCTGGTCTTCTTGCTGCCGCTGCTGTTGCTGCTGCTCTCCTGGATGCTGCACTCTGGGGTGCTGGACTCGGTTCTCATTCAGTGGCGCCTGTAGCGGCCTCGGGACTTGTGGTGCTTGCTCATCCTGTCCTTCTTCCAGAAGACGTCGTGGAGGTCTTCTTTCTCGTTGAGGCCTTCCTCTTCCTCCTCGTCCTCGTCCGACGCCTCGACGCTCAGCCATAGGATGCTCTTGTATGACGTACTCCATGAGTCGTCCTGCTCCGCGTCCTCGTCCGCGTCCACGTCCTCGGCCACGTCCACCCCCTCGTCCTCTTGCTCGTATGTTGAAGATATGCGGCATGTTGGGCGCAGCCTGTCCGACGTCAACGACGTTGGCGAGCTCTGGTTGGACGGGTGGGAGCTCAGGCTGGTCGTGCTCGGACTCCGCCTCGCTTTGGTTGATGCTGAAACCGTCTGTGTCGGTTTCAGCGTCCATTCTACTGAGCTTCTTTCGGCTCCGACTGCACTTATTTGTATAGGAGAATCGGAATGCTCAGATACGCTACTTTGCATACTATTCCTCCTACCAAACTGTTGTCTACCTCTTAGCCTCGCTGTGTGACACTAGAAGGTCTGAGCGAGTCCCTGTCTGACCAGTGTGTGACGCTATTAAGGTCTCACCGGTTTTCCTAATTTCAGCGTGTGACACCAGAGGGTCTCGCCGATCCTTTCCTAGTCTCACCTGTGACTCTAATAGGTATCGTGAGGCTCTAGCCTTTTCTAACCTTCCGCGTCTGACACTAAGAGGTCTCGCAGATCCCGGGCGTTTGACTCTAGCAGGTCTCGCCGGTTCTAAGCCCTTCCTTTTTTCCTATCCCACCGCTGTCACCAATGTTGTATTGTGGGTTCTGTGGGGAGCCGATATCAGTGTGAGTCGTAGTTCACCTGAGGGAAGACTGGCGACGAGCTCAAAGCTCGCGCCCCTTTTATTGGGTGATTGGCAAAACAACAGGAAGAACAAAGGCGATCGTAAAACAAAACTATTGTTGGGTTCTGGCTGCATGTATAAGAGGATGTCGCTTCCAACAGTGATCACTGGTGGCCGTGCTTCGGAGAGCCTTCTGCTTGTTTGGGTGTAACCTGGTTAGGTTATAGCGACAATACTACAATATATATATATATATATATATATATATATATATATATATATATATATATATATATATATATATATATATTGTAGTATTGTCGCTATAACCTAACCAGGTTACACCCAAACAAGCAGAAGGCTCTCCGAAGCCTTATATATATATATATATATATATATATATATATATATATATATATATATATATATATATTGTAATATTAGGGCCTTAGTTCAGTGGTCAACGTGCCGCTGTCATTCCCTGACTGTCCGCCTAGAGTCAGTCTAGTCTCACACAAGGCTCTCGCAAAGTCGCCCGTAGTAACGCCACAACAACCAGAGCGACGCGCCTCAGTCTTCCCTGTGCCGCCGTGCCAGCTAGACGTGCTCTGCACTGAAGTCCCAATAAATCCTCTGGTCTTAGCATTACTTCTCGTCTTTTCCTTTCAGTACCGAACCTTGCAATTGGCGCAGTCGGTAGCTGAAAGGGGGAGAGAGGAAAGGTGCTGGCCTAGGGTTTATTCGGTTTCTTTGTCCAGGTCCTCCTTGTGATTTCGCTGCTCCCTCATCCACGACGACCTTTGCTCCTGTACCCGGTTTTCCCTGTTCGCTCCTGCTCTCCTGTACCATCGCCTGATCCCCGGTTCTGTCAACGCCTGATCCCCGGTTCCCGTCCCGCGGTCCGGCCCTACCCAGGACATTTCCCGGCTCCGTGAAGTTGGTCACGAGTGAGTCCCTCGTCCCTTTAGTTTTGCTTAGTGTCGGCATGTCGCGTGATCGCCGACCTGGTCGGTTTGTTCGCGTCAATCCTGACGCGGATGACGACCGTGTTGAGGCCGACGCCGGCGCTGCAGCGCAAGCTGCAACCGCGGCGCCCGGCCCCGACATGGCGGCCATCTTGCAGGAGCTCAACGCGCTCCGCGCTGCCGTTGCAGCCGGCGCCGTTGGTGCTGCTGCTGGCGCTGGCCCTGCAGCCGCTGCTGCTGGCCCAAGCCAGGCCGCCCACGCTTTTGCTTGCGAGCTAGTCTCGCCCAGCACCATGCTTGCGCTGAGAAAGGCAGTCACGCGTTACGACGGGCGCGTCAGTTACGACGTGTTCCGCCGTGACTTCGATGACTTGGTGAGCGCCTACCCAGGCCTCACGGATCGACAGCAGTTCATTCTGCTCTCGTCCGCTCTTGAAAAAGAGCCAAAGTCCTTGCTTGAGGACTTGCCTGAGCGCAGCTTCGCGGCTCTGGACGACGCGCTGCGAATGGCTTACAGCAAGCCTGTGCACGCGCCGACCGAGATGCGTGCCTTCTTCGCGCTCCGTCAGCTTGCTGAGGAGACGCTCGAAGAGTGGAGCACACGCGTCAGCCGCGCTGCTCGCCGCGCCTACCCGGACACGGCCCTGGTCCGCGTCACGGAGTACGCCGTGCAGCAGTTTATCAGCGGGCTCAACGCCCCTGATATCAGGAGTGCGGTGGCTGGCTGCAGCTTCCCCACCATGCTGCAGGCCCTGGAGGCCTGTCGCTTGGCGAAGTCGCGGTGCCCTTCGCCGCCTCCTAAGAGGGCGCGCGTGGCCGCCGTGAGCGAGGCCATTGTCGTGGAGGGCTCGCCGTCCTCGACGGCGTCCCCCGCGGCCGCGGCCCCCGCCGCGCGCGGCGCCGCGCCGCCCCCCACCCCTGCCCCTGACTCGGTAGAAGCTAGGTTGGACCGGCTAACAAAGCAGGTCGAGACCATGGTCCGTTTGACTCAAGCTGAGTCAGGCCCGGCTGGCCCCGCCGGCCCCGCCGCCCTGACCAACAATGGCCAGGCGCGCGGCCGCGGCCGCGGTCGCCCGCGCGGCAGCGGAGGCTCACGAGGGGGAAGGGGAAGGGGAGGAAGTGAGGGTGGATGCTTTAATTGCGGTGATAAAAATCACTTCCGGGCCAATTGCCCATTGCAATCGCGCCCCCACCCCTACGCGCATCCCCAGCCGGCCCCTGTGGCTATGCAGCACAACGTGCCTGTGCAGGCGGTGCCCTCGGTGCCGCTCGTGACCGTGCCGCAGTATTACCATGCGTCACTCTCGTGGCCAATGGTGACTGCGCAAGGCCAAGCGCAGGGTATGGTTGCTGCTGCTGGACCGGCCGTGGTGTCGATGCCGCCCCCGTCGGGAAACGGGAAGTGACCTCTCTGAGATCAGTTTCTGACGGGACAGATGAGGTTCACACGGTTTTACCCGTCGGGTCGCCATCTTGCATTTTCTCGATTTGCAAGAAAAAAGTGTCTTGTATTCTTGACACGGGTGCACAAATTTCTGTGACCCGGATCGGAATACTGCCCGGGCCACGTGCCCCACCGTCCAAGTTGCGTCTCAAGGATGTCAACGGCGGAGTGTCTGTCTTGTACGGGCCCCGCGCGGTGGAGCTCGAGATTGGTACAGTCAAGTACAAATTTCTTGTATTTGAGGCTGAGATTAATGACGAGTGTATAGTCGGTATGGATTTCATACGCGGCAACAGAGGAATCGTCGACGCGGACGAACTCAAATTTACACTCAGAAATCCAGTCACTCATGAGAAATTTAGCCATCCTTTCACACTCCAGCCCTCCCTGGATGTCGGAAAATTTGGCGCCGGCTGTATCTATGCCGTGGCTAGGGCTACATTGGGTGTGGAGATCCAACCCTATCAGACAGCTACCTGCACAGTTCAACTATCCGGTCCTTCAGACCTTTCAGATGATGATGTGCCGAAGTTGGCTCAGGTACTTCGAGCTCGGTGTGTCCTCGAAAGCGATGGCTTGGTCACTTGGCCCAAGGATGGGGGACGCCCCAGGCCTAGGTCAACGGATAGTGATTTGAGGAGCATTGAAATGGAAAAGAGCTCAAATGAAGGGACCATTGCACGTAGCAACTCAGATCATCATGAGACGGTTGCGCCTAGGTGCGGTGCAGCGAGTGCGAGCGATCCCGTTACCACCCCATTTTCCTTGCAAACACGGGAGCGGTCGTACCACGTTGGCCCCACTGATGACGTGGACCAGTCTCTACGCGTGTTACCTTTTGGGGTAGTTGTCCCATCGGATCTCCTCTCAGAGCGTCAGTGTGACTTTCCCCTCGCGGTTGTCCCTTTCGCTCCTGGTCTGATTGAATTGGAAATTCAAAATAATTCGGGCTCTCATATAATTCTCAGGAAAGGCTCTGTGGTTGCATGCGTGCACCCAGCTTCCTTGGATGAATTAATGTTTTGGTATGAGAATGCTCCGAAAGAGGTGATGGTCCAGTCAGCCTCCCTCGAATTGATTCCATTCACAGACAAAGCTGAAATTCAGCTGGAGCCGCGTCTGCCTCCGATCTCTAAAGATCAGCCTCTCCCTGACGACCTGCAGGCAATGGTTGACCGGTGCGATTTGACCTCTGACCAAAAGGCTTCTGTAGCTGATGTGGTCCGGTGCAACCATGACATCTTTGTAAAGCACAATGATGACTTTGGATGCTGTCCGTGGGTCAAGTTTCGCATCGATACCGGCGACCACCCGCCTATCAAACAGCAGGCTCGCCCCGTTCCCATTCATCAGCGAGAAGAGCTCTCTGCTCTATATCGCAGATATTTGGAACAAGGAACGGTTAGGCCAAGTCAATCGCCTTGGGCCTCTCCGATTATCATTATACCTAAAAAGACGTTAGATTCAAGCGGTAAACCTGAGATGAGACCGGTGATTGATTATCGCGCTCTCAATGCGATAACACGCATCCCGGCCATCCCTATACCGCGCACGCAGGAGCTATTAGAGCGCTTAGCGGGGAGGAAATGGTACACCCACGCCGACCTGGCTTCCGGTTATCATAACCTCATGATTGCAGAGGAGGATATCTGCAAAACCGCCATTGCTCTGCCTGACTCACTAGGGTTACCCTCCAGGTTTTTAGAGAGCTCCAAAGTTTTGGGGTACCCTGCCCTTTCCTGACCGCTTCTTTTCAAGCTGCAAGAGGAGGGAAGAAAAGCAGTTGGCAGTCCTGTTCCTGATCCTGCAGCATCCCTGGTCCTGGCACAACAACTTTGAAAGTTAAGTACTGTTTTGGTGAGAGGTGTCATTAAATAGTTAATGTCACTCTCAGTCAGTTTCAGTTTAGCTGTGCCTTGCCAGATGTCTGATGTCAGTCAACGGCAGTGAATTCGTAGAGTTTTTCCAGCTGGGTAAAACCGCTAACCCTTTTACCCACAGGAACCTAACCCTTTTCCCCGCAGCATCCCATCTTGTGATGCACTTTACTCTCCCATGCCCGTTCACTGTTCCCAGTCCGAGTTCTGCCCGGTCCTGTCCCTGGCCCGTTCCTGTCCCAGTCCTGGTCCAGTCCCAGCATCCCGCCCCACATCAGTGGCCTAGCCAGCCCCACCAGCATCAGTGACGTGAAGCACTTCAAGAGAGAGGTCCGGCCCCGATGAAGGAGGTGTCCGTCTTTCTTGTGCCATCGTCCCGGTGGTGGCGCTTCTACAGTGGTCCGGCCCCGATGAAGGAGGTGTCCGTCACGTAGTGTCGCCCCGGTCGAGCCATCTCAAGCGGCCTATAGTTTGTGACGACCACTGGTCAAGGTTTTTCCTTGCCCTTGTTGAGGTTTTTCCCTTGACCCGTTGCTAAATGGGGTGGTACGTCGTAACTTCTAGATTTTGCTAAAGCCTTGTCTTAGTTTTGGGGTGGTGTTGTCCTCTTGAAAGAAAAGGAGGAGTAGTTGTAATATTAGGGCCTTAGTTCAGTGGTCAACGTGCCGCTGTCATTCCCTGACTGTCCGCCTAGAGTCAGTCTAGTCTCACACAAGGCTCTCGCAAAGTCGCCCGTAGTAACGCCACAACAACCAGAGCGACGCGCCTCAGTCTTCCCTGTGCCGCCGTGCCAGCTAGACGTGCTCTGCACTGAAGTCCCAATAAATCCTCTGGTCTTAGCATTACTTCTCGTCTTTTCCTTTCAGTACCGAACCTTGCAATATATATATATATATATATATATATATATATATATATATATATATATATATATATATATATATATATATATATATGTGTGTGTGTAAAAATTATAAATGGAAAAAAAAATAATTTATTAATTTATTTATAAAAAATTATTAATATATATACACAAACAATCTACTTTAGCTACCTTTAATGTTTTCTTTTCCAGAACACGAGTCCAAAGGCTCTTGACCAGGTGTGGAAAGTCGGAGGCAAACCTCAATTCCCTGCTTTCATCCAAGGGGTGCTCACAGGCAGGAGATTGGCTGTTAATTCCAAAAAGGTCCCACATAGACCTATTCCATGTAGCAGCGTCTGTCACAATGCAATCAACAAAGAAGCCACTCTTCTCTGTCTAGGCAACAGCCTCTAGAATAACTTTGTGGAGCTTTTCACTCTTTACTGGTCCACAGCTCAAGAAGGCCCCTAGAGCCTGCACCCATTTCCCTTTAAAAGGTTGGAACATAACCACAAGAGCGTGATCCCCTCTCCTGTCTCTGTCGCCCTCATCTTCAAAACCTCCAAGGTCCACAAGTCCATGTGCCATACAAGTATTTTTATCAAAATATGTTCTGGCCTCAAGTGACATTTCATCAAGCAATAAGGCACCTTTTTAGGGAAAAAGTAAGGAAGAAAGAGGTATTGAGAGTTAATTTCTTAAATGTATTAATTGATTTTTAATTTTGTAAACATACCGTGCCGCTCCCCAAGTTGGTAATGCTCAGATTTTGTTTGCATCAGAGTAAAGACATTCTCCTGGAATCCAAAAGCTGGCCGGAGTGCTCTCATGTATCTCAGCAAAGTGCGCTGACTTGGGAGGGCAAGTTTGTTCCGTGTCCTAAGTGACTCATACAAGGCAGGTGCTTTGATCCTCATGAGCACACACTCATATATCCACTCTGTAGTGTAGCGTCTGTTCTTTTTATTGTGGTGCTTGGCAGCATCAAAGCAGGACCTGGCAAGCACTTGCTGCTCTTCGGGTAGTGTGCTAATTATGCTCTCCAGCTTTGCTGCCTTGGTTTTGTGTATATCTTGCATAAGGTTGTTAACTTGTGATTTCAAAGCGTCTACCTGAAATGGACAAAAATGTAGATTGTTTGTCTCACGTATTTGTTCAGTACCTACTTAGTATCGGGATTTACCCTTTTGGTGAGACGTGTTGCTGCTTGGGCATGCAATTTCACCTTACTTCTCATCTCTTTCATGCGATCTTGAAATGTTTTTTTCTGTTCATTTCTTTTCATAATTTTCCTGGCAACAGAACACTTAAGACAGCGTACAGTCTTGTTATTTGATTGAAATGGGACGTGGCCCAAGCAACCAGACGACCACTCTCTTGCACGCATGTCTTCATCAGTGTACCCTACACATGGCCTCATATCATGTAATTTTTTAATGGCATTTTGCAGATCTTGATGCGTATTAATTGGGGGGAATGTAATTTGAGTGTTGTTGATAAAAACTTGTGGCTGCTGGCCGTTTCTAAGTATTAAACATTTCTCTAGTCTGCGGCAATGAACATCAATTTTTGTGAAAGCTGTGGTTTTGTCGGAAATTTAGATGAATCATTAAAAATTGATTCCATATTTGCATTTCTCTAATTTTAGCACCTGGTATGTTCCTATTTACCATTATCTGTATGAACTCCCCAGAAATGTCCTGGGAGCCGAGTGTTGTGTGCTGTTGTGTGAATGAATGAATATTGACACAATGCATCAGGAGGTTTCTAAAAAATATGTTATCATTGATCATAAATCTGATAGGGGAACGAGCTTTTCTACTTTTCGACTAAGCGCACCTCGTTTGAAGGGGGTAACATCTCGATCCGCCTTCGAACACGCTGTGGTTGCCCAAGCTGGGGGGTGGCTATGTTCTCCTTGTTCGCCTCCGAAACATTTGGTGTAGTGATCTCCATTAGTGGGGTCCGTATGGAACAATTTTCCAAAAAGAACTGCAAATCGGAGTAGAAGCATGAGCTTTGGAACACTTGTTTATTGGTACCTGTGGGTCGATTTAAGAACGGGAGGCCATCGATTTGTCCCTTAGGATTCAAGATGGCGGCCGGTTTCAAAGATGGCGTCGATTTTACGACTTACCCGCATGGAAATAACTATCTGATAAAGTGACTGGTCAAAGTGTGCAAAAAGTACACAAAAAGTATACAAAAAGTACACAAAAATTATGCGTAAAGTACCTGCAAAGTGAATCAGTCCCAATCTGCGATAGTTTAGATACACTTTTTTTAAAAGTACACATAAAAGTGTCATTCCGATGTACTTATTTCCATGTGGGTAGGCCCCTGTTAGCGGCCCTGCACGTGCCTTTGATCCGATTTTGGTGAATCTGGGGTCGTTTCCTACCATAAGAGACCCGTGGAACACGATTCCGCTCCTCAAACAGTGAAAATTTTCATTTTTTTAACGTTTAAAATATTTTTTTCCTAAAACTTTTTTTTAAACAAAAATGCAAACTTTTCGGTTTATTGTGATTTCTCGGAGAATGGTCGACATTTTGGCAAAAACGACTTCTATAAAGTTGAAAGTTAAAAAACGCGGTTTTCAGGGTTTAGGCGGTATCTTATCGAGATGGGAGATTGAGGTCCTCGGTCAATTCTAGATGGTCGCTAGAAAACAAAATTTTGGGTCCTTAAGTGTTATTTCTGTCTTTACGGGGCTAAAACATCGGTTCGGGGGTCCGGGATTGAAAATTTGAGGGTTGTGGGAGTAGAACATGGCTTCAGCATCATTTAAAAAAAAAAAAAAAAAATTTTAAAATTGACGATTTTGAGTTTTTTGAGGAGCTAAAACTGGTAGAAGGACCAAAATACCCAAATTTTTTATTGACGCAACTGAAAGAGGAGGCCGAAAACCCCTAGAAACCACCTAGATATCCCGTATACGAGGTGCGGAACATCTCGATAAGATAACGCCAAATCCCTGAAAAACGCGTTTTTTAAGCCAAAGTCGCCCTTTCTTCATTTTCGCCGGCCTGTAGCGCCTAAACGTGGTTCGTTCCCACATGTTTCACCCGTTTTATTTGAAAGAGCGAGTAACTATCTTTCATTTTCACCCACAAAAAAGTCAAAAAATTATGGGGAGGTCAGCCGTCCAGGGCCGCGAAAACGCATAAAAAATAAACGAAATTTCGACTTTTGGGGAATTAGGAGTTAAAACTCGTCCATTCTGGGGTCGGATTCGGATTCCTGGGATCATTTTACGTGCTTGTTCATGATCGACTCGCTTTCGGGAGCGTTTCGGCTCCGCCCAGGTCGTTTTTTCGAAATATCAGTAAAAAAGGCTCAAATTCCTTAAAATCCTTATATCTCCGGAACCCTTTGAGGTAAAAATCTGAAAAAAAATGGGGAAAGGTCTTTCAAAGGGTACTATATACTGAGGTCAAAACAAAAAAATCCAAGGGGTCACTGCAATTAATCGAAATCTTGTTTGGAATGACCCTATTTTTAATAAAAAATCCACCCCTGGAGGGTATGCATGCAGGCCCGCCGGACACGCCCTTTTCCTCCTATGGTTCCTCCCAACGAGACCCCTGACTCCAACAGACCAACCAGTGACCCCAGGTGACGTTTTGGGCCGAGAAGGCCACCGCTGCGTGCCACGTACGGGAAACCTTTGGAAACCGTGGAGCGCAGTGCGAGCGACTAGATCACCTTTGTGGACTTCCCCTGACCTCAGTTTCGGTGCTATTGAGCTCAATTTTTTTTCAACTTTTGCGTCACATAGTGCTCTGTAAGTTTTATAGAAGTCGTTTTTGCCAAAATGTCGACCATTCTCCGAGAAATCACAATAAACCGAAGCGACCGTGACCAAAAAGTTCCGGAGCGCCGGAACTTGAAAGCAGATGATACGTATGGTAGATGTCCCGACGCGTCGCAGGCTGCAGGGCAGCGGAGCGCTGTCGCGCTGGGCTAGGAGGGGGGAGGCGCGGGGCGGGAGGGGGCACCGGCCCGGCGGCCCGGCAGCACATCGTCCCGAGAGGTGCGCGCGCCGCGCGAAATTCTCCCCTGTATATAATATAATGCCACACTAGCTGCTCTCTGCTCGCTGCGCTGCTCTCTGCAAACTGCTCGCTGTATGACAGTACAAGCAGGCTGATACCTTCGTATCATCCGCTAAAAAGTTTTGGGAAAAAAAAAATATTTAAACGTTAAAAAAAATGAAAATTTTCACTGTTTGAGGAGCGGAATCGTGTTCCACGGGTCTCTTATAGTAGGAAACGACCCCAGATTCACCAAAAACGGATCAAAGGCACGTGCAGGGCCGCTAACAGGGGCCTAAGTCGTAATGTCGACGCCATCTTGGAAACCGGCCGCCATCTTGAATCCTAAGGGACAAATCGATGGCCTCCCGTTCTTAAATCGACCCACAGGTACCAATGAACAAGTGTTCCAAAGCTCATGCTTCTACTCCGATTTGCAGTGGGCATTTCTATGGCCTGTGGGCTGGCTGAGATGTCCATAGGAGAAAAGGACGGGGTAACAGGGCTGGACATGCACTGGAGATTCGGGGAATTGGGGGAGGACGCCGCCAAGGGGGTGCGAGGCGACGACGCCATGGCGCGGACGGGGGAAGCACCAGCGCCGCCGGGGCCGGCGCCAGCGGGGGCAGCTCTCATGTCGACCAAGGGCGACGCCGTGGACGCCATGGGGACGCCAACGGGGCCGGCAGGAGAGGGCCTTGTTCGGGGCTTGGACGCCGACGGCACCGGGGGCACCTTGAACGGTGCCGGAGGGGTCGCGGAGTTCGCGAGCCGCGGTGCTAGGGGCCTGTTAGGGAGCGGGGCGAGCGACGACAGCCGCCGCGAGAAAGACCGTGGCGCCGGGGAGCTGGGAAGCTGGTAGGTCGCCGTCTCGCCGAAATTTGAGGGAACCGCACTTTTTGACAGCTCCGGCAGCGCTAGATTGGTGAGCACTACGCTCCCATTAGAAAGTGTCACCTGGGCGTGGCTACGAAAGTCTGATGTGCTGAAGTGACGCCCGCACACCGGACTCGAAGTAGTGAGAGGGGTTGAAGTGACCTTGGTGGAGTCACGCCGTGGTATGACTCTCACCGAGGCGGGGAGGAGGTCCTGCTGGGGCAGCACCGCTTTTAAGACTAAGGCCGAGGCGCGAAAAAAATCGCTTTCTCGGAGTCCAGTACCTTATTACGGCAGGTGAAGAAGGGCACGCCCCCCTTGTCCCTTTCGCCTCCGTACCCCGTCCAGCACCCTCTCACGACGCACTTACGCCCCATGACACTTAGACCTGCGGCGACACCAGTGAACACCCAGATCACCCCCGCTACTGTTACCATGCGATATAACAATGCAAAGTACTTGGGCGCCACAAGTGTTTCCACTTGTCACGGTGGAGAGTGCCAGGCCGGGCCGGGGCCGGGCAGGGCCGCCGGAGCCCGAGCTCCCTCCACCGTACAAGTCGTTTTCAAATTCCCGCCAGTGCGCGCCAGCGTTAATCCTCAGGAAAACGACGGGCGGT
The DNA here is from genome assembly GCA_029379305.1 of Frankliniella fusca. Lineage (NCBI taxonomy): Eukaryota > Metazoa > Arthropoda > Insecta > Thysanoptera > Thripidae > Frankliniella > Frankliniella fusca. Next base: position 1,463,360 of record JAHWGI010001401.1, on the reverse strand, counting down.
CGGAGCTAAGCTGAGCCTGGGCCGCCAGCTGTTCGAGTGCGGGTCCCATGCTGCTGGTAGTCTGAGCCACCGGTGTAGAAAGCCCACCCCGCCTGTGGCGGCACCTGGCGGCCGCCCACCGAAGAGGAATCCGGTACTGCTTTCGCCTTAAGCGGCCGCTACGGGGCAGGTAGGCTCGTGCCGCCACCGTATCTCCCTCCACCGTGGTCAGCGTCCGCTCGGGCGGCCCGACCCAAGCCACTCTGGGGTTTACCAGCCTGCGAGGCAGGGCAGCTTGCCTGCTTGTCTCCCCTTCCCCCTCCCCCTTCCCTTCTCGCCCCCTCTCCTCCGTGTAATCATTTAAGGTTATACTTATCCCATTGTTGGGAATGCTGCCTAGTCCAAGCTAGGGTTTTCTCAGAGGCGTTAGGTCAGTTCTGTTCAAAGGATAAACACAGTGGAACTCATGGTGGTGCCTTTACTTACAAGTAATTCTCATGTTCATACACAGGCGGGGTGACTCGGACTGAGCTCAAAAGTGAGTGCGGGTAGTATATATAACCTGGCAGGGGGGCTGCGTACGCTTCGAGGGTGTGTACGAAAACTTTGCTAATATTACTCGCTCCCAAATATGGAGCGTCGGGTCCACGCCTTAAGGCCGGCTTAAGTCTGTGGGCCCTCGCGACATACTTGGAGGGAGTGGTTACAATAAGAAATGTAACCCGATGGGTTACATCACCCCCCCGCTGCCTCAAATAAAAATCCCGGGAAGAAAAAAAAATGACCATGGCTGTTACCTGGAGGGCTTGTACGGCTGGGTAACACTCACACTTTGGAAATGCACCGTACCAGTTAAAGCTCCTACTCAACAATTCATGCTGAAAAGGTGATACCTAACAAAATATACGCCACGGTAATGTAAAAGAAAGAATTATGCTCAGTCCGATTCAAAGCGAGGTACAATGTAACAAAATCAAAACATGGATAAAATTAAAATTAATACAGGTTTTCGTAGGATTTGAAGCATGGCGGCCTTGTGTAGTCGTGATGCGGACGGGCAGGTATTTCGAATCCATCTAGGTGCCTGGGAGTGGAATACAGATCCAAAGTCACGTATATGGGGACGGCCAGTGCCCGAAGCATCGCGCTGCAACAAAAGAGAGAAAAACAACAGCAGTACCAAGAAACGAAAAAATGCAAAAAGTTCAATTATTTAAAAATTTTGAAAGTCGATGCGAGAGGAAAAGAAAAGGGAAAAATTAGTAACGGGGCGGACGGACATATTTTGGCGCAGAAGGCGGGGAAGGGGCCTGACGTCTTCGGCTGGAAACGGCCTCATTAAAAGCAGAGGTGGCCATTTCCGCAAAGGGACTGATAACTGGGGCGGCCACATTTGCTACAGCCCGTACTACTGGACGACAATATTTCCAGTAGCACCAGAGAGCAATCATTATGATAATCAAAACGCCCACTATCGAGCCACCTACCGAATAAGCCAGTGCGTGCGTGTGCCAGTCGCGGAACCAAGGTGGCTCCAGGGCTGCCTTGATTTCTTGAAGGCGAAGAGCTCCATCCAGGCCAAGCTGAGCCGATTTGTTGAATAGGTCGTCTAGCTGCTCGATGATGATATGCCGATTGGTGTTGTTGAGGGCCAACTGCGGCAGTTCCACTGATGGTATGTCTGGCAAGATGAGACTGCCAGACAAGTCCTCATGGGAGACGAAGGTGGAGCCGCTGTACAAGGCGACGCCTAGAGCCTTGGCGATGGTGAAAGCCGGCAAATGCAAGATGCCTGTTTGAGGAAGCATCGTTACATTTGACTGCAAATGACGGCCTTGCGTATCGGTCAGGACCAGTTTGGTCTTTTCCGGCACGCTAAAAGCCCAAGTGTGTCCGGCTCTATAAGACACAAACGTTGGCGGAGGATTTTTCACAAAATGCAGATAAGGTTCACATAGAGTATCTATTTTAGCCTTATCTGACAGGAGCAGGGCGATGGCACACGTATCTTCTTCCTCATGAACTGGAACAGCTGGAGAGCAGATCGGTGTCTCCGGATGGTCGTGGCAGCTCCGCAAATCCGCGTCGGTTAGCAGAACATGAGTCTTCTGCGGCTCATCTACTGCGATGTACTTGGTGTCAGTCGAGTAGAATGAGTAAATGTCCGAATTGTTAAGTTTACGAGGAAAAGGGGTAATCTCATATAACTTGTATTTCCGGGTGGTAAAAACTAGAGGCAGGTGGACGTGGAGATGCATAGCGTCTGTAGTCACTACAGCGCTTGCTCTAGCCACTCGGAAATAGTAGTCAATGCGATCTGGGGTAGGGAGAACCGGGAGTTGGATTCCAGGGGGAAGCTGCTCGCTAAGCTGCGTAAGCAACTTAGAGAACGCCTCCGCATCGACAAACGCGGGGCTCAACATGTTGTTTAACTCTGCAAAATGAAAGGCAGTTAAGAACGTTTTAACTTCAGATCTTACCTGCGCGATCAGGGCATGCATCCTACGCATTTTCAAGGCATATTCCATGTATTGATTTTGCTGGTCAATCGTAATTTGGAAACTCTCTTTCTCCAGCTGCTTTAGCGCCTCAATCATGCGGTCTTGAGCCAAAAATCGGGCCAGAGTGACATTGGCCAAGCCTGTCTGAGCGTCCTGGAGTACTCGTAGACCATCGATTTTCAGCTTCATTTCATCGAAGCGGGACTGGAGATTTTCCCGATCGGCGCTGTCCATGATGCCAAACCAGGACTTGAAAACTCCTCGGCGGCTTCGGTGGTGAGGGACTGGCTGCGGAATAGCTGTAAGATTGATATCCCGCAGGAAGTCTGCTGGAAGAAAGAGTCCATACGGGAGAGAAGCTAAGGTGTGGTCTGGAAGAGAGGAAATGGGAGTGTCTAAAGGATGCGTTGAGTCAGGGAAGTCTGGAAAATCCTCAGGACGGGGTCCATTAGCAGATTGTCCGGTGGGAAATGCAAAAGTATCCGGAAGATCCGGAAAAGCTGAATCTGAAGTCGGATTTTCGCCAACAGGGGATAAAACAGGGATAGACAAAGCTGGGTCCGCTGTTGCCTCACCCACCGCTCGCCCGAAAAGATCCCAATGCTTACGTGGCCTAGGAGTAGTGGGTTTAGGGCGCGCGAAAGGATCCGAAAAGGGTGATGCGGGGCGTGGAGATTTGGAAGGCAAAACCAGTTGAAAAGAAGAAAGATCAGGTGAAATGCTGCGAGGGCGCAGAGTAGTCTGGGAAGGATCAGTAGAAGGAATTGGTGTGGGAGCCGTAGTCGAAGTCGTAGGTGGAGAAGTGCTAGAAAGGGAGAGACCCATTTTCCAGTCTCTGAACTCCTTAAGGAGGCGACGTTCGGTGTCGCCGTCAGGTAAGTCGTCCACCACAGTTCGTACAGTAGGCGGGACGACTGTTGTGGGAAGCGGCGCCTTGGCGGCCTTGGCCAGCTGATCCCGAAGGTGCTTGTAGGCCTGTATGTCAGCAGGGCTGGGAGGTGTAAACGCAGGGATGCTTGATGCCAAGACGGGGGCTACGGACGACGGGACTCGGCTGGGGGCAACGGCCACAAGAGGAGGGGGACGCCGAGGGCGGGGTGAAGGGGTTGTAGTGGAAGTCGAGAAAACCGCGAGGCGAGCTGTAGTTGTGGACGTAGCGGCAGTAGCAGTCGGAGGGGGAAGGGAAGGGGACGAGGTCGTAGTAGAGGTAGTGGAAGTGGAAGGGGGACGGGGAGAGGTGGTAGTGGAGGTAGTGGTGGTGGTCGTCGAGGAGGTAGTGGAGGTGAGAGGAGGGGCAGGGGAGAACATCTTGGGAGTTGTGGGGGGAGAAGCCGGCCGCGATGGCCGCGTGGTAGTGGTTGACGTAGGGCGGGCAGAAATAACTGCGGGGCGCGACACAGGCGAGTGAATGGCCGGACGACGAGAGGGGGGAAGGGGGGTGGTAGAGGACTGCGGCTGCGTTGTTGTTGACATGATGGGAACGGTAGTGGTGGGTACCATATGAGTAGTGGTAGGAGGAGTGGTTGTAGAAGGCTTGGGCGTAGTTGTGCTTGTAGATGACTGATTGGCTGATAAAGCAGAGAGAACGGCAGCCGTGTGAGGCCAAACAGGCGGACGAGTGGGGCTGATGTATTTGTGTTTTAGAGGCCGAAGTAAAATGTTAGGAAGCGACATGGGGCTGTACCGTTGTTGATTTAGTTCAACATCGCGGCGGATGCGACGAGAAATTCGTCGGTAAAACACACTTAAATAATGGGACAAATCAGCAGCCTTAGGTGAGCTAGCGGAAGGGACCCACAGAGGCAAAAACACATTAGCGGGGTGACACAAATTAGCAGGGTCCGTCATAGAGCAGTTTGACACGATGCCAGCTGGGATCGGGACCTGACGCTTGCTTCTACTGGGGGCCGCTGTAGTGTTAGTCTGAGTCGCGTTGCCAACGGCGACGGGCGGAGTCACAGTGGCGTTGACTGTGGCGTCGGGAAGCTCCGTATTGTTTACATACGCGCGGAAAACGGACAAGTCACGTTTAATCTGCGTGAGTTCCATCAGCATACCACCAATTTCGTCTCGGATTACAGTGTTATGAAGCGTAGAAGTAGACTCAACATATTGATCATGCAAAGCAGCAAACTTATTTATCAAGGCGTCGACTACTGTCATATAAGTGTCGACGCGCTGGACTTTTAACACTAAGAGCCAATCCGATACACTGAAGTAAAGGTCCCCGCGCTGGGTGAAAATGCATCCCGCATTTAGGCCATCCGGTTGCTCTACGGACACGTCCGCGAGCATGGTGTTGTTTGGCATTTTGGCGACGGGGCGACCGCGGGTGGCCGTGGGCTCCTTGCCCCACGCAGCCACCGCGAGAAGAAGCAAGACCAGCGCTAAAACAAAGCAAGCACGGAGAAAACGAAACTCATGAGCATCGGTAAGCAACAAACACGCAAACTTAAGTAATAGGGCCGTGGGACCGTAGCTGCCTGTCCGAGGGCTCAACTTGGCGTCGCGCCCGGCGGCGCGCGCCGAAAGTAGAAGGGAGCTGGGGACGGGGCGCATCTGTCGGTACGGCAGGGCCGGGCCTGGCGGGCTCCGCTATGGCGGGCGGCAGGTCCGCGTGGGGCTCGGCTGACGCCGCTGGGGCCGGGAGGGTCGGGCTGGGCTCAGCCGCGACGGACGGCGGGGCCGCGTGGGGCTCGACCGAATCCGTGGCAGGGCCGCGCTCACCGCGGGCCGGCAGCGGTGCTTGAGAATCGACAAAATCCGTTATATCCAGGGGCTGCCCAAGAGGATCCAAGTCAGGTGCAAATCGTAATTTATTTACGTGCACTATGCGTGGTTCAACGTCTCGGGCCCGAGGTGGATAAATCCACTGAATGCGTGCGGTCACAGGACCGGGCATAGATAACACCCTAAACGGTCCCTTATAAAATGGAAGTAATTTACGCGACATATGACGCGGAGGCAAATCATCCCACAGGAAGACTTTGTCTCCTGGTTTTATGTTGTGGGGACGCGACTTTTTATTGAAAGCGCGTGCGCGGCGTTCAGCACTTGCTGCAAGATGCTGTACTGCTAACTTGGTGACAACATCAATCTTATGCAATGTATTTTGAATATAGTCGTCACCAGTGTCATAAAATACCCTATGTGGTTGCAGAAGATCTGCAGAAACATTAGCATCACGAAGGTGCACTAAATAAAATGGCGTCTCCTGAGTAGAAGAATGAATCATATTATTATAGATGAAATTGGCAACAGGCAACCAATCCGACCAAGTGTACGGGTCCTGCTGTACGAGAATCGCCAATAATCTGTTTAAAGTTTTGTGCGACCGTTCGTTGACGCTGTTTCCCTGGGGATAAAAGGGAGTGGTGTGGAGTTGCTTAATTTGCATCAAATCACACACTCTTTTAAGTGTTGATCCGATCAGGGACGGATCACAATCACTTAGGAGCACCCGGGGAAAACCGAAAAGGGCCAAAAGCCGTCTTAACGAGGGCTGCCGCTATGCGGGTACTTGTCTTATCCTCCAGAGGAGAAATAATTGCGAATTTAGAAAAATCACACATGTAGACCAACATATATACCATGTTATTGTGGTCCTTTATGTACGGGCCACACAGGTCTACAGAGACTCTCTCAAAGGGTCTCGACGCAATTGGAAACTGATGCAGGGGTGCTGGACGAGGCAAACCCCTGTTAAACTTTAGACATGTTTCGCAACTGCGAATATACTCACACGCATACTGACGCATGTTAGGGAAAAAGAAGTGTCGTCGGATCAAATCCAACGTGCGGTCTATTTGGTAGTGACCTGAGAGGTCATGACCAAAATAAAGTACACGTGACCGGAGAGCATAGGGCACCACTATTTTGGGCGTCGGGGAACCACATTTTACAAGCAGACCACGAGACGTGATGGAATAATTACGTAGCGACGCGGAGGTTGGCGCCGGGCCAGTGAGGTCCGCGAAGATTTCGGAGCAAAACGCATCTTTGTGTTGCGCTTCACTCAGCATGTGGTGGTCATAAAAATATGGCACCCATTCTGGCTTAAGCCCCTTGTCTTGATAAGTCAAAGACATAATAACACGACTAAGGAAGTCAGCGGGATTGGTGCGCCCAGGAATATGATGAACGCGAAAATTAAGAGTGCTTAGGTATGCGGCATAACGAAATAATTTAGGGGATGGGTTCTTTAACGAATGCAAGAACAAAAGACTTTTGTGGTCTGTATACAGGTCGAAACCTCCGGGGCTTGACAAAAGATAATGTGAAAAGTGCTTTATTCCCCAAACGACCGCTGTTAGTTCCATTTCAATCGCGCTATAATTCCTTTGTGCCGTATTAAATGCTTTACTCCAGTACGCGACTACCCTTTCTTTTTCTTCTTTGTCTAATTGAGACAAAATTGCTGCAGCGCCAGTCGCCGAAGCATCGCATGTGAGTCGGAAAGGTTTAGAGAAATCCGGATAATGCAACATGATGGGACTTTCTGTAAGGACACGAATAATATAATGCAGGGCTGCTTCCTGCTGATCTCCCCATTCCCAGGGAGCGTCTTTTCGTAAATTCCGCTGTAAAGGATAAGCCGCCTGCCACAGGCCAGGAACATGCGCTGAATAAAACTGGACAAGTCCTAAGAATGATCTGAGTTCTTTAACTGTCCGAATCGTCTTTATGCGACGGAGTGCGCTTGTTTTCTCTGGGTCTGGCAAAATTCCATCTGCTGACAGGATAAAGCCAAGGTAACGAAGAGAAGATTTGGCAATTTCACACTTGTGGGCTGATAAGCGCATATTGTCGTCATGCAAGCGCTTGAGAACTGATTCTAAATGTTTGTAGTGTGACTTTATGTCTGGACTATATATAAGAATGTCGTCCAAATACACTTGACAAAAAGTACCTAACAAACCAAACAACAGCCTTTGCAAGTGTAAAACCAGTGGAACGAACTAGTCAACAGTCCCATTGGACATGCCGTGTATTGGACACGAGGAATATCAGGGCAGGGCGGGGTGAAAGCGAGGTATTTGCGGTCATCCGGATGTACGCGCAGTAGATGGAAACTTGAGCGTAAATCGAGAGACGAAAAGACTGTCGCGCCTTGTAGCGAATCCAGGATTTCATCTATTCTTGGAATGGCAGCGTACATAGTTCCCACTAAAGTTTTATTCAATTTTCGGAAATCAACCACCATCCTGTAATCATGTTCGTGTTCAGGACGGGGTTTTTTAACAGCCAAAACTGGGGAATTATATACACTCTCTGTATATTCCAAGAGATTTTGCTTTATGAGCTTCGGTATTTCCTTGCATAAAAAATCTCGTTGTGGCACAGGTAGCCTGAATTGGGCCGTGAATATGGGTTCGGACGTTTGTGGTCGAATACGCGCCACAAATGATGGGCTTCCGCCCATTGATTCGATATCGAATACTTTAGAATACCTCTTTAAGAGGGCAAAGAACGTCTCGCGTTCCGCCCGAGGTAAATGAGTTAGCTGGACTTTGGCTAACTCTTGCCTGATTGTGTCCGCGGCCAGTGACCCCTTCGTCCGCGCCGGGGCGCGCGACGAGGCTGTACACTGACGGGGGGAGGGAGGAGTATGGCGGCCGCCACGAGGGGAAGAGACGCTTGGGTCGGCTCTTAAACTGGGCTGTACACTCCCAGGAGCCGGAGGTACGGAAGATGCATCGCCCTCGGGGCTTAAACAGGACACCCTCTGAAGCATCGCCACTACAGTGCCTGATCGAAAAGTCCAATCATCATCTGTGAGATTGACAGCGTGCACCGGAACCAAATTGTCCTCGGTCACGCGCACTAGGGCGTTTGCCAGAAAACAAGGCGACATGGACTGTTCATATGCAGCGAAGCAGCCAAAATCTTTGCCTTGGGGTGCGTCTGTGTAGGCCCAAAAATTGCGCTCTGTTCGGCCTTGCACTACCTCGTCTTGATTGACCATGACGGGGTATTCCCTATAAAATTCCCTGAAAGGGACATCTCCTCTGTCGCAGTCCATGCGAGTCCATAAGATCTCCCCATAACCCATTGTTGGTACCCGCGTAGTACGCGTAGTACGATTCACCAATGCAGCTAAAGAGCTGGGCCAACTGACACCATAAAGAGAGTAACTGGCACACTTAAGAGGTACCAGTTTGGCGTCGAGTCCTAAAATGGACGATTTTAGTCTACGGTTTCCGGCGTCAATAACACAACCATATTTGTCCAAGAACTCTAGCCCCAATACAGCTTCGCATGGTAAACTGAAGTCGGATTTTGCTATAAGAAATTCGACTTCTACGGATTTATTAGTTCCGTACTGTAATTCGAGGAGAGTGCGTCCTAAGACGGGGACAGGTGTGTCGTTAATCGCCTTTAGATTCGTCACGGTTTCAGCGACGTAGGTCACAGCGGAGCTGGCCTGCATAATGTTTACGTCACTTCCTGTGTCAATCATACAGTAAAACGGACGACCATCTAAACGAAACCGGACTAAATTGCCTGGCCTATGCCCACAACCTATGCAAGGTTCTTCGGGTCGAGACAAGTGAGCTACTGAGAGTCCCGACCCATCTCGGGGTTCGGCGGCATATTCGACGTGGCGTGACAGTTACATGTGCACGCACACGCCGCAACATAATTCAACCGTCCCTGCGACTGGTTACCCTGGCCGCGCGGCTGCCAAGAGCCACGCTGGCCTCCCTGCCCTCGCGGCTGCCACGAGCCGCGCCCCTCCCCTTGCCCGCGTGTATTTTGAGCGCCCCCGCGACCCTGAGAAGACGCGGTGCTCGCTTGGGACGAGGAGGGGGAGGAGGACTGAGAAGGGGAATTTTGAAAATTATTCTGAAAGGGGGGGCGATTATTTCGACGCCTATTACCGGCGCCTCTGCTCCTGCCCGCTGTATTGGCTGCACGCCGCTTTGGGCAGTCTGCGTACCAATGGTCCTTGGCTCCGCAGTAAAAGCATGTACTACCGCCGGGTGCTGCTCCTTGCACGGCCGCCACAAAAGCGTCCAAGCGTGCGCTTTCGCCTGCAGCGGCGGCGGGGGCGGTAGTAGTGGCTGTGGGCTGTGGATCGGGCGGGCGGACTGAGAGAGCGGCTAAACGCCTCTCGTTGCTGTCCTGTTGGAGGGCTGCCAACGTCTCATCCTCTGCCGCGGTAATGGCTTCGGAGAGGGACGTTGGTTTTCTCGCACCTACGAATCTGCCGATGGATGGCAGAAGGCCAGTTAAAAACTCAGCGAGGGTGTCATGTTCGAGCATTGCCCTCCGTATTTTCTTCTCCGCCTCGTCAGCGGCGGCGGGCCGCGCCCGGGCCACCTCCTGTCCTGCCAAGCGAAGGCGGGTTGCACACGCAGTAGGCGACTCGCCATGCCGTTGGAGACAGTTTTTGAAAGCGTTTTGCAGTGCGACCAATGAGACGTTGGTGCGGAACCGATTACGCAGGCGCTGCGTGAGGTCCGCCCAATCTGCTAACACGGGGAGCTCCGAGTCACTCCGAAGCCAGGCCCGAGCCTCTCCTCGCAACTTGAGGCGCAATGAACTACACTTGAATTTGTCGTCCAGGCGCACCGGGGTGCCACCCGGGACGGGGTTGCTCTCGATAAGGTCGAACGCCCCCTCCAGGGCGTCGATAAAAGCATCAACGTCGAACTTCGGAGAGGTGCCAGTGAAAGTCTCCACGTTCGCGATATAAGTGGCCTGAGCCATGGTCGTTTGATCCTTTAACTCGTTCTTTGCTAGAAGTTCGGCCTTCACCTTCTGGTAGGCCGCCTCGAATAACCCCCTAGCGTTAGAAGGGACAGTACCGGAGGCCTGAACCTTTTGAAAGAAACGACGCAAGGACAGGTGCACCGAATCGGGTGGTGGTGGCGCCGCATAGATGAAGGCGAGCGTACACTTTCCTTCCTCCTCCGGAAACTTGGCGTCAAGCAGCTGCCCTACCTTCCTCAAGGCAGACAGAAAAGGCTCTTTCTCCCAACTGACCTCAAGGTGGTCACGGAGTTCCTGCCATAAAAACCAAAACGCCTGGAGGACGGAAGCACCGGGCTCCTCAGTCAACGTGAGATATCGCGCGAGATAAAAGCGCGGATACGGGCGGCGACTGTCGGCCTGAAAATTCTCAGCGACCCAACGCACGGCCGAAACGGCGGACATCGCCGGTCATTCCGACTAACAACGAGGCGCGGGCGCTGCAGGGCGATGGGCAAGGATTAGGGCATACATGCCCAGACCAATAACACCATCGATATCGGCCGGCAGGGACTCGTCCGTCACCACCAGAAAATCATGATCAAACGCATGAGGAGGGGGGGTCGGCGGAGAGTCTAAACACCAGGCCGCAGTGATGCACGCGGCACCAACAACCACAAGGGGGCCACCGGGCACACGGCGCGGCGCTAGCTGGGCGTACTTGTCCAAGTGCCCACAGTGGCGATAAGCCATGTAACTATCAGCACTATGGAGATCCAAGCGAAAACGCAGGGACTCCGAGCCTACTGAGAGCACAAGGACACGCGCCATTAGAGCGCAAAACCACGGAACACTATTCACCGTTCACTGTTCACTGCACTACACAAGAACAAGGAGGACTCCTCCACCGGAGCGCACCGGGGCCATCCCGAACAGAAAGACCATTAAACCGCTTAACGCTGCCACCAAATGTAATCATTTAAGGTTATACTTATCCCATTGTTGGGAATGCTGCCTAGTCCAAGCTAGGGTTTTCTCAGAGGCGTTAGGTCAGTTCTGTTCAAAGGATAAACACAGTGGAACTCATGGTGGTGCCTTTACTTACAAGTAATTCTCATGTTCATACACAGGCGGGGTGACTCGGACTGAGCTCAAAAGTGAGTTCGGGTAGTATATATAACCTGGCAGGGGGGCTGCGTACGCTTCGAGGGTGTGTACGAAAACTGTGCTAATATTACTCGCTCCCAAATATGGAGCGTCGGGTCCACGCCTTAAGGCCGGCTTAAGTCTGTGGGCCCTCGCGACATACTTGGAGGGAGTGGTTACAATAAGAAATGTAACCCGATGGGTTACATCCGCGCGCCCGCGCATTGCCACCCATCGGCATTCGCCAGAACTGCAACCGCGTTACTTGGCGCGAAGCTACAACAAGGGCCGCGCGTAACTAGAATCCCAAATCAAAAACTATTTCTAAATAAAAACTTTCGGCCCTCAACATGCCCCCAAAATCTTTTGTTTGGCGATACATGAAAAAAAATGATTCGAAACAAGTGCAGTGCACCATATGCAATAGGAAATTGACATACCATAATAGTACAACAAATTTGGCCACCCACCTTAAACTCCACAATATTGGAACTGCCCCTGCTGCCCCTCCTGCCACCGCCGCCGCCGCCGCCGTAACCTCCGGTCTGGGGCAGTTTCTGACTGCGACCCGCCTGCAGACTGCACACTGCTGGATTATGTAATTTTTTTTTGTACGTAACTTGTGGACATTTGGGATTGTGCATAATTACGCATAAAATTGTACACACCTACGTAAGAAAAAATGTACATAAGCCTTACGTAAAAAAAGTATATAGTTATGTACAAAAGAGAAAGTAGCCCTCCGTGAGCGTCTTGTGTACAATTAAGAAATGGAAGTGCTCTGAAAGGACACAAATGTACATAAGCTACGTAAAAATGCCAAAGAGTTCAAAAGCTGTAAACGCTATTGCCACGTACAATATGTAAGAAATTCAAAAATATTGTACATAAGCTACGTATTTCAAATTTTTGATAGGTTACAGACTTTTTTATACATAGTTACGTATGCTGAAATACATACATAAGCTACGCACGAAATCTTACGTAGTTATGTACAAAAAACTACACAGCCCCTCAGTGTGTACTGGGCCGCCGCCGCTTGCTGGACGTGGCCGAGGCCGCGCCGTACGCCGCTCTACCACTCCGCCCCCCCCCCAGGTCCATCAGCAGAACCTGAACTTCTTCCTGAACCTGACGGTGATGTGGACTCACCGGACGTCGTTCAAGTAAGGGTTTCGCAGTTCGTGTGTGTTAGGGACCGGACCGGGACTACTCCCCCCCCCCCCCCCCCCCCCCCCTTCCCACTCTTCACCTTTGCCTCCGTAGTCTCACGTGCTGTGTCCCCAGCCCAGGGGACTACAGGCCGCTGCGCACCTCTCCCGTTAGGCCCTCTTATTTGTGGTACATGTCACAGGATGTGCCGTCGACGCCATCGTTGAAGCGACGCCGGGCCAAGGAGCCGGAGACCCCATCTCGAACTGACATTATTGTCACCCCTTCAAGGACCGACAGCGTGGCGTACCTGTTCGACCGTCAGCAGGGCTTTAAAGCCAGTGGGCGCCATGCTGACCGGCTCAACGAAGCCAGCACTCGGTAGTTGCCTCCGATGCATTAAAGACCATGACCAACTTGAAGCCGGTTCAGGATGTTGAGACGCGCTGGAATTCGACCCTCCACATGTGTGAGAGCTTTGTCATACTCAGCCCACATGTGGGGGCCGTTTTATTATCGCACCCCCACGCCCCGCCCATGGTGACAGCTGCAGAATTGTCAACTCTCCGCCAAATTATAGACCTCCTGAAACCAATCGAGCGGGCCACTCTGGAGCTGGGCGCTGAAAAAGTTACAACCCTAGGCAAGGTGGTGCCCATGACAAAGATAATTACTGAGGTAATTTTGTACAGGTCTTACTACTATATAATGCCCTCTGCTACACTTACTGATTCTATTGTTTACAAAATAGAAATTGAATACCACCGTCACAGAGGCCAGGGGTCTCAAGACCCGTCTCCTACATAACATACAGATGTATCTTGGGAACGTCGAGCATGTGAAAATCTATGCCATATTAGCACAATTTTAGACCCAAGATTCAAAAATAAATTTTTCCAGCAACCCACGGCTTGTGCTAATGGCATATCCTCAATAGCACGGCTCATGGAAGAAATGGTGCGAGAGAGAGAGCGGACGCCCTCTCCCATCCCTCCTGAGCAGCCCCCTGTCCCCACTGACGACTTCTGGGGAGAACATGACGTGCTTGTAGCGGCACAACAAAACGCCGCTCCCACTATCACCCTAGCTGGTACGGTTGCGCGATGCATTTTCATTTACATTACCCGCTCCTGCAATCAAAAAATTTTCAGGGGGTATGCCGACCGAGCTCAAGATATACCTCGACCAGCCTCTCGAGCCCCGCACCACGGATCCGGTCCTGTACTGGGAACGCATGGCGTCCACCTTCCCCGTCCTGTCGCCAATAGCTCTCCGATATGCAGTGCTTCCGGCAACCAGCGTCCCGTCGGAGCGCCTCTTCTCAGAAGCGGGGCAGACGGCGTCTGAGCGGCGCAGCCGACTGAAGCCCGACCACCTACAGGCCCTCATGTTCTTGGCGAATGTGGCGGCTGCCGAATGGGGGGGACTACTAGATTAAGGGAAAAAAATATTGAAAAAAAAAGTTTGATTTTGTCGAATATTTCACCGAATATTCGGCATATTCGAATATTCGATTTCGAATATTCGAGAGGTCTCGAATATTCGAATATCGAATATTTGAATATTTCGAGATTTTGGCCATCACTAGACTTGACTGCTGGGACGGCCTCGGCTCTCGGCTCGGCTCTCGGCTCGGGCTTCGGCTCCGCCGCTCGGCCCGCGCGGTGCCCGGCGCTCGGCTACGCGCCTCGGGCGGCTTCGGCCAAGAGGCCGTGGCGCTCACCTCGGCCGTGCCGGGTGGGGGTGGTAGGGGACAGCGCCTGAGTAGAGGCTAGGTGTATAGTCTGCTAGCGTACTCGGGGCAGGGGTAGATAGGCAACCCCGCCAAACGCACTACAGGTTTACCGCGGCACCACGGGTGCGCACGTCTATAGCACGAAGTGCACTTCATAACAATATCATCACATTTCAACTTGTAATCAACATATAAATTGTGTAACTCAACACTGAACCTATCATCAATTTCTTGTAATTTTCGATTAATTAATTTGAAAAATGGATGATCAACGTCAACCTTACAACCTGTTAACCAAATAAAATATGATTCCGTTTTAATATTAAAAATACAAAAGTTAATTAATGTATCACAAAAATCTTACCGTTCACTTCTTCATTATTATTAAGCTCCATAGAAAAATGAGATCGTCTCACTAAGATGGGTTCAGTGATCCCCTGTTGTGATTTTCCTAAGCCTTGGCCCACTTCAAAACCATACTGTATAACATAACCACAAATAAATACAAATTATACAATACGAAGCTACACAACAGTTTCCGCATTAATTGTACTTTTCAATCATTTGCTTGCAATCAATAACAAATAAAAGTTTGAAACTCAACACATATTTTGGTTAATATTAATGTCGTTATAAACGCATTAGGTTGTACAAATCGACTAACTTTTCCCAAGTACATTTGCCCGAAGACAGACTTCACCGGCTGATTTTCACCACCTTCAGCCATTTTTTGTGTTGCGAACAAACTATTAATATTAATTAATTCACCAGAATTAGGACAGTGATTCATTAACTAACCCGCACCGCATGTCCGGTCCGGTCTGGTGCGGTGCGGTCGGTACCGGACTGGTCCCGGACTAGTCCCGAACTATTCCCGGACTACCGAGCGGTACGACAAGCTATCCGGAGCCGCTCTACTCGGCTGGCTACTGGCCAGCAGTGCGGGGGAGTCTGAGAGGGAGGGGGGGGGGGGGGGGGGGGGGGGGCTTTGCCGGCTGATAATTCAGGCAATAACGGATGGTGGCTAGGGCTGCTAGTCGCTCGCACCCACCCCTCTCCTCTCTCTCTCTCTCTCTCTCTCTCTCTCTCTCGTTCGTATTCGTCCCGTCCCTACCATGTACCGCTCAGTGTGTTTTTGGACATATGATACTGATGAAACTAGATTAACACGTAAATGGAAGCATTTTATTTCCAAAATCAATATTTCTTTTGAAAACAAGAAACAAATATACAGAATTACTTCAGAAAAAACAAAAACAAGATCAAATCTGAGCTCAGTCGGCACTGACCATCACAGAGCAGACATGACAAACCACTTAGTACAACACTTCAATGGGATGAGGAGATGGGGCAATGTGGAGCAGATCAGCATTTGAATTCACAAATAGGATGTTGCTGCATGTGTTGGGTTTGAGGTTGAGGCACTTCACACGGTACACATGTCCCGCCTCACTAAACTCACGCCCCGCGGAGGCGCTCGTGGCAGGGATTGTTAATAGGCTCTAAGCTAAGGCAGCCAGTCGAGAAAAACGAAGTTTCTGCGAATCAAAAGAGATGGCAACTAATCTTTTAATATTGACTTTACCAGAAGAACGTTACTTTTTTGTGATCGAGATCGGACATTTGTGTGAACAAAACGAACACTGTTAGAAATTTTGACGTAAATTTACTACGATTTTTTTTTTAAATATACGTGTTCACCAGTGCTGGGAGATATATTGTCAGGTGCAGGGACTTCAGCAGCTTCCCCCAGACGCTGCGCAGACGGACGCTCGGGTGCGGCCCGCCAAAGCAACAGGCGCAGGCGACTTGGACGTGTTCGTTTTGGAGGAGGGTATGGTTGGGGTTCAGTATGTGCAGTGGGATCAGGCAGACTGGGCAGGTCGTGTTAAAGACCCCCTCGCCGACCCTGATACGCAGCCGGTCCCCAAACACAGCCATGGCCTCCTCGCAGATGGTGTTAAGCTCTGTTAAGCGAAGAAGACATTCGTCATTCAGGGACGATTTGGTCGTAACCTAACGATAAAAAATCATTCCTCTACGACTTGGTTGTAAACTTTTCTAACGATGAAAGCCTTGAAAGTTCGTAAAACGTGACAAGTTTTGTACTTTAAATGCCGTAGCTATACGACCGAAGTTGTAAATTCACGACTGAAGTCATACAATTACGAATTAGGTTTTAACTGTTTGACATCATGGGCCAGAAACTTACGATCGGTCATAAATTTTGGATCGTTTATTAACGGCGTTATTCATAGTAAAGTGAACTGTCTCACTATAAAAATTAGCGAATACATTTTCGTTCACTAACGACAAAAATCGTAACTAGAATGTGTTTAAAACTGATATTAGTGTTCTCGAAAATGCGTCGTAAATTTATGACTATTTTAACAGTGAAGACCCACTTAACTCTCGTCTTAACTTACGCGCTGCCTCCACCAGTGAATTATGTTAATGTAATCGCCAATTGGCTCGATGTCAATTTCATTCATGGACCCAGAGTCCTGTTGGTCCTCCAGGTATTTGGAGTAAGACTCTGGTAGCCTCGGTCTCTTCACTGGTAAAACTAAGGCGTAACTGTATGCTTGAATGAAGCATACAGTTACGCTTGAAGACGTTACGCTTGAAATCAAAAGTACGAAAGAAATTCTCCCATACATTTAGATAGGACGAATTGGAGCGGATAGACCCGTTACGCTTGATTTCAAGCGTATAATCTCAGTACGCTTGAAAACGGGGCATAAGGCTACGCCTTAGTTTTACCAGTGTTCGGTGGCGAGGGGTGTGGTTCAGCAAGATCATTATCAGCAGCAAACTTTTCAGTTTCCTTTACACTGGTCAAGAACAACCGCCTTATTTCTGAGTGCACCTACCCAAGTTTTGCAAAAATAGAAAGGGAAAAACAAGTCAAATAACTTGCAGGTTCCTCTCTTGTAAGTATCACATTCCTCTTTTGTATTTTTTATTTTTTTATTTTCAATTAAAGGACATCATATACCCATTGTACGGTGGACACCAACTACAGATCTAATCTCCTACAAGTACAGGTAATTACATATAGCCACTAACACAACGCTGGGTATTTAGTAAATCTGCGGAGCTACAAGGCAACAAAACCTACATCACGGCAAAGGTAAATCAAACAGCAACATACCAAA
The DNA here is from genome assembly GCA_029379305.1 of Frankliniella fusca. Classification (NCBI taxonomy): domain Eukaryota; kingdom Metazoa; phylum Arthropoda; class Insecta; order Thysanoptera; family Thripidae; genus Frankliniella; species Frankliniella fusca. The sequence goes on along the minus strand of JAHWGI010001401.1, from coordinate 1,445,994 downwards.
ATTACGGAGTAGCCAGGGAAGAGGCAGAGAAGGCCGTAGCACTGTTAGAGAGAGAGGGCGGCAGACGTTTAGAGGAACGAAGAGGGTAAGGACAAGACGGCGAGAGGTGAGGTTGCAGACGGTTGACAGTAGACGTGTAAAGGAAGTAAGAACCTGGAGTTTGTCGTCGTTGGCAAGGGTGTACCACTTCCAAAATCATCGTACACCCCTGTAGGTGATTATTGAAAATCACATAATCATGATCATGTAAAATTTCCAAAAATGACAAATTTTGACAAATTTGTAGAAATATTATAAAAAATTGACCAAAAGTTGCGTGATTACAGACAAATAATCAGAAAATATGTTCAAGATAAACTCAAATAATCATTGATAATCACCATAATCGTGACTGATAATAATCCTCGTACGCGATTTTTTCAAGTGGTAGACTCTTGGTCGTTGGTAAGCATTTTTAGCCTCCTTGACGATGGCCATAAGAAATTCGCCATCTTATGGCGAATGACGCACACATACACCCTGTCCATTTCCCTCTCTATCATGCTTTGCAGCAAACTAATGAGGAGGTCCGCACTATGTGTTTGACAGTGGTCCATGAGCGCAACACGGGACAGGCACACATATTGGAGGGTTGGGACATTGTCGGCCTGCAGCATTACGGACTCATCTCTGAATGGTTGGAGTAGGTCACTGAACTGTGCTAATCTCTCCTTCTTCACATATTTTAGCCTGTCATTTTGCCCCCGTGCGGCTAAAGCAGTAGACAGCTAGGAGGCAAAAAGGTTAACACACTGAACGAATTTTCACTAGTTTGAGCACAAAGCTTTCAGGATTTTAAACAACCATAACTATGGGATTTAATTATTTTCTTCTCTCTCATTTTTTTTTATTTATTATTTTATTTTCGTAAATATGCTTAATTCTGTCCCTTATGCATAATTATGCACAAAAGGTACATAGTTATTTATACAATTCTGTGCACGACGTCGGTTGTTTAAAATTTTATATTGCAATGCAAAAATAGCTATGTGAAAAATAATTATTCGTAAATGTATGACTTTTTTCGTAATTTGCTTTTCCGACAAAGACTTGAAAATTTTCAAGCGCAATCGTAAATTTACGACGGCAAATTCTCTTTCGTTAAAGAAAACTAAGTCGACACGTAGTGTCAAAAAATATAGTGACAACACAACTAAGAGTTGTAACTTTACGGCATTTACCATGGAAATTCTTCCCGTAAGCCTTCTGGATATTTTTCACATTGAGTGCATAAGAGCTTTGTGTGCATTCGAAAAAACAAAATTAGAAATCAGGGCTCAAAGAACGGTGAAACAAATAAAACTTATTTGTCTCGGAAATAAATATCTAGGACTTTGCATTTTAGAGTAAAAATTGAACGGGTTCGATTAGTTATCTAGGGTGGGCCACGCACCACAGACCTTGTTGTTTCTGTGTAGTAGGCAGTTCCGCAGCACGCTGTAGCCGGTCTTTCTGAGCCGAGCGCTCTTTCAGTGCGGTGTTCCCGTCTCGTTGTAGCGTTCCGCTTCTTGGAGGGAGGGAAATGCTACAGATCGACAGAAGCAGCGTGATAAAAAGAGAGCGCCCCGAGACTGGCTGCGATGTGGCGGGTCTGCCTACTTCACAGAAACAAGTCCACCACCCTTTGACTCAAAGTAGGTTTGCTACTTGCCTGGTCATAATTATCATGGATTGACTGAAACATGGTTAGTGACGTGTTCCATCGCACCTCCATTTCCTGCTTGAGCGTGTTTTTGAGCTGGCTGTTTATTTTTGAATTATTGACATATGTCACCAATGCCTTAGCATTGTGATGCACAAACTGATACTCAAGAGATTGAAACTGACGGCGCCATTGCGCTTTTAGAATTGCCACCATAGGCCCGTCTGTGTCTTTTTCACTGATTGCTGCCTGCACATCGAGCCAGAGCGACCTAGCCAGGTCAGATCCAGAGTGACGAGCCATGATCCGTTCCAGCGGGTTAGGACACTCACAAGCTCACTAATCTTTTCCACAAGAATTTCCTCAGATTTCTTCCAGAGGCAGTTGGTGATCTGTCAAACATCAATAAACATTAATGTCTCGAATATTTTCCGTATGAAATATAAAACTACTTAAAACAGTTCCAGTGTTGCCAGATCGAGGGAAATTTATCTTTTTATGGGAATTTTTAGGGCAAAAGGGAAAAACAATTAGGCGAAAGAGATTTTTGAATCCGGAAAAGTTCTTATTTAGCTAGGTTCTTTTATCGGGTGGGGCGGCCGGGCTGGGTTAGCTGGCTTCCGAGGTCGTGGTGTTGGCTCCTCGTGCCCCCGCCTGGGAGGGGGATAGGACGGACGATACTTTGCCTGCGATTGTGCTTGCTTTAGTGTGCTGTGCCTCTCTCGCTGCCAAAGTACCGAACGCGTTACTTCCTTCTGGCTTTCTTTGCTTGCTCCTTCCCCCCTCACCCCCCTTGTCTTCCCGCTTTCTTGCTCGCTTTCCGCTTCTTTCCTTCCGTCAGGGCCTTTCAGGTTTGGTAAGGATGCACTACGTGGGGTTTGATATGTTTTGTTTACTTTATTCCCTGCCGTCGGCCTCTTCCCCCATGTCCAGCTCGGCGGCTAGGGCTGCGGAGCACTGGGCCGAGCTCCGGAGCCATGGCCCCCGCTGACCTCCCCGTGCTGTGCGTGGCCGCCGAGGATGAGGTCTTCACGGTGTACGTGGTCCCCGCCTCGGCCTACCCCCTGTGTACGGCGGCGGCCTACTTCCTCCGGCCCTTTGACTTCGCCGCGGCCGGGCACCGGGGTCGCGAGATTCACTCGACCCTGCTGGACATGCTCCGGACCGCTCCGGGCGGGCACGTCCCTGAAGAGGCCCTTCTGCAGTCCCTGGCGGAGCTGCTTCTCCGCCCGGTAGAGGTCTGGTCCTTGGGGCCTTCGGAGTGCCACCCGGTGCTGCCCCCGCGGTACTGCCCCTCTTCCCGCATCGGCCCCGTCGCCCTCCTTCGGACCCGGGACTCCCCGGCTCACTTCCATGTCATCCGGGAGCGGGCGCCTTTGGTCCACGAGGTGGCTGAGGACCCTGCCCCTCCGGTCCCGGGTGTCACCGGCATCGGTCTCGGCGCCCGGGAGACGCCGGTGGCGGCCCCGGGGCCGTCGCGTGCCTCCACCCCTCTCCCGCTGGCGTCGCCTGCGGCCGCCTTGTCCGCGTGCTCCTCGGGTGGGATCCCGACCCCCGCCTCGGTCGGGTCGCTGCAGGGCATCACGCTGCCTCCCCCCGCCCGCGCCCCTCGCACCCGCGGGAACACCGGGAAATCCGGGCGGTGTAGGGTTCCAAAAGCCGGAAAAAAAACATGAAAAATATGGAAAAAACCGTTTTTTTCGGTTGTTTATTTTTGCAAATTTTCCGAAAAATATGCTTTTTTCGCTTTTTTGTATGAATTGTTGTTTTTTTATGCTATTTGAGCTTTTAGGCACTGGTATTCATAGATAACGTCATAGGTATTAGTTTGGAAATATTTAAAGGAATCTCCCTGTTTTAGGGCCACTGGGCCCCCCGTGCTTCGCGTTAACCGTCTAACTCACGTTTTTGAGGGCAAGATAATATTTTTCCGTTTTTTTTCGGAAAAAAAACCGTTTTTTTCCATGGTTTTTTTTCCAAAAAAATATTTTTCCCGCTTTTTTAGAACCCCAGCGGTGACCTGGAATGTTCGGGGCGCCGCGGCGCCGGGCGCTCTCGAGGCCATCGACGAGGAGCTCGCCGCGCAGGGTGTCCACATTGCGGCCCTTCAGGAGACCCGGCTTCCCCGGCAGGAGTGCACCACCCTTCACTAGCGGTGGGTGGTGGAAGGGACTCATCATCGGGGCGGCAGGAGTGTTGCACTGCTTGTGCGCCGGGACCTGCCGGGCCTCCGCCTGCGCCACTACTCCGTCACGCACCGGAACCTGATCATCGCGGAGGTGCTGCTGGGCGGCATGCTCTTCACGGTCGGGGCCCTCCATCTCCCGGCGGACGGGGCGCCGGTCCAGCGGCAGGTCCTTGCTGCTCTCACGGCGGCGACTGCCGTCGCCCGGCCCTCCCACTGGCGGCTGATCCTCCGGGACTTCAACGCCCACCTCGGGGTCCGGGACAGGGAGGGTCTTGGGGATATGGTTGGGCCGGTGCTGCTCCATCCCGACTCGAACCTGGCCGGAGTCGGGCTCCGCGCGTACGCCAACCTCTTCCAGCTCCGCGTCGTCTCCACCTCGGCTGTCGGCCGGGGTTGCCGGGAAACCTGGCGGCGGGGGAAGAGGTGGCGCTGGCCGGGGCACCCACGTCCCAGCTGGACCACGTCCTCACCGATTACCCCAACGTCCCGTGGGTCTTCGCTGCCTTCTCCGCCCGTGTGCGCTCGGACCACAAGCTGGTGTGTGCCTCCCTCTGCCTCCCGCTCCCGGACCAGCTCCCCTTCCAGCCCATGCGGGCCCCGGCTGCGGCGGCTGCCCCCAGGCCGGGCCCGGCCCCGCCCCACCTCCCGCGGCTGGGAGCGGACTGGGCGATCCTGCGGCTGAACGGGGACCAGGAGCTTCAGGCGGCCTACGCCTCTGCCTTGCACGCCGCCCTGGAGTGTCTGCGGATCCGCGGGGGCCCCTTGGGCTGGTCCGAGCTCAGCCGGGCCCTGGTCGACGCGGCCAATGCCACGCTTCGGCCCCCCCCCCGCCCCCTCCCCGATGACTCCGGGGAGGCTGCTGGCGCGCGATCTGGACCGCCGCGCCCTGCACCAGCCCCGCGCCGCCCCGTTGGACCCCGACCGGGCCGAGGCCCGCGGGGCCTACCAGCAGGCTGTCCGCCGGCACGAGGCGGCCAAGGAGGCCCGATTCTTCGCCGCTGTGGAAGGGGTGCACCCGGAGAGGAGAATGCGGGTGGCCTACCGGTACATTTGGCACGTCGGCGCACCGGACCCCGGGCGGCGGCGGTCTCCATACGGGGCTGGGAGGAGGAGGTTCAGCGCTAGGCGCAGCCCCCCCCCCCCCCCCCCCCCCCCCGGCCTCCACGAAGAGCCTCACCCTGCGGCCTCCGCCCCGTCCGCGGCCCAGTTGGAAGGTTATGGCCGCAGCCTCTCCAGGAACACGGCGGCGGGCCCGGACGCGCTTCCGGCGGAGCTCTTCATCTACGCGCCCCGGGCCTTCTACCTCCACCTGGAGGGGGTGGTGGCCGATCCTGCGGCCTGGCTGACCTCGCCTCAGCACCCCCTCCCGAAGATCCGGCCCCGGTGGAGGACTACCGGCCGATCTCCCTCTGCACCGCGATGTTCAAGATTATCACCAAGCACCTCATGGTACTGCTGGAGGCTAAGATACCCCTCTCCCGTACTACCAGGCCGGATTCCAACGGGGGAAGTCGACCTACCAGCACATCTTCGCGGTGCGGAGGGTGTTGGAGGAGTACTGGCGCGCGGGGCGGTCGATCCACCTGCTCGGCCTTGACATCAAGGCGGCCTTCCCGTCCGTCTCCAAGAAGAAGGTCGACGACGTGTTGCTCCAGCGCGGTGCCCCGGAGCCTGGTCAACAGGGTCATCTCCATCGCCCTGAAGGACCGCACCTACGGTTGGGGTGGCCAGACTACGAGTACTGTCATCCGGGGTCGCGGGGTGCGGATGGGGTGCCCCGTCAGCCCGTGGCTCTTCACCCTCGTGCTGCACTCGACCACGGAGCTGGCGGTCGCCGACCTTCCCCGCTTCTCCCTGCGCCAGGATCGTCCGGGGGTGGTCCCGGCAATTTGTGCCTACGCCGACGACTTCCTGGTGCTCTCGGACGCCTTCGGCGACCTGGCGGCCTTCATGGACGCCTTCATCCGGCGGATCGGGGAGGTTGGCCTGCAGCTGAATTTTAGGAAGAGCGAATACATGTCCCGCACCCCGGGCGTCCAGGAGGACGGCCCCTTACCCCGTCCTGTGCACGTCGGCCAGGCGGTGGTCCAGCAGGTGGATCAGCTCGTCTACCTGGGGGCGCTCCTGACCAGCCAGCTGTCCCGTCAGCCCGGGGTGCATTTCCGTTTCCGGAAGGTGCAGATGGCGGCGGCCTCCGTCCTGCCTACGCTGCGGGCCCACCCTCTCCCCCCGGCGGTCCTGGAGAGGATGCACACCTCCATCCTTCTCCCCGGGATTGGCTATGAGCAGGCCACGGGCTCCTCGACGAAGAGCTCGCGCGCCACCCTCCGGAGGGAGAATGACGTGGTGAGCGCGGCCCTCATGGCGACCGCCCATCCGGCGCACCGGCCCCCGCTGTGCCGGCCGGCCTGCGCCACGTCGGTCACCCGCTCCATCCGGGCCGGCAGGATTAAGTTTGCGGCCCACATTGCCCGCACCCCCCGGGGCCACCCCCTTCGCGCCGCCCTCCACCTCGACCTGGGTAGGAACATGCGCGGATCCAGGGGCGACAGGCCTTTTGCCCCATGGCTCCTCGATAGCCGCCTGAAAGGTAGGCAAAAAGTAATACTTTTCCCCTGTAAGTAGGCAAAAAGTACTACTTTGCCCCCCCCAAAGGCTGGCTCTGGATCCGCCACTGGGTAGGGAAAAGGTCGGCCGGCCCTGCTATACTTTCAAGGACTCCCTGCGCCAGGACCTGGCGCGGCTCCCGGTCCCGCCCGGCTGGGATGCCCTGTGGGCCGACAAGAGGGCCACGGCGGCGTATCTACGGGCAGTCGGGGCCGAGGACTACTCCTCCGACGAGGAGGCCCCGCCAGCTCCGGGCCGGCCCCTCTGCCGCCTCCCGCTGGTCCTGGAGCCCCGGGACTCCGACTCGGACTAGGGTGCGGCGCTGTGGCAAGTGCATGGGTTTTCCTCTTCCTTTCCTCTTCTTACTTTGATTGCCAGTGCTGGTGCTTGCGCCCCGGCTGTTTTGCCTGTGTGTTTGCCTAAATCGTCCGCCCTCTTGTACCGGTACTTGGCCGCCGCGCGCCGTAGTGCGGGGGCTATCCCTCTCCTGGGGTCTGCGACTTCCGCGACCCCTCCGCCGTTAGTTCGGTGCGGTGCCTCGGTGCCGCATGAGGGGATGGCCGCTCCACCGCTAACCGTTTTTTATTAGGCACGAAGTAGCCTTATGGTTTTGTCGGCGGATCCGATTTTTTTTAGGCAACGGAGTTGCCTTCTAAAATCGCTGGAAAACGTGCGTGTTTTGTTTCATATGGCCCCTTACGACAGAAAAAAATCTGCTGAAGGGAATTCGATAATATTAAGCATACATTTAGAATGTAATCTAGTACATTCGATTCTAAAGTCTAGTTGAAATCTGTATTGCAGAAATTTTGTAAATTTGAATTGAAATTCGAGTTTCTATGGTAATGCTCGACTCGTCAGGCAAAATGAACAGGGGAAGGGGATATTTTTTCGTGGAGGGGGTAGGCCGAGGCGAGCCAACACGGAGCGAAAGAGAAACCTCTAAAGTCTGCGTTCAAACAAAGCCAGCCTTTAGTTTCGAGCGCAAGAATGAGATAACACCACTGAAATTCGCACGTGACCACCGTACTGCCTTCTTTAAAACTACTTCCGTCTTACTGAAACTTGCCCCGGTTCTGCCAACTAAATGTGTGCCTCAAAGAATGAGTTCCAATCGTAACGTTATGAGAGCAGTGATTTTTTTCATTTTATTTGGTTGGCATGTTGTGTCAACAACGCGAAAGCAGGCCAAGCATGTCCGCCATTGCCGGCGGCTGATGTGCCCACCTCGCGACTTTAAATCATTTTTTAAAGTTATCGAAACGTTGACAAGGCGAACTGAATGCGTAAATAGTAGTTTTATACCTGCGGAAAACGGTTTGGTAAGTTTGACTTCGATCTGGTGAGCAGAATTCTTGAAAACGTCGCGGCCGGGGCGCGCTTGCCCGCGATGTCCTGGGCGTACCAGCGGTATTAGTTAGGGCCCCGGTTCGCCCCTTCCGTGCGCCCGCGCCCGGTGCAGGGAACGTTATTGTTGACGTTCCCCTTTGGCCGTGACCTCGCCGCCCATTTTTTTTGCCGTCAGAAGGAGAGCTCTCTTCTCTCCTGCTCCTGTCGATTAAATGTCGGCCGAACTGTCGGAGAATATTCATTACTTGAAACACTTGAAACCCGCCTTATCAATTCGAACTTAGAATTATCTAGCCACTATCTTGACCATCGTAAACTAAACAAAACCAGTCGGTTTTCTTACAGTCTTATTATACACTCACAATATTTTATTTTAGTTATAGAAACTCCGTTGTCTACCAGGATTTCGTGAAATCGTATTTTTTTTTTATCAGTGTGTCCCCTCACCTAAATCCCGATTTTTCTACACGATTTTCATAAGACTTGGCAGAGAGATAGAACTCAATCGTCTTAGTTCACTGCTGAAATGCCAGCCCAAACTTAGAGGCCAATTTTGAGAAATTTCGATCTAAAATCTCCGTTTCTATGTTAATAGTCGACTTGTCTCGGGAAAACAGCGTGGAAAGGGGAGCCGAGCCGAGTCGCCATTGTTGTGCCTGCTCGACCCCTCGACGCGGCGCGCAGGGGAGGAAGACCGGCGGGGCCGGGGACTTGTTGATTCAACTCCTGCACAGAAGTCAAAAAATAAAATTTGGACCGACACGTGAGAATAAAAATGTAAAAGCGGTGTTCGAATGCCTATTGCACAACGAGCGTACAGCCAAACAATCAAGCTGATCGGACAATTTTTACTGAGAGACTAACTTCTAAGTCGATTGAGCTAGAAAGCCAAAATTTGGCATGTGACCCGCTGAACTATTGACCCTGAAATAAAACAAATTCAACGACATGACCCATGAGGCTAGAATTTTTTAAGTAATTTTCTACTTAAACCATCAACTACCGAAGTATTTAGTGAAACAAAAACATAAACGAACTTCGTGCCTACCAGGATTTCCTGAAATCGTTTTGTAGGTTTGGCCCGGCGGTTGCCGTCGCCCGCGGCCTACCCTCGGGCACTTGAAAGAATACGGGACTAAGTCGGGGGACTTGGCCGCTTGGGTCCTATTCCTTTGAAAAGGGGAAAAAAGGTGAAAAACGGGAAAGTTTGCTACACTGCGAGAGAAAAACGCCCGCCAACGTCTGGCAACTCTGAACAGTACTACACCTCTTTCATTCTCTACAGACAGGCGGACAACATAGGCTGGTGGCATTACGCCTGCTCGCCAAGCCTTGCTAACAGTGAACTTTTGTTTTCCCCTGGGAGAGAAAGATTGACGTGATCGAGGAGCTCCCTCACACTGTTCACGACTGCACGTGCCTCATTGTTCAGGGTGTCCATATCATATTTTTTTAAGCCCCAGGCCACTCTGAAGCACAGTATTTATAATGTGGGCATTGCAATTCAGCCGCACAACACTACGCAGCGCTGATACTATGTTGAAGCCCCTTGGACGGTTTAGACTGCTGAAACCAGATTCGTTTGTCAGTTGTTTTGGCACCGTTCCTAACCCACGCGAAGGGCTACCAGACGCAGACGGCTCCGTTCCTTTTTCGATGGCACACAAAGGCCCGCGCGGCCCGCGCGATTCAACTGTGACACAATCGGTAAGACTGTGGTATTCTACCCGCTTTAAAGCCGCAGTCTTTCTGATTGAGCCGAGGTTGCCGGTAAAAGGCTTTGCTGACCAGCGACAACCTTTTTACCGAGTGGAATGTTCAGAGCGCGAGAACAGAAAGAAAAGTCGCGTATATTATACACGCCCACACTTTTTCCCAGTCTCTCGCTCTCGAAACCTGAAATTACACCACAAATATCGTATTTGGTACAAAAGCATGATTTTCGTGCTAGCTTGTAAACTTTTAACATTAATAATTATTATCCTCCGACGATCGATATATCGATCAAATATCCCCCTCCCCGCGCCGCGCACACCCCTATCCCACGAGTGGTTAAGCGCGCGAATCCCGAACCGAAAAGCACCAGTAACCTTCAAAATGGCGCTGGATGAGGCTGGTGAGGTAGAGCTTAATCTTAATGTCCAGCGCCATGAAACCCTCTACAACAGGGAGGTGATTTGTAGCGAGGCCAGAAAAAAAGCCGAGCGGGTGTTGGTGGGCGCTGCGCTGACTGTCCCGATATCCAGTACGTACCAAATGAATGGCTTGATGCTTTCTTGAACAAGGCAAGTGCACCGTTTTGAACAGCCTGTTCTATCTACAGACGAGGACGCCAAAATTCATAGGCAGCGCATTGTGCGTTCATACCGCCACCTTGCGCGGCGTAAGGGGAGGAGCGGCATGGGCGCTGACGAGGTGCCGGCCGCCTACCTGCATGCCCCGATACTGGGGTTCCTGGAGCGGCACAAGCGGTCGAGAGGGCTGAGCTCGGAGGACCAGGCCAGTACCCCATCCTCCGAGTGTACGGAGTCCGTTGAGGTAAGTGTAGAGAAACCAATTGCGCACCCGTAGCGAATACCCGGCGGAGCCCGATCAGACCGACTACACATTTTTGAAATGAATGTATTACGTTTCCCTTAAATACTTTGGGTCCTTGCTGGACATCACTAGGTGCCAAGTTTACGAGGTGAAATGTTAAGAGTGAGCGCGAAGGTGGTTGGCGGTGTTACTTCTTCTGCAAGCTGATTCAAAAGAGCGCTCTCCACGCTCTGTCTCTCTCGCACCTATACGAAACAGCCCATGAGCGCGAGAGAGACAGCGAGGAGAGCGCTCCTCTGAATCAGTCTGCAGGGGTGTGAGCAGGAGCCCCTGAGAACCCGTTTTTAGACATTGCGTTGAACTTCTTTCAGGGGGATGAGGTACTGCTGGAGCAGGCCCTGTCCCAACCGTTCCTCGTCGAGGGGGAGGGCGGCGCGCTGCCGGAGCTGCAGGACGAGGTCGGCTCGCCCTGCTCAGGGTACAGGGATCTCCCGGCTTCCCCTCCCACCCCTCCACCTGCTCCAGCTCAACCCGAGCCAGCCCCGCGACCAGCCCCAAGACCCGTCGTGAGGTTCCAGCAGCAGCGGCCGCGGCCGGTCGCTGTCATTCCCCCGCCGCGGGTGCCACAGCAGGGGCCATCACCTCGGCTGTCGCGGCCGCAGGCGGCGCGGGTCCAGGGGCCAGTGCAGCTGGTCCGGAGGGATGGGCGCCTGTTTGCCGTCGTGCAGCAGCATTCTGTTGCGGCAGCAGGACAGTAGGGAGCCGTGGCGCCACCCCGGAACCCTGCTCCCCCAGCTGGAGGGGACGCCGCAGCCGTGCACCAGGATGCAGCTCGCGCCGCGTACCGCCAGGAAGCACTGGAGCGGGGCCGGAATCTACACGGCGTGGTCCAGCTCCAGCATTACCAGCAGGACGAGCTGGCCGACGACCCGGAGGCACAGGCAAATGGTGCTGCTGATGCTGGGCCTGATGGCGAGCAGCCCGGTGCTGGCCCTGGCGGTGTTGGCCCTGGCGGTGTTGGCCGTGCTGGTGCTGGCCGTGCTGGTGCTGCCCGTGGCGGTGCTCTGGGCGCGCATGCAAGACCCCGTCGGGGGCAGGCCAACCCGGAGTTGGATGAGCTGCTCGCGAACACTTGCGGTGAGCTGCTCAGGGAATTTCAGCAACCCCCGGAACCCTTGCAGGGCCTTGAACCTTGCGGCCCAGATGAACCAGCACCCACCTGAAGCCTACTTTCAGATGCAGCGCGAAATTGTGGAGCTCTTTTACCGTCGCATGCCTGAAATTGCTAGGGAGCATGCAAATTAGTGTGTTTTTGAAAATCATGTACAGATTTTTTTTGTAGTGTTTTTTTCTTTTTTTTTTAATTGTTTGGAAATTTCTTCTGGGGTTTCATTTTGATCATGGGAAAGGGTGGACGGGCCACCAGGGAAATTAAAAATAATCATTTAGTTCCAGTTCATTTAATCAAGTAAACATGTAAGTTTCAATATTTTCAAGTAATCACATTTCAGTACATTCGTCATTAATAAAATTATTTTGGATCAGCCTTAATACTTCAATCAAAAAGTTCAGTCTACTTAAAAGGGAACAGATTTAAGAAATTGAATTACTGAATTTCAATATTATACATTCCATCATACCTGAAACTAAGATTTTACTATTTCAAATGTACCTGTCCTAAATATGTTAATTTCTTTTGAAGGCCCCATAGGATGGCACAGTGAACTGGTTGGAATTGGTAGTGTCGGTCCTGATGGTGTGCACCTCAACCCAGCTGGTTGCACTGCAGTTAGAAATGCCATCCTCCGCTGCATCTAATGCGGTGTAAGTAGTAAGTGTACCCCATAGTCCCCCCCCCCCCCCCCCGCCATCTTTGTACCCCATAGTCCCTCTCCGCCATCTTGGTCTTATCCATCTATCCACACAGCTGTCCCCATCCATCAATCCACACAGGTGTACGCCATAGTCCCCCTCCGCCATCTTGGTCCCATCCATCTATCTACACCTCTGTCCCCCATCCATCTATCGATACAGATGGATCAGCTAGACAGGTCAGGACGTGTTAGAGACAGGTCTGAACACAACCCGCCCGGAGAGGAGGTTGGTCCTGGATCCGCCAGGGTGGCCACGGACCGACGAGGAGGGCAGCGCCGCCCTCCTCCCCGCGCACCGGGACCGCGCCGCCCGGGGAAGCACCCGTCCGCGCACCGGGAGGGAGCGCCCGCCTGCCGTGCCGCCCGCGCGAGAAGTGAGAAACATCAGCGACATTGTGGAGGACACGATCATGTTCGACCAATCACAGAGCACCTTATTATAACCAATCACAGAGAAGCTAATCATAAGCAAGTCGCGACATGCAAGGCGCGCGCCCGCTGCGCACTTCCATGAGCCTAGTGCTAAACCGTAGTTGCAGAGCTCGCCGCTAGGTGGCGCTGGTGGCGCTGCGGTCGCTCCGCTGGCCGGTATAAAACCGACGGCTCCCCCGATGAGGGCATCACACGCGCCCCACGTTCCAAAAGTAGTCGTCGTCATTCCTCGGAGTTTAGTGTTGCCTTGTACTTTTCTTTGCAGGTTCATCTTTGTTTCTCACTTTGAGCTTTGTGTTATTTACACCTGTTGTTAAACCGTGAGTCTTTTAAAGACTAGCCCTTGCTTTTTTGCTCTAAGTGAGCAGTTTTTTAACATGTCTTCTCTTGTAGTGGAAATTCTTGCTGAGTGGGAGGGTGGATCATTTTACAATGATCAGTATGTATGTGAAGCGTACACTCAGATGCTTCTAGCAGTGATGAACGCATCACCCAATGACAGGACTGATCCTCGCATCGTGCCTTTTTTGCTTGTTGGGTTCCTGGCTTACCAGCGTGTGCAGGAAGGTGCAGACCCACAAGCTCTGCTTACGTTCCGGATGGCGCTGGCAATGGTCGGGCAGGGATCCCCGGATCCACCAAACCACCCCGCTACGCCGCCCGTTCAGTCTGGCCCTCCCTCGCCTCAGCCTGGCCCCTCACGTCCCCCCTCTCCTCAACCTGGTGGCAAAAGGCCACTGGAAGAGGAGGAGGAAGCTGAGCAACCGACACTTGAGGTGCTCCAATCTCGCGAGCGTCATCCTAAACGATTCAAGACTACCTTTCGCGAGGAGGTAGTGCAGATCAAAGGTCTTGGCGAGTCCCTCCCCTCAGATCAGCTTATGGAGGAGATGTTTGATACTGTGCGTGTTCGTCAACGTGACGCTGTTCAGGCCAAAGATGACGATCGTGTAATACTCGAAATAGAGAGTTCAGAAAATGCTGACAATGCCGTGTGGTTCAGCTTGCGTAAAACAAGTCAGATCAATGGTAGGATTGTTCTCGATAAGCTGACTCGGGTTTTGAATTCGAACCAGTCTTTCATGGCTGATGGTCGTCTCAAAATCAGTTATATTCATGTCAAGACTCCAGAAGCTGGAGGTTTTGAGAAAAACCAATGTTTTACGAGATTGCGCTCGTGTACTGTTGCTGTATACTACGTAGAAGCATTAAACCATACAGTACTTTTCTCGTCCTGGTCTCAAGTTGCCATTTAGGTCCCGAGAGCAAGAACAATATATTTCGTATGCAAAAAACTTCTGTCTCCTTTCATGGCCCATTTCTTCATCATTCCAGTACTATAAAAGCTGCACTGTTTTAAAAATCTTCAATTTATCGTGGTTTCTCTTCTCTAGGAAATTTTTCAGTGCATGCACTGATACTCCATTCTGGTAACAGAATGACGCAATAAGCAGTCTCTGCTTGTACGAGAGGTCTGGAGTCCAAAAGGCATTCTTGTACTGCTGCCTCATGGGTCCCCAGTTCTCCACAGGACCAACAAGATCCAGAATGTCTTGCCACGCTTCAGAAGCTAGAGCCATGACTTCAGCCGTTGAACTTGGACGCTGGTAGAGGAACGGGGTGGTAGGAGACAAAACGCAAAGGAGACGCGTCCACGCACCTCGGAAGCTAAACACGAAGTGAGAGCGGGGCGCGTGGCGGGTGGGCTTTTAAGCGAGCGGAGGCAAGGGTGGGCCGGCGGCGGCCGGCGGCGGCCGGCGCGCTGCGTGCTCCCTCATTAGCCCGTCTAGCGCGCCGCGTGCGCACCGCTCTGGTATAAAGCCTCGCGCGCGTGAGTATCGTGTATCACTAAGAAGCTTCAGCCATGACCGTGCACATCGTCAACGGTAGCGTCTTTGACACACCCGCTTCGCACGCACTGTTCCACTGCGTCGGGCTTTCTGCTGGTTTCGCAAGAGCTCTACCCCCGGAACTTCAGGGACGTGAAGAGCTTCGCCAACAAAATCTTTCTGTTGGAGACATCGGCGTGCTGTTGGAGACTCCTACAAGGCGCAGGATTGTTTTCGCCATGGTGAAAAAACTCTTCAGTCGTCATCCTCCTGCTCCTGAAGACTTTTCAAGGACGCTTCAAAAGCTGCCCGCTCTCTGTGCGCGTCTGGGAGTCAGAGACCTTTCTGGCCCGTTCTTCGGGACGGGACTGGACCGTCTCAAGAGGGAATTTGTGCTGAGTTGCGACGGGTCTTCGCGCAGTCTAACGTGCGGATCACCATCTGGGTTCTCAAGCACACCGCAGATTTGCCTGAGACTTGTGTGTGGCAGGGTGTAACACTTGTGGGAGATTCCAATTTCCTACGAGTGTTGGGCGCTCCTGCGCAGAGTCGGTGTGGCTTTGTGGTGTCTGGAGCTATCCTAAGGTGTGTGAGACACATGCTGAGACTTGCACCAGAGGGCCCCATCTGCATCATGGTCGGTACAAATGACCTGTTGCGTCTCCGCAATGAGGTTGCAGACCTTGCTGATCGTGGTTTGGAACCAACACCCATGGGTGTAATAAATAACATAATTCGTTCTGAAGTGCGGGCTGTAATGAAAGTGGCTGCCTCTTTGAAGGGTCCGGTCACTTTCTTCACGGTCCCGCCAATCTATTGCACACATGGGGAACGGGACCTGCCTATGTCAGTAGGCCTGTTTAACTTCATTCTGCGGATCGTAAACTGTGGACGGTTCCAGATCTTGGACACGCACAGTGAACTGGTTGGAATTGGTAGTGTCGGTCCTGATGGTGTGCACCTCAACCCAGCTGGTTGCACTGCAGTTAGAAATGCCATCCTCCGCTGCATCTTATGCGGTGTAAGTAGTAAGTGTACCCCATAGTCCCCGCCATCTTTGTACCCCATAGTCCCTCTCCGCCATCTTGGTCTTATCCATCTATCCACACAGCTGTCCCCATCCATCAATCCACACAGGTGTACGCCATAGTCCCCCTCCGCCATCTTGGTCCCATCCATCTATCTACACCTCTGTCCCCCATCCATCTATCGATACAGATGGATCAGCTAGACAGGTCAGGACGTGTTAGAGACAGGTCTGAACACAACCCGCCCGGAGAGGAGGTTGGTCCTGGATTAGTGTTTCCAATCGGTCGGATTCTCCCCAGCGCGCTCACCCGACGCGCGCTGGCAGCCCCGCCCGACCCGACCCGACCCGACGGACAGCTAGTCGGGTACGTCGGGTGAGCCGGACAGTCTCCGAATCACCGGCCTCCGACTGCGCTTCCGCACGCTGTTCGGACGCAGACCCCTCCTCTGCTGGACCAGCAGGGCGAGAGGTGAGGTTGCGGGGACAGGTGACGTTGCTGTGGCAGCGGCGGGGAGACGTGTCGGCAAGCCGTAGTCGTCTCCATCGGCAGACTCGGAGTGTGTGTGACTTGAGGGACAGAGACAACTGCCAGCCGCATCGTGCTGTCTCACTCTTACACTGGAAGCGTCGGGTGAGCGCGCCGGGGAGAATCCGACCGATTGGAAACACTATCCTGGATCCGCCAGGGTGGCCACGGACCGACGAGGAGGGCAGCGCCGCCCTCCTCCCCGCGCACCGGGACCGCGCCGCCCGGGGAAGCACCCGTCCGCGCACCGGGAGGGAGCGCCCGCCTGCCGTGCCGCCCACGCGAGAAGTGAGAAACATCAGCGACATTGTGGAGGACACGATCATGTTCGACCAATCACAGAGCACCTTATTATAACCAATCACAGAGAAGCTAATCATAAGCAAGTCGCGACATGCAAGGCGCGCGCCCGCTGCGCACTTCCATAAGCCTAGTGCTAAACCATAGTTGCTGAGCTCGCCGCTAGGTGGCGCTGGTGGCGCTGCGGTCGCTCCGCCGGCCGGTATAAAACCGACGGCTGCCCCGATGAGGGCATCACACGCGCCCCACGTTCCAAACGTAGTCGTCGTCATTCCTCGGAGTTTAGTGTTGCCTTGTACTTTTCTTTGCAGGTTCATCTTTGTTTCTCACTTTGAGCTTTGTGTTATTTACACCTGTTGTTAAACCGTGAGTCTTTTAAAGACTAGCCCTTGCTTTTTTGCTCTAAGTGAGCAGTTTTTTAACATGTCTTCTCTTGTAGTGGAAATTCTTGCTGAGTGGGAGGGTGGATCATTTTACAATGATCAGTATGTATGTGAAGCGTACACTCAGATGCTTCTAGCAGTGATGAACGCATCACCCAATGACAGGACTGATCCTCGCATCGTGCCTTTTTTGCTTGTTGGGTTCCTGGCTTACCAGCGTGTGCAGGAAGGTGCAGACCCACAAGCTCTGCTTACGTTCCGGATGGCGCTGGCAATGGTCGGGTAGCGATCCCTGGATCCACCAAACCACCCCGCTGCGCCGCCTGTTCAGTCTGGCCCTCCCTCGCCTCAGCCTGGCCCCTAACGTCCCCCCTCTCCTCAACCTGGTGGCAAAAGGCCACTGGAAGAGGAGGAGGAAGCTGAGCAACCGACACTTGAGGTGCTCCAATCTCGCGAGCGTCATCTTAAACGATTCAAGACTACCTTTCGCGAGGAGGTAGTGCAGATCAAAGGTCTTGGCGAGTCCCTCCCCTCAGATCAGCTTATGGAGGAGATGTTTGATACTGTGCGTGTTCGTCAACGTGACGCTGTTCAGGCCAAAGATGACGATCGTGTAATACTCGAAATAGAGAGTTCAGAAAATGCTGACAATGCCGTGTGGTTCAGCTTGCGTAAAACAAGTCAGATCAATGGTAGGATTGTTCTCGATAAGCTGACTCGGGTTTTGAATTCGAACCAGTCTTTCATGGCTGATGGTCGTCTCAAAATCAGTTACATTCATGTCAAGACTCCAGAAGCTGGAGGTTTTGAGAAAAACCAATGTTTTACGAGATTGCGCTCGTGTACTGTTGCTGTATACAACGTAGAAACATTAAACCATACAGTACTTTTCTCGTCCTGGTCTCAAGTTGCCATTTAGGTCCCGAAAGCAAGAACAATATATTTCGTATGCAAAAAACTTCTGTCTCCTTTCATGGCCCATTTCTTCATCATTCCAGTACTAAAAAAGCTGCACTGTTTTAAAAATCTTCAATTTATCGTGGTTTCTCTTCTCTAGGAAATTTTTCAGTGAATGCACTGATACTCCATTCTGGTAACAGAATGACGCAATAAGCAGTCTCTGCTTGTACGAGAGGTCTGGAGTCCAAAAGGCATTCTTGTACTGCTGCCTCATGGGTCCCCAGTTCTCCACAGGACCAACAAGATCCAGAATGTCTTGCCACGCTTCAGAAGCTAGAGCCATGACTTCAGCCGTTGAACTTGGACGCTGGTAGAGGAACGGGGTGGTAGGAGACAAAACGCAGAGGAGACGCGTCCACGCACCTCGGAAGCTAAACACGAAGTAAGAGCGGGGCGCGTGGCGGGTGGGCTTTTAAGCGAGCGGAGGCAGGGGTGGGCCGGCGGCGGCCGGCGGCGGCCGGCGCGCTGCGTGCTCCCTCATTGGCCCGTCTAGCGCGCAGCGTGCGCACCGCTCTGGTATAAAGCCTCGCGCGCGTGAGTATCGTGTATCACTTAGAAGCTTCAGCCATGACCGTGCACATCGTCAACGGTAGCGTCTTTGACACACCCGCTTCGCACGCACTGTTCCACTGCGTCGAGCTTTCTGCTGGTTTCGCAAGAGCTCTACCCCCGGAACTTCAGGGGCGTGAAGAGCTTCGCCAACAAAATCTTTCTGTTGGAGACATCGGCGTGCTGTTGGAGACTCCTACAAGGCGCAGGATTGTTTTCGCCATGGTGAAAAAACCCTTTCAGTCGTCATCCTCCTGCTCCTGAAGACTTTTCAAGGACGCTTCAAAAGCTGCCCGCTCTCTGTGCGCGTCTGGGAGTCAGAGACCTTTCTGGGCCGTTCTTCGGGACGGGACTGGACCGTCTTCAGAGGGAATTTGTGCTGAGTTGCGACGGGTCTTCGCGCAGTCTAACGTGCGGATCACCATCTGGGTTCTCAAGCACACCGCAGATTTGCCTGAGACTTGTGTGTGGCAGGGTGTAACACTTGTGGGAGATTCCAATTTCCTACGAGTGTTGGGCGCTCCTGCGCAGAGTCGGTGTGGCTTTGTGGTGTCTGGAGCTACCCTAAGGTGTGTGAGACACATGCTGAGACTTGCACCAGAGGGCCCCATCTGCATCATGGTCGGTACAAATGACCTGTTGCGTCTCCGCAATGAGGTTGCAGACCTTGCTGATCGTGGTTTGGAACCAACACCCATGGGTGTAATAAATAACATAATTCGTTCTGAAGTGCGGGCTCTAATGAAAGTGGCTGCCTCTTTGAAGGGTCCGGTCACTTTCTTCACGGTCCCGCCAATTTATTGCACCCATGGGGAACGGGACCTGCCTATGTCAGTAGGCCTGTTTAACTTCATTCTGCGGATCGTAAACTGTGGACGGTTCCAGATCTTGGACACGCACAGTGAACTGGTTGGAATTGGTGGTGTCGGTCCTGATGGTGTGCACCTCAACCCAGCTGGTTGCACTGCAGTTAGAAATGCCATCCTCCGCTGCATCTAATGCGGTGTAAGTAGTAAGTGTACCCCATAGTCCGCCATCTTTGTACCCCATAGTCCCTCTCCGCCATCTTGGTCTTATCCATCTATCCACACAGCTGTCCCCATCCATCAATCCACACAGGTGTACGCCATAGTCCCCCTCCGCCATCTTGGTCCCATCCATCTATCTACACCTCTGTCCCCCATCCATCTATCGATACAGATGGATCAGGTAGACAGGTCAGGACGTGTTAAAGACAGGTCTGAACACAACCCGCCCGGAGAGGAGGTTGGTCCTAGATCCGCCAGGGTGGCCACGGACCGACGAGGAGGGCAGCGCCGCCCTCCTCCCCGCGCACCGGGACCGCGCCGCCCGGGGAAGCACCCGTCCGCGCAGCGGGAGGGAGCGCCCGCCTGCCGTGCCGCCCTTGCGAGAAGTGAGAAACATCAGCGACAGTGTGGAGGACACGATCATGTTCGACCAATCACAGAGCACCTTATTATAACCAATCACAGAGAAGCTGATTATAAGCAAGTCGCGACATGCAAGGCGCGCGCCCGCTGCGCACTTCCATAAGCCTAGTGCTAAACCATAGTTGCTGAGCTCGCCGCTAGGTGGCGCTGGTGGCGCTGCGGTCGCTCCGCCGGCCGGTATAAAACCGACGGCTGCCCCGATGAGGGCATCACACGCGTCCCACGTTCCAAACGTAGTCGTCGTCATTCCTCGGAGTTTAGTGTTGCCTTGTACTTTTTTTTGCAGGTTCATCTTTGTTTCTCACTTTGAGCTTTGTGTTATTTACACCTGTTGTTAAACCGTGAGTCTTTTAAAGACTAGCCCTTGTTTTTTTGCTCTAAGTGAGCAGTTTTTTAACATGTCTTCTCTTGTAGTAGAAATTATTGCTGAGTGGGAGGGTGGATCATTTTACAATGATCAGTATCTATGTGAAGCGTACACTCAGATGCTTCTAGCACTGATGAACGCATCACCCAATGACAGGACTGATCCTCGCATCGTGCCTTTTTTGCTTGTTGGGTTCCTGGCTTACCAGCGTGTGCAGGAAGGTGCAGACCCACAAGCTCTGCTTACGTTCCGGATGGCGCTGGCAATGGTCGGGCAGCGATCCCTGGATCCACCAAACCACCCCGCTGCGCCGCCTGTTCAGTCTGGCCCCTTACGTCCCCCCTCTTCTTAACCTGGTGGCAAAAGGCCACTGGAAGAGGAGGAAGCTGAGCAACAGACATTTGAGGTGCTCCAATCTCGCGAGCGTCATCTTAAACGATTCAAGACTACCTTTCGCGAGGAGGTAGTGCAGATCAAAGGTTTTGGCGAGTCCCTCCCCTCAGATCAGCTTATGGAGGAGATGTTTGATACTGTGCGTGCGCGTTAACGTGACGCTGTTCAGGCCAAAGATGGCTATCATGTTATACTCGAAATAGAGAGTTCAGAAAATGCTGACAATGCCGTGTGGTTCAGCTTGCGTTAAACAAGTCAGATCAATGGTAGGATTGTTCTCGATAAGCTGACTCGGGTTTTGAGTTCGAACCAGTCTTTCATGGCTGATGGTCGTCTCAAAATCAGTTACATTTACGTCAAGACTCCAGAAGCTGGAGGCCGCCGTACTAACGTCGTTCCTAACGAATCAATGGATCAGTGGCCCCAGAGGATGGTAAATCGTAAAGCCATATACTCTCCTGATAATAATGATAATATGTGTCTGACCAGAAGCGTTGCTGTGGCTATGGGCTATTATTCAATGAACAAACGAACTTTTTACAAATTCAAAAATAATGAGGGGGCTCAGAAAAAAGCTGCAAAAAAATTGTGTGATGACGCACAGATTGATTCCACTCAGCCCTGTGGCATTGATGAAATGCAAAAACTCCAAGACTCTTTGCCTGAACATAGACTTTGTGTCTTTACAGATAAGAAAGGTAAGGAGTGTATGTTTAAAGGCCTTCACTCTGCTGGGAGAAAAAACGTGTACTTGCTGCTCTATAAACAGCATTTCCATGCTATTTTACACCCTTCACTGCATTTGAGTTTTACACTGAATGCAAAAAGTGTGTTGCCTTTTTCAATCATATAGAGCATCATAGATGCGAAGGCTCTTGTTGGCGCTGTCTCGGGGAAGTTGCTCACGATGCACTTAGTATACCTCTTGTCAGGTGACCTGACTGTAGGCACCAGTTTGCCGGTGACGAGTGTATGCGCACTCATAAAATGGTAAAGCTCCCTCGTTCTAACCTCACCAAGTGTGAGACTTTTAAGTTCTGCATGACATGTAAAAAGAGTTACTCTACGACGAACGGACAGCCCCACATTTGTAATTTTGTTTATTGCAAATATTGTAAACATAATGTAAAAGAGAATCATTTATGTTATATGCAGCCTTGGTCTGAGAGGGAGAAAAAAGAAAAATGGTCCTATATTACATTGTACTGGGATATAAAGACGACTCAGGATACGCCTGTGCCGGGTAAAGAAGAGACCTATGAACACAAGCCTAACCTCCTAGTCTGTCAGGCTGTGTGTGATCAATGCATTGGAGTTAAGCAGAATGATTTCTTCTGCAATGTATGTAAAACGAGGCAACATGTGTTCCATAATCTAGATGACCCTAATGTTAGTGTCATGGGTCAATTCTTTGACTACTTGCAATCTTTCAGTTCAAAGACTGAAATCCTGGCAGTCGCTCATAATTCAAAAGCATTTGATTGAATTTTTGCCCTCCAAGAGATAATCGCTCGTAAGTTGAAGCCCGAACTTACGCTCGCCGGAGCTAAAATTATATGTATGAAAGTTGGCAATTGGAAATTCATAGATTCCCTGAGTTTCATGCCCATGGCTCTGAGTGCTATGCCCAAGGCATTTGGACTCACTGAGCTGAAAAAAGGTTATTGGCCATTTTTGGCCAATAAACCTGAATATTACAATTATGAAGGCCCTCTCCTCCCCAAAGACTTGTATTGCATCTCCACAATGAAATCGCGCGCAGCAGCCGAATTTCACGCGTGGCATGACGAGCAGGTACATAATAATTATGTATTTAACTTCAGGAAAGAATTTGTTGAATATTGTATATCTGATGTGACAATCCTACGGGAAGCTTGCACTGCCTTCCGCAAAATATATCAGGAGGTAGCAGGGTATGATCCCATGTTCAATTGTATCACGCTTAGTAGTGCTTGCATGTCGGCCTTCCGTCGTAACTTCCTCCAGAAGGATACGATTGGAATAGTCCCTCCAGGCGGTTACCACGGGCGTGGTAAACAAAGCCATATCGCTCTTCAGTGGCTAGGTTTTGAGGCGCATAAAATCGGCTAGGTCATAAAGACCATTTATACTGACCGCGAAGTGTCTGTAATGGGGCGCCATGTAGACGTCTATGCTGAGTTCCAACATGATGATGGACACACTATAAAACGTATATATCAATATCACGGATGCTACTGGCATCAATGCCCCACTCACTTCCCTGCTACAGAGGGTGACTCAGAGAACCGTTAAGTGAACACTCAGAAGATCAACGAGAAAACCGTGAAAACGGCTTTGAAGTCATAGAAAAGTGGGAATGTGATTTCCAACGTGAGGTCACAAGTGATCCAGCCACCAAAGACTTTTTTGACCGGCACCCCACTGTTCGTGTTACTCCTCTTCACCTTCGTGATGCTCTGTGTGGGGGTCGCACAAGTGCTCTCAAGTTGTACCATAAGGCTGATCTGGACAAGGGGGAGAAAATTAAAATGGTGGATGTAATCTCCGAATACCCTAATGCAAATCTGAGAGGGGAATTCCCACATGGACATCCTCAAATTTTCTTGGAGGGTGATCCTAATATGCCCGCATTTGATCAGTGGAACGGAGAAATGAAATGCACCGTTCTACCCCCTTGTGAACTTTACATTCCTGTTTTGCCACTTAAAACTCAGGGGCGTCTCATGTTCCCTCTGTGCAGAACATGTGCTGAGCAAGGCTGCAGTGAAATATGTAGGCACACCCCCGAGGATCGCAAGTTCACGGACACATGGTGTGTACCTGAACTTAAACTCGCTGTCAAGAAGGGTTATGTGATCTTGAGTGTCCATGAAGTTTATCAGTATCCTGGCACCAAGCAGTACAACCCTCTAACACAGGAGGATGGTCTCCTATCAGGTTACAGCAGGTGCTTCATGGCACTGAAAATGCAAGCCAGTGGGTGGCCAGCTGACTGCACCACAGATGAGCTCAAACCTCAGTTTATAAAAGACACTCTTAAACACGACGGCGTTGACCTGGATCCATCTAAGATGGAAAAAAACCCTGCCCTAAGCACACTCAGTAAACTCATGTGTAATGCATTCTGGGGGAAATTTGGCGAAAAAACACTCCGGCCTAAAACTGAACTTATCTTTCAGAATGAAAAACTCATTTCCATGATGGCAGACCCGAAAATCACTATCACAGGGCTTCTTCCTCTAAGTGATGAGTGTATACAAGTGAAGTGGGGGCCAATGGACAGGTTGCTTGAGAGGAGGAAAAAAAGAAGGTAGCGCGTAGGAGGTGGCGTGGCGTAGTGCCGTCCCTAAACAAAGCAGACAACTCGTGTTTTGGCTGCCCGACGCATCATCAAGCGTATTCACCGCTATTTAGCTTCTTTTGAAGCAATTCTGTGTTGGTAGGGGCTTTCATTTGGTTATTGGCGGCGCCTATCGCACTCAGCGTGCATTTAGCTTTAATTTTTCGGTGCAATCACTACAAAATCTATTTAACCGGCACCGAAACCTGGCCAGGAGCCGCTCAGGTTAGGTTATTACACTTATCCGAATTTGCAACATGCGAAAAATCAAGATATATCTGAACACGAAATGTGAACACAATCGTGCGTCAAACGAGTGCAAGTTCAGAATGTTTCCCAAGGATCCAGCTCTTGCCCAAAATTGGTTGACATTAAGTGGCATAACCAATTTAACTCCTAAGCGACTAACTCCTTACAAATAGATATGTTCTTGCCATTTTCCACCAAATTACAGCAAAACCGACGCTCTGCACAAGTATATTGAGGAATATGATGATGTATGTTTAAAAATATTTGTTTTATATTTGATGACTTAATTTACAAATAGACTTTTGTTAATCAGTGTTGTTGTACTGATCACATCCAGGAGGAAAACGTTCTGAATAGTTGGTTCGTCTGAATCACCTGCATTTCAAAGTTTTATCCTGTTACGCCTTTAATTCTGCTGTGAAGCGGAACGGGGATAAGTTGACTTAGCCCCAAAATGAGATTTTTATGCCATGTTTATTTGATTGAGATTTTAAAAAAAAGTTATGTCAACTTATTCCCTTTTGCACAAAAAAATAGCAAGCATATTTCTTTTTATTCTGTAGCGGCACTACAGAACTGAGTTCCAGATTAGAAGTTGACGCAAACAGTTCTAATATTTCTTTATTTTCTGTAAAGCTCTCGGAGTATCCTTTGTATTTAATTTTGAGTATATACCTGGTTGTTGTCTGTTGTATTGTATACCTTAGTTGAACCAGAAAATTGTTTATGAGGATTCACTACTATTGCCTTCATATTTTTTCTTCGATTCACTTAATGATTCAAAAAGAATAAAAATGGAATATTACCGTAGAACGACTTAGCTCATTTTTTCAGAATGGCATAAGGAGGCAAGACGACTAGACTCTTTATGCATCCTCTCATCAACAAAGTTAAATAGACTTCACTCTTTTTGCCAAGTTTTCAATGACTTAACTCTAAAGTCTCAACAAGTAAAAAGAGTCAAGTTGACTTGCTTTGTTATGTCATTGATGGTAAAAGGAGTCAAGTCCTATATCTCAGCGTACAAGCATGGCACTGAAAAAATCATAAAGGGAGTAATACCATACATGAGATTGTATTTTAATATTAATATAACATTTATGGAAAGTTACGTGCAAATAGTTTTTTCAATTTCCTGAGAAGTTTGGGTTTTGGACTTAACCCCTTGTTCCACTTCACAGCAAAATTGGTTGTGCCACTTAATGTCAACCAATTTTGGGCAAGAGCTGGATCCTTGGGAAACATTCTGAACTTGCACTTGTTTGACGCACGATTGTGTCCACATTTCGTGTACAGACATATCTTGATTTTTCGCATGTTGAAAATTCGGATAAGTGCAATAACCTAACCTGAGCGGCTCCTGGCCCGGTTTCGGTGCCGGTTAAATAGATTTTGTAGTGATTGCACCAAAAAATTAAAGCTAAATGCACGCTGAGTGCGGTAGGCGCCGCCAACAACCAAATGAAAGCCCCTACCAACACAGGATTGCTTCAAATGAAGCTAAAAAGTGGTGAATACGCTTGATGATGCGTCGGGTAGCCAAAACACGAGTTGTCTGCTTTGTTTAGGGACGGCACTACGCCACGCCACCTCCTACGCGCTACCTTCTTTTTTTCCTCCTCTCAAGCAACCTGTCCATTTCTGACACTGAGGAGAGCCTACCCACTTCTTCACTTATCTTGGCAGCCTTTACGACCTGTTTACGTCGCCTTCAGCTCTATCATTACCTCGATCAGGTCAATGAGCGTGCCCTATACTGTGACACTGACTCAGTTGCTTACATCAGTCACCCGGGCGAACCAGACATTCCTACAGGCACCCACCTGGGTGACCTAACTGACCAGGTCGAGGAGGACCATGGCCCAGGGTCCTTCATTACAGAGTTTGTGGCGGGAGGCCCGAAGAACTATGCTTTCAAGGTGGCGGTCGAGGGTGACCTGTCAATCATAAAAGTCTGTATTAAAGTTCGTGGTATTTCAATCAATGCCTCATGTGACGAACTAGTCACTTTTGACAATTTAAAAGCGACGGTGATGGGAAGCCGTGATAAAATCACGGTACCCATCCCCCATCAGATCGCTCGCCTTCCTACATAGCAGATTGTCACTCGCGCTTCTCATAAAAACTGGAAGCCTGTCAATATTAAGAGGAGAGTAGACGTAGAAAACACTGTGCCACATGGCTTCAATGCCTGGGACATGGCTGAGGAGGAAGATCAGGACCTCCTCGAGGCCATGGATTTGCTGGCTGACGCCTAAGAGGAAGGCAATGCGCTGGGGGAGATGCAGGCTGGCCCCACCGGCGCAGGGGAGACACTGGTTAGGCCCCATTACTATAAAAACCCAGAGACATAGAGATCGACTATCAGTCATAAAGATGGATCTCAGGTTCCAGCATCCATGCACTGCCCTCGTGGTAGGTGGCACAGGAAGTGGCAAAACTTTCTTTATGAATCGTCTTATTGAAAAGAGAGATGAGATGTTCAACACTACATTTGAACACATTATTTTCTATTATTCCGAGTGGCAGCCTCTGTACGATACCCTAAAAGCTAATCACAGGGTTGAATTTAGGAAAGAACTCCCTCTGCTTGAGGACCACCCAGCTGGGCAGGGTCCTAAACTCATTGTTTTTGATGATATGATGCACGAGATTAGGTCTCACCACAAAGAAATCCTGAATTTGTTTATAAAGGGTTCACATCACAGAAATCTCAGTGTATTTTTCTTAAGGCTATGTCTGTTCCCTGATGGCCTTCGCCAAATAAGTCTCAATGCTCACTATATTGAGCTCTTTATAACAAGTAGGGACGTGGCACAGATTAGGACCTTTTGTATGCAGGTCGATCCTCAGCATTTTCGGGCACTTCTCGAGGCCTATGAGGACGCTACACGGGCAGGGTATACGTACATCTTGTTTGATTTTAAACCCCAACAGCTCGACCACTTGCGTACTCGCACTCTTATTTTTCCTGATGAATCCGCGGTGGTTTACATCCCACGAGCAAAGTATAAAAGGGAGATGATGACCGTACTCTGAATCATTTGATGACGATGGCTCCTGCTGCAAAGACGCACAAAGCTGTGCTGCAGGTTCTTCGGTCAGCTAAGCCTAAACTTCGTAAAGCTATTCTTGAAAATTCCGATAAAGCTCTTGTATTTGCTATCTGTGAGATTTGTGACAATTTGCTGCGTGGTAATATTCCACTGAGTGATAGTAACAAAGCCAAACTTAAACGACATCGGCATAAAATCAGAGAACTTACACAAAGAGGCGAAGGGTGGACTAAGAAAAAAGAACGGCTACAAAAAGGAGGGGCATTTCTTCCACTACTGCTGAGCACAATAGCTTCTGTGCTTCCTTCCCTACTCCAATGAATCACGTTAAAAAAATGATTCTTGTGCCACACGAAAGTGTGGCCAAACTAAATGATCACACCCCACCCGCCTCTGAGACACAGCTCAGTGCCCTTGACAATGAAATGGAACTCATTATGCGTAAAAAATACGCTGATGATTCACTTAAATGGAAATTGTACAATGAGGCGCTGCAGCGCTACCGACACTTTAATAATTAGCGAAAGAAGCCCGTATGTATTTCTGTGGAAGATTTTTCTCTCGATGATACCGGGGACACTGCTCTAATTCGTCAGCAGCTCGCTGCCACCATGCCAAAGACATATAAAGCGGCTGCACTGAGAATTTACGATTATTTGAGTAGGACTGGCTCACGAGTCACGTGGGACTCATCAGGCCTTGTTTTTCTGGAGGGGACACCTGTAACAAATTCCAATATCATTGATCTAATTTCAGATCTCACTCGTTCACCCAAAAATTTTGAGCCTGTGGGCATTTCAAACTTCATTAAAACACTGTCTACACTCAACATTCCGTTGGAACTTATTCCTAACGAGAAACGTAGAGTCGCTATAATCCAAGCGCGAAACCAGGACCAAATACAATGTTGTATTCTTGACACAGCTGCAGTTATCACTGTCATTCCCAGAACAAGAGACCTTCCAGTTGCAAGACTCAGGTTCAAAGGAGTCACGTCCACGTCACACAAAGCTAATTTGTATGGACCAGCTCTGACAAAATTCACGATATCTGGCAAAAAATTCACACACATGACATATGAGGCGGACATCAAAGAACGCTTAATAGGAACAGACTTCTTACACAAGTATGATGCCGTGCTCAAAATAAAGGATGAGATCATGAACATTGGACAGGGTGCTAACAGGTTGCAAATATCGTTTACACTTAATGAATCCGAAAGTGCCAGGACTTATGTGGCAGGAAAAGTAGTGTACAGAATAGGAGCAGAGAATAGTTTTTTGTTAAAACCTTTTACAGAGAAAGAGGTTAAAACACAATTAAAAACGGATATGGTGGCTGATGAGTTGGTTAGGGAAAGAACCAACGACCTGCCAAATGGTAACAAGACTCGTGTTCAGGACTTAGGTGGAAACTCTCTTTCCCAGGGTAGGAGGAGAGCGGAAGGCAAGACCGCTGAACGGGGAGGATTGTTAAATTTGGAGAAGGCGCGATGGGTACCCAAAACAAAAATCAAAGCCAGCTACTGTTACGACTGTGCTGGTACTCTCTCTTGAGTCGCTCGCTTACCTTCGGTTACTGGTATCTAGGGGGTTCTTAAAGGTACTTCAAAGTATAAGGCATCCTTCCCCCTTTTGATAATATAGATGTCTTATAACAATTCCCAAAACACGTGTTCCCCCTAACCTATCGATTCTTTTCTATCAATTCCTATTATCCTCTATCCCTAATCAAACATCTTATTCCTAAAGCTGACACCCTACTTTCGACTGGCCCGACTCACCGTCCATCGTTCCTCCAGGGTACACTTATCTCTTCTTTCAATCACACTTCTTCACACTTCACACTTCTTTTTCAATCCGTCCAACCCTTCGAACTACGTCACCCAGCACACTCCCCCACACACCTCCAATCAGACTTCCCTTACACGTCATCTTCCGGCCACGTTCCACCCAACTCACTCCAGTTGGTGCTGCGCCCTGGCGGACCAACCCTGTACCCTTCCCAGCTGGCCGCACGCATATGACATTTGACACCCCTGGCTAGCTGAGTAGGTCATTCGTCCGCCAGGCGCGGAGCTTGGCCCTAACACTACCAGGGGATGCAAGGTTAGGGTTGTTCGTGTCCAACCCAGCATTTGGAAATAAACTTTCCAAACTGCCAGTAGGAGTAGTTGCTCAGTCGGGATTAGTACCCTGTGTAACAGCACCACTAACCATTGTCATGCAAAACTTTGGGGATAAATGCGTTACAATTCCCAAATATGCAGTGGTAGGAGAAGTGTTAGTCCTACACCCAGATGAATACGAGGAAGGAGTAGGAGAGAAGGAGAGAGATGAGAAGGAGGATGAATGTGCATTTGTGAATGTAATTAATCACGAAACGGTTACATTCGAAGATGCGGAGTATAATACAGAACCATCTATGCCTTAGATAGGGGAGGAC
Source organism: Frankliniella fusca (assembly GCA_029379305.1). Classification (NCBI taxonomy): domain Eukaryota; kingdom Metazoa; phylum Arthropoda; class Insecta; order Thysanoptera; family Thripidae; genus Frankliniella; species Frankliniella fusca. The sequence goes on along the minus strand of JAHWGI010001401.1, from coordinate 1,416,464 downwards.
GAGGATCTTCCAAAAGACTGCAATAAGAATACAAACCAAATAATTATTTTCTTTATTTTCATTTTAAGAAACTATGTCATTAAAAAGAGAAATCTTGAAAACAAACTTACCATAAACTTGATGCTACTATCAGAAGTGATTTTCTCCTTAAATATCCTTTTCCATCGTCATGAGTTAATATACTTTGATTCTTCTTGCTCAACTCCGGACTGTGATGCTCAAACTGACTGCGATAACCATTTCACACTTCTGATGAGAGCGTTAATGCTTTTGGAGCTACTTTGCCTTTAATTCCAGCACCTCACTACAATATGAATACAAACGAAATTATTATTTTTTTTACTTTTATTTTAAGAAACTATGTCATTCAAAAGAGAAATCTTGAAAACAAACTTACCATAAACTGTATGCTACCATCAGAAGTGTTTTTCTCCTTATCCTGTTTCATCGTCATGAGTTCATATACTTAGATTCTTCTTGCTCAACTCCGGACTGTGATGCTCAAACTGACTGCGATAACCATTTTACACTTCTAATGAGAGCGTTAATGCTTTTGGAGTTACTTTGCCTTTAATTCCAGCACCTCACTACAATAAGAATACAAACGAAATTATTATTTTTTTTTTACTTTCATTTTAAGAAACTATGTCATTCAAAAGAGAAATCTTGAAAACAAACTTACCATAAACTGTATGCTACCATCAGAAGTGTTTTTCTCCTTATCCTGTTTCATCGTCATGAGTTCATATACTTAGATTCTTCTTGCTCAACTCCGGACTGTGATGCTTAAACTCACTGCGATAACCATTTCACATTTCTGATGACAGCGTAAGTGCTTTTGGAGTGACTTTGCCTTTAATCCAAGCACCTCACTGTATAAGGAATAAAAACCAAATTATTCTATTTTTTTTCATTTGAAGAAACAATGTCATTAGAAAGAAAAGATTTGAGTTTGAAAACAAACTTACCGTAAACTGTATGCTACCATCAGAAGTGATTTTCTCCTTATCCTGTTCCATCGTCATGAGTTAATATACTTAGATTCTTCTTGCTCAACTCCGGACTGTGACGCTTAAACTCACTGCGATAACCATTTCACATTTTTGATGACAGCGTAAGTGCTTTTGGAGTGACTTTGGGCTTAAATCCAAGCACCTCACTGTATTAAGAATACAAACCAAATTTTTAATTTTTTTTTTCCATTTGAAAAAACAATGTCATTAAAAAGAAAAGATTTGAGTTTAAAAACAAACTTACCGTAAACTGTATGCTACCATCAGAAGTATTTTCTCCTTATCCTGTTTCATCGTCATGAGTTAATATACTTCGATTCTTCTTGCTCAACTCCGGACTGTGATTATCAAACTGACTGCGATAATCATTTCACACTTCTGATGACAGCATAAATGCTTTTGGAGTGACTTTGCATTTCATTCCAGCACCTCACTGCAATTAGAATACAAACCAAATTAGTTTTTTTTTTTTTTTTTTTTTTTTTTTTTTTTTAAAATTTTTTTTTAATTTTAAGAAACAATCTTATTAGAATGAGATGATTTGAGCTTGCAAACAAACTTGCCATAAACGGTTTGCTTTCATCAGAAGTGATTTTCTCCTTATCCTGTTTCGTTGATATGATTTACTGTGCCCACAAAAAAGAATGAAAAGAACGATGGATTATAAACAGAACACATACTACTGAGAGGCGCTGGCCTATGGCGTTTGAAACAAGATGTACTCTGGTCTAAGTAAACAAGAAGTAAAGGTTATGGTTGTTGAAAAATAATGAATTCCGAATCGGCTCCACAGCTCTACGTAAAATAAATTAGTTTTGAGGCAGTTTGAAGCGTCCTTGTTTTAGAAAATATACAAAGAAGAATAGAATTTTGAGTAGCAAAACATTGTTTACTATCTGGGAATGAGCCTTTACTTCGCCTCATAGGCTTTCAAGCCAACACGTACAAAATCACATGTTACCAAAACGTAGCACCATTCGTGAATTACAAAAACCACTTCATAATGTCACTTACCTTTTATTTGAAGTAGAATAGAAGAGAAAACGTAGTTTTTCCTCGATCTTTGAGACGAAACACGAACACGAAACTTAGCAGTCACGTCACGTCGACAAGGACAAGCGACAAGATGGCTGACGAAGGGAGAAGTAGGTGCAGGCTTTGCCCGACCAGAGTGCGCCCACATCGCGTCGGCGACGGTGCCCGTGCCGTGCCCGCGAACGCCCGAGCGCACCCGACCGCTATCGCAGCCGATAGCGACCGGATTGCATGAAAATCCTAAAAGATGGGCATACGAAGACTTGTCTGTCCCGAAAACGTTATGTCGTAATGGTGTCAATGCTATGAAGGCTCATTCTTAAGTTATATAAAGACGATTTGACTTGAGCGTGAGCTGTATATTCGCGAAAAGTTGGATGCAAGTCCCAATTTCATAGAAAACCAAGCTCCGGAGGAAGAACCCTGGTGCAGAGGGAGTTAACCGGAAAGCGCAGTTAGAGTTAAATGAAAAGTTTATTTCGTATTACGTTTCCAAAAATGACTTTTGAGTTCTGAGAAACTCGACTTGCAGTAAAGTTTCCGGTTTTCTTTTAAATTAATAGATGTGTTCATTACAAAGTCAACAAAATGTTAACTGGGAGTGTACTTTGAAGTTCAATCTTCGAAGTTAACTTTGTAATGTTAACTTTCAGATGAACTTAGAGTTAACTTTCTTCCACCCGGGTTGGCGTGTCGAAATTGTCGAGTCGAATTTGTAGGCTGGTTTCACGACTATTTTATTTAGATTGTAAGTTCAGGAATCAGGAAGAATGCAACTGGTCTTCAGTAACCTTAGAAAACGAAAAGAAAAGTAAGATGCCAATATTTTTTGTAATATTTTGCTTGCTTCTTCTTTCCTTGTCCTCTTGTTGTCATGTTTTACGTAAAAATTACTAGTCACGAAATAACAAAAAATCTTAGTATTTTATTACGTGTGTGTTTAAACGGAAGAAAACCCGCCTACACTTGTGACGAGCGAAAGATACGTATCCATTTACGTATCGTTTGGCTTGTCTAAATTGTCTCATCGAATTTGTAAGCTGGTTTGTCGACTGCTTTATTTTGATTGTAAGTTCAGGAATCAGGAAGAATGCAACTGGTCTTCAGTAACCCTAGATAACGAAAAGAAGAGTAAGGTGCCAATATTTTTTGTAATATTTTGCTTGCCTCTTCCTTCCTTCTCCTCTTGTTGTCATGTTTTACGTAAAAATTACGAGTCTCGAAATAACAAAAATTCTTAGTATTTAATTACGAGTGTGTGTTGAAACGGAAGAAAACCCGCCCACATTTGTGACGAGCGCAAGTTACTTTTTTTCCTACGTCTGTTTTGTCAAGCGAAACTACCTGGTTTCAATTGTAAGCTGGTTTCACGCCCTTTCTTACCAACAGTTTGTTGGCTTACCTCATGTTAATTATGCTGTTGGTCTTTATCCAGCCTACGAAAGAAAGTAAAGCCTAACGCGCGTATTTTTTTGTAATATTTTGCTTGGCTTTATTCTCTTCTCCTGATGCAGCCAGGTTTTACGTGAAAATTACGAGTAACGAAATAACAAGAAAACAAAGATTTTTTGGTTGTTGTTACGGACGAAAACCCGCTTACACATCTGACGAGCGCAAGATACGTATCCATTTACGTATTGTTTGGCTTGTCTAAATTGTCTCGTCGAATTTGTAAGCTGGTTTTTCGACTATTTTATTTAGATTGTAAGTTCAGGAATCAGGAAGAATGCAACTGGTCTTCAGTAACCCTAGATAACGAAAAGAAGAGAAAGGTGCCAATATTTTTTGTAATATTTTGCTTGCCTTTTCCTTCCTTCTCCTCTTGTTGTCATGTTTTACGTAAAAATTACGATTCACGAAATAACAAAAAATCTTAGTATTTTATTACGTGTGTGTGTTGAAACGGAAGAAAACCCGCTTACACTTGTGACGAGTGCATGATTCGTATTTTCTTACGTCTGTTTTGTCGAGCGAAACAATCTGGTTACATTTGTAAGCTGGTTTCACGCCCTTTCTACCTACAGTTTGTTGGCTTACCTTATGTTAATTATGCTGTCGGTCTTTATCCAGCCTACTAAAGATAGTAAAGCCTAACTTTTTTTTTTTTTTGTAATATTTTGTTTCGCACTATTCTTTTCTCCTGATGCAGTCAGGTTTTACGTAAAAATTACGAGTCACGAAATAACAAGAAATATAAGAATTTGCGGGTGTTGTTACGGACGAAAACCCGCTTACACATCTGACGTGCGCAAGATACGTATCCATTCACGTATCGTTTGGCTTGTCTAAATTGTCTCGTCGAATTCGTAAGCTGGTTTCACGTCCATTCTATCATTTCTTTTTTTTTTTTCCTCCTGCGAACGTTTTCAGGTCTTGCACGTTTTACTGAATGGCATGTCAATAAAATATTTAGAGGTTTTAGTGTTTGCGTTTCCTTCTTTATGTTAACACAACCCATTTCCTTCTGTAAATTATTCCTTTATGTTTCAATACCCCGAAGATAACGAATTGGGGTCAAGGAGAGTCATTGATATTGCAGGCTTATTTTTGGGATACATTTCAGACCTTCTGTCACACGTGCCAGCTTTCAAAATAATTAATTTTGAATTAAAAATTTGTCTTTTACCTTTTGCATGGAATACGGGAATATCACGCAATAGATGTCGTAAGTGACTGGAGCCAAATATGAGAATCCTGCAGAGGCAAGGGATCACCAGTTTAATTACAAAAAACCCACAAAACAAATAGGTGCTTGATGTGGGATGCTTGCGTTCGCTCAAATTAACTGCCGTCTCTTCAAAGTGCTCAGAGATTTAAACAAAAAATGAGGGGGGAAAAACACACACACACACACAAAAAAAACCGGGGCCTACATTTATCAGAGAGCTCCGTAAATTTCCGAGCGGACCACGAATTTAATCTCGATGAGCTGCATTCCTTTGCAGCGGTCCTATTAATGAGGAAGTCTTCTGTCAAAGACGGCTGTCAGAATCGCGATCCGTTTGAATTTCGCGCTGTTCGCGTGGTATGCGAAATTTTGATAGCAGCGTTCAAGGCCTGACAGCTGGCAGCCTAACCAAGTTCAGATCTGTATCCGTCTACATCCTGGAATTGACATTAGTTTCAGCTCTCCAAGCGACTTCTATCGCTTTCTGCAGCCCATATATTTCGAATTTTCATATGAACCAGAATGATTTAGGGATAATTTCTTTGAAATCGCTTCTCAAAAATGCGAGGTGGAGACACGGTCGCCATCATGGCAGGCTGCTGCCACCTGCTGTCTGAAACAGGGACCCGTGCGAGACTATTCTGCCCGGCGACATTCCCAGAGCTCCCCGGAAACTTTTCAGACTGATAGTACATGGTCTTTCATCAATTTAGTTTTACTAGAAGGATCCCTCCAGATTGAACGATTTTTTAGAGCAGCATTCTTTGTTGAAGACCAGTGATGTTTTATGTAAAACATGTGGTAAGCCAGCTGCCAGAAGTTCAAGTGGTGAATGGCGATGTCAACAGAGGGGTCTTGTGAACAAGAAAACTGTGAAATGCAACTTTAGGGCATCCCAGACTAAAGGAAGCGTATTCTTTAATTGCAAACTTCTTGTGAAGATCATAATTAGATTTTCCGATTGGTATGTAACTCACAAGCCACCTCGAGAAGAGCATATGTGTGCTGAATTAAATTTGTCTATGGAGACATACTCTGCTTGGGCACAATTCTGCAGAGAAGTGATGTTGTGGGCTGAAGAAAACTGTGAAGTGGCACCCTTGAATGAGACCACGGGTGAAGGTCCCATGATGTCAGTGTGAATAATCTCCAGGCGACGAGTGGCCCTGTGCTTGCATTGCTTCGGAAAACTTTTCTTCACCATTTTTCCTTCCAAGCATATTTCACATGGGCGTTCCTTTCCGCTGACTTTGCCCATTCCAGACACTTGACCAATGGCAAGAGAAATGCCTTGATCATGTAGGTGTCCTAACATGCGATGCCATAAATCAGAGGTATCCTGGATAGGTTCACCAGATTCAACAGGCATGTTGTCTACAGAGGCTATGTGAGCCCACTGAACAGAATCACAATCAACGACAAACAGCCCTCCTCTGACTTTGCTCTCTCTTCGCATTCCGCATAAAAGAACATTTCCAGATTTGTTCTTGATGGAGCATTCGTCGTTTCCAAAGACAACTTCAAAACCTCTGTCGACCAGTTGAGGAACTGAAATCAGGTTAGCAGATAATTCAGGAACATACAACACATCACGAAGTAATTTAGATTTACCATTACACGAAAACCTGACATCACCCTTTCCTCCACATTTCAGCTTGGAATCGTCAGCCAGAGTGATAATGGTGGTGTGCTCTTCCAGGGAAACAAACCATTCTTTCTGGAATGACATGTGCATGGTTGCACCAGCAAGGCATAAATATGGTGTTGCAAATAACCAGTGGCGTGTACCGCAGCTCACAGCCCATGATATTTGAAAAAGTAGCGCTGATTCAAAAAATAATGTGTAACCTTATCTGTGTGAAACATGACATGCTTGTGAAAGCACTTTGTAATTAATGACACAGAAAACAGAAAACTATTTCCAAAGCTTACCAGTAACTGTAATTCTTATTACTTAAGCAATACACAGGGAAAAAATTTGTCAAGGAATAAAGTTCTGTCCCAACCATGGAGATGACAAAATCAATAGGAAGGCAATGAAAGATTCCCACCACCGCAAGACATGCCCCACCATAAAGAAAAAAAGAGAATACATATTTACAGTGCCCTTCAATAACTGACATGGAGATAGTAATAAAAGGAATACATGACCATTACATAAATAAAGCCCCTGGATTTGATTACTTACTCAGCATCTTCCATAATGTTTTCAGTATCCTCTGAGGTATACACCATTTTAATGTCCATACCTCTGGTACAATTTGCCTTTGGTCCTGCTGTAATGTAATTGCAGAGTACTTGCCCATGTTCCTGCGGTGGACGAAGCCGACATACCCCTCAACAGTCAGGTCATTACACAATCTCTTTATTTTCTCAACATGCCAAGATGAGAGAAGACCATGCAGATGGGAACCATGTAGGGTTGACTGTCTGCAAGTTTGGTTATTATAGCCCTTAAGGATGTCGATAAATCTTCCAAATGGTTCCTGAGCATTGTTCAAGTCTTGCAGTTTTTCAACAATTATACGTGCAATCTCAGTCACATCCTCTGACCTGCAACTGACTGGATGGGCACACACATCACACACAGAAGGAGGATTACAAATTACATTACCTATGTGTTCTTCGAAATGGCTCAGAAGCTGGAGGCGTCTGCATACAAACTTATTCATGCAAAATGCAGCCATTTTGCATGTATCTGCCCACGCCTTGGACAAAAGTGGGTCCTGCTTAGGAAGGAAAATTGTATTTGGTGTGTTGTTAGTATCACATAAAGACAAGTTGCGTAAGGCATCCTCAAAAGTGCACAAAAAGCAAGCATTGTGCTGGTTCGCTGTCTCGACCTGCCCTACCACACTCCTGATAATAAGCTTCTATGCTCTTAGGCAAGCGTAGATCAATAACAAACCGAACATCAGTCTTGCAAATACCCGTGCCAAAAGCTACTGTCGCAACAATGACTTTGACTTCATTTGACATCCACTGAGTCTGCGAATCAGCTTTCCTTCTTGCAGACAATCCAGCATGATAGGGCAGAGCACTGATTCCTGCTTTAGTCAGTGCAGCGGCAATGCCAACGCACTCCATTTGGGAGAAGCAGTACACTATACCTGAAACTTGGGCAAAATTTGTTTTAATCCCGTTAATCATGTCAGATTTGTAGTTAGTTCCCTTCTTTGCAACAGTGTATGTAATATTGATCCTGTTAACAGTGCTGACAAACATCCTAGGATTTGATATGCCTAGTTTTCGCAGGATACCTGCTCTTGTATGAGGAGTAGCACTTGCTGTTGTCATCATAATGGGAACTCGTTGGAATGAATTGTGGACCCAGTGCAGTGTGTTGTATGCATGCCGAGAGCCATCACCCCACTCAACAATGCTGTGGTCTTCGTCAAACACAAAGCAAGAAAGGAGCCCTTGTAAGTTCAAATTATGCAACAAATCTTTGAAACGTGCACTTAAATTAAGGAATTCCGGTGTTATATACACAAACTTGACATCAGGTTCCTTCTTGCGTAGTGCCACAAACAATGGAACCTGGCCTGTGAACTTACAACAGAAATATTTAGTAGTCTCAGTTTTCTTACCTGGTCCTCAATTAAGCTTGTCAGAGGAGAAATAACGACAGTGACACCCCTGTTGATGATGGCTGGTATTTGGTAGCATAACGACTTCCCTCCTCCAGTAGCCATGACTACCATAACATTTTCCTTATGAAGTCAGCTTTAATAATTTCCAATTGGTCTCCTCTGAAGTGTTCAGGACTATTAGCAGATAGAATTGCAGTCGTCTGATAACTTGGAGATTGGAGAGGAGAATAACACGTGGGCGTTTTCTGGTGAACAGTAAGGGGGCGTTTTATTGAGGAGTCAGTTTTTATATAAAAGGAAGAAGAACAAAACGGTCAACAAAAGAACATCGACATCGAATAGTGATACCAACTTCAAAAGGTTAACACTCCCCCTTAAACAAATCATTGACAAATATTTGTTTACAAAGCATGAAGTCAAAAAAGTAAACATGTAAAAAAAAATATATATATATATAATGACAAAAATTGACTTAGATTAACATCACAACAAAATGAATGTGAAAGAAGTTATACAAAACTAGCAATTACAATACAGAAACCTAAGGAAGAATAAAAAAAATCTTACAAGCTAATGCAAACTTAAGTAAAACATGAAAGAGCTAAAATATCACAAAGATGAACTGTGCACAAAAAAACACAAATGTCACACACAAAAAGAAGAAATGAATTTGAGATCAAAGAAAATAGGAAGGATAATTTGATTGTTACAGATCACAAATTGCAAAAGTAATCACAGATTAATTGAAATGACATAAGAGCTTAGTACAAACCCAGACCCTTGCAACAAAAAACAAATTTTGGACGAGGCAGGGATTTTGTAAAAATATCAGCTACCATGTCAGATGTAGATACATACTTTATAGAGACATCACCATTAGCATACAAGGTTCTAACAAAATGATATCTGATGTCCACATACTTGGTCCTCTTGTGGTTTACTGGATTGTAGACCAAGGATGCTGCACCCTGGTTGTCGCAGAAGATTTGGAGAGGCTTGGTCTTGGTTCCAATGAGCTCCTGCATGAGTCGAGCGAGGTGAACAGCTTCTCTTGCTGTGTCAGACAAACTGATGTACTCTGCTTCACAGGTAGAGAGAGCTACACACCGTTGCTTGTTGGACATCCATGAGACTGCTCCCCCTCCAGCAAGGAAGACATTTCCAGAGTAAGACTTGCGATCCTCATCATTGGCCCAGTCAGCATCTGTATAGGCATTAAGAGAAAAATTTGAATCTCCAGAGAATTTGAGTTTGAGAGAGGCAGTCCCCTTTAAATAACGGAGAATTCTTTTAGCAGCAATAACATGTTGTCCCCTGGGCTGAACTAAGAATTGGCTTAATGCACTCCCAGCATATGCAATGTCTGGGCGGCAAGTTGTAGCAAGGTACATAATTGAACCAATAACTTCATTATAAGGGTACTTCGTATCAGGTGATGAGGCTGCATTCAGGTGGACTCCTGGTTCCATGGGTGTAGAGACAGCGTTGCTCTTGTCCATTCCATGCCTCTCGAGAAGGTCCAGGATGTATCTCTCCTTGTCCAATGTCACAGTCCTCGCCTTTCGATCCCTCAAGACTCTCATTCCAAGAACGTCGTAGGTTTCTCCTAGGTTCCGAATCTTGTACTTTCCCTCAAGCTTCGACTGAACTGCCTTAAACATGGAAAGGTTGTTATAGAAACAAATCAGGTCATCTACATACAAAGCAATGTTGATAAGAACGTTTTCTTCTCTAAAGATGTACAGGCTTGCATCTCCCTCACTTCTCTGGAAACCAAGATCAGTTAAAGTGGCATGAATGTTGTGGTTCCAAACACGAGATGCTTGTTTGAGACCGTACAGTGAACCTTTCAGCAAACAAACTTGAGGTAATGGAGTAATAACATACACAAAACAATTGCACAAAACTTTGAATGTTGCCACTAAAATAAAGTTCACAGTAAAGGTTATCACAGTAACTCTTTAAATAATGGCAGGTGGTCAAAATATCATCTTTGTGCACTTTTGTAATATTAAAATGGCATAATATTTGAAACTAATTAAGACGGTTCGTAAACTTTCATCCATGTCACTGGTTTAGGGTCCTCAAAATAAAGGTCTTCTTGTTTTGACCTTGACCTGACCATGGCATTGGCTTTTATTAACCGACGTGGTCGGGAGGTATTGACAGCTGCAATCAAAAACACAGAAACCGTTTAGAGTTAACTAAAACAGGTATGTTTCGTGGCCACCTTCCGGAGGGAAAAACTGGGACAAACAGACAGTTAAACAGCCTACCTTTGAAAACAAAAGGCTTCACAAGAACTGGCTTCTGCTTTGGTTGTTTTTGAATTTCAATAGGTTGATTTAACTGGAAATAAAGGTTTTTGCATAAGTAAATCGTAAATCGCTTTCCATTCAGGAATGCGGTGCAGACATCAAGATGAGTCATTTCAAGATCAAGTTGAGCTGATAGGGCAAGAAGAAGTCTGATAGTTGAATACCTGACTACTGGCGCGTAGGTCTCTTCATAGTCTTGTCCTTGAACTTGAGCAAAACCTTGAGCAACGAGACGGGCTTTGGGTCGGACGATTTCACCATTGGGATTTCTCTTCATTTTGTATACCCAGCGGCAACCTATCACATTGACGTTTGATGGTGCATCAACCAACTCCCAAGTCTTGTGACTCATGATGGCCTTGTACTCTTCAACCATGGCTTGCTTCCACAGAGTTGCTTCTGGACTAGACATGGCTTCTTTGTAGTTCCTGGGATCAGAAGGTTCAGAGTTATTTTCACAGAGATAAACTTCAACGAACCTTGTAGGTGCTTTGCGAGTCCTAGAAGGATATCTTCGCTCAGGCTCCCCCTGCTCTGCAGTTTCAATCTCCACATTGTTGTCTTGGTCGACCTCTACTTGTTCATCTTGATCTGGCTGCTCAATCCGAACTTCCGGAATCTCCACAGTTACATCAAGGTTACTGTTGTCTTGCTCATCTGGAACATTGAAAAGCTCTGGTACAGGTTTTCTATTAGTAGGGTCTCTCACACCTTCAAGAAATGAAACATGGTATCGAATGAACACAGTGCCCGGTTTTGAAGGATCAGCAAGGCGATATGCCTTGCTGTTCTCACAGTATCCAACAAAAATGTAGGGCTTGGACTTGGGTTCCCATTTGCCACGGTAGGTGTGAACCAATGAATATGCCTTGCAGCCAAATTCACGAAGATGAGAAAGATCAATCTGGCGTCCAGTCCATACTGCTTCTGGCATCTTACCAGTAAGGGCAGATGTGGGTGAATGGTTCTTCAGATAGGTGGCTGTATTCACAGCCTCCGCCCAGAACTTCACACCAAGTTGAGACTCAATGATCAAGCATCGAGCCTTTTCAGCAATAGTCCTGTTGGCACGCTCAGCCACTCCGTTTTGCTCAGGGCAAAAAGGTGCTGAAGTCTGATGGACAATCCCATTCTTCCGCAAGTATTCTTCAAATTTGGCATTGGTGAATTCAGTGCCTTTGTCACTTCGCAAAATGGCAATCTTCTCACCAGATTGATTCTCCACCATGCTTTTGAATTCCACAGACTTCTCGAATGTCTGCGACTTGAACTGAAAGCAATAGACCCATGATTTCCTTGAAAAATCATCAGTTAGATTCAAAATGTACCTGTCACCCTTGAATGAGACCACGGGTGAAGGTCCCATGATGTCAGTGTGAATAATCTCAAGGCGACGAGTGGCCCTGTGCTTGCATTGCTTCGGAAAACTTTTCTTCACCATTTTTCCTTCCAAGCATATTTCACATGGGCGTTCCTTTCCGCTGACTTTGCCCATTCCAGACACTTGACCAATGGCAAGAGAAATGCCTTGATCATGTAGGTGTCCTAACATGCGATGCCATAAATCAGAGGTATCCTGGATAGGTTCACCAGATTCAACAGGCATGTTGTCTACAGAGGCTATGTGAGCCCACTGAACAGAATCACAATCAACGACAAACAGCCCTCCTCTGACTTTGCTCTCTCTTCGCATTCCGCATAAAAGAACATTTCCAGATTTGTTCTTGATGGAGCATTCGTCTTTTCCAAAGACAACTTCAAAACCTCTGTCGACCAGTTGAGGAACTGAAATCAGGTTAGCAGATAATTCAGGAACATACAACACATCACGAAGTAATTTAGATTTACCATTACACGAAAACCTGACATCACCCTTTCCTCCACATTTCAGCTTGGAATCGTCAGCCAGAGTGATAATGGTGGTGTGCTCTTCCAGGGAAACAAACCATTCTTTCTGGAATGACATGTGCATGGTTGCACCAGCAAGGCATAAATATGGTGTTGCAAATAACCAGTGGCGTGTACCGCAGCTCACAGCCCATGATATTTGAAAAAGTAGCGCTGATTCAAAAAATAATGTGTAACCTTATCTGTGTGAAACATGACATGCTTGTGAAAGCACTTTGTAATTAATGACACAGAAAACAGAAAACTATTTCCAAAGCTTACCAGTAACTGTAATTCTTATTACTTAAGCAATACACAGGGAAAAAATTTGTCAAGGAATAAAGTTCTGTCCCAACCATGGAGATGACAAAATCAATAGGAAGGCAATGAAAGATTCCCACCACCGCAAGACATGCCCCACCATAAAGAAAAAAAGAGAATACATATTTACAGTGCCCTTCAATAACTGACATGGAGATAGTAATAAAAGGAATACATGACCATTACATAAATAAAGCCCCTGGATTTGATTACTTACTCAGCATCTTCCATAATGTTTTCAGTATCCTCTGAGGTATACACCATTTTAATGTCCATACCTCTGGTACAATTTGCCTTTGGTCCTGCTGTAATGTAATTGCAGAGTACTTGCCCATGTTCCTGCGGTGGACGAAGCCGACATACCCCTCAACAGTCAGGTCATTACACAATCTCTTTATTTTCTCAACATGCCAAGATGAGAGAAGACCATGCAGATGGGAACCATGTAGGGTTGACTGTCTGCAAGTTTGGTTATTATAGCCCTTAAGGATGTCGATAAATCTTCCAAATGGTTCCTGAGCATTGTTCAAGTCTTGCAGTTTTTCAACAATTATACGTGCAATCTCAGTCACATCCTCTGACCTGCAACTGACTGGATGGGCACACACATCACACACAGAAGGAGGATTACAAATTACATTACCTATGTGTTCTTCGAAATGGCTCAGAAGCTGGAGGCGTCTGCATACAAACTTATTCATGCAAAATGCAGCCATTTTGCATGTATCTGCCCACGCCTTGGACAAAAGTGGGTCCTGCTTAGGAAGGAAAATTGTATTTGGTGTGTTGTTAGTATCACATAAAGACAAGTTGCGTAAGGCATCCTCAAAAGTGCACAAAAAGCAAGCATTGTGCTGGTTCGCTGTCTCGACCTGCCCTACCACACTCCTGATAATAAGCTTCTATGCTCTTAGGCAAGCGTAGATCAATAACAAACCGAACATCAGTCTTGCAAATACCCGTGCCAAAAGCTACTGTCGCAACAATGACTTTGACTTCATTTGACATCCACTGAGTCTGCGAATCAGCTTTCCTTCTTGCAGACAATCCAGCATGATAGGGCAGAGCACTGATTCTGCTTTAGTCAGTGCAGCGGCAATGCCAACGCACTCCATTTGGGAGAAGCAGTACACTATACCTGAAACTTGGGCAAAATTTGTTTTAATCCCGTTAATCATGTCAGATTTGTAGTTAGTTCCCTTCTTTGCAACAGTGTATGTAATATTGATCCTGTTAACAGTGCTGACAAACATCCTAGGATTTGATATGCCTAGTTTTCGCAGGATACCTGCTCTTGTATGAGGAGTAGCACTTGCTGTTGTCATCATAATGGGAACTCGTTGGAATGAATTGTGGACCCAGTGCAGTGTGTTGTATGCATGCCGAGAGCCATCACCCCACTCAACAATGCTGTGGTCTTCGTCAAACACAAAGCAAGAAAGGAGCCCTTGTAAGTTCAAATTATGCAACAAATCTTTGAAACGTGCACTTAAATTAAGGAATTCCGGTGTTATATACACAAACTTGACATCAGGTTCCTTCTTGCGTAGTGCCACAAACAATGGAACCTGGCCTGTGAACTTACAACAGAAATATTTAGTAGTCTCAGTTTTCTTACCTGGTCCTCAATTAAGCTTGTCAGAGGAGAAATAACGACAGTGACACCCCTGTTGATGATGGCTGGTATTTGGTAGCATAACGACTTCCCTCCTCCAGTAGCCATGACTACCATAACATTTTCCTTATGAAGTCAGCTTTAATAATTTCCAATTGGTCTCCTCTGAAGTGTTCAGGACTATTAGCAGATAGAATTGCAGTCGTCTGATAACTTGGAGATTGGAGAGGAGAATAACACGTGGGCGTTTTCTGGTGAACAGTAAGGGGGCGTTTTATTGAGGAGTCAGTTTTTATATAAAAGGAAGAAGAACAAAACGGTCAACAAAAGAACATCGACATCGAATAGTGATACCAACTTCAAAAGGTTAACACTCCCCCTTAAACAAATCATTGACAAATATTTGTTTACAAAGCATGAAGTCAAAAAAGTAAACATGTAAAAAAAAAAATATATATATATATGACAAAAATTGACTTAGATTAACATCACAACAAAATGAATGTGAAAGAAGTTATACAAAACTAGCAATTACAATACAGAAACCTAAGGAAGAATAAAAAAAATCTTACAAGCTAATGCAAACTTAAGTAAAACATGAAAGAGCTAAAATATCACAAAGATGAACTGTGCACAAAAAAACACAAATGTCACACACAAAAAGAAGAAATGAATTTGAGATCAAAGAAAATAGGAAGGATAATTTGATTGTTACAGATCACAAATTGCAAAAGTAATCACAGATTAATTGAAATGACATAAGAGCTTAGTACAAACCCAGACCCTTGCAACAAAAAACAAATTTTGGACGAGGCAGGGATTTTGTAAAAATATCAGCTACCATGTCAGATGTAGATACATACTTTATAGAGACATCACCATTAGCATACAAGGTTCTAACAAAATGATATCTGATGTCCACATACTTGGTCCTCTTGTGGTTTACTGGATTGTAGACCAAGGATGCTGCACCCTGGTTGTCGCAGAAGATTTGGAGAGGCTTGGTCTTGGTTCCAATGAGCTCCTGCATGAGTCGAGCGAGGTGAACAGCTTCTCTTGCTGTGTCAGACAAACTGATGTACTCTGCTTCACAGGTAGAGAGAGCTACACACCGTTGCTTGTTGGACATCCATGAGACTGCTCCCCCTCCAGCAAGGAAGACATTTCCAGAGTAAGACTTGCGATCCTCATCATTGGCCCAGTCAGCATCTGTATAGGCATTAAGAGAAAAATTTGAATCTCCAGAGAATTTGAGTTTGAGAGAGGCAGTCCCCTTTAAATAACGGAGAATTCTTTTAGCAGCAATAACATGTTGTCCCCTGGGCTGAACTAAGAATTGGCTTAATGCACTCCCAGCATATGCAATGTCTGGGCGGCAAGTTGTAGCAAGGTACATAATTGAACCAATAACTTCATTATAAGGGTACTTCGTATCAGGTGATGAGGCTGCATTCAGGTGGACTCCTGGTTCCATGGGTGTAGAGACAGCGTTGCTCTTGTCCATTCCATGCCTCTCGAGAAGGTCCAGGATGTATCTCTCCTTGTCCAATGTCACAGTCCTCGCCTTTCGATCCCTCAAGACTCTCATTCCAAGAACGTCGTAGGTTTCTCCTAGGTTCCGAATCTTGTACTTTCCCTCAAGCTTCGACTGAACTGCCTTAAACATGGAAAGGTTGTTATAGAAACAAATCAGGTCATCTACATACAAAGCAATGTTGATAAGAACGTTTTCTTCTCTAAAGATGTACAGGCTTGCATCTCCCTCACTTCTCTGGAAACCAAGATCAGTTAAAGTGGCATGAATGTTGTGGTTCCAAACACGAGATGCTTGTTTGAGACCGTACAGTGAACCTTTCAGCAAACAAACTTGAGGTAATGGAGTAATAACATACACAAAACAATTGCACAAAACTTTGAATGTTGCCACTAAAATAAAGTTCACAGTAAAGGTTATCACAGTAACTCTTTAAATAATGGCAGGTGGTCAAAATATCATCTTTGTGCACTTTTGTAATATTAAAATGGCATAATATTTGAAACTAATTAAGACGGTTCGTAAACTTTCATCCATGTCACTGGTTTAGGGTCCTCAAAATAAAGGTCTTCTTGTTTTGACCTTGACCTGACCATGGCATTGGCTTTTATTAACCGACGTGGTCGGGAGGTATTGACAGCTGCAATCAAAAACACAGAAACCGTTTAGAGTTAACTAAAACAGGTATGTTTCGTGGCCACCTTCCGGAGGGAAAAACTGGGACAAACAGACAGTTAAACAGCCTACCTTTGAAAACAAAAGGCTTCACAAGAACTGGCTTCTGCTTTGGTTGTTTTTGAATTTCAATAGGTTGATTTAACTGGAAATAAAGGTTTTTGCATAAGTAAATCGTAAATCGCTTTCCATTCAGGAATGCGGTGCAGACATCAAGATGAGTCATTTCAAGATCAAGTTGAGCTGATAGGGCAAGAAGAAGTCTGATAGTTGAATACCTGACTACTGGCGCGTAGGTCTCTTCATAGTCTTGTCCTTGAACTTGAGCAAAACCTTGAGCAACGAGACGGGCTTTGGGTCGGACGATTTCACCATTGGGATTTCTCTTCATTTTGTATACCCAGCGGCAACCTATCACATTGACGTTTGATGGTGCATCAACCAACTCCCAAGTCTTGTGACTCATGATGGCCTTGTACTCTTCAACCATGGCTTGCTTCCACAGAGTTGCTTCTGGACTAGACATGGCTTCTTTGTAGTTCCTGGGATCAGAAGGTTCAGAGTTATTTTCACAGAGATAAACTTCAACGAACCTTGTAGGTGCTTTGCGAGTCCTAGAAGGATATCTTCGCTCAGGCTCCCCCTGCTCTGCAGTTTCAATCTCCACATTGTTGTCTTGGTCGACCTCTACTTGTTCATCTTGATCTGGCTGCTCAATCCGAACTTCCGGAATCTCCACAGTTACATCAAGGTTACTGTTGTCTTGCTCATCTGGAACATTGAAAAGCTCTGGTACAGGTTTTCTATTAGTAGGGTCTCTCACACCTTCAAGAAATGAAACATGGTATCGAATGAACACAGTGCCCGGTTTTGAAGGATCAGCAAGGCGATATGCCTTGCTGTTCTCACAGTATCCAACAAAAATGTAGGGCTTGGACTTGGGTTCCCATTTGCCACGGTAGGTGTGAACCAATGAATATGCCTTGCAGCCAAATTCACGAAGATGAGAAAGATCAATCTGGCGTCCAGTCCATACTGCTTCTGGCATCTTACCAGTAAGGGCAGATGTGGGTGAATGGTTCTTCAGATAGGTGGCTGTATTCACAGCCTCCGCCCAGAACTTCACACCAAGTTGAGACTCAATGATCAAGCATCGAGCCTTTTCAGCAATAGTCCTGTTGGCACGCTCAGCCACTCCGTTTTGCTCAGGGCAAAAAGGTGCTGAAGTCTGATGGACAATCCCATTCTTCCGCAAGTATTCTTCAAATTTGGCATTGGTGAATTCAGTGCCTTTGTCACTTCGCAAAATGGCAATCTTCTCACCAGATTGATTCTCCACCATGCTTTTGAATTCCACAGACTTCTCGAATGTCTGCGACTTGAACTGAAAGCAATAGACCCATGATTTCCTTGAAAAATCATCAGTTAGATTCAAAATGTACCTGTCACCCTTGAATGAGACCACGGGTGAAGGTCCCATGATGTCAGTGTGAATAATCTCAAGGCGACGAGTGGCCCTGTGCTTGCATTGCTTCGGAAAACTTTTCTTCACCATTTTTCCTTCCAAGCATATTTCACATGGGCGTTCCTTTCCGCTGACTTTGCCCATTCCAGACACTTGACCAATGGCAAGAGAAATGCCTTGATCATGTAGGTGTCCTAACATGCGATGCCATAAATCAGAGGTATCCTGGATAGGTTCACCAGATTCAACAGGCATGTTGTCTACAGAGGCTATGTGAGCCCACTGAACAGAATCACAATCAACGACAAACAGCCCTCCTCTGACTTTGCTCTCTCTTCGCATTCCGCATAAAAGAACATTTCCAGATTTGTTCTTGATGGAGCATTCGTCTTTTCCAAAGACAACTTCAAAACCTCTGTCGACCAGTTGAGGAACTGAAATCAGGTTAGCAGATAATTCAGGAACATACAACACATCACGAAGTAATTTAGATTTACCATTACACGAAAACCTGACATCACCCTTTCCTCCACATTTCAGCTTGGAATCGTCAGCCAGAGTGATAATGGTGGTGTGCTCTTCCAGGGAAACAAACCATTCTTTCTGGAATGACATGTGCATGGTTGCACCAGCAAGGCATAAATATGGTGTTGCAAATAACCAGTGGCGTGTACCGCAGCTCACAGCCCATGATATTTGAAAAAGTAGCGCTGATTCAAAAAATAATGTGTAACCTTATCTGTGTGAAACATGACATGCTTGTGAAAGCACTTTGTAATTAATGACACAGAAAACAGAAAACTATTTCCAAAGCTTACCAGTAACTGTAATTCTTATTACTTAAGCAATACACAGGGAAAAAATTTGTCAAGGAATAAAGTTCTGTCCCAACCATGGAGATGACAAAATCAATAGGAAGGCAATGAAAGATTCCCACCACCGCAAGACATGCCCCACCATAAAGAAAAAAAGAGAATACATATTTACAGTGCCCTTCAATAACTGACATGGAGATAGTAATAAAAGGAATACATGACCATTACATAAATAAAGCCCCTGGATTTGATTACTTACTCAGCATCTTCCATAATGTTTTCAGTATCCTCTGAGGTATACACCATTTTAATGTCCATACCTCTGGTACAATTTGCCTTTGGTCCTGCTGTAATGTAATTGCAGAGTACTTGCCCATGTTCCTGCGGTGGACGAAGCCGACATACCCCTCAACAGTCAGGTCATTACACAATCTCTTTATTTTCTCAACATGCCAAGATGAGAGAAGACCATGCAGATGGGAACCATGTAGGGTTGACTGTCTGCAAGTTTGGTTATTATAGCCCTTAAGGATGTCGATAAATCTTCCAAATGGTTCCTGAGCATTGTTCAAGTCTTGCAGTTTTTCAACAATTATACGTGCAATCTCAGTCACATCCTCTGACCTGCAACTGACTGGATGGGCACACACATCACACACAGAAGGAGGATTACAAATTACATTACCTATGTGTTCTTCGAAATGGCTCAGAAGCTGGAGGCGTCTGCATACAAACTTATTCATGCAAAATGCAGCCATTTTGCATGTATCTGCCCACGCCTTGGACAAAAGTGGGTCCTGCTTAGGAAGGAAAATTGTATTTGGTGTGTTGTTAGTATCACATAAAGACAAGTTGCGTAAGGCATCCTCAAAAGTGCACAAAAAGCAAGCATTGTGCTGGTTCGCTGTCTCGACCTGCCCTACCACACTCCTGATAATAAGCTTCTATGCTCTTAGGCAAGCGTAGATCAATAACAAACCGAACATCAGTCTTGCAAATACCCGTGCCAAAAGCTACTGTCGCAACAATGACTTTGACTTCATTTGACATCCACTGAGTCTGCGAATCAGCTTTCCTTCTTGCAGACAATCCAGCATGATAGGGCAGAGCACTGATTCTGCTTTAGTCAGTGCAGCGGCAATGCCAACGCACTCCATTTGGGAGAAGCAGTACACTATACCTGAAACTTGGGCAAAATTTGTTTTAATCCCGTTAATCATGTCAGATTTGTAGTTAGTTCCCTTCTTTGCAACAGTGTATGTAATATTGATCCTGTTAACAGTGCTGACAAACATCCTAGGATTTGATATGCCTAGTTTTCGCAGGATACCTGCTCTTGTATGAGGAGTAGCACTTGCTGTTGTCATCATAATGGGAACTCGTTGGAATGAATTGTGGACCCAGTGCAGTGTGTTGTATGCATGCCGAGAGCCATCACCCCACTCAACAATGCTGTGGTCTTCGTCAAACACAAAGCAAGAAAGGAGCCCTTGTAAGTTCAAATTATGCAACAAATCTTTGAAACGTGCACTTAAATTAAGGAATTCCGGTGTTATATACACAAACTTGACATCAGGTTCCTTCTTGCGTAGTGCCACAAACAATGGAACCTGGCCTGTGAACTTACAACAGAAATATTTAGTAGTCTCAGTTTTCTTACCTGGTCCTCAATTAAGCTTGTCAGAGGAGAAATAACGACAGTGACACCCCTGTTGATGATGGCTGGTATTTGGTAGCATAACGACTTCCCTCCTCCAGTAGCCATGACTACCATAACATTTTCCTTATGAAGTCAGCTTTAATAATTTCCAATTGGTCTCCTCTGAAGTGTTCAGGACTATTAGCAGATAGAATTGCAGTCGTCTGATAACTTGGAGATTGGAGAGGAGAATAACACGTGGGCGTTTTCTGGTGAACAGTAAGGGGGCGTTTTATTGAGGAGTCAGTTTTTATATAAAAGGAAGAAGAACAAAACGGTCAACAAAAGAACATCGACATCGAATAGTGATACCAACTTCAAAAGGTTAACACTCCCCCTTAAACAAATCATTGACAAATATTTGTTTACAAAGCATGAAGTCAAAAAAGTAAACATGTAAAAAAAAATATATATATATATATGACAAAAATTGACTTAGATTAACATCACAACAAAATGAATGTGAAAGAAGTTATACAAAACTAGCAATTACAATACAGAAACCTAAGGAAGAATAAAAAAAATCTTACAAGCTAATGCAAACTTAAGTAAAACATGAAAGAGCTAAAATATCACAAAGATGAACTGTGCACAAAAAAACACAAATGTCACACACAAAAAGAAGAAATGAATTTGAGATCAAAGAAAATAGGAAGGATAATTTGATTGTTACAGATCACAAATTGCAAAAGTAATCACAGATTAATTGAAATGACATAAGAGCTTAGTACAAACCCAGACCCTTGCAACAAAAAACAAATTTTGGACGAGGCAGGGATTTTGTAAAAATATCAGCTACCATGTCAGATGTAGATACATACTTTATAGAGACATCACCATTAGCATACAAGGTTCTAACAAAATGATATCTGATGTCCACATACTTGGTCCTCTTGTGGTTTACTGGATTGTAGACCAAGGATGCTGCACCCTGGTTGTCGCAGAAGATTTGGAGAGGCTTGGTCTTGGTTCCAATGAGCTCCTGCATGAGTCGAGCGAGGTGAACAGCTTCTCTTGCTGTGTCAGACAAACTGATGTACTCTGCTTCACAGGTAGAGAGAGCTACACACCGTTGCTTGTTGGACATCCATGAGACTGCTCCCCCTCCAGCAAGGAAGACATTTCCAGAGTAAGACTTGCGATCCTCATCATTGGCCCAGTCAGCATCTGTATAGGCATTAAGAGAAAAATTTGAATCTCCAGAGAATTTGAGTTTGAGAGAGGCAGTCCCCTTTAAATAACGGAGAATTCTTTTAGCAGCAATAACATGTTGTCCCCTGGGCTGAACTAAGAATTGGCTTAATGCACTCCCAGCATATGCAATGTCTGGGCGGCAAGTTGTAGCAAGGTACATAATTGAACCAATAACTTCATTATAAGGGTACTTCGTATCAGGTGATGAGGCTGCATTCAGGTGGACTCCTGGTTCCATGGGTGTAGAGACAGCGTTGCTCTTGTCCATTCCATGCCTCTCGAGAAGGTCCAGGATGTATCTCTCCTTGTCCAATGTCACAGTCCTCGCCTTTCGATCCCTCAAGACTCTCATTCCAAGAACGTCGTAGGTTTCTCCTAGGTTCCGAATCTTGTACTTTCCCTCAAGCTTCGACTGAACTGCCTTAAACATGGAAAGGTTGTTATAGAAACAAATCAGGTCATCTACATACAAAGCAATGTTGATAAGAACGTTTTCTTCTCTAAAGATGTACAGGCTTGCATCTCCCTCACTTCTCTGGAAACCAAGATCAGTTAAAGTGGCATGAATGTTGTGGTTCCAAACACGAGATGCTTGTTTGAGACCGTACAGTGAACCTTTCAGCAAACAAACTTGAGGTAATGGAGTAATAACATACACAAAACAATTGCACAAAACTTTGAATGTTGCCACTAAAATAAAGTTCACAGTAAAGGTTATCACAGTAACTCTTTAAATAATGGCAGGTGGTCAAAATATCATCTTTGTGCACTTTTGTAATATTAAAATGGCATAATATTTGAAACTAATTAAGACGGTTCGTAAACTTTCATCCATGTCACTGGTTTAGGGTCCTCAAAATAAAGGTCTTCTTGTTTTGACCTTGACCTGACCATGGCATTGGCTTTTATTAACCGACGTGGTCGGGAGGTATTGACAGCTGCAATCAAAAACACAGAAACCGTTTAGAGTTAACTAAAACAGGTATGTTTCGTGGCCACCTTCCGGAGGGAAAAACTGGGACAAACAGACAGTTAAACAGCCTACCTTTGAAAACAAAAGGCTTCACAAGAACTGGCTTCTGCTTTGGTTGTTTTTGAATTTCAATAGGTTGATTTAACTGGAAATAAAGGTTTTTGCATAAGTAAATCGTAAATCGCTTTCCATTCAGGAATGCGGTGCAGACATCAAGATGAGTCATTTCAAGATCAAGTTGAGCTGATAGGGCAAGAAGAAGTCTGATAGTTGAATACCTGACTACTGGCGCGTAGGTCTCTTCATAGTCTTGTCCTTGAACTTGAGCAAAACCTTGAGCAACGAGACGGGCTTTGGGTCGGACGATTTCACCATTGGGATTTCTCTTCATTTTGTATACCCAGCGGCAACCTATCACATTGACGTTTGATGGTGCATCAACCAACTCCCAAGTCTTGTGACTCATGATGGCCTTGTACTCTTCAACCATGGCTTGCTTCCACAGAGTTGCTTCTGGACTAGACATGGCTTCTTTGTAGTTCCTGGGATCAGAAGGTTCAGAGTTATTTTCACAGAGATAAACTTCAACGAACCTTGTAGGTGCTTTGCGAGTCCTAGAAGGATATCTTCGCTCAGGCTCCCCCTGCTCTGCAGTTTCAATCTCCACATTGTTGTCTTGGTCGACCTCTACTTGTTCATCTTGATCTGGCTGCTCAATCCGAACTTCCGGAATCTTCACAGTTACATCAAGGTTACTGTTGTCTTGCTCATCTGGAACATTGAAAAGCTCTGGTACAGGTTTTCTATTAGTAGGGTCTCTCACACCTTCAAGAAATGAAACATGGTATCGAATGAACACAGTGCCCGGTTTTGAAGGATCAGCAAGGCGATATGCCTTGCTGTTCTCACAGTATCCAACAAAAATGTAGGGCTTGGACTTGGGTTCCCATTTGCCACGGTAGGTGTGAACCAATGAATATGCCTTGCAGCCAAATTCACGAAGATGAGAAAGATCAATCTGGCGTCCAGTCCATACTGCTTCTGGCATCTTACCAGTAAGGGCAGATGTGGGTGAATGGTTCTTCAGATAGGTGGCTGTATTCACAGCCTCCGCCCAGAACTTCACACCAAGTTGAGACTCAATGATCAAGCATCGAGCCTTTTCAGCAATAGTCCTGTTGGCACGCTCAGCCACTCCGTTTTGCTCAGGGCAAAAACGTGCTGAAGTCTGATGGACAATCCCATTCTTCCGCAAGTATTCTTCAAATTTGGCATTGGTGAATTCAGTGCCTTTGTCACTTCGCAAAATGGCAATCTTCTCACCAGATTGATTCTCCACCATGCTTTTGAATTCCACAGACTTCTCGAATGTCTGCGACTTGAACTGAAAGCAATAGACCCATGATTTCCTTGAAAAATCATCAGTTAGATTCAAAATGTACCTGTCACCCTTGAATGAGACCACGGGTGAAGGTCCCATGATGTCAGTGTGAATAATCTCAAGGCGACGAGTGGCCCTGTGCTTGCATTGCTTCGGAAAACTTTTCTTCACCATTTTTCCTTCCAAGCATATTTCACATGGGCGTTCCTTTCCGCTGACTTTGCCCATTCCAGACACTTGACCAATGGCAAGAGAAATGCCTTGATCATGTAGGTGTCCTAACATGCGATGCCATAAATCAGAGGTATCCTGGATAGGTTCACCAGATTCAACAGGCATGTTGTCTACAGAGGCTATGTGAGCCCACTGAACAGAATCACAATCAACGACAAACAGCCCTCCTCTGACTTTGCTCTCTCTTCGCATTCCGCATAAAAGAACATTTCCAGATTTGTTCTTGATGGAGCATTCGTCTTTTCCAAAGACAACTTCAAAACCTCTGTCGACCAGTTGAGGAACTGAAATCAGGTTAGCAGATAATTCAGGAACATACAACACATCACGAAGTAATTTAGATTTACCATTACACGAAAACCTGACATCACCCTTTCCTCCACATTTCAGCTTGGAATCGTCAGCCAGAGTGATAATGGTGGTGTGCTCTTCCAGGGAAACAAACCATTCTTTCTGGAATGACATGTGCATGGTTGCACCAGCAAGGCATAAATATGGTGTTGCAAATAACCAGTGGCGTGTACCGCAGCTCACAGCCCATGATATTTGAAAAAGTAGCGCTGATTCAAAAAATAATGTGTAACCTTATCTGTGTGAAACATGACATGCTTGTGAAAGCACTTTGTAATTAATGACACAGAAAACAGAAAACTATTTCCAAAGCTTACCAGTAACTGTAATTCTTATTACTTAAGCAATACACAGGGAAAAAATTTGTCAAGGAATAAAGTTCTGTCCCAACCATGGAGATGACAAAATCAATAGGAAGGCAATGAAAGATTCCCACCACCGCAAGACATGCCCCACCATAAAGAAAAAAAGAGAATACATATTTACAGTGCCCTTCAATAACTGACATGGAGATAGTAATAAAAGGAATACATGACCATTACATAAATAAAGCCCCTGGATTTGATTACT
The DNA here is from genome assembly GCA_029379305.1 of Frankliniella fusca. Lineage (NCBI taxonomy): Eukaryota > Metazoa > Arthropoda > Insecta > Thysanoptera > Thripidae > Frankliniella > Frankliniella fusca. The sequence continues at coordinate 1,391,123 of JAHWGI010001401.1, read as the reverse complement.
TACTCAGCATCTTCCATAATGTTTTCAGTATCCTCTGAGGTATACACCATTTTAATGTCCATACCTCTGGTACAATTTGCCTTTGGTCCTGCTGTAATGTAATTGCAGAGTACTTGCCCATGTTCCTGCGGTGGACGAAGCCGACATACCCCTCAACAGTCAGGTCATTACACAATCTCTTTATTTTCTCAACATGCCAAGATGAGAGAAGACCATGCAGATGGGAACCATGTAGGGTTGACTGTCTGCAAGTTTGGTTATTATAGCCCTTAAGGATGTCGATAAATCTTCCAAATGGTTCCTGAGCATTGTTCAAGTCTTGCAGTTTTTCAACAATTATACGTGCAATCTCAGTCACATCCTCTGACCTGCAACTGACTGGATGGGCACACACATCACACACAGAAGGAGGATTACAAATTACATTACCTATGTGTTCTTCGAAATGGCTCAGAAGCTGGAGGCGTCTGCATACAAACTTATTCATGCAAAATGCAGCCATTTTGCATGTATCTGCCCACGCCTTGGACAAAAGTGGGTCCTGCTTAGGAAGGAAAATTGTATTTGGTGTGTTGTTAGTATCACATAAAGACAAGTTGCGTAAGGCATCCTCAAAAGTGCACAAAAAGCAAGCATTGTGCTGGTTCGCTGTCTCGACCTGCCCTACCACACTCCTGATAATAAGCTTCTATGCTCTTAGGCAAGCGTAGATCAATAACAAACCGAACATCAGTCTTGCAAATACCCGTGCCAAAAGCTACTGTCGCAACAATGACTTTGACTTCATTTGACATCCACTGAGTCTGCGAATCAGCTTTCCTTCTTGCAGACAATCCAGCATGATAGGGCAGAGCACTGATTCTGCTTTAGTCAGTGCAGCGGCAATGCCAACGCACTCCATTTGGGAGAAGCAGTACACTATACCTGAAACTTGGGCAAAATTTGTTTTAATCCCGTTAATCATGTCAGATTTGTAGTTAGTTCCCTTCTTTGCAACAGTGTATGTAATATTGATCCTGTTAACAGTGCTGACAAACATCCTAGGATTTGATATGCCTAGTTTTCGCAGGATACCTGCTCTTGTATGAGGAGTAGCACTTGCTGTTGTCATCATAATGGGAACTCGTTGGAATGAATTGTGGACCCAGTGCAGTGTGTTGTATGCATGCCGAGAGCCATCACCCCACTCAACAATGCTGTGGTCTTCGTCAAACACAAAGCAAGAAAGGAGCCCTTGTAAGTTCAAATTATGCAACAAATCTTTGAAACGTGCACTTAAATTAAGGAATTCCGGTGTTATATACACAAACTTGACATCAGGTTCCTTCTTGCGTAGTGCCACAAACAATGGAACCTGGCCTGTGAACTTACAACAGAAATATTTAGTAGTCTCAGTTTTCTTACCTGGTCCTCAATTAAGCTTGTCAGAGGAGAAATAACGACAGTGACACCCCTGTTGATGATGGCTGGTATTTGGTAGCATAACGACTTCCCTCCTCCAGTAGCCATGACTACCATAACATTTTCCTTATGAAGTCAGCTTTAATAATTTCCAATTGGTCTCCTCTGAAGTGTTCAGGACTATTAGCAGATAGAATTGCAGTCGTCTGATAACTTGGAGATTGGAGAGGAGAATAACACGTGGGCGTTTTCTGGTGAACAGTAAGGGGGCGTTTTATTGAGGAGTCAGTTTTTATATAAAAGGAAGAAGAACAAAACGGTCAACAAAAGAACATCGACATCGAATAGTGATACCAACTTCAAAAGGTTAACACTCCCCCTTAAACAAATCATTGACAAATATTTGTTTACAAAGCATGAAGTCAAAAAAGTAAACATGTCAAAAAAAAATATTTAATGACAAAAATTGACTTAGATTAACATCACAACAAAATGAATGTGAAAGAAGTTATACAAAACTAGCAATTACAATACAGAAACCTAAGGAAGAATAAAAAAAATCTTACAAGCTAATGCAAACTTAAGTAAAACATGAAAGAGCTAAAATATCACAAAGATGAACTGTGCACAAAAAAACACAAATGTCACACACAAAAAGAAGAAATGAATTTGAGATCAAAGAAAATAGGAAGGATAATTTGATTGTTACAGATCACAAATTGCAAAAGTAATCACAGATTAATTGAAATGACATAAGAGCTTAGTACAAACCCAGACCCTTGCAACAAAAAACAAATTTTGGACGAGGCAGGGATTTTGTAAAAATATCAGCTACCATGTCAGATGTAGATACATACTTTATAGAGACATCACCATTAGCATACAAGGTTCTAACAAAATGATATCTGATGTCCACATACTTGGTCCTCTTGTGGTTTACTGGATTGTAGACCAAGGATGCTGCACCCTGGTTGTCGCAGAAGATTTGGAGAGGCTTGGTCTTGGTTCCAATGAGCTCCTGCATGAGTCGAGCGAGGTGAACAGCTTCTCTTGCTGTGTCAGACAAACTGATGTACTCTGCTTCACAGGTAGAGAGAGCTACACACCGTTGCTTGTTGGACATCCATGAGACTGCTCCCCCTCCAGCAAGGAAGACATTTCCAGAGTAAGACTTGCGATCCTCATCATTGGCCCAGTCAGCATCTGTATAGGCATTAAGAGAAAAATTTGAATCTCCAGAGAATTTGAGTTTGAGAGAGGCAGTCCCCTTTAAATAACGGAGAATTCTTTTAGCAGCAATAACATGTTGTCCCCTGGGCTGAACTAAGAATTGGCTTAATGCACTCCCAGCATATGCAATGTCTGGGCGGCAAGTTGTAGCAAGGTACATAATTGAACCAATAACTTCATTATAAGGGTACTTCGTATCAGGTGATGAGGCTGCATTCAGGTGGACTCCTGGTTCCATGGGTGTAGAGACAGCGTTGCTCTTGTCCATTCCATGCCTCTCGAGAAGGTCCAGGATGTATCTCTCCTTGTCCAATGTCACAGTCCTCGCCTTTCGATCCCTCAAGACTCTCATTCCAAGAACGTCGTAGGTTTCTCCTAGGTTCCGAATCTTGTACTTTCCCTCAAGCTTCGACTGAACTGCCTTAAACATGGAAAGGTTGTTATAGAAACAAATCAGGTCATCTACATACAAAGCAATGTTGATAAGAACGTTTTCTTCTCTAAAGATGTACAGGCTTGCATCTCCCTCACTTCTCTGGAAACCAAGATCAGTTAAAGTGGCATGAATGTTGTGGTTCCAAACACGAGATGCTTGTTTGAGACCGTACAGTGAACCTTTCAGCAAACAAACTTGAGGTAATGGAGTAATAACATACACAAAACAATTGCACAAAACTTTGAATGTTGCCACTAAAATAAAGTTCACAGTAAAGGTTATCACAGTAACTCTTTAAATAATGGCAGGTGGTCAAAATATCATCTTTGTGCACTTTTGTAATATTAAAATGGCATAATATTTGAAACTAATTAAGACGGTTCGTAAACTTTCATCCATGTCACTGGTTTAGGGTCCTCAAAATAAAGGTCTTCTTGTTTTGACCTTGACCTGACCATGGCATTGGCTTTTATTAACCGACGTGGTCGGGAGGTATTGACAGCTGCAATCAAAAACACAGAAACCGTTTAGAGTTAACTAAAACAGGTATGTTTCGTGGCCACCTTCCGGAGGGAAAAACTGGGACAAACAGACAGTTAAACAGCCTACCTTTGAAAACAAAAGGCTTCACAAGAACTGGCTTCTGCTTTGGTTGTTTTTGAATTTCAATAGGTTGATTTAACTGGAAATAAAGGTTTTTGCATAAGTAAATCGTAAATCGCTTTCCATTCAGGAATGCGGTGCAGACATCAAGATGAGTCATTTCAAGATCAAGTTGAGCTGATAGGGCAAGAAGAAGTCTGATAGTTGAATACCTGACTACTGGCGCGTAGGTCTCTTCATAGTCTTGTCCTTGAACTTGAGCAAAACCTTGAGCAACGAGACGGGCTTTGGGTCGGACGATTTCACCATTGGGATTTCTCTTCATTTTGTATACCCAGCGGCAACCTATCACATTGACGTTTGATGGTGCATCAACCAACTCCCAAGTCTTGTGACTCATGATGGCCTTGTACTCTTCAACCATGGCTTGCTTCCACAGAGTTGCTTCTGGACTAGACATGGCTTCTTTGTAGTTCCTGGGATCAGAAGGTTCAGAGTTATTTTCACAGAGATAAACTTCAACGAACCTTGTAGGTGCTTTGCGAGTCCTAGAAGGATATCTTCGCTCAGGCTCCCCCTGCTCTGCAGTTTCAATCTCCACATTGTTGTCTTGGTCGACCTCTACTTGTTCATCTTGATCTGGCTGCTCAATCCGAACTTCCGGAATCTCCACAGTTACATCAAGGTTACTGTTGTCTTGCTCATCTGGAACATTGAAAAGCTCTGGTACAGGTTTTCTATTAGTAGGGTCTCTCACACCTTCAAGAAATGAAACATGGTATCGAATGAACACAGTGCCCGGTTTTGAAGGATCAGCAAGGCGATATGCCTTGCTGTTCTCACAGTATCCAACAAAAATGTAGGGCTTGGACTTGGGTTCCCATTTGCCACGGTAGGTGTGAACCAATGAATATGCCTTGCAGCCAAATTCACGAAGATGAGAAAGATCAATCTGGCGTCCAGTCCATACTGCTTCTGGCATCTTACCAGTAAGGGCAGATGTGGGTGAATGGTT